>JAZDUH010000383.1:25770000-26392500 GCA_036419115.1 Scarus forsteni
TAAAACCCAGAAACAAACATCTCTGTGACAAGCATCCATTGACTGTAGAGAGAAGTAGACACAGCCAGAGTGGCTTCAACTGCCCTCCTGCTTTGGCACCATTAAACGCTCGAGGTTGGAGAAAGGTTGGATCCCATGAGATTTAATGATAGCTGTTAGCCAGGAGGCTTAAAGCCTTTTCTGCATCTATGTTGCCAGAAGGGATACGTACAAGTACTCAGAAACTCATTGTGATCACTGTTCATCAAGCAATGCTTCCACGTGCTGATTTAGCTCAACTAAATTCATGTTTTTCAAAGGAAGACGATCTTCTAACACCCAAATCAACTGTGATCTGCTGCACCACTAGTCTTGCCACATAAAACCTCCAAACCTTCAAAACTCTAACAGTAACTGTGTTGTCTATGGCTTTTATGTTTCCCTCACACACATTTATAATTTGCACCACTTTTGAAAGGTTATAACCCGATGTATCCATCCACTTTAAATGAATACATGGGTGTTTTATGCGCTTAAGGACCCTCAGTGTACTGTATGTGTCAGACCCTGATTGGTTGATTACCGAGCTGTCTTTCTTTTTGTCTCTGTCCATAAGTAAAGGTCTTTGAGCACGTCTGTAACAGCTTAGCCCTCTGCAATGGGCAACCCATGTAAATGGTCCTTTTATGGTACAAATTCTGACATAATGTAAATTCAGCACACATAGATTTAAAAAACATGCACTGCACACAGACTGCTGCTGCATTCCATTTTGATTACAGTACTAACCTTACCCACTACATTGCTTTCAATTTACCCCAAATGAAAAAGCACTTATGTTATGTCCCATTATTTTTGTGCTTTTTAGATTTATTGGCTGTTAAACAAACATATAAGTAAATATAGTGGTGCAATTTTTGTGCATTTAAGTTTTCGTTGTGGTTGTGATTTTGCTTTATTCATGTACATTTTCATTTTTTTTTTTTTTGACATCCCACCACTGCCACCTCACTGACCCCCGTCTCGTGTGCGTTTTGCAGGAGAAGACGAGTGCCCTTAGCCTGAGCAACGTGGCTGGGGTCTTCTACATTCTGGTCGGAGGACTCGGCTTGGCCATGCTGGTGGCCTTGATCGAGTTCTGTTACAAGTCCCGAGCCGAGGCGAAACGAATGAAGGTGGCAAAGAATGCACAGAATATTAACCCAACTTCCTCGCAGAATTCACAGAATTTTGCAACTTATAAGGAAGGTTACAACGTATATGGGATCGAAAGTGTAAAAATTTAGGGGGTAGGGAACGAGGTTTTCATAAATTCCCCCCAAATGCACGCTTTTTTGGCTCCATCCGTTCCATCCCTCAGTGTTAGTGAATGACGAGGTTGGCCACAGGATGTTAAGTATGTACTGGTGACTTATGATTTAATGAGAGAGAGAGAGATACCCCCCTTTTTTTAAAACTTAAAGTTGTGTTTGTCCATTTAAGTTTCCTTACAATTTTAAATCATTTTCATGTATGACTGTTGATGGCCATGCTTGTTTATACCTCTGTCCTAGTAACACATTTCAACTTTAGAGGGTATGCAATGACGTCACTTTTCTACCAGACCACCAAATCTAACGTGGACTTGGGGTGCACTCACTTAGGCATGTCTTACCTTGCTCATGCACATTAGACCCCTGAAAGATGCTCTGAGGAGTTTCTAAGTAATTACAAAAAAAGTCTCACTTTTAGATATATGCCTGATCGAAATACACACTTTAAGATGAGTTTTACAGCATCAAAATAGGATATCTATAAATGCTATTCCTTAGCTTCGCGGTTGGGTCGGACAGGGCTGATCTGGCCAGGATACTCAACTTTGGGAACAAGACAATTAAAACTAGAGAAAATTTATGTTATTCAACACGTCTTAGAGCACCGGGCTGTAGGTAGCGATATATAGCAGGCTACAAAACTATGATACTAAGTTTTCCAAAAATTGCTTGTTGTCACACATCAAAAACTACCGCTATGTAACAAGAACAGATACATTACCTCGTCGCTTTGCATCCTGAAAGTTGTTGAAAAACGAAGTTGTAAAGCACTGCAGAGTTCTGAGGAAGGTCCGAGCTGCATTTATTAGCATCACAACAAACGCATGCTTTGGCTTGGGTCACGTCTTTACGACAGTCGCCACGCGTGCTCATGGGTTGCAGAGTCTTTATGTCGCTGGAAATAGATTCTCCTCATAGCACCTTTAAGTCCAATTATTCTGTCAGTGCTTCAGGCCATGCTTGAATGGTACATCCCGAGGCCCTGGGATGCAAAAATAGATACACCACGTACAATTCAGTTACTCATGCGCATGGGCTGCAATGTGTACAACTGCTCCACAGATCTGTTTTTATAAAAATGACTGAATCTTTTTATTATCTTTAAGGTCCCATGTCCTGAAAAACTGTGTTTTTTATGTTATTAGAAGGGGCTTGTGGAGCAGAAGACTAAACACCTTTTACCAAACTCAGTTCACAGAGAAGTAATTTATTTCTCTTCAAGAATATGCCCCCAAATTGCCCTATTTTACTTCCTGGGGTTTATGATGTCATAGCTATATAGTCTCCACCCATATGTGTGTTTCCTGGTCATCCCAGGCAGACATGATGACTGTTTTGAAAGTCTGCACAGTGGCCTGTAATCCCTCCTCCACCCTCCTATCTGGAGGGGGCTGCATTAGGCCCCCTATGACTTCCCATTTGCCCCCATTGTATCAGGAAATTCAGGAAATGTGAGGGAGAAAGTTATGTTGTGGTTATAACGATAGTTTTTTGCCTTTATTAATATGTAATTATGAAAAACAACTGTGACTGAAACAGCTTTATCTGGAAAGACTTCATAGTTTGTTTTATAGAAATCCTCTTGACAGCTAACCTTGCAGAGTAGGAGAGAGTAAGAGAAGGACAAAATTGGGAAGAAAAAGACATCAGTTAGGCCAAACTGTTGACATTATTTCTGTTTTTTAAAATTTTAATCCCCCCAAACCCTGAAGCAAAAATATGCCCCTTGCAGAAGTGTTGTTATTGGCCTCTGCCTAACAGAAAATACATTTTGATGTTTTAGTTAACTTAAATTAACTCCTTACTGAACAGACACTCAAGAAATAATGGTCAAAAACACCAGGACATGGAACCTTTAAGAGTTGTACTCATCATTGTTCTATTGCTCTCTATTGTGCATACTCTGAGGGTTCTAAATGCTAAATGCTTTATGTGCTCAAGCCCTGTTGCAGCTGGAGCAGTGTAAGCGCAAGCAATCAGGGTACTGAGGGAGGGGAGTCCTGCTCAAGTATGGTATGGGGAAACTGGCCCTACTGTGAGTACTACTAAAATCATAACAAAATGAAAACAGAATAAAACTGGTAGACATACTGTATGCTTTATGATGGACACAACAGAACTTCATTGTTGACAGACATGATTTGTCTATCGTTGCCATGAGAACACAAAATAACTTGTGAAACACTGCTACAAAGGCAAGCAAGACCAGCAATTCCTACCATGCTGTCTCTGCATATCATTCATATTCTGTTCTGCTTCCCTGTGATGGGCTGCAAGTATTCTCTGGCTACTGTCTGTTCTGCCACCCAAACCCCACCTTGAACTCCACCCTCCCATCCCTTTGAAGGAACCACCAAAGGCATTTGCAAGTCCAAAAGATCCACTGTCATCTTCAACCACCATCACCGTTTACCTGTCTTTCAAAACAAAGGATTCTGATCAACAAAAACTGCTCTTCATGAGGCATTTTACCTGAACGACAAACCAATCTTCCAGTCTAAATTTCACACAAAATATAGAGACATCTGTGATGGGGACAAAATCATGGTCCAGGCATCCATCACAAATGTCTCTATCATCATTTTCTTTTATTTTAGTCTTTTGTCACTGCCTATCTTCTACCTCCCCAACAAGGTGTCGGTATGGCTTTGGGTTGCTCTATTGAGAAGTGTCTTGAGATAACATTTGGTATGATTTGGAGCTATATGAGAAAAGACTGATTGATTGACTGACAATGAGGGACCAAAACCTTATGGCAGTGTACTTCCTTTATTAAAAAGATCTTGACTCTCACATCACTCAATGAAACAAAAACAATGGTTTGCCATTTGATGATAACACCTCATGGAGGACAGTTTTTCTTGAAAAGGGTCTTCAGTTCAAACAAAAGGAAACAGTGAAAGCAGGCGGAGTTGACAGAGGGTCTGTACTGGAAAAAGGAAGTAGATTTCTAAAAGTGTTTCTATTCTTTGGGCCAGAATGAGCACAAATATACAAGACCATTTAGTCTGTAATGTGCATGAAAAATCAGGCTCCTTGTTGTATATTGATACTGCATTAAGACACTTTTCCCATCATGTTAATATTTATACCAGTTCTGATGTAGCAGGTATGATATGGTACAGTACCAACATCACCAGTCTGTACTTCCTGCCATTTACTTGCTGAACTGCAGACTCGCGCTGACTGTGACATCTTGTGCATACCCTCTATACTGCTTGCAATGACCATGCATAAGCCTTTACATGATCATTTGACTCTTGCATCGTGTTACTCATGGACGTCATATTGAGTTCTCATCTACATTCTCAAGTTTTAACATTTATATCTATTAAGAGTACACACATGCAAATGCCCTCCCCTTACATGCTGCTTCTTTGTTTGTGTATGGATCCTTGTGTGCATGTGAATGTGTCAATGTCTGCTCGCGTGGTTCTAGATGACCTTCGGGGACGCCATGAGGAATAAAGCGAGACTTTCCGTCACTGGGAGTACAGGGGAGAATGGTCGGGTGATGACTCCAGAGTTTCCGAAAGCTGTCCACGCTGTCCCGTACCCGAGACCCGACATGGGACTGAACGTCAGCCTGACAGATCTGTCCTGATCGATGAGAAACTTCTGAGTGCCTTACAATGGTTTCAATAGAGCGATTTTCTTCTCTCTCGTGTCCTGCCCTCCCTCCTTCTGTCCTGGCGCTTTTTTTCTCCCATCTCTGTCCGCTGAAAAGGCAAAGGTAGGAGATGGGGGCTTCATTTTGTCTCTCACAAAGACTTGTATTGTTGCTCTCTGTCTCTATTTCTCACCGAATTACAATCGTCTCTGGGTGGAATTACATCGCGGAATAAAAAGGAGAGGCTTTTTTTCTACACTGATGACACCATGCTTTTCCTATCTATCCGTCTGGACTGGACTGGGACCGAAAAAGAGGGCTTGATTGACTGCAACGGCTGCTTCTGGGAGTTTCTGTCATCTTAACTGTCTGTGTGTGAGAATGTGTGTGTGTAAGAGACCAGCGTGAGTGTGTGTCCGAGGAAGATGTCTGCAAACACAGTGTTTCTGTAGCCACCTCCGCCAAACAGATTTTCAAGCACACTTGATATCATCTGCATTAAGATGTGAAATTGTCCATTTTTAAGAAAATTATGAAAAAAGATTTACTGAAAAAAATATTTTTATGTATTTTCACAAAATAGCTTTTAAATAAACTTGCTTACATACTGGTTGGATATAAACATCTTAATGTGTGATAAAGAAAGAAAAAATACTTAACAGCTTCTAGTTCCATATTTTTAAAGCCAAATACATCGCATATGAGGTGAGATGTTGAAATCATGTAATTAATTCTTACTCTAAACTCTCCTGTATATTTTATTCTTTAACATTTGGTGTTGATATGGATTATATGTCAATGCTTGACATCTGGACTCAATCCTTCTCTGTTTTTCTTGTTAGCGTTGGTGCAGCAATTTCTGCTTTTTTTCTTTTGTCTCATTGTTTGCTTCCAGTGCTTTCGTTGTTTGTATTTCTGACAAGAATGAGGGTTTGTTCCACTTTTCAACACTAAATAAATCTGTTTACACACCATGAGTGCAAAACACAAAACAAAAATAGTGCAGTATGGTTATATCGCATCACATTTTGGAAGAAGCATTGAAAAAGAGGCATCAACATTTACATGGTTTACATACGTGGCGGTTTCAAAATGCCAAATAAGTAAGAGTGCCAAATCCTAGTGCCAGTAGATATGAATATAGTGTTAATATACTCAATCACTGTCATCTCAGTGAATGTAAATGATACATTCTGTAACTTTTGTAACTAGATGTACAGTTGGTGGCAATGACAGTGCTCATAAAATAGCCTTTCCTTTTGGCTTTGTTTTTCCAGTCTCCATGTATTTTGCATTAATCTGACAAAGTAGCACCAGTTGCATGTTGTTGCCGCAAATACATATGTTTATTTCATTAGCGCCAAACATGCGTTTTTCATTTTAACGTTGAATTGTGAGGTTAACTGTCTTAAAATTGGACATACAATGTTAGACATATATACGATATGAACATATATACATATATTTTATATAAAAAGTTGAAATATGAAAAAAGCCCCTTTATTATCAAGTCAGTTACACTGATTTCAATAAAATCTGAATTTGGCATTTTTGTAACCATGCAGTCTACCATAAGTCATTTACAAACTTATGGAGACATGCACTTCAATGAGACACTTCACCTAATTTACAGAAATTAAACAGTAATCAGTCCGCTTTGTTGAATCAAAGAACGGTAGGATTATTATCACTGTTGATTTTGTACTCAAAAATAGAAACATATACCGTAGTTGCTTATCAGTTTCATTGCATATTCAGGCTATTCTCACTGACATTTTGTACATGGAATGTGTGCTAACCTGTTTATTTTTTGGGACTCTTTATAAATAAAAGTGGCTGATCTCTTGTTGCCTCAGTTTGTGATATTTTTATGGAAAGAGTTTGTTTGATAGAATATTGATGAAAAGGTAAAACAATGAGTCAACAAGGACTCAAGTATCCTTCTTATAAAAGGTATTCTTGCTTTAATATACAAGATATGGAGTAAACATAAACACAAAAAATCCTGCTTTGAATGTCCCTGCATAGATTATACATAGGCCTACTAGTTTTCTAGTTATGCTAGGTACCTTATTTCTGTTTTATGATATATGCAGGAAGGAACACCTGTTATTGTTTATTTTTTCATGATTCTGAAATTGGGAAATGGCCTTTCCATACACATGAAAAATCTGACGAAAAAAAAAAAAATACTAAAGCACGGATCGCTGAGTCCACCAATTTCAGGGAGGATTTGTGAAGGTGTGTGGTTTTTCTAATTAATCAAGTTAGAGATACAGCAGAAAATTTACAACTAATTTGATTGTCGTATTGGCAGATAGAAAATTTCATTGGTTTACCTCATCATCGCTGAATGTCCACTTTTGTCAGTCAAAAGTACAAAAGTTACAGCTATTAAAGGACAAAAGGAGGCTTTCAGTAATAGTCTTCTGCCTTAAAGGAAAAGTTCGGTTTCTACAGCTTTCAGATTGTTTATAGGATGAAGTAGAACAATATAGTCACCCAGAAGGCTTTCCTGATCCAAACAGTGCTTCGGGAGATATTTAGATCCAAAATCGAGCGGCGGACATCCGTATAATGGTAGCACACGGGGCATTTATAGCGCAGCTCCTAAAACTGCATTAATCATCCAAAAACTCATTAGTTTCACCAATATTTCATCATGGTCCGCTCGCGCTACTCCTCCACAACAGTCTGTGTCACTCCAGACATGTTTTTGTGACTGTGCTGACCTCTGAACTGAAGAAGAAGAACGCTTGCCTCCGCACCTGCGCAGTACTCTCTGGAGAGCTGTTCTTCTTTTTGCCTCCGCGTCCTCCTTTCGATGAGCTCCTCATCTGTAAACTCAGGTTCAAAACTGTAAGGACACCCATCATATTCAAAGTTCTCCTCCACAACATCTTCATCCGATAAATATTCATCCATTTTGCACAAAACTGGAAGAAGAAAGTCGTTGCGTAGCCGGCTGTCTTCCCCTGAAACAATGAGCCGTACTGCGCATGTGCGGAGCAAGCGCTCTTCTTCTTCAGTTCAGAGGTCAGCACAGTAACAAAGACATGTCTGGAGTGACACAGGCTGTCGTGGAGGAGTAGCCCGAGCGGACCATGATGAGTTTTTGGATGATTAATGCAGTTTTAGGAGCAGCGCTATACATGCCCTATGTGCTACCATTATACGGATGTCCGCCGCTCGATTTTGGATCTAAATATCTCCTGAAGCACTGTTTGGATCAGGAAAGCCTTCTGGGTGAGTATATTGTTCTACTTCATTCTATAAACAATGTGAAAGCTTTAGGAACCAAACTTATCCTTTAAAACTATTTTTGTTGAAGTCATAATTTAGTCATCTAAACTTTTTTTTATTTTAGTCTAGCTTTAGTCGATGAAATCTGATGTTAGTTGACTAAAATATGAAGTGTAGAGTGTAAGCAATTTCTTCAGTCATGTTTTACACTTGGATAAAATGAACATCTAATAACCCTTTACTGAATGCTAGTAAAGATTGAATATGTAATTTAACCGAAACAAATGTAACTTTTGTCTGAAATGCAATCACCTTTAGTTACGGCTACCTGGCAGAGCGTCTCAGTTACAATACCAGACTTTACAACAAACTGAACCTGCTCTACATGAATAATAATAATAATAACAATAATAATAACAATAATAATAATAATAATAATAATAATAATAATAATAATAATAATAATAATAATAATAATAATAATAATAGTAGTAACTTTCTTTTTATAGCACTTTTAAAAACAAAAATCAAGAAGACTGACACAAAAAAGGGGTTGAAATGGATAACAAATCCAGTGTAAAGAAGACAGCTCCAAAATTAAAAGTATTCAAAGTTCACAGGCTCCTCTTGACCATGAGGATATAATCCTACAAGTTGAATGTGATCAACTTAAAAGTTTATTACTCAGTCACCTGAGTCCATCATTGAATTAGTTTACACTGAAACTGGGGATATGTTGGGCGAAGAAGGATGCCTGGATGCACTTTTTGTTGGACAAGAGAATTAGGACACATTTTTTGGCTGCATTTCAAGAAACTTTTAAAACGGGACAGTCTGCCACTGTGGTTTCATAAGTCTTAAAATGTGCCCAATGCATTTCTTGAAATGGGGCACCACTCCTGCTAAACTCCTTGATAAAAGGGCCAAGCACCTACAAGCTCTTTCAATTACTCTGGATAATTTGATTAAAAGTAAAGTTGCTTGTAAGAGCCATTTCTATGTTTTTATGATTGTTTGACCTTTGGCCAGGACCTTTGTCCTCCCACCACTTGGAGTAGCTTGGCGATGAGGTGACTGCATAAAGCATGAGAGGGTGGGAAAGTGCAGGTGTTGTTGATTGGGTTGAGAACAGACAGTTTATAGACCGTGGTACTGGGATTATTTGTTTGTGGTTTTGGATTACCCGTGTGAGACTGATATTGAACTGATTTATTTTTTTAGGTTGACCACTTGCATTAAATCACAGTCAAACAAACAGAGAAGATCTGAGTCATTCCACATCAGAAGATTCATCACCACAGCAATAGTAGCATCAAATTGAATAGAGAATAAAATATGACTGTTTTTATAATGACAATTAACTTTTTCTACTGCATCTAAAATAGACTTTGTCATATCTTTTTTTTTCTTATGAAATGATATGGTAATAATGCCCTACATTGATGCCAATAAACCTTTTTGAATTATGAATTTCAAATTGTTAGTATCATTTCCCCCCTAATGTTGTCCATCACAGCAGTCTTTGCTGTCTTTACTTACCCAAGTCAGAAATCTGAATTTATCAAGCTTGAAGTCTTGTTTGCTCTTTTACTCTGAATCCTTTCACTCCCAGCTCAACTGCTTGGTAGAAGTTAGTACATTCAGGAGTATCTTTTAATGCCTTAAAATAAATAACATGTCATTGTTTATTCCAGTCAATTTCTTAGGATACAGAAAAAAACTGCAAACAAACCAAAAGAACTGACATTGTCTTTGAGTAGGATTTAAAGGTTTACAAAGCTAAAAGCTATTATTATAACCATCTTTATTATTTTAAATACTTTACTTAACCAATCAGTGATAACATGATTTATATATAATCTTAAATTCATCAAAACCACTTTTGTGCCTTTGTCAAACTCAGTATAGTATCATCTATGTTAAGCTATTTTAAATGTTACTTTATTTCCAAACATTTCCGGATTTTCTAATTTATTTTTATCTCAAATATTTGTGCATTTTTATCAGCTGTTAGCTTTTTAAACCTTTCAATCCCACACCAGGAAGATAACTGGTTTTAGGTTTGTTTTAAGTTTTCTCTGTTTCCTGACGTGATTCAACTTGTTCTGTTTTAAAACTTTAAATATCCCTGAATTTATTGATGACCTCTGCCAAACAGTTGAGCTGGTCGTTAAAGGGTTAAAAGCTGAATTTTTGTCACATTATAGCACTCTGGTCACTCAATACCAAGCCATAGAAGCAGAAAATCAGCCGTGATTTTAAAGCAGGAGAGTGATGAGGTACTTTAAGTCCACCTCTCTCTGCTGCTGGTAATGAAGGTCACACGTCTCCATAAAGATGGTTGACTTCCTCCTGCTCCATAAAGATAACCCCTCATCTCTCTCCATTAGGCCATATGCTCCCCTTCACTTCTTTGAATTCATTTCTCTTCACACCATGAAGTTAATTACACCATTATTGACTCATTAAAATCATGTTTGCCCACATTTACTGCTTATCTTAAGTGGACTGTCAGCAGGGGACCGCAGGTGAAGAAAATGTTTCACTGGGTGTCGGAGGAAATTAAGAGCTGGCTCGATAATAAAGATTTAAAGTTTAACAATGAAGATGATATCTGTTTTAAGAGGTGAAATGATAAATTGGTGATTATGTTATAATGTCTGAACGGTTCACACATTCCTGGTCTGTACAGTTTTGATGCATAACTCTCAGCTTGGACAGCTTCAATCCACTCTCTCTCACACTTTACAATAAATCAAACCCCTTTAAAATGACATATTTCTGCAAGATGTCAGTTTTAAGACAGTCCATAACAGAAGGCAGCAGCTCAGCGGTCAAGGTTTCGGAGGGGCTGCCAACGGCTGATGTCCCTGATGACAAGACTTTATCATAAGGGGGCTTGGGCTGTGTTAGGGCTTCTCTTGCACGTGTCATGTTTATGCAGTATCTGTTATGAGTTCCAATTTCAGATTAATAATGCTCTTCTGCTTGTTTAAAGGCCACTCTGGATGCCTCACAGAGGGAAATTCAGTTTTGAATACGGATGTGTGAGATTAAAAGGCTATATTATATGGGTCAGATACCCAAGTCAATGCCAGTGTTACTAGCCTGTTTAGTTTATATTCAGTTCAGGCCCTAAATCCTGGTCAAATGATCTGTCTGAATTGTGACACAGCTGTCTGCCACTAGTATCACATTTTTATCAGATGTTCTATGGAAACAATAATACACAATACAGACTTGAAGTTTATCCGGTAGTTTATTCGGCCGAATCAGCAAAATACTGACAAAGAGAGACAAGTATATAGATATGTGTGAAACAAATATGGCAGTAGAAATCTAATACAGCAGAGTTATGCATATGCATACATTGGTCACTTCAAGTATGGTTAGGTCCAAGACATATTCTTCAGTGGTTTCTATTTATGGCAGTATGCCAGACTTTCTGCGTGTATTTGTACTCAGCTTCAGCCCAGCATAGATTAATCTGTATTGGTTCATACATACATAACTTAAAATATATATGGATATAAAAAGGCCATAACTCCAGTCCATGACTTTTAGTCCATGACTAAAATAATTGATACATGACTTAAAATGTATGCTATCACAACTCTAGCTCTAGTTAAAGGCTACTTCTACACTACCATAAACAGATGGATCTGCCTGATTTAATATCTATAATCGGGGAGATCCTTCTTGCCAAGCTCCAATCTGCAATGATTGTGCTTGGTCCAAAACGGCAGCCCAATCAGTGTTCTTTACAGCAGGAAGAGGTGGGAGCTACAAACAAAACAAACGGAAGTGACTGATTGGACAGAGATTAGCATAGATGCTAACAGCTTTAGTAGAAGTTGTCAGAAATGACAACTGATATTCTCTTCTTTACACAAAGAAATACAACTAACAACACTGGAAGCACTTCTTCTGCATCACTTTCAACCTGTTGTTCTACGGTAGCTAACATTTTGTATTTTACACTGCGACAGGAGAGCCAGCCCACTGCCCATTATTGGGCATGCAATCAATGTGAAGGACAGAACAATAGTCCCATCATCCCATTCTCAAACAAAGTCTAGGCTGTTTCCCTGATGAACTGGTTACATTTATTGTACAGTCTATCTGGTGTTTCAGGTAACTTAAGCTTGGGGTACCTGATCAGCCAACTTCCTGAAATGAATGTCTAACCATAGTGGGCGTCCACAGTGTCACATCTAATTTTCAGCTTGGATACTCCAACTTCCAAGATCAAATTAATCTTTCAATAACCTGATAGCATCAATACCATGGATAGCACCTCATAGAACATTTATTTATCAAAGAAAATGGAAATAAAGTTGGATGTCAGCTGTGTCATGTTAAACTTGAACACTACTACTTAACATAAGAATTAAGAATGCTCCCATAGAAATGGGACCTGACAAAAGTTGTGCTGTTTCAGCATGGGTTGTAGTTTGCTCACAGCCAGGCCCAGCAGCAACAGCATGCTGAAGCTCAGACTGTAACTGTGAAAAACACATGGTACAAATGTTGAGTTTGATGATTGTATAGATTTCGTTACTGTCACAGCAGCAATGGGGAGCTATGTTCAACATACCTGGCTTCCACTCCATGTTTGTTAGTGAATTAAAGAAGCCATGTGCGTATGGTTCTGTGATTGCAGCAATGTACTGTATCTACTTCGGAAGACACAGAGGTTCACTCTACTTGTTTAAGTGTCTGTGAGTCAAACTTTGATATTTTTACCTCCTTACATTCCACTGCAGGCTGTGCATATGCGGAGTGTTGACTCATGGGATAGAGGACGATACATTGAAGGAATAAGGGAACATAAATACTTTGACTTTCTACAAAAGACACTCCTAGCTCCAGGCAGAATCACACTCTGCTCCCCCACACGCTTCCTCTTCCTCCTCCTCCTCCCTCTGCTCCTCTCACATTTCCTGATCTGATAGAGACGAACTGCTCACCATCTGGAGCTCAACAGATCAGATGGCATACCGCTACTGGACACATCTGGCCAGCCTCGATATACTGTACTGATTAGTCAGGGCTTTTGCCAAGTTGGACGACTCTCTGGATACAATTTAGCTCTCATTTACAAAGACTTTGTGGTGCTTTGTTGCCATACATATGCCCGCTATTCTCTCTCCCGCCACAATTTCAGAGGTTCTTTTTTTAATCTCATAGCCCAAAGTCAATTAGTCTGCGAAAGTTCTTTTTAATTGTTGCATTTTTAGATATAACAGCAGGAACCAAGTAGAGTAGATCTGTTATTTTATGTATTCTAAGAAGCCATAACAAAAAGTTTACCAGAATACAATACACCAAAGAGAATATGAGCATAAAATCATTAGGTCTAAGCTTAGCCCAGAAAAACGATGATAGTTTTCGAACATCCCAGGGAATAGTCGTCAGCTGTGTGAAGTGCGTGTGAACTGTTCAATTCCTTTTGTCAAACTCCCCAGCAGCTGGTTTTATTAACACAGACAAGCCATGTGTTATAAAAAGCATGCTCTTTGAGTTTTAAAGTGTGCTTTACAAGTCTACTCCACATGATAGAGAACTTCTATGTGCCAGAATCAGCCTGAAACAGCTCATTCCCCAAGTCTTGCCCACAAACAGACCTGCAAGTGTGATGTTGAACCAATGTGTTGTATTGTATCTATTTTTGTTCACTAGTTATTCACAAAAATCACATTTTTCATCATGGTGGCCAGACACTGATCTGGATCAACACCAAAATTGAATCAGTTCTTCTTTTTCCCATGCTGAACATTTCCTGAAAATTCCATCCAAATCCATCCATTACTTTTTGAGTTATTTTGTTCACAGAAGGACGGACTAGGAATCAAGGAATCTAAATATTTTGATGAAATAAAGGTAGGACTAATATTTATGGTAAAAATCACAATATGGGAGAGGACTGTGGTGCTTGCGGAGGTCTGCGCTCTCCGAGTGCTTTTCTAATTATTTATTTAAGGTATACTCCAACTTTCACTCTTAAACAGAGGGTTTGTATTGCTGACCTGCTTACCAGTACTTCCGTAAATGCAAAATTTGTAAAATAGTATGTTTAAAATACTTACAGAACAGATCCTGGGTCAGTCGGCTGATAAAAATTGCAGCTTTGGCACTTACATGGTTGAATCTTCTTAAATTGTTTGATCAAAAAATGCCAAATCTTTAAGTCCTACTTACAG
Source organism: Scarus forsteni (assembly GCA_036419115.1). Lineage (NCBI taxonomy): Eukaryota > Metazoa > Chordata > Actinopteri > Labriformes > Labridae > Scarus > Scarus forsteni. The sequence goes on from JAZDUH010000383.1 coordinate 25,784,349, forward strand.
TCATCAAAATCTAAAATATGAACCCAAGATGAGGCTCTCTACCTGTCCATCAGCCCTTCAAAGTCAAGAGTGTAAATGTGTAAAATAGGATACACTTTACAGCGTGTCTATCGATGGATATAGCTCACCTTATGCCATATCATCACTTGTTTCCTTGGTCAAATGCTGTCCAATCTGCAGTGTGTACCCTGAGAGGAATATCATAATACCCAAACGGCAGAACTGCTACAAGAATAAGTGAAAGGAATGGCCACATTATAGGATATCTCCAGTCTCAAACTCACAGCATCAGCCCCCCTGAGTATTTTATTCTAACACACAAGGAGCACTTAGATGTCTGGATTGCTTTATTATTTTTTTCTTCAGGGGCAGAATTGCAGCTGTAGCAGGTAAATCACTATCACTCTCCTTATTCACCAGCTGATCTTTGAAAACCTACAGCAGTAACAAAATTGTATTCTGTGGAAGAAAAACTAAAGCACAAAGTCATTTCTTAATAACACCTTTTCTCTGAAAGTTTACCAAATTTGCAGAATGGTCCACTGCTGTGCAAGTTTCAGCAAGTTTCATTGCAATTTTGGGTCTGGACTAGGGATGAAACAGTATTAAATTTCATATCATGGTTACTGTGACCAAAATTATCATGTTTATTGTTATTATTCACTGTATTGTTGCAGCGTGCTCATATGTTCAAAAAGTACTTTTACACAGTCTTATGTCTTATGTCAGAAATGTCTTAATAACACCTTTTCTCTGAAAGTTTACCAAATTTGCAGGATGGTCCACCGCTGTGCAAGTTTCATTGCAATTTTGGGTCTGGACTAGGGATGAAACAGTATTAAATTTCATATCATGGTTATTGTGACCGAAATTATCACGTTTATCGTTATTATCGCTGTATTGTTGCAGTGTGCTCATATGTTCAAAAAGTACTTTTACACAGTCTTATGTCAGAAATGTCTTATGAGTAAATCTCTTTGAACAATTTTTATGATAAATAAAATTAAAAATTCAGAGGTCAGCACAGTCACGAAAACATGGGTGGAGCGACCCCGGACTGTCTTGGAGGAGTAGCGTGAGTGGACCATGATGGAATATTGGTGAAACTAATGAGTTTTTGGACTATTAATGCAGTTTTAGGAGCAGGGCTATACATGCCCCGTCCACTAACACTATACAGATGTCCGACGCTCGATTTTGGATCTAAATTTCTCCTGAAGCACTGTTTGGATCAGGAAAGCCTTCTGGGTGAGTATATTGTTCTACTTCATTCTATAAACAATGTGAAAGCTGTAGAAACCGAACTTATCCTTTCAACTGTGTGTAATTACTAGAAAAGAAGAAAACAAATTTGAACTTTAAACAGGATTCCCTTTATAAATAATTGTAAATTAACATTTTCAAAAATTTGAGACAACCAAAAATAAAATTAACCTATTTTACATGCACTCACACATTTTTGTCTGCAGCATTAGTGTCCATGTAACAGCTCTTATATTAGACCATGTCCAGGTCTTTCTTTATCTATTTTTTGTTTAACTACATTAGTCCCTGAAGCAGGTAGCCCCCTTCATGACTCTCCTCTGGTCTCCCCTTTCCATGGCAGATGTCCTTATCATCTCCTTCTTTAATATTTCCAAATTTCAAATGAATAAATCCATAAAACACGTATTATGAAGGAAAAAGACGAGCTACTACCAAACACAGTGAAAGAACGGCAAGAACACTCCAGGATGATACTAATGCTGTTATTTACAACCTTTATGCATTGTATACACAGAAAATACTGATAAACCACCCATAATTTGCTCAGGTATGGCCCACTAAATCCTTTCTCCATCTGCTCGTTTACTCAAGGAGTTACAGCAGTTTTAATCAGATGTATTTTTGTCTTTTCACTGCAGCTTGGTGTTTTTGACAGGGTGGCTGCCGTCAATCAGTTTCAGTAATCAGTTAAAATCCAAACTCGACCAGACTTTAAACTTTGTCTGTTTTGAGTGGGAAAACCTGTAAGATTTTGAGCAGAGCTCTCACCTGCTGTACTTCCAGAGGCCAGAAAATGCAAACTGCACATGCGCGCCTCCATCTGTGAGAGACGGCTGCTTCATTGAGGGGGCAGACACACACAGTTCCCTTTTCCAGCATCACTGTGAGTTGTTGACACAGTGTGGTGATCAAACACAGTATAACGTAATTTAAATAGGAAACAGTAATGATTACCATGGGAAATTTTTACCGCATTTTACCATTTTACCGGTAACCGTTACATCCCTAGTCTGGTCAGAGCTTTATACAAACAAGTGGCATAAAAAAACTGCAGGTAAATGTCACAAACCACAAAAGGATCCCACCTGCCCGGGCAGTCAAACCAGAAACTTTCCTGCTATGAGGGACGGGCACTCAATGCTGTTCCACTGAATAACATCATGGACAGGGTCATCCACCTTTATTTTTTTTTTGTCAATGTTGGATGACTAGAACAGTATTTCTGATGATAAAAAAAAATATGAGGTTACGGTACTTTGTGTGCAGGACATGGTAATACATAAATTAATTCCAATAAAAACAAACAAATGTTTTAAATACCCCTATATTGTGCTTTGTTAGGACAAGTCCATTGCTCGTTCTATCTTTGGAGCAGAACTGGCCGTAATATGATTAGCCTGGATATGAAACTATCTAATCTGATTAAATAAAACAAGATGAGCAGGTGGGTTTTAGTGTGAGAGCTGCTGTCTCTCTAATGCTTAAAGGTGTTCAAGAGTTAAGCCTTCATTTTCTTGATCCTCATCCTGATGATGGAGGGATTTCATTCAGAAATGACAGACACTGCAATAAAACCCCCACCAAAAATCAATGTTATCAAAAAAAGGAGTCATACTGCCGTTCCAGAAACTAAGGGCTGTAAACACATGTATCCCACTCTGATTATTTCAGATTTATACCTCTTCTGTAATTTCACTGAATAATTTACAAGAGCATCTCTTGTTTGGAGGCTAGGCTGTATTTCTGCTTGACTACCCACAAGAATAGGGAGACCTATATAAGCTTAATCAGCTCTCCTTGGAGTCCACCTTTTTGTCGTTTTTAGCCCTTAAATTAGGATAAATGAATTCTTAAAGGTCCCATGGATACTGCAAATACAAAACTTCTTTAAAAGAAGCAGGAGCCTAAAGATTTTTGCTGATGATGGATTTAAAATATATCGACATTTTCTCTTTATAAATGGGCTGAGTGATATTGGCTAATAAGCCCTACATGTTCACCAGTCTAAAAGATAAGGAATAAATCTTTTTGAAATGGTAAATAAACTGTTGTGATGATATCAGAGTCATGAATCTAACTATAAATCTAGTAAAAATCTAGCAATGCTGAAAAAATCTTGGCACCAAAACAAACAAACAAAAAAGTCCTACACACCAATTGTGTTTTTATTAACACCACCAAATTTGCAGACATCTCCTGAATTATTTTTGGTATTAAATGGTCGCAAAACTGAAGCACCCACACACTGCTCTATTTGGGAAGATAAATCAGCCAAATTTATGCATATGGAGCTATCAGAAAAGTTTTTACTGCAGAGATTGCAAGAATGATGAATTACTCAGCCAGTGGCAGAAAATAACATTACCATCTCAACTACAAGAACTTAATTTCTCGTCCAAGCTGCTTTGCTTTGGCGCTACCTTGGCACACAGCACAGTCAACGTGTCCATCTCCCTGACACGTAGTGACCAAAATACAGTCTTTCATTTTACGGGGTATGCCCATGTCACTACATACCATATGATTGCATAACTGGGAAAATGCTAGGAGATTATCCTGCTGATCAATCACAGCAAAGAGTGATTTACCTCCCAAACAACAAGCATATGGTGTTTTTTTCATTAAGTGAAGTTATGATCAAAACAATGGCTTGGGTCTTTAACCATTAAATAATTTAGCTGTGTTTTCAGCATGCAACCTGCCAGTTATGGTCTTTAAATTACACTGAGGTGGCTGCCCCATGTACTGCTATGTTTGCCTTAAGCTTCCGTGCCAGCTCTTTTCTACAGGCACAGTGCTGATCTGTCACTGTGGCCAATGTTTCAGCTAATGTACCTCATAAACCCACACATCAATAGTCATAAACAATTCCTTTAATCTATATAATTAACACTCTTACAAATGATTATGAACTGATGCAAATGTAGCACCATTTTGTCTTATTGGTGTCCAACTTTGAAAGTGGACCACCCTTTGCTACTTTTCCCTTTCTGTGGAAATGACTTATTGAAGTTACATCCCCCAAGAGCGCTGCTATCTTTCCACCAATCAGTCCCACCACCTTTGTGTAATCAAGTGTGCTTATGGGCCATTAGTTCAGCCAATCACAGCTCAGAGGGATGGTTAGCCAAAATGAATCTTCACCCGTCTGAGCACTCAGACCGAGAGCAGCCGGCTCTCTGTCTCCTTGTTTTCCTCCAGCAGTTTTCTGGTCGCTGTTGGTCGATGGACACTATGATGGGATCCTCCCCGGGCTGAGGCTAATGATGACAGAAGGTACACAGAGAGCGGCCTGAATCTGCCACCTCGTATAGCGGACGTCAATGGCTCGGCTGAGGCCATGTTTCATCTTCAGGTTTATTAACTCAGGCCTGTCCCCCCCCCGCCTCTGCTTCATTAAAATGCAGCGATGGTGCAGGAATGCTCACACAGCAATGATGCTGCAGATTTAAGATGCAAGAGCGTTTTACAGGCAGGAGGTCACAAATTTCATTAACCCTTTGTCATATTCATCGTCCTATACAGAACACTGAGCTTAATCATTTAACATCAGCAAGCTGGCAAAATGGCTCCTACCTAAGAGTTTAAAACTGAGAATCAAACGGGAGCAAGACCTCATTTATGAAATCATGGTTTCAAAAGTACCACAACAAAAACTAGAAAAGCACTCAGGGAGCGCAGACCTCCGCCAGCACCACAGTCCTCTCCCATATTGTGATTTTTACCATACATATTAGTCATACCTTTATTTCATCTAAATATTTAGATTCCTTGACCATTAGGGATGGGATGATACACTTAAACAAACAATACGCTGCACCTCGATCTGCCCGGGTCGCGATACGATACGTCACGATAGAATATCACAAAAGTAAAAAGACAAAATATTACTGTGTAATTACAACTTATTTGTTTTTGTTTGAGTTGCACACAGGAAAACACAAGACCTAACAGGCCAAACACAAACAATTACACTCTTTCTAACCCTAGAGAGGTTAGAGAGAGTGTATGCTAACGAGCAGTAGGCTCGTTTTCACCATCTTCATCTTTTTTAATGAGAAAGCAAAAAATACCGAACAGATGACTTGTTTCCAGGTGGAGTGTCCTCAATTTCAACCTCATTCGACTCCATCATTAGGCTTTTTGGAGGCAAGGTTGTTGGTGCTAATGTTTGTTGTCGTCACTTCTGGTCACATGCACTATTACCGGACGTGACATCTTTATTTCGCAATCCATTTTTTTCAAACTTGATGCATTTCGTCACGTACTGTATCGCGATATATTGCCAAACGATATTTCATCCCATCTCTATTGACCATGAAAACATACCATTAGCATCGGTTTCATAATGATATGTATTTTAGTTCAGTAGTTATTCACGAAAATCACATTTTTCGTCCTGGCGGATCCAGACGGTGATCCGGACAAACACCAAAATTGAATCACTTCTTTCTTTTCCCATGCTGAACATTTCCTGAAAATTTCATCAAAATCCATCCATAACTTTTTGAGTTATTTTGTTCACAGACAGACAGACAGACTCTCCCGAAAACATAACCTCCTGACAGAGGTAAAAATCAAAGGTATTGGTCATATCTTAAAGGTGTAGTTCAGCATTTTTTTAGTTAGGTTTTATGATGTATATTATAATAGTCAGTGAAGTGGCTGAGAGGGCTCCCAGCAACACTGCACCTTTAAGGAGAACTAGCTGAGACACCCGGAAAGGTACACTGCTGTTCATAAGTGCAGATGTTTAAGGTAATTGTCTGATTATTATGTAAAAAAGAGCCAAAACTACGCCAGGTTGAATGTACAATTTGGGTGAAAAATTTCAGAATGCTTTGCTTTGAGTCGTAAACAACTTTACGATGCAGCAAATGGCAGTGGTTTCTTCCCTGTGAGGACTTTCACAAATATACTGACAATATATGGGCACCAAAATGTTGCTTATGTAATTGTGAGAACCCATGCAATGTTAAGAGATTCCTCGTAAACTCGTAAGACTCGTAAGAGTTAAGAGTTTTCCTACAGTCACCAGCTTACCAAACTGCGTATGCAATGTTAGGTTTTTGTTAGCACGGGAAACTTTCACCTGTTCACTTGACAGTTTTGTTTGCGTAAACATATATTTTTTGTCTGCCGATGTCCCTTTAGGAGCTTGGTAGATACCAAATTGGTATCATAATTTAGATTTCTAGGATCACAACGGCATTTAAACAATTGTGACACCCCTAAATAGCTGTCCAATACACCTTTTTTGCTTATCAATCCACTTCAGGCCACAAAACAAATCTGCCAAATTAAAGAGGGAAATGCCATAAAGAATTGACGTCACTTAAACTTTAAGTGCTTTCCTGATTCACCAGACATTTCACAAAGCATTACATTTAAAAACAACTGAAAAGACGAGTGCTGTCCCGACTCTAAAAGCACTCGTTCCAGTTACTGTCGTGGCAAATGAAAGGCAGAGAACAGCAGCGTCCAGTCCTTTTGCTCTAACAAGCACCTGAGCTGGTGAGACAGCGATGCTAATACAGGTCAGATTCATTTACATCACTGTGATTCAGACGGCTCAGGACAGAGCTTTATTTGTGCCGGGTGCACCTACAACAAAGTGATGCTTCTTCAGAGAGGGATCACAAAACACTCCGTAATTGAATGTTCTTTGGTGTAATAATCTCTAGTTGATTATTTCTTCAGTGATAGCTGTTTTATCTCATTAATATAATGTGGTTTAGCCTTTGGGATCAATAGAATTCATTATATCTGAGAGGAAAAGCCTTAAGAGGGAAATTACCTCATTTGTTTCAAATTAAGATCTTGTCATAATAAATGGTTTAATTGTCATCCGTTCTCAAGGCATTGGATAAAATGATGTATTGTCTCTTAAACTGATCTGCCTCAAAGAAAATGTGTACTGATTCTGTTATAAGAAGCATATTTACAGAGGAAATTAACGCTGGTTAAGATAGATGAAAATTGATTGGCCCTTGAGTAAATTAACCCCAAATGTCGCCCCCTGCAGGTAAATCTATTATCTTGTTGCGAGGAAGAGCATGCTCACTAATTAGTGTTGTGACAAGAAGGATGATAGCACATACATGTCAGTCATCCAAAATGGATTACAGAAAATTCGTAGGCTCAACTTCTTGTATGTCACAAGTTGTTCAGTTAGCATTAGGATTGATAACAGAAAACAGAAGTTGGGTCGTTGATTAAAAAAATCTGAAAGAGAAACTATATAAGAGCAGAAAAGCTCTGACAACAAAGCCCTGATAAGCATTAACCAGAAGAGAGCATGAACAGAAGGCCAACTCTTCGACTCTTTGGACCACAGTTATAATATTTTATTTTAGAGAAATTATTTCATCGTAAATGCAGAACAGAAGAGATGATATTGTAGTGAGTGGGTGCAAAAAGCAGTATTTATTAATTGTGTCTGGAACAAAATGTTTAAAACAGAATAACAGCAAAAGAATAAGCTGCTGCTCTCCAAAAAAATAAATGAAAATTTGTTTTGACTTGTAAAAATTACTTTGGCTCAGTATTAGTTAATGAACAAAGTGTGTTTGTGGCAGCAGCCAACAGTATGAACATTAAACAGCCATATGATATGCTCTGTGCAACAGAGTTTTGGCATGAAGTGCAGGTGTTGTCTCTAATTATCACATGATGTGGTTGTCAGTTTTACATTCTGCACTAAAACTGATTAAACTGCAAGTGAACATGCACTCCATTTTGTACCCATGCGTATTTGTCACAATTTGAGTCGTCAGACCTGGTGCTCCTGTAGTGAGGATGCAGAAGACGACTTTTCCTTAAACCAGAGATCCCAAACCTTTTTTGTATGGTGGCCCAGTTTTATGTAATAAGAGATAGTTACAGATGCAAGCGACAGATAAATATTTGCTGAGCAAAGAATAACACCGTAACACAGGATCACAGGAATCCAAGGGCTTGTTTCCAAACCCCAAATAAAGAGTCATCCATGAGCACTCACTGCTGTGGTTGGCTGAAAGTCACCTGTTGACACAGTAACTCATTAATCCACTGCACCTTTTCAGCCTTAGAGGAACATGCTGCACAAACAGTGTTAAAACAATGCTGATGGTGTGCGTTTTTTAATCCATTAGTCAGCAGTCTGAGCTGTTCTGATGTCAAAATTGATTATTGATGGGTGTTTTCTTTGCTCTGAGCTCTAGATTGAATCCTTCCACATCAGAAAGTCTCAGTCGATTATAAAAGGGAAATGAAATGAATTATATTTGTTTCTCTGCAGCATGTTTCCAAATGCTCTACGGCCCAGTACCAGTCTACATCCCTGTGGTTGGGGACCTTTGCACTAAACTACATAAAACTTGGAATGCAGTGCATTTCTGCTAAATAATACTGAAAGAAAACCCTAACCCTAACCCTAACCCTTTCCTAGGGTTGTACACAACAGTACAAACACCTAACAGTTGACAAAGTCTTTTGTTGTTGAGCACAAACCTGATAATCACTTTACTGTTTTGATAACAAATTATAATTATTTTTAGCAATGATTTGTTTAAAATTTTATTGAACCAACTCCCTGACATGAAAGGAGACCAATGAACCGTTCCATGACAAAGTAAGAAAGAAGAAATTGGTATAAATAATGTAGACAGGAGGATTGTGCCCAACAGAAATGCTATTTTCTGTATTTTTTTTTTCTTTTTACTGTGCCTGCCTCTCACCCAGTATGGCTGGGATAGGCCCTGGGGATTAGCAGTCTCGATAATGGACATATTTGTGTAGCTCTTAGTTTTAAATGTGAGGTCAGTCCCTGTCACATACAGCTAGCAGCCATATGGGGTAATGTGATGGGTGCTGGCTTCTTTATTTCTGAAGCTGTTACATTACTGTGTTAATGCAAACTAACTGGGCTGAATTTAAACTGAAATATGACCAATAATTGATTTTTTGTTATATAAATCAAACATGGGGTCATCCCTGAAGAAAAAGAAATCTACCTCTTCTGCCCTCAGCTAAATGTACTTATTTAGCCTATGCAGCAAGCTTAACATATATGGCTTCAGTAAGGACTCCGGAGGTATGTCCGTTTTTGCAGTGTTCACTGATGTGCCACATTATCCATTTCTTTTTGTGAAACTGTAATACAGAGGGATAATAAAACATTCTGTCTCTGTACGAGTCCCCAAAGATCACATTCACCATCATCATTTGTTAACAATGGATTCAGACTTACAATCATAGCGATAGAAAAGACCTAGTAAGTACACAAATCAACCGCCAAAAGCGACATGCGAAACGTAGCCGGTGCTAGCTGCTATGACAACAACCCAACAGGTAGCCTCCGTCGAACAAGAAGCACTTCATATGATTTTCCTTCTCCCGCTGTCTAATTGAGATAATACACTGGGGGCTGGAGGGGAAGCTGTGGGGGGCAACCATTTCATGATAACTGCCAAAAAGCATTATCACCAATATCCTTGTCCGCTGTAAGAACACTAATGATTAAATTCTTTATCAACTCCATTATTGATTCTTTTGGACTTGGCCTTTTCAGATTTTTCACTATCAATAACATCAAACTCATGGCACCTTTGGCATCAAATGCTGTGCCGACAAATCTTCCGCTTTTCATTTTTCAGGGCAAAGTTGCTAGCACTACCACCTTTACTTGAAACAATATTTAGAAAAATTTAAGCCAGGCATTTGACTGATGGGTCTTCTGTCTGCCATGACTGTCTCTTCTCCGGAGGTATGATGTCACTCATTTGCAAGGCATCTAGATCATTGAGGAAAGCACTGATAATGAAATCGATGAGCAGAAACATAAATGGTATAAGTTACTTTTTCTATCTGTTATTGATCAGACCCCTAGCTTTGCCAACTATGTGGATGTGTGGATGTAGTTGTGCAGTGAAAAGTGACATTACTCCAGAACTGTCAGAAAATTAGCTTGAAATCATACCTTGTACAGCGTGTTAGGAGTAAATTTCCATGAGAGGCCTTCTTTCCTTTTGTTAATGTTATTTTTTCACTGATGAGGCCGACATTAAGTCTTGTCACTAAGAAGCTGGCTGACAGCACTGCTGATGAAATAATGACATAATAAACTGAAGCCACGTTGATTTATTGTCTTGAAGTGGTATTAAAGGGCAGCCGAGAGGAGGAAGAGATAATGTTATGAGTCGGGGTATACCTCTTAAAGCCACTGACATTTCCAATGCAGATGTGACATTTTCAAATTAATCTGTGCTTGTATTATGCAACCTCCTAACAATAGGAAGGCTCATTAGTGTTTACTCCTTTAATTTGTCCACAACACTAATGGAGGAAAACAGCAACTCTTTCCCCGGCAGAGGTCTAATCAAAAAACGCTGAGTGACGATCACAGCATCCTTCACTGGGGAGGAGGGACAAGTTCGTGAAGCAGCAGAGGTGGTGGGTGGTGTTGTGTGCTGTAAAACAGTTATCCTCTGGCTGAGTCGTCATGGCAACAGTGTTAGCTGGGTTTCTCATGTTCCAGTACAGCGTGTCATTCCTGTAGCAGCACGTTGGCGTTCACTGGTGGGGGGAGGGCAGCGGGGATCGAAGGAGAAGGGTTGGGGGGGGGGGGGGTCGCTTCTTCGTGCATACCTCCATTTTATGTCTCCCATGAGGATAAAGACAAACAGCTGTTGTGCGTTATCGTCAGAGCAGAAGCTGTAATTGTGTGATTTCAGACGGAGAGAGAGTGGGGGGCTTCGAAGTGAACCAAGAGCTACTTCCCTTCATCGAGGTCGAACACATTTCCATGGTAACGGACAACGGCGAGCTGTTGTTCTGTTGTTTTTTTTCCCACGGGTTGGAGCACATTGGAGGTGTGCGAGCGGCTTCGAGGTGGCATTTCTTTTGCAAATGTCACGCCTGCAACTTTGGAGATGCGGCAGCTGTTTAATGGCAGTGACATTCAAAGCGAAGCCAACTAAGGAAGTGCACTGTTTAATTTAATTCATGAGTTTCCTGTTTGACGTTTGACAATCTAAGACAACTACAATCCATTATATGACTGGGAAAGTGCCCAAAAATCTTTTCAACTTTTAGATTTTTTTTGGAGTATTAAGCTAAAAGGCCTCAGAAACAGACATCCCCACATTTCCCTCCTATCTGTTGTTGAGTGGAGTTTCCCTTTCCAGTTCAATCTTTTCCATTTTTCATGCTCACTTGCTCATCGATGCTGGCTGAGCAATAACCCAATGATGTGTCCCATAATACTGGAGTATAGATGATAATGTACCAAGGGAGGCCATGCTTAGACGCTGCTTTGAGCTTTCAAGGAAATAGATCATTCAGATCTACATGATTCAGCGTAAAAATACAGATATGTTCTTTTTCTCCCTGTTGCAACAGACTCCAGGGATATCTCTGCATGAATGCAGTGAATAAATGGACAGTTAAGTCGGGGTCTGTTTCTATCCCAGGCTGTTGTGTGTGGTTTAAAGAGGTCATTACTTTTTTCATTTATTTATTTAATTTCCACATTCAGAACACCCCCCTGCCTCTGCAAGACTCCCTTCCCTACGTGGGTCCAGTTATTCCATGTTGTCAATAACTCTGAACTCTTGACAAAAAACTGGTAAGAGTTCAAATGGTAGGATGGGGTAAGGAGAAGTCCTGCTGTCGTAGACTCTTCATCTTGTCAAAAGTGTTTAATTACACACAGCAGACATGTTTTACACACCAAAGGTCATAAACTCAAAAAGGCATGATGAGTGTGTGTACCTGGACAGTGCTGGCTGAAGTAGCTCAGTCTGAAATAACTTGGGTTGGGAACTGAAAGGGTTGCTAGTCATGCAGAGCAGACAGACCTGCCTGATTCTGAAATCATGCATCTCCGTCTTGCCAGCCTTCATTGTCCAACGGTTTCACTCAGCTAAATGCTTAACGGCCCAATCAGGAAAGAGAAGCGGGAGCAGCAGACTTGACAAGAGGTCAAGTCACTTCCTGTTGTACAAATAATGGCAGCTAATGTCGGCTAGCCTGTGGTCATCATGGTTACTCAGTGATACTTGGCGAAATATGCTCTCCTTATAAGTTTACTTCGTAGGGATTGTTTTGGACGAGGTTCATGTCACATATAAGAGTTAAATGATACATCTGTGTGTTATATTTAATGTGAAACGGTCATCTTAAGGTGGTTAAGCTAACGGCAAATGGCTGTTAGCCAATACAGTTAACAACTAACAAGGGCAAACAACAGTTAACAGGCATTAGCCATAGCGGCTTACAACAGTTAGCCGCTTGCAACAGAGCCGCTATGGCTGAGGGACATTAATTGTTGTTTGTCCTTGTAAGCCGTTAGCTTTGGCAGCTAACAGCTAACCGTTAGCTGCTATGTTTAGCTGCTACGTCATAGCAGCGCTGCATGATATGGACTGGACTGTGATGAGTGTGATGAGCCAAATAATTGATCAATCACAAGCCACTGTTGTTTTTGAATGTTCTGCCCCTGAAAACATTTTCGCAGGGCTCCTTCCCAGATGGATTAGGGAAATACTCCAATATGGAACTGTGTCCATCTGGTGTGTCAGGTTGGAGGGTTGCTGGTTCAAGTCTGAAACAGTGAAAGGTGGTATGGTAGCTTAACCCTTTAAGGCCCAAGATAATAGATTATAGCCAGAAAATTCTAATTTTTTGGAACTGAAATGTTTGTTTCACTTTCTGCTAAAATCCCAAATAAATCAAAATGTCCATAAAATTCAACATATAGATTTTTTGTCTCTCATTCGATACATTAGGTGTTTTTGGCGACTGATAATCCATTTGAGGACATTTTCATCATTTATCTCATTGTATTCAGATGGGTTTTTTTTGTAATTTGTTGATCATATTGAGTAAACAGAGGTATTATAAAAGTATATATCAAATATGATACAATTGGCTTTAAAGGGTTAAGAGGTGCCTGTTGATTTCCTGGGCACTGCCCTTGATCAGGGCGCCTAACCCCGAAAACTGCTTGAGCAGCTGCTTCTTTGAGATCATTTATGTGTACAAGTCATATGTGTGTAGCATGTCTCAACAACAGGATGTGAAAAACCTTATTTACCCTCGAGGAATTAATGAAGTATGTCTTCTGCCTCTTCTTAAGTATATCTCGGAGTAGCACAATGAGACTCTCTCCTGAGTTCTTTCAACTCAAAGATTTCAAGAAAACAACTTGAAAGTACTTCTTATCACTGGAAAATAGCGAGAAATGAACTGCATGCATGCATGTTCATTTGAGAAGTCTATAGTTCATAGTCTATAGGACTTCAGTCTAAAGGAACAGTCAGATCAGTCAGAAAAAAGGGGTTGAATTTAAGGTAATATTCAAAATAATCTTTATGAATGTGCATTGAACATCAACCACATCTCCGCTTGTCCAGACAGATTCCCAAGTCAGCAAAAACGCCACCAAGACTGGATCCATGTTTGATGATAAATGAAAGAAGCTTCAAAATAATGATGACCGTGTTGAAAATCTGTAAACAACATCACATCTCTTGACGAAGGACAAATTGTGCAGCAGCTGTTTGAGGCGTGTCGCAGAGAGACGCCATCTGTGCAAAGAAGATTTTTTTGCTGTAAAAGTCTGTCTTTTGCTATCTGGAATCCACCTTTACTCAAAAACACCAATTTCCCCTCAAACGTGCAGCAAACTGCTCTGAATTGCAAAATGTGTTTATTTCATATTCTTGATCTGAAAACCTACCCAAAGCTGTCACAGATGTTGCCTTCTTGGAAAAGGTTTAATCTGAGACATAAAATGAAAAGCAGAGATATGCGGCATTAGCTTCAGTGAATGTTTATGGGACTTTTCTCTCCGACACACACCATCTGCCTGTGAACGTCTCTGCTGCTGATGGAGCCGTTGTCAGCAGGGTTGGGGGGAGGAAATGGACATCTCGTCTGGGAAGATGGATATCCTGCATCCACTGAAGACCACCGAGATTAAATCTTTCATCCTGTAAGCCTGCCCTGATTTATGTTGTTTATGTAAATTGCAGTGCTTTTCACACGTTAAACTGTCTTTCTGCTACGCATGAGGGGAGGCTCCAGGAGCTGCTGATGGACAGCTGAGTGTGTGAATGTTTGAGAGTGATGCTTGAGGCACCAGCGAGCATTTACTGTAATACTTGCATCACCGTGTGGCCTGTGATAATGAAAAATGGCAGACTTTAAGATTATGGAGGGTTTATAAAGCAGTCATATTTTCATAGAGACAGCTAGTATCCAGATCAAAGAAATGTGTTTGGGTTTAATTGCCATGGAAAATTGGCAGTTACCATAAAGCACTTTTCTCGATCACTCAAAGTCACTCACAGCATGTTTACACCACGTTACATCCATTCAGTCACTCACAAATGACAGGAAAAACATGAAGTATTTAGGAATGGGAATTGATCAAATTTACTGATACCAATGCCATTAACAGTTCTGTTTATTGAGATGATCCCTTATTTCTTCCTGTTTATTTTCTGTGGGGGAGAATTTGAGTTCCTATGTATTTCTTCCAAAAAGAAAGAAATATATAGCAAGCTAAACCATGAATCATGCGCTCGTACTTGTAAGCAGGATAACAAAACATGTATTTCTTTCAAAAATTACACACAATGCTAATCTTAGTCTAAAAAATAAATAAATAAATAAATAACAACACGCAGCAAGACATGTCACAACAAGTAAACAGGACTGTTCAGAGCGGATGAAGAGTTTATCTGATGACTGTACATTCAGGCTAACGCTACCCACTGACTCCCAGTGTTTGAGCTAAGCTAATTAGTAGTGGACAAGCTCTGCCTGTCTCTTCCTTGACAGCCAAAATAATGGTTTATATCTGCTTGTCATGGTCATGGGTGTGAGGCAAGACATAAAAAAATGTTGGTGTATCCCTTTAAATTAAAAATCATGCTTCAGTCATATTTATAGCTAAAGCCATTCGGCATAATGATGAACATGTTTGCAACAGTAGTGGTTTTAGCACGCCACTGCAAAAGTGTTGCCATACACTTATGCTTGATAATAGGGATGATGATCAGCTTTGTTGGCCCCTGATTCAGATCCAGTTTTTAAATAATCAGCATCCCTTGATTCTAGGGATGTGAACGCGTAGAACTTTGAAGAATGGTCTTTTTCACACGCAGTTGCGCTATATAACCACTAGAGGGTTCGGTCTCCTTTAGAATACCTCCTTATTCCATTAAATCAGAGACATTACAGTAGTTATCAGACAAAAACTTTATTCTGCAAGCAGAACTTAATAAGTGGGCAATCCATCTAACCATTTTAAGGCTTCGGCCTTCATAACAGAAAGTAAAACGAGCTGAAAATAGAACCACATATAATTATAACCAGGGGTGGAAAGTAACGAATTACATTTACTCACGTTACTGTAATTGAGTACTTTTTATGAGTAATTTGTAATTTTCTAAGTAGTTTTTGAAATATGTAATTTTTACTTTTACTCGAGTACATTTTGACCCAAGTATTTTACTTCACTACATTTGAACCCCCTATCGTTACTGAGTACAATATTGATAGTGAAAAAAATTAAATGTGGGCGGAAAACCCCTGTGTCCCGGAAGTGAAAGTCAATTATAGCAGGATCCTGCGGGCATTTTATTTTGAATTGCAGGATCCTGTGGGCACTTCATTTTGTGTGCATTTTGTGATTTGAATACTTTGATTCTGGTTTAATTTTCTTTATTCTAATTGTAGTGTTGTCAGTTGGACAATATGACTGAAAATAGTTTGCACTTTACAGTACAGGTTGTGACTGTCCTTGTTGTCCTTGTATTGTGAGGAAGTAAGAGGATCATGTTACTGAGCTCAGCTGAGCTTTTACAAGTGTGGATGTCTACTTTAATATGCCTCGAAGTTGATTAAAACAACTTGTGCTGGATTTGATTCATGGCTCATCCTTTTTTTTTTGCATTAAATAACTGAAAGTAACTAAGTAACTTTTACTCAAATTCCATTTTAAATGATGTACTTTTGTACTTTTACTCAAGTAAATTTATAGATGGGTACTTTTACTTTTACTTTGAGTAGGATTTAAGCAAAGTAAAGATACTTTTACTCAATTACAATTTTTCAGTACTTTTTCCACCTCTGATTATAACAGACAAGAAAATATACAAGCGAAAGCTGAAAAAAGGTTTAGCCTTCTTTTTAATTCATTGTTTTAACTTTTGCTCACTATTGTACAATTTTTTTTTAAACTTAAAATGCAAACTGCATCCCTCTTTCAAACCTGAGCCACGTCTGAATTTAATATGTCTCATAGTAAAACTAATCTGGAATTGGCAAGAGAAAGCAACTCAAAAAGAAGCCAAAGTAAGCTGTGAGAGGAAGAACCTTCACCTTTATATGCACAAAGTAAAAAAAAATAAAGTACAGGGGGACTCTCATAATCATTCACTAAACTGTCGAAAAAATATGTTTTCTTCCTCCGCTTTAGACGCGAGGATTTGTGATCAGGTCCAGAAAAGCCGACATAGTACCAACGAACAATATAATGTAAAAAACACTTAAAGATACAGGCAAAAATAACCAGTCATTAACAATTTTTGTTTGAAGCTGCACGACATTTGCGTATGGAGAAGATTATGAGCGCCGCGCTCAAACACAATAGCAGCAGCAGCAGTCTCTCCCTCCAACTTGTTTGGGTGTTTCAGGTGGTTTTGCATACATCCCGTGCTGCTGTTATAAGCTAGTTTTGCCTGACATAGCCTACACTAAACAGTATTTCCACTGGTAGTTGCCTACCAGTGGAAATAGCACACAAATGCCACACAGTGCTCCACTTGATGATGGCTGCGATCGCGTCTCTGAGGCAACCTGAAGTGACGTGACACTGGTTGTGGCTGCAGTTCTTTTATATTAATGTAACATTGCGCCCCATTCATCTATTATAGATGCGGATAACTGCACTAGTGGGAACATTTAAGTGTATAGTTGGTTAATATTATTATCTAAAGCTTTCAGGCAACATTGTCACCACTAAAATTGATATATAAATTAGTGAGAAATGAACAAGGAGGAGGAAAAAAATGACGTGTTAATGGTTATTGATTTTTCTAAACGGTTATGATTTGTTATCCGCGTATCCTTTTACACGTTTAGATGTTGACACCCCTACTTGATTCTGTGTTCCAATCCAAAATTTACAATTACCTAGACAACACAGTAGCACTGTCTTTTTGTGGTTTTTCATTCTTTTTCTTCTTGAGAGTCACACGCTAAGTAAACAATCTGTTACAAGCTACTTTATTTGATTTTTAATGCTTCATTCATCATTTCTATGATCATCTCTTACTTCTTCACTGCCCGCGTTTTTGAGGTTCAGTTAACACTTCAAGAAAAAAAATAAGACAGTGCCAGGCAGAACACTGCTTAAGGCTTCAGCGACTATGCACAGGCTTTGTTCACCCAAAGGTCAAAACTGTCAAAGAGGGCAATAGCTGGTGTTCAGTCTGATTCTTTTGTTAAATTCATGAGTTTGACCTCCAAATCTGCTGTTAATGTGCACAGGACTCAGTGGCATACATGCTTTCTAACACAGCTAGTTGTTTGAAATCAAATTTCTTGTTCCCCTGTTACATATTTTCATCCAGGTTCATGTGTGAGTCTCCCAGGAGAGATTTTGACATATGGGCCGGTTTGGCCGACAAAGCCAAGGTGGAACAGAAGGCCAGCACTTGGCAGGGTGGGAGAAGGTGGACTGACACTGTTTCACTGTTTCCATGGATGAATGACTGGTTATACAGTCTGCACACCAGGGTCCCATCTCTGTTTGCACCCTAATAAACACCTGCTCAGAGGGAGGCCCATTGATTTTTCCCCAGGAGGATCTAATCCATCCAGGGAGGACGCCGATGTGCAACCCTGAAGGATTTTCAGGGAGCATTCCTCAAGGCAAGAGGCTCTGAGATGAAGTGGTTTGATTCAATAAAGAGTCATTGATCAAAATTACCTGGTTTCTCCTCCAGAAAACTGGCTCAGGAGAGTAAAGCTGTTGGTGTATTAAACAATAGTAGAAGGTCTAGATTTTGTTTTTATTACATCTAAATCCATTTCTGCAGTAAAATGTAAGATAACAGAGTATAAAAAAGAGAATTTGCAAGTAAGTTTGATTTATTCTTCATATTTAAATGTATGTAGTTAATGGCTGGAGCTTTGCTGCTATACGATTTCTGAATGTATTAAAGCTGAAGCTCCTAAAGCAGTTCAGTAACAAAGCCTGCGAACATTCAGGGTTTTTACACTTTGAAAACATGATTTCATATTATTTTAATTGACATCCAAGAAGGTAGGTTTTCCTGTTTTGGTGATATGTTTTTGTTTTCCTGCCCAATTCATCGATTAATTGAAAAATGCTCAGCAAATGCATCTATAACAGAACATATTATTAATTGCAGCCTTTGCACTAATACCCTCTTGTTAAGACAGAATCTCACTTTGGCCAAGTCAGGTTAATCTTGGGTATAACCATTTATTAGCAGTGCCATCTGTAAGGGATTCTGCTCTCCCGGGCCTCAGATAGTGAGATGTTTGCATGGAGGATTCTTGATACCAGACTATGATTATCATTGTTTATTGCATGGTTGGTACAAATAGATATAGACACATTTGGATGCCATGTAAAGAAAGCTTACATGGCATCCAAAGAAAGTTTCCAGTTCAGAGCGACCCGGGACTGTCTTGGAGGAGTAGCGTGAGTGGACCATGATGAAATATTGGTGAAACTAATGAGTTTTTGGATGATTAATGCAGTTTTAGGAGCAGCGCTATACATGCCCGTGTGCTACCATTATACGGATGTCCGCCGCTCGATTTTGGATCTAAATATCTCCCGAAGCACTGTTTGGATCAGGAAAGCCTTTTGGGTGAGTATATTGTTCTACTTTATTTTATAAACAAAATGAAAGCTGTAGATACCAAACTTATCCTTCAAATATGGATAGAATAAGTCCATAACTCAAATAATGATTCATGATACAGGAATTGCTCCATGATTTATTTGACTGATACTGACTGAAACTGATACATGATTTGAAAATTCATGCTATCAGCATTCAAACAAGGCAAAATAAAACCACATCTCTTTGGTTCAAGCATGGCTAATATCAGCCACACATCTCTTCAAGCTAAATGTTGACTGTTTTCTGCGTATTTTAAAAATTTCAGAATAACAAACCTTACATGATTTTGTGTGGCTAAAGGACCTCTTTCACAATACATGTAATTTTGCCCACAGCCCAATTTTTTGTTTATTGTGTGGTATTTGTAGTACACCCAGAGACTCCCAAGAATATACCTTTAGAAAATCCAAAAGTCATCCATGGCCTGTACTATGACCTATTTTATGATCATTGCCATAGGTGTGAGCCAGGGTGCACACTTTACCCCAAAACTTACTCAAACACAAATAATAAATCATCAAATTGGGTCAAATCACCTTCACTGAAGTCTGGTGCATCTTTTGAAATCAAATGTAAAGCTAAGTATTACAATTGAAAGAAGTTATTAAATTTTAACTGGAAAAAAAAATCAGTTTTTTTTTAATGATTTTTTCAACAAATTCAATTCTTTAGAGATGTGTCTGACCAACTTACAGTTGCTGTACAACTAAAATACTTACAAATTACTTGGCCACATATATATTCTCAAAGTGGGAAAAAAATCATCAAATTCTGAGACCGGTAAAGTTGTTCAATTAACAGGTTGGGTTACTGTGGTAGAATCAGGATACTGTCCCATGCAGGGGTGTCAAAATGACCATGCTTACTAATCTTTCCCAAGCTACACTGTCAAGATATTTTCATACAATTGCAGATATTTTGAACACAATAGTTGTTCCCAAATACCTTGGCACAAAGCATATTTCACGCCACGATGCCATAACTCACAACACTGTCTTTACTAAAGCTTTTTATGGTGACCAGGTCACTCTTATCTTAGATGGTACATATATCTACCTCAACAATTGCAGTGATCATCAGTTTCAAAGGGCATCTTACGGAGGACAGAAAAAACGAAATTACCTAAAATTCATGTCAGTTGTACTGCCTGATGGATATGTTTTAGACACTACTGGCCCCTACCATGGTAACGTAAATGATGCAACAATAACTCGGCTCATCATGGAAAAAATTGAAATATTGAAATCTTGGTTAGAAGCAAATGACAATATGATTGTAGATCGCGGTTTCAGGGATGCCTTAGATCTTCTTGCTAAGTTGGGGTATGATGCTAGAATGCCGTCATTTTTACCAACTGGTAAATCCCAATTGGATTCCTCAACAGCCAATAGTGATCGTTGCTGTACCAAAACAAGACGGATAGTAGAGTCCTACCACGGGCATTTAAAGAAGTGGATGTTGTTTAAGGAACAACTTACCTCCAATTATTTCGTTGAGGTCATTGGCAAATTAGTGCGCACAGTAACTGCATGTCTCAATGCCTTCAGAGGACCAATATATGTTTCAGATCCAGATCGAGAGGAACGAGATACTAAGATGGCTCAGCGTATGCTTTCACTTTTAAAAAAAGACAATGTTTTGGCAAAACGAGTTGCAGAAGACCCAAATATGTCGTGTAGAGCTCGTAGTGAATGGCAGAAGCTTGAAGCATCTGATATCTCGTTCCCTCATGTGGATCTGGAATACCTTGAGACCATAACATGCGGTACATACCAAATCAAACAGTCCCCTGGCTACATTGCTGAGCATCAAAAAAATGATGGTGACTATGAGATTTGGGTTTACCAGCATGATGCAGATCTCATTAGGGGACAGATTCATTCTCGTCACAGATCTCAAATAAAATACAATGTTTGGATTCAATTTGACAAGAATGCATCAGATGATCCTGTGAAGGCATATTATTGTCTCTGTCCTGCAAAAAGAGAACCTCTGGCATGTGTGCACATGTTGCATCTGTAATCTATTATTTGGGATATTATAAACATTTTCAAAATCAGAAACCCCTCCAACCATACACAAGCAAATTCAAAGACTCCATTCTATGAAATAACCAGCCAATCATACATCTTATGGATTTTTCAGATCCCCTTTCCCTCACTATAGTTCCAGTCTACAAATTAAAATTGTCCAAGCCGTTGCTATGCAAAAAGACACGAAGGCCATAAAACAGATTACATGTATATATAAGTACTAGAAACAGAAATTGACAGAAGTAATGTTTATGTATTGCTGTCATTGTAGATATATACAATCTGATTACAACAATCCAAAACTGCATCGGTTTTTACTTGTATCAATGGCTCATTATTATCTCATCACAAAGGCACAATAATACAGGCCCTTTGTGGCTGTTCAATATTAAAATGAATAACATTTCATGTAAAATGTTTGTTTTGAATCTAGCATTCAAATTCTAAAGGAAATCATATTTAAAGGATGAATTCTGAACAAATCTTTAAAGGTTCCCTGATATACAAGACATGGAACAGTATGCTGATTCTTCCACAGTAACCCAATCTGTTAATTGAACAACTTTACCGGTCTCAGAATTTGATGATTTTTTTTCCCACTTTGAGAATATATATGTGGCCAAATAATTTGTAAGTATTTTAGTTGTACAGCAACTGTAAGTTGGTCAGACACATCTCTAAAGAATTGAATTTGTTGAAAAAATCATTAAAAAAAAACTGATTTTTTTTTCCAGTTAAAATTTAATAACTTCTTTCAATTGTAATACTTAGCTTTACATTTGATTTCAAAAGATGCACCAGACTTCAGTGAAGGTGATTTGACCCAATTTGATGATTTATTATTTGTGTTTGAGTAAGTTTTGGGGTAAAGTGTGCACCCTGGCTCACACCTATGGCAATGATCATAAAATAGGTCATAGTACAGGCCATGGATGACTTTTGGATTTTCTAAAGGTATATTCTTGGGAGTCTCTGGGTGTACTACAAATACCACACAATAAACAAAAAATTGGGCTGTGGGCAAAATTACATGTATTGTGAAAGAGGTCCTTTGATAATTTCCTTGAAAAAAACTTTATTTTTACTTAGGCTGAAACACTATATAAGCATATACTGTATGACTGGCACTGAGCACACACCGAGCTTTTCACCAAATCATTATATTTTTCAGATGTTGTATTTGTGTAGAGGCTGTGCTCACAGAATTTTTGTGAAAATGTGACTGTAGATCATTAAATTTTTGTACTTACTTATACCACTGATCTAACTTTAATTTGATTTAAAGTTACATGATAATAAGTTCTCCTTTTTTCTTTAACATAATTTGACATAATTCTTAGAGTTTATTTTCAGTGTTCGTTTCCCATATATATGTTCTGTTTTTCCTGTAATTTTTGTTGGTTAAATAGGATAAATTACCCAGCATTCAGGGTTCAGGAAATGTTTCCTGGGGTGTCAAACTGGTGTGATGTCATTACAAGGAAATGTCTCTGATGTTTTATTTTATTTGTGAATTAAGTGATCAAGTAGTCAGTGCTGTGGAATTCTACATTTGTTGTCATGGTATCATATTGATCCATCCATAGCTTGATTTTTCCAAGGCTTCCAAAATGTTTGGATTTTATGCCCTATTTCAAACCAATTTCTCCAAGATTCCTTATTCTAATGTTTTTCTAAAGTATTCACTGATAAAAGAAAAGTTTATACCATAGATCATAGCAATAGAGACTCTTCATTTGAGAACACAAGGTATTAAAAAACATTTATTTATCTTCACCTTGAATATTTTTCTACACTGTAGTCAGTACTGGGACTGGGACTTCTTCTTTTGTTGCTTTAGTTTTTAACTGGAATTAATAATGGTTGACTGTTGCGAAAAACAGAGCTATATTTCAAGCACTGTGACAAAAACTCAGCATATGCTATGTATTTCTATTCAGCATAAAAATATCTCATTGTGATAAATCTGGCCCATAATGCTCACAGCAGAGGCTTTGAAAGACATATTTAAAATGCAAAAGTTAACTTATGTCTAGAATGGATATCATTATAGTGACTTCATGAAGCAGATTTTCAATTAAGGAAACTTTAATTGAATTTGCATTCCCTCAGATCACAGATGTCCCACTCTTGGAGGAGAAAACATTGCAGATGCACACGTTGAAATTATCCTACGTCTCAAATTATGCCAACTACTGCAGCAGAAATACACGCTTGCTGAGATAACTCAAAAACCTTCATGTGGCTGCAACATTACTGTCAAAATGGAGAGAAATATGTGACTTGTTGGGCTCAGATCCACCCGCTAAATCACCGAATCCCCCTCTGTTCTCACAACCACTCGCCAAACTGAAAGACACAGCTGGGGATAAGACGGCGAACAGGACAAACAACATAAATTAAAAGACTGGGAATGAGTTCCTAAAGCCCTGCAGATTAAAAACTCATAAATTGCTTGTCATTGGATGAAAAACCGGCCCACGGGGACAACCCCTCCAGCTACATACTGGTACAAACCACCTGGAGCTTCCCAGAGGGATTAGCTTCTCCTCCTGTACCCAGTGGCTCTGCAGGACTGCTTTGTAACGTGGATCCTGAGACTGGAGAGCGTGTTACAATACTAAGAATAAAGAGAATGGAATATGATTGTGCAATTCTTGGAAGTAAGATACTCCACTAAATGTTTTACCACTGCTGGAATGAGTGAACAAGTAAATTATGTACTTTAATCTTATCTCATTAAAAAATAAACGAGAGAAACTTTATTCTATAAGAATGGATAGCAACAGAAAATAGCACAAAAGGTTGCATCATTTTCTCCAGCTGTTTCCTTTTAGAGCCTAAATTTATCCCCATGTTCTCACGGTTACTTTAGTCCATGTCATTTATGCTCCAACTGTTGGCCTCGAGGACCAGATCTCCCCACCTGTCAGCATGGACCTTTGTGAGAGGGGGGTGATGCAGGTGGATAGTCATGCAATCTCACAATGACACCACAGAGAGTGAAAAAGACATGCTCTCTGGGTGGATGAGTTACTCATGAGGGGGGATGTTAGGGGACAGAGAGGTGCTCGGTGCTGTTCAGCAGTCTGATTCCCATCAGGTAGGCAGAAGCGTTTGCTCCAAGGTTTTTGGCTTTGGCTGCAGGACCTGGTTTTGGATGCCCATGGCCCGTTTGAGCTGAAGCCAAGAGCTGAGCCTCTCGATTCTATTAGCTATTGCCAAAAAATAATTCAGATTAATTTACAGCCCATTCAGTTTGTAAAAGGGAAAGCATTTTCTCCTCTGGATCTGTACAGATGAAAAACTCCATAATAACACACATCAAGCATCGGAAGCTGACCATAAACACACATTAATTCTTTCTTTTCTTGAAGCAGAGGGTTGTGATTCAAACCAAACAAGCTGAAACCAGTTTGGCATAAAAGAAAAAGACATTTCTCACAATAGGTGCCAGGAATCTTGGTGAAGTTATTCATCTGCCCATTAGCTGGACAAGATGCAAGTGAGCAGCTGAAGGTGCTGGGAGGTCTGACAGCAGTGCCAGCTTTTTGGCAGAAATGAGTGAGTGGGCAGCCAGGGGAAACATCCTGCTCCAGGACTGCTTTGTTTTCTTCATTCCCACAATAAGGGTGTAAATGAGCAAACACAAGTGAAGGTGAATTTGACTTATGGCTGAACAGTGTGTACTTTTAGTATAAAAACTACCACATGCACATGCGCAGTAGTTACATTCTTGGATATAAACACGGTCATGTTGCTCCAATCGTCATGCTATCATTTGTTTTTGATCTGATGGAAACTAAAGTGCCACTTTTCTTGTTTTATGACTGCCTGTGGTTAGGGATGGGAATCAATAAGATTTTATAGATACCAGTGCTATTAATGAACATGCTAATCTATCCAATTCTTTAACGATTCCATTATTGATTCCCACATATTTTCAATTTGGGCAAATGTTAGGCCCGTAGATTTTCAGTGTCAACAATGTCAAACACATGTCACAGCATAGATTACTGCTTCTGCAAGTTGCTGGTGTTTCCACTCACTTAAGGTTGTGCAGTAGGCGCCTTTTGGAAAAGATTAAGCCACAATTCTGACCCTTCTGATCTCTGTCAGTGGAAGGAATTGAAAAGGGAACTGATTAGCAAAAAGACTCATGATATAGATACTTTGATGGAGCTGTTAATGATTCTCAACTGGAATTAGTTTTTAATTCCCATCCCTACCTATGACAAGGGACTTTTAATAAAACCATGAGCAGGCTTACTCAGAGAATGTAACATGGCACAAGAGGTTTTTTTGTAAAAAAAAAATTTGAGCTGCTGACAACTATCATCGCAGATACAAAAAAAATGTAATGTGTCAGTATGAACTCACGAATAAACCCACACACATTAGGAAACTTTCTATTTTCAAAAACTTAAAAATAAACAAGTATAGAATGATCTCAAGGTGCTGCAAAAACACAGCATTTATCTGCCAATCAGGTTTTGATCAATGCTGGTCCCAGAGCATCTGCTCTTCAGATTGGTCAATACCAATAATGATAATTTTAGGTTTCTAATGTTGCGTTCACGCAGCTGACGAACCTGCAAATCGCGACACCACTAGGCTTAATCGTGTCGCTACTAAAAATCCGCCATGACTAATACCTTGCCGTCGGCGATGGCTGATGATGTCACGTCCGCTCCAGTTTCACGCGATCATAACTACCAAGTTTCACCGCGATCATATCATATATCGTATAATAGGATGTATAAGCAGACATTATTCCAGCTGTATCCTTTCATTCACTTACCAACCACAAAACACTGCAGCTGATGCCCTGCAGCAGCATTATCTGTGAGTTTTCCCGCGGTCCGTCTAAGTGGAATGAATGTCCTCACTGACTAATGTTTCCCACATGGACATGGATTGTTACTCTGTAGTCCAGATGAATAACAATCAAGGGTACTGTCACACGTGCACACAGCGCTGATTGATCACTTTTTTTATTACTTTCACATCGCGCGACAAGCTATGTGGTAGTGTGAAAAGCAGCTGTTGCATCACGGGAGCGGTAGCCCCGCCCCATCGCGGCTGTACTTTGACTTTGCACAGAGAGTGATCGCCAATGTAGTACAACTAGTGTGCGGTGTGAACGCAGCATAACAACTGGTTGAGTGTTTGCTTGACAAGACTGTATAAAAAGAACATCTGAATTTCACAATGAAATAACCAACTCATTAGCTGTTTTTATTTATGTGAGTTAACAGAACTATTGAAAAACTGACTAAAATAATGAATTTGTCCAAAAGACGGCTCTGAATACAAGTACAACGCAATACCTTGTAACATCCTGACTCATGTTAAATTTATAGGATATGATACAATATTACATAACATAATATAGTGAAATTGATGGCTGAGCTGTCTGAATATATTGTTAGTTAACGTTTTATTTAAACTTTTTTTTTTTTGCAGTGTGCTTCTTTTTAATGTTATCAATCAAATTAAGATGATAGCATACAGATCCCAGTGACAATACAAACTGCATGTCTGGCTGGCAAAGACACAATTGGCCATGAAAATTTTAATCTCAGTGAGGTTTTCTGGTTCGACACAGTTATCTGTTGTAATAAGCAAAGTCATGAATTGGTTTTGTAAGTCAAGTTATCAGTGGACTATTTCATTTCCCCCTTGATGCATGAAAAACATTGCCCCACCAATTTAAATCTAGTCGCTTTCTGATTTATTTTTTTTATGATCAAAACATTGCTATTGGTCACCTTCAATGTTCTTGTGTAAGTTTTGTAACCTTAATCCAAATTTAAGTACATAAAATGTAAACAGGACAATATGATATCTAATAACCCATTACAACACTGTTTTTTTTTTTATCTCTTAAGAATAAGTAATTTTGGAGATAGGAGGTTTGTTCATGACAAAAAGGAGACGATCTGTTCACATGAGTGGAATCTGTGAGACTGAAAATTCAGAGTCGTTCAGTATATGGAGTACAGCTGATGTAACTGCGACGTGACAATACATGAGCCGGGCACAGTTTATACAAGATGATAAAAATGCCACTTCTGAGACATGATGTAAGAGAAAACAAACACTTCACACTTCAACAGAACGCGTGGAAGAAAATTAGCCACGGCAGGGATGAGATGTTAGCCTGTTTTACCACGGGATGGTGTCACACACCACCAGGCCGCCTGTTACCCAACATAACCTCAGTCTGTGTCCCAGCATTTCTCTGTGTTGACACATCTCCACTCTCTTAGTGAGACGATTGCTCCACACTGTGTGTGCTAAGCAAAGCTCTCTTTATTTATTTATAATAGCACTCTCATTCTGCATGGTGAGGCCGGCAAGTTGATGTCAAAAAATGTTAATAAGGGGAGGGAGGAGAAAGTTTTACTCTGCAGGTCAGGCTGAACTCTATTATTTTACAGACGAACATTTCAGTGGTTCGTTTGATCACTGTGAGTGGGAGTGAGTCTGCCTTTTTTTTTTTTAGAGGAACATTCGGCATAACTTTTTAAATGCCCTAACTTTTGAATGTGAAATGGACTGAAATTTAACACAACAGTTTTTGTTCACCTCAAGATACTTCCCTTTCTCTGTCTGTTCAGTCTTGTTTATCATTTCAAGTAAAAACAGGATATTCAATTTCCAAGGAAGACTGGGAAGCCGCATGCGCCAACGCTCATTCTGCAATAATATAAAATATAAATGGTTAATGCGGATGTATGTGACGCCGGTAGAATTGAATAGATACGACCCCAATATACCAGATATATGCACAAAATGAACAGAAGATAGAGGAACATTATTTCTTTGCCTTTGGCAGTGCAGAATAATTATTAAATTCTGGGAAGAGTTAGGAGTCATGATTGAAAGGATTATTTCAAAATCAATATCACTGGACCCAAAGCTTTTCTTGTTGGGGCTTTATCCAGAGAAACATAACTACAGTAAGTATGAAAAAGCATTTATAGATCTAAGTTTGCTAAATGCCAAAAAGTGTATTCCATTGCTATGGAAAAAAACCTGTAAACCAAGTACCAGCCAATGGTTAAAACAAATGTTGTCAAGCCTACCGTTGGACAGAATTGCCTATATTCAGAAAGCCAAACAGCATAAATTTGAAGGTATATGAAAGCCCTTTATTGATTATGTTAAGAACTCAGACTTTACAGAAAACCAACCTGATGACTAACTTCTGTGGATAAGGCAGGAGAATATATTTCCTGTCTCTTCTGTTACTGTTTAAATGCCCATAGCTTATCAATATCATTATCTTTAAGCCACGACCCATGACATTGGGTTTATAATCTGTTCTGTAACAAGAGAAGCATGTTTGTTTTGTGTTTAGTATTTTTTATTACTATTATTCTGATGGCTTTGTTTTAAGATGCGTGTTCTTTTTTGCTATATTTGGCAGTGGATCTATAAGAAATGACATATGGCCATAGCTAAGTCATACATGTCAAAAATGTTTGAGTGACAATCATCTTATGCTGCTGTAAAATTCAAATAAACATATTGTTGGAAAAAAAACAGGATATTCTGATGACAAGACTGTTATCTGTGTCTTTTTCTTTCTTTCTTGGTATCTACCTCCACCCAAACAGCATTGCCAGGATCAACACACACAGGTTTCACCCATATGAGTTCATGGTAAAGCTCTTGTGATCACCAAACTAAATAGTTCCCAAAACCTGATGCTGAAACCAGATGGACAGTAGCAGCCAACTCACCAATTACGATGACTTAGATGAAAAGAAAGAGGAAGGCCATTATCACTGGTGTTTTATCTAATTAGGCCCAAAATAACTTCAGATCAGGATGTTAGCTCAGGCATACCAAAGCCAGTCCCCTCCATGCTAGCTCTCACCATGTATCAAATCCACTGAAAATGTGTTTTCTCATGCCAAGCATCCTTATGTAACAGGCCAAACAAACAAAAAAAACTGCACTACTCCTGAGGCAAACAACACAAGAGAAGAGAGAGACAAAAAAGATTTTGCTTGTGTATTTCACCAATAAAGAGAAAATATCTAGTAAGCAGCACTTGAGTGGGCCAAGGAGATGGACCACAGCAGCAGAAGATCACACAAAGAACAAAACTGAAGCTATGATTCATCCACATCCACGTCCAGACGGTAGGGTAGGGTCAGAGCTTTGCATAGACACCATGACAGCGTGGATGCATCCTGCCTGGTCTCAGCTCTCCAGGCTGGCGGTGGTGTGATGATTTGGGGACATTTTCTTGGTCCACTTTTGGCTCCTTAGCACTACATGAGTATTATTTCAAAATGACAGAGTACTTGAGTTTTTGTTACTGACAATGTCCATCCATTTATGACCATGTACCAATCAGCCAATGGGTACTTCCAGCAGGATTAATGCACCATGTCACAAAGCTCAGATCATCTCACTTGACAAAGATGACCTGCCAGGAGAAATAACCAAAAATGGTCACAAATTGATCCTCCACTGCATGACTTGACACAACAACATCCTATAGAAAGTGTTTAGGAATGGCAAAATCGTTTGCATAAATATCCAGACAGTGATTGGAAAACTCTGTCAACTACATTCATCACTGGCTCGAGATTGAAGCTTTACAAGACAAGTCTGCCCAATTTCAGATACTGTATTAGGCAAATCCAGCTGCACTGCAAGGTCACCCACTGCATGACATAATTAAAGAAACAAATAAGATGAAAAGATAAACATACTTACTCAGACCAAGAAAAAATCAGTCTACACTCAGATGAAGAAATGGAAATTATGATGACAGAATGTAGAGAGTCCTAATGACATGCCTTACTCCTCAAACTCTTAAAGTGTTGCTTGTCTCTTCGTGTCAGTCTGTTCTGATTATTATGGAATTTGTGAAATGAATTACAGAACCCCTTAAAAATAAGCTTGGTTTGTAGTCTGTAAGCTGAATATATCTCATTTTCTGGCACTGGTAAAATTATGTTGATGTGTCTGGTGAAATATTTTGCTATGACAAAGAAGAATAAAAATGTGATTATAAAAAAAATATATTCTGCCAAAGTGCCAAAACACTGCAGCCAGCCTCAAGCAGCAAAGGCACAAACAGATTTGAGTTATACTCAATTCGGGACATGACAAGGTGGCAAATTATGTGGCTGAAAAATAAAGCCAATGCGGATGTGCCAAAACTGGATTCCCTCAAGTGTAAGCTTTAGGCTGTCTGCAGGAGACCAGGAGGTTATTAGTTTGTGTGCAGGAAACATCTTTATGGCCTGGTTAAAAAAAAAACATCTTGAGTAGGATTTTGAAAATCTTATAAGATTCTGAAATTGGGTTGTATCACACACAGAAGGAAAAATTGAAGAGATATCTTCTCTTCAATCTTAAGCACACACACTCTACAAGATTTGAAAATCGTAACCAGCGCACACTGCAGGATTTCATCAAGATTATCGTACCAGAGCGATGCTCAACGTGATCCTAGGTCATCTCACCATGTAAACAAAAACACAAAAGATGGAGACTAGTGCAGTACTGCTGGCTGTGGCCATTATTTGTAGCAATAAAAAAAAAGACGCATCTGGATGAAGAAGTGGTTGGGGAGACGCGGACAAATATTGAGCCGAATAAATGATTAGATAGACAAATCATTATTCCTTCTCACTTATTACTGTTAACTAGTAAAATGTGCTTGTATAGCTGATGTATACAAGCAATATCACATGAGAGCGAGTGCTGTTGTCCAGGATATCAGCGCTGGGGTGATTACTTGTGACACTCCACCACATTGTTTTCTCACCTAGAACATTTAATGCGGATGTGATTTCTCTCCAACGCTTGTCCTTTTCACATTGGTTGTGATAATCTCTGCATGTATAAACACTCGTGGTCTTGCCACAGGTCGACAAGACGGTCCTCCATCTCCGCTGTCCATCTTACCCGTACTCTTTGGGCTCGCCATTCTTGCCTCTGAAATCTCCTGTCTCGCAGTCATTTCCAGTCATTGTAGGAGTCTCTCTCTGATTGGCTACTGTCATCCTCAGTGAATACGAGTTGCTTAATCATCCAGATAAATATCAAACATGTTGAATGAAAATTTTTCAAAAATTAACGGGGCGGCTCTGACGAATCTGAGAGACAATCGTGGGGGTTAAGATTCATCTGTCACCTGCTCACACTGGAAGATAATCTTGACCAAACATCGGGGCTGATTTTGGTCCCCGACCAGATTTCTTCCCCGATTGTCGGGAGGCCTTGAGAGTATGGCTCCACTTTTCCAGCCCTAGAGGTTGTTACTTGGTTATTCCTAAAGTGTTGTAAATTTGCTTAAACAACTTCCCAAATGCTCCTATAAAACTCAATCAGCTGGTTTCACATGACGTTGTCGAATTCTTAAACAGTCAACATAAAATGTGACACAATCCAAACTGGCATAGTTGTCCATTAAAGGCCCACTGCCTCCTTGTTTGTTACCAAGATCAACAAACTTTTGCATTAGACAGTCTCAGTAAAATGGGGGCAAAATGACCTCCAAAGCCTCCTTCAGAAACAGCCGAGTCCACTCAGGTTTTGTCCAGCATCTTCTTCATTCCATGACAAGGACTGAAAAAGCAACAATCAATGTTTTAAATCTATCCAGATCAAATGAACACATAACCGTGAATGCATTAGAATTGCTGAATATGGATGAATCTAGTCAGAGATACAGTCACTCAATATTTCAAGGAGTGTATTACCAGATTAGATGCCACCACGGCCACAAAGGAAATGCTGTCAGATAATTTCACATTTAGTCCCCGGGCTGAGAGTATCTATATCCATCTCTAGTCCACACAGATAGCAGAGGAATACCTTTGAGCTTCCTTTCCCATGGGTTCAACTTTGAAGCTTCCTGGTGACAGACATACAAACACCCACACTGCATATTCAAGGTAGTCCAGAAGGCAAAACAACCCCCACCTTGTGTGAAGCCTGGCACTCTGCAGATTTGCGCTTGCCAGTGATGTCCCCCTCACACAGCACCCTCTCTAAATCTACAAACACACACATGTGCGCAGTTCCCCAGAGGGTGATGGATCTCAGCCCCTTTGCTCCTCTGTCAGGCTGTAATAAGGCTTCCCATGCCTGCAGCCTTCGTCTATTTGGCCCCTGATCTGTCAAACCTGAGCCAAAGTGTCAGAACCCATTAACCAGCAGAGCCAGGAGCCACTCTCATCAATATAATGTGTACGCTTATTGCTTCAGATAAAATGCATCAATCTATTTTTCTTTTGAGGACAATGTAGAAGTGGCTGGTATCTGTTATGTGCAGGGAAACATAGACAGAGTATGGATGGATGGCTTTGTACAACATGTCAGGGCTTGTCCTTGAAAACAACACACAAGAGCAAGTTTTTTTTACAGTGTCAAGGCTCTGATTATGAAGACAAACTGAGACACTGACCTTGTCATAAAAGAAATAATACTGGAACGATCAGCTGCTTCATAAATGCCTCCACCAAGTATGCAATGTGAAAGACTGGGACAGAACATTGGGGCATAATGTTAGCAATTTTAAATCAGCATCGGTCTAAAAAAAAAAATCAGCCTAGTCGATGTATCAGCCATAGATCCTCTGGAATATTGGCAAATCACACAGATGTACAATACCTCATCACTGCATGGGTAACTTTAAAATCAAAGTTTTCATTTGTGCAAGAGTCGAATGCTGTTTTTCTTGTTTTACATCTGTTCCCAGCAAAAATATACCGTATCACTGAAAGAAACAAGTCAACTTTTGTCAAGTAGAGGGCTTATTCTCTTTATTAGATATCTAATCAATTATCCTTGAGTCAGAGTGGACATTTGAACAAAGTACGAAGCAAACATTTGTAAAGGTGTTTGATCATTTTTTAGTATGTTTAAAGGTATGGGACGACCATGAGGCTAAAGGACCTTATTACCTCCGCCAAGGAGGTTATATTTTTGGGAGAGTTTGTCCGTCCGTCCGTCCATCCGTCCGTCCGTCTGTCCGTCCATCCGTCTGTGAACAAAATAACTCTAAAAGTAAAGGACGGATTTGGATGAAATTTTCAGGAAGTGTTCAGCATGGGAAAAGGAAGAACTGATTCGATTTTGGTGTTGATCCGGAGCAGCGTCTGGCCGCCATGGCGAAAAATGTGATTTTGGTGAATAACCACTGAACTAAAATAGATATCATTATGAATCCAGTTGCTAATGGTATGTTTTCATGGTCAGGGAATCTAAACATTGACATGAAATAAAGGTAGGACTAATATTTATGGTCAAAATGACAATATGGCTGAGGACTGTGCGCTCTCCGAGTGCTTTCTAGTTTTTGACATATGACCCAAAAAAATTCAATCAGGTCATTCTGGAGTCACAGAGGTCATTTGTGCTAGTTGGGGGGAAAATTGCTGAAGTGATCTTGAGATACCATGGACAGATTATCAACATCACTTTGACACACCTGGTCCGTTTATCAACAAAAGTTTGAAGAACATCCCTACAATCATATGTGACCTCTTGGGCACAAAATAGTGGGGTCAAAATGGGGCTGTGGGGTTGTAACCTTTCATATGTAAATGTAATCTTTCGATCCTCGATAAAATCTAGAATGTTTTTAAAGGGTATTGAGATAATGTTCACAAGCAAAGGAAGAACATTTAACTCGATGACCTTGCCTTGTCTGGATATAAAAAAAAACAATTACAGGACTCTGCCTTAGTTATCTACAATAAAAGTCTGTGTTATTAGATGGCTAACTCAGACTACCATTCAAGACTGTCACAGCCTGGCTCATAAGGCAGCAACAAGTGAAGGGGAGAACACAGAAGGCAACGTTTAAGCCTTTTCTTAGGGCATTTATCAAGTAAACAACAATTAAAACAGTCATGTTCTATATTATTACTGTAGTCAGTATAGTGGACTGTATGCTGTCAGTGCGGGTGTGTGTGTGGTAATCAGTAAGAAACTGGGTGAAGTGATATGTGCAGTGTTAAAGTGCATGTAGGTGCATCAAAGAAAAGTAGCTGCTGCGTGGCCAGCCAAAGGAGGAAGTGACAGAGATCGAGATCTAGAGACCGCAGCTGAAGTCAGCCTTTAATAGTCTGGGAACACACTGGGCCCCGTGATCCCCATAACGTCCGATAGGGGCATAATATATATTACACAGTAAGGGACCGTAACAGAGACGAATGTATACTCATAAAAAGCACAAGCTTACAGATGACAAAGAAAAAACGTGACCATGTTAAATAGAGCCTTCACAGTTGTGCTGAAATGTTTAAAAGAAGAACAAGTGGGTTTATAGCCAAAGATAAATACTTAATATCTGTCATTGCACCTAATATTCACAGCATTGATGAAAGGAGAAAATATTGCAATAAATGTTTTATCTTTAAGATGTTTCAGGGGGAGGCACTGTAGGGGAAGTTGTTTGAAATAAAGTGATCAGATGATACCGAAATGCAGACATACAAATTTATTTTATCCAAGCAAAAACCCTAACCATTAGATTTGAAGCAGTCGGTGCCTGTGTCGGCTCTCAGCACTCCTCTGGAGGTGGACAGATTGTGACGACAGGTGCTCCTCAGCGGTTTCCTGTCTCTGAATGGGAGCCCACGCCAACCCCCCACCCTGCGCTTTATTCCTGATCGAGCCCAGAACTACTATTATCCCAGCATCAGACACCTCTCTTCTCTCAGTCTCAGGCTTATGTCAGATCAACATTTAAACACAAAATGATGAAATTCCCTTTACCCTCACCCCATCAGCCATGACGCAAATTCATAGATCTAAAACCATTATTGGGCCAAATGGGGGTTCATCTCCCTATAATATGATGCAAAGTAACTGGCAGTGAAAATCACTCTGGAAAAAAAGGATTTAATGCCAACAGAGGACTTGCAGTGCTGTCCAAAGTAGATATTATCATTCACTGTTGCGCTCAATAATTGTATTACACAGTTAGCCCAACTGTAAGATTTGTGTTGCTTTAGCCCTGAGAGATTTTTGTATCAATCTGTTTAAGTAAGTAAAAGCTCCATGCTAACTCAATAAGGTTGATTATTTGCTCCTTTTATCAGGATACACCAACAGCAGGAGGTCCCACAGCACAAGCAAAGAAAAGCACTCTATACAAGAACCAAACAAGCTGCTGTGACAAAACACAAAATACAGATGCTGTGTAACATTTAGGAAAAAATGCCCAAAAGTAGATATGACTTGAAAAAAAGCATACAGTTGAATTGCTTATTTTTGATCAGTTTTACAAAATGTTCAAAATTTTACATAAGCGAACAAACAGAAGAAAAATCTTGATCAAATCAAAAATTGGTGTGATCGCTGCCTTCAAACCAGCATGATTTTCTATGTTGATATTGCTACATTATTATTTCTATAAAAGGTGCAATTGCAAAAGTCAGGGCTCTTGTAGGACTGAGAATGAAAAAAATATATACATATGTTACCTATATGTGTGGAAATAGGCTGACCTTCAATGTTTTTTCAGTGTCAAACATTATGAACTACTAATATTTAAGCTATGTTGAATGATTGCACTTACAAGTTGCTAGTGTTTCTACTTTTGCCTGAAATCATATACACTACTCACAATAAGTTAGGGATATTGTTTGTGTTTTCCACGTAATGGTCTCAGTGTCTTCAGTTCACCTTACCTATTGGGGCCAATATCAAAAATTACAAAAGACAACCTTTTACAATGTGGCATCAATTTCAATATTCTGGGGGTATAAAAACCTGATATTGTCAGCAAGTCATTCACAGTTCATCATTCAAGCAGCCATGAACACACACCACTTAACAGAAGAGCAGCGCCACCTAGCCACAACACGCCTTCAGGTTGGTAGCAGGCAGTCAGATGTTGATGCGCAGCAGCCGTAAAGAAAGTTTTCAGTTCAGAGGTCAGCACAGTCACAAAAACATGGGTGGAGCGACCCCGGACTGTCTTGGAGGAGTAGCGCGAGCGGACCATGATTGGTGAAACTAATGAGTTTTTGGACGATTAATGCAGTTTTAGGAGCGGCGCTATACACGCCCCATCCGCTACCATTATATGGATGTCCGCCGCTCGATTTTGGATCAGAATATCTCCCAAAGCACTGTTTGGATCAGGAAAGCCTTCTGGGTGAGTATATTGTTCTACGTCATTCTATGAACAATGTGAAAGCTGTCGAAACTGAACTTATCCTTTAAGGGGGTATCCTTCAAAATTTCACAGTGAAGTATTTTTAACAATTGGGTCAAAATTACCAATCAGTATTATGAGAAAATGGAGCCAAAAAAGGCGCTAACATAAAAACACTCACAGACAAAGTGAACCATGGTGTCAACTCATAGTCATCAGGTCTCCAGTTGAATCAATAAACAGAATTAATTCCTTGTTTCACAACTTCAAAAATAGCATTTGTCCATCACCAAAAAGCAGAACAGATGTGTTTGTGTCAAGAATTAAAGCCTTCAGACCCTCTTACAGTCATCAAGTGTAAAATCGTACTCTCATATACAGACTTCACTTCTAATCAGCGCTGTTTTGTTGTTCTCCTGCTCGCTGACATTAAGAACAAAACAACAAATCTTGTGGGAAAGGTATCATCAAATTTGCATCATGGAATATTTGTGTTCTTTCCCCTTCAGCCATAGATCCCTGGTTGCCTTTGCCATCACCTCCAAGATTATACAGCTGAATGAACAAAGACCGCCCGCGGCATGCAGGAGGAGAGACGCCCTTATATGGAACTCCAGCAGAAGCCCTCAGTGAGGTTCAGAGGGAGACAGACGTACAGATTCACATCAGTAGTTTGGAGTACGGGGCGAGCCCGCCACAGATTTCAAGGGGGAGTTACTCTGGTGCATTATTTAACTGAGGAAATTGAAAAAGAACAGAGAAAGTTTTTATTTTTCTTTTGGCTGAGGATTCAAATTACTGTACGTGTTTTTTCCTCAAGTAAGGTCATTATTTCTTCAAAACATGTTTATGTTTTAGATGCTGGAAAATTATTAATGCTCTTTTGCATAAATTATTCAAAGTCCAATGCATTATGGCATCAGGACAGTACTATTATATAACTGTCCCAATTGTCCCAATCAATTAATGATTATGACAATAGCAGACCTGAGTAAAGGTCACTATGACGCCATGAAAAAAAACAAAATCATGTCATTAAACATGACTCTTGATGCATGCTGAATATGCTTTTTTCATGCAGTACTGTATTTTAAGACTTCACCCTCATAAGGATTTCACCACTCCCAACAGATCAAATGAAGTCATGGTGGTGAAACAGCTGTTTCATGTTACAGTGACATTGTATTCATAGGTCCATTTTTCCAGATGATGGACAGATATGGTTATCTGTATTAATCTTTAAAACTATGTTCTAAACGCAAAATACCCTTTATGGCTGAATGTTAATAATTTAGTAGAAGTCCAGTGGAAAAACTGTCCTGTTAGAAACATGCTTCCACCTGTATTAGTATGAAGCAGGTTTTCTTGTACATCTGTGGCCAAGGTAGCTTGAAAATAGTTGCATGGTTGTGATGGACTGATATATCTAGCCAAGATTGTCAGAACAGAGGCTGCAAGGGACATTTAAGCCCCACATTGAGTCTGGGGTCAGAGATATACTTGGGGTTTGTCTTTGTGTACGCATTTGTGTCAATGGCATCATCAGGGTTCTTGTTAAATTATACTTGCTGATGAGCACTGTATACCTGAAAGATACCACTAGAGAGCACATCAGAGAGCTCATGCTGTACACAACGACCTGTCAGCAATCTCTCAACTACAAATATGGAAAATAATATGTTTTAGCTAAAGCTAACATGACCAACAGTTATCAAAGTCTTCCTTTTTATGAGTGGAAAAGGAAGCAACGGGAGCGGGCAGGAGCGGGAAAGACATTAGTAGATGATCATTCTCAGCCATGTTAAACAACCAGATGAACAGATGCGTCCATTTTTGTAGTCATGTCTCAGTGAGAGCCAACACTCTTGACCGTGCTAGCAACACAAAAGAACTACCAAAGTGGTTTGACCTCCTGTCACCACCGAAAGTGAAAAGCGACTTCGAGCGGCTGCCAGCAACACACGTAACAAAACAGCATGGGGGGAGAAGACCAATCGTCGAAAAGACTGTGCTGACAAATCCTTGAAAGAAACCTTTGGATCGGATTCAGATCACCACCAAATTCTGATCAATTCCTTTTTCAAGTCCCTGAAAATGTCATTAAAATCTGTCTGCAACTCCTTGTGTTACCAACAAACAGTCCAACAAATGCCGGCAAAAACACCATCTCCCCAGTGGAGGTAACAATTAGAAATGTAAACCTGAGTAAGTTACTGCCTGCGGTGTTCCACAGGGTTTCGTTTCCGGACAACTATGTTTCTCTACACACTGTAGTTGGATTAATCACCATGTACCAATAATTTTGAACAGGTGCTAAGTATAGAGAAAATGTGGCCATCTCTACAAACACAAATTGACAAAAAAAAAAAAAAAAAACATTGTTGGTGGAAATGCATTCCATACATACTTTTTACATATATACTTTTACCAAAGAGCCCTGTGTTGTGACAAAGTGATATCCAGACTTTTCCTCATTTATGAAACATGAATTTAATTAAGGAGGAATCTGGGACTTAAATCCTTCCTCAAAATGTAAAAAGGTTCCTTTCCTTGAGTGTGTTTTAATCTAAAGCTGAAACACACTTAAGGAAAGGAACATTCAAAGGTAAACAAAGTGTTTTATCTAAATAAATGAAAAATAACAGCACTCTTAGTTAACAGCCTTGTTCGGCATGAAGAAAGTATGCACTTAAATCCACGCAGTTTACTTGTAGGAAATTTTAGGCTTGTATCTCCATCATCCCTCCATTACGACGTCTATCTCTCACACGTTCTTCCAAAGCTCTGGTCCTTTCCTTTGCTGTGGCTGATTACCTGTAATGTGTCTGAGAAGAGAGGCTTTGCTGCACTTAAAGTGAGAAACGCTGGATAAGAGCATCTTCTTTTTAGTTCAATTACGACTCGAGCACTCAAAATTATGCTTTCCAGGGGCAAAGCAGCACTGTACTTAGGGGAAAACTTGGAGTATATATTCAAAGAAATGAAATTAAAAAAAACATTTTCAGTGAAGGGGTGAAGGGGAAGGATTTGCAAACAGTCTGTCGGTGAAGCATTGAGGGTGTTAGAGATGAAGTCCATAGATGCTGATCCATGATGAGTTTGGATATTTCTGTAGACTATATTTTACCAAACAATGGCTAAAGGTGCTGTAGGACCAAAGTGTAAATAATTTATTAAAATACGTTTTCTTTGATACAATACTGAGTCTTTTGCTATAGAACAATTTGGTTTTACTCGTAATATATTACTGAAGTTATTAAACACTCAAAAACCAATCTGGAGTGGTACAATGCCCACCAGACCAATCACAGCACTGTCTTGGGTGCTTTGTGCCGATACAACAAACTACACAGCTCTTTTGTATTGTAAGCCCACTCAGCTGCTGGTGAAGGCACATAGCTGGTCAACCATTTGAATCAAATCAACTTGGTGCATTTAGAAAAGCAGACATGCTCAGAATCTTTCAACTCTGAATATGCCTGTTGGTGCCAGGCTAGCTAAGTATCTCAGAGACTGCTCAACTGCTAGGACCTTATAAAAACAGTGATCACTGAATCATGGACGTTATCATGGAATTGGACATTAAAAGCAAAATTTAATAGAAATGCATAAAATCACAGAAATGGCAGACATTAACGTAACAGCTTTTTATTCTAAATAAAAAGGAATGTATCTGTTGGTAAAATGTTCTAAGGGGGTCACTGGGGACATTGCATTGCATCATAGCTGGCAACTCTGTACCAAACATTTGGTGCCATAACACCAATATGGAGCAAAACATCTGCTGAATGATTCTAGCACCTAGCTTTTAGGTGAATTAGGGCAGTTCTGAACTCAACAGGGTCCATAATAAAGAGGCCACTGAGTATAAAAGAAACATTTTGAACATTCCCTGTTTGTTCTCTCCTCCAACATCCCAAGACATAACAGAGTCACGATAACATGGGCTGCAATCAGAGTATTATGTGACTCACTTCCTGTTAGACCCCATCCAAGTTAAGGATAGTTTTTACACTATCATATCACAGACTGTTGCTTTAATCATGTTCTTGTGTTACAAACTGACTGCAGTACAAACTGTAAGCTCCCATATGCACATTACAATAATATGAGCTCATATTAACGTCGTCTCGATGGCAGAGCCAGATTTAATTCCGTCCCTGAGCCGTGCCTCTGCTGCTCTTTTGTCGATCTGTCTATTGCTTATTTCTTCATTTCCCTTGAGAAAGCACTGGAGCTGCTTCTGTGGGGGGAAGTGGTCCCGACGGTCTTAATTTAGTAATACAATCTTTGATAATGGCCCTTATGAAACACTGAGCTTGGTCATTATTACAGAAAATGTAATGAAAACTGTGTGGCAAGTGTGACTCCAGGTGCCCATCAAAGCGTGGCCTAAATGAGGCATGAGTGACGTATGAAGTCAAAAACAGCCAGGCGTGTTAAAAATAGGCACCATGTTTAGTCGATTAAATTATAAAGAAAACAATGAGAGGGCTTTGTCGAGCTCAGCAATGATTGATGCACTAAAAGCAAGCGGGAGCAGCAACCTGCTCAGTCAGCATTGCAGCTCTGCCTTTACATAAATGTACGGATATTTTCCGCATCAATGTTCCTTAAATAAAATCTTATTTACTTTTGCACTGCAGACATTACAAGAGCAAAGGAACACAATGTCTCTCACAGGACTTCACTCCAGGATGATGCCACTGCATGGATTCATTTTAAACCTCCAGGCTATGAAGACACTTCTGAACTCTACATCTGATGTAATTTAATGTAATATGCTGCAGCTTTTGCCCTTGCATGCAGCCACTCACTGAAGCCCTAACAAAGGATGTAATGATACACTCAACTCACAATATGATATCAGGATACTGGAATACAATCAGAATTATTTTAAGACAGTGAAAAGCTTCTTATTTCTTTCCCTCCATTTAATTTGACATAATAAGCAAAATATTTTTATTAAGATACCGTAAGGCTGCAAATAAAAAGCACTCATTTTGGTCTTTATGAAATGTTTGTGCTGAGCTTTGGTCAAAATAAACTATGGATCAATCATCAGAGGATGTTTTAGGCCCTTTACAAACCACATTAGAAAATAAAAAGTTTTCATGTATGCTAATGCTAGTAAGCTTTGGCTGTGTGCTACCATGGTTGTGAAAGAAAATCTATCATTGCAAATCCAGATGAAGGCTGTTATGATTTTATGTCTTATGATTTAACATCCTGAACAGGCTTCAGAATTGATGTTTTGAGAAGAACAAACAAATGTTTAAATCACTACCTTTAAAAGCATATTCGGCAGGCAAATGAATGATTATTTCATCAATCACGGTTTTTACAAGTCAATCAGATAATAAATGTGAGGTATGGGATCATGAATATGTGGAATGAGCCACTTGAAAGAACTCTTGCCAAAGCATGTTGGTAGTGGAGCAGAAATATACCTTATACCAAGAAATGCTTTCAGTGTGATAGTTTTTCATTTATTAAATAAATTCGGTCCAGATCTGATAAAACTGCTACCTGGGTGTTTCTCATTTCAAACAAGTTCGAACCCTGAGTCCAGTCTTCAGGGGTCTGGAGTCCACAGATCAATCCCACCACATTTGGCACGGCAGCATACTCTGCTGTTGTCCACAGCTCTGCTAGCGTCTCCTTCCATGTACCTTAACGTCATTTCCGGTTTCTGCCAGTAACCCCTCATATCGTCTATTATTGTACAGTGTTTCAGTTTCAAACACAACTCTATCTCTTTTAAAGGTGCTATGAGGAGAATCTATTACCGGTGACATTAAGACTCTGCTACCCATGAGCACGCGCAACGACTGTCGTAATGCTGCATTCCAGTAACCTGATTATCACTATGGCAGCATTTTTGTAAATATAAGTCTAACAGTACTATGTGTACAGCTGATCCAGAGCGACACACCCCAGTCAGAAGTGCAAATAAATTGATTATTACAGGAGCTAAAAAAACTGTTCACATTGGGGGCATCCATCTTCGATTGTCAACTAACGGGTGGCGAGGTTTCACCGAGTTCCCTGTAGGAAATTCCGACTTCACAGAACGTTCCAGTTGCAGTTTCCTACTTGGAACTTGGAAATTCCTACTTCTGACCACAACTGGAATGCACCAAAAGACGTGACCCAAGCCAAAGCGTGTGGTTGTTGTGATAAATGCTGCTAGGACGTTCCTCAGAACTCTGCATTGCTTTACAACTTCTTTTTTCAACAACTTACAGGATGCAAAGCGACGAGGTAATGTATCTCTTTCTAGTTACGTAGCGGGAGTTTTTGATGTGTGACAACAAGCAATTTTTGGAAAACGTAGTATTTTAGTTTTGTAGCCGGCTATATATCGCTACTTACAGCCCGGTGCTCTAAGAAGTGTCCGAATAATATAAGTTTGCTCTAGGTTTAATTGTCTTGTTCCCGAAGTTGAGTATCCAGGCCAGTCCAGCCCTGTCCGACCCAACCGCAAAGCTAAGGAATAGCATTTATAGATAACCTATTTTGATACTATAAAACTCATCTTAAAGTGTGTATTTCAATCAGGCATACATCTAAAAGTGAGACTTTTTTGCAATTACTTCGAAACTCTTCACAGTCCCTTTAAGTATTTTATTCATGGTACGCAACAAAAATTGTTATTGTGTGACTTCTCTGCCATGTTCAAGTTTCCTGCTGAATGGTGCAAATTGAATTGTGGGACTGTAGCTTCAAAAAATTTGCTCAAGTTCAAGACTTGGTAAAAGGGGCGGGGCGGGGCAAGTCCTCATCTGGGTATGTGAATCGAACATGTTTCGATCATCTCAAGGCCTCTGATTGGACAATGCCACTTTTTCGCATTGTTTTTTTTTAACATTAGTAATTGTAAGAAATAGTAATAATAATACTCTAATAGTCATTGAAGTCAACCAGATCCTAACCCAGCATAGCTCTTCATCAGCAGCTGGCATCAAATGAAAGAAACCAAAAGAGAATAGGTTCCTGTGATTAAAAAATATTAGAGAGCATGTTTTATTATTTGGATTTTAAGTGTCCACAGTTGGATCCGTCCCCTTCAAAGCCTGGCATTTTAGTAACCTGTAGAATAATGTCAATGCTGATAAATAATAGATTTATTAAAAGAAAACATAAAAAGATTACATTTTTTTTATAACAGAAGCATATTTCCCACCTACACCTTCTCTTCTCCTAAAATGTGCCCTCTTTTCTGAGCTGTACTGGTGGAAAAATGGGCTATCAATCATTCCAGAGTAACAAGTGGCACTTTTCATTTTAAAACGATCCAATCTAATCTTGAATCCACACTCTCTGCTGACTTTTCTCGTCCTTACCGCCAGAGTTATAGGCCAGTATACCGAGTCCCCGCTCGCTCTCTCCCTCCCTCTGGACGGACAGAAGCGTGGTCATTAAAAAAGTATGAGCTACGAAACACCCACAGGGGCCACAATATGGAACTGAATCACTCTGATTTCCAGCCGGCGGATTAAAAATAAATTGTGTCTAAAATATTCAGGGGGACGTTATTAGTGCAGCTTTGCAGTTTCTTTCCTCCGCCGAGCAGCTCCACGGTCGAGCAGCTTCGCCTGCCTGCCTGCCCGGGGTTTTTTGGTTCATCCAGGCGTCTGTAAAAAATGGAGAGAGGCAGTGGGAAAACAGGATAAAGGGAAAACAGTAATAAAGGGACAGAAAGGAGGTGATGAAAGAGACAGAATAAGGCTGAGAAAAAAGGATGGTGGCACAAGGATTTGAAGACCCAGAGGTCATTTATCACAACATAAATCAGGATGTCACACTGCCTCGTCACTGAGATGGTGAATCTTTGAGACTGTAATGGCCAGTTTAAGGCTAAGCAGCTTGAATTAAACAAATATGCCTCAGATGCACATCTTTCACTTCTTATTCAAAGGAATTTGTGTTCTGAGGAGATTTTTTTAGTTCCTCAAACACACATTTAAAAAAACTGTGAATTGGAGGATGATGAATATTTAAACAAACACAATAAAAAAAGAAATTTAGGAATCAGAGAGATGAAGCCCGGGATACAGAAGTCTGTGCAGTTGGCTGTTGGTTCTGATTTACCTCCTCACATGAAATAAAGTTTGGAAATGCCTCCAGCTTTGGATTCCTCCGCCTACTGTACTCTGCATGTCACACAGCATAAAGCTGCTCTGCTAATTGGACAAAAATAATGGTGAAGGGTTTTTATCTGTGGCAGGGAAGTTGCATTGTTAAAGTAGAACAATGTGTGGGGTGAGCTACAGGAGCAGTTTTTTCTGAAAGGATGAAAATGAGATTTTGTTAATTTATTCAAAATATTTGATTTCTTGATGAATTTCATCAGTCACAATGATTGAACTAGAGATCAGAATTATGGATCCTTGAAAGGAGCCGGAACTTGGGGAATAAACTTATTCATATTAATATCCACTAGTTCAAAAGACTAAAGCTGCTATCACACACATTGCCCACTGAAGTCACTTTGCATGACCATGAACACCTCAGTTGGGTCACT
Organism: Scarus forsteni; assembly: GCA_036419115.1. Taxonomy (NCBI): domain Eukaryota; kingdom Metazoa; phylum Chordata; class Actinopteri; order Labriformes; family Labridae; genus Scarus; species Scarus forsteni. Next base: position 25,829,256 of record JAZDUH010000383.1, read on the forward strand.
GTCGCCCGTTGCAGTGGTTCAGTGACATCACGTCCACTCAGGTTTCACCATTTTCATATCAATTATCATGTCAAATGATGTAAAAGCCGAAACTATTTGAACTGTATCCTTTTCACTCACTACCAACCACAAAACACTGCAGCTGATGGTCCTGCAGCAGCATCAAGGCGGAACTAATGACCTCACTGACTAATGTTTCCCACACAGACATAGTTTGTTACTCTCTAGTCCGGAAAAAAACACACTGTCACGGGTGCTGTCACACATGCACACACCGCTGACTGGCTGTTGCTGCACAGCCACACACAACTTTGCCTGAAAAGATCAACTTTCTCAACACTGTCAATTTGCAACGGGCTTGGAGAGCAGTCAATGCAATGCAACGTGGCTATACATTGACTTTACATGGAGAGTGATCACAGAAGACGTGGAAGACGCTCAAGTTGCGTTTGGTGTGGAGGCACTTTAAAGGATAAGTTCGGTTTCTGCAGCTTTTACATTGTTTATAGAATGAAGCGGAACATTATACTCACCCAGAAGGCATTCATGGTACAAACAGTGCTTCGGGAGATATTTAGATCCAAAATCGAGCGGCAGACATACGTATAATGGCAGCACATAGGGCATACAGCGCCGCTCCTAAAACTGCATTAATCGTCCAAAAACTCAATAGTTTCACCAATATCATGGTCCGCTCACGCTACTCCTCCATTACAGTCTGGGGTCGCTCCACCCATGTTTTCGTGACTGTGCTGACCTCTGAACTGGAAACTTTCTTCACGGCTGTACGGCTTCCTCCTTTCGATGAGCTCCTCATCTGTAAACTCTGGCTCGAAACTGTAAGGACACCCATCATATTCAAAGTTCTCGTCCACAACATCTTCATCCAATAGATATTGGTCCATTTTGCACAAAACTGGAAGAAGAAAGTTGTTCAGTAGCCGGCGGTCGCCGCTGAAACAATGAGCCGTACTGCGCATGCTCGGCAGCCGTGAAGTAAGTTTCCAGTTCAGAGGTCAGCACAGTCACGAAAACATGGGTGGAGTGACCCCAGACTGTAATGGAGGAGTAGCCCGAGCAGACCATGATGAAATATTGGTGAAACTAATGACTTTTTGGATGATTAATGCAGTTTTAGGAGCGGCGCTGTATGTCCTATGTGCTACCATTATATGGATGTCCGTCGCTCGATTTTGGATCTAAATATCTCCCGAAGCACTGTTTAGATCAGGAAAGCCTTCTGGGTGAGTATATTGTTCTGCTTCATTCTATAAACAATGTAAAAGCTGCAGAAACCGAACTTATCCTTTAACTCATTTGCAAGGGTCACATCTCAAGGGAGTGTCAGCTGATGCTAGTGCTGAAGACAGAAAAGTGGCCTGGCGTCAAACACCACCTGATGGGATGCAGAACTTGCAGATTCAGTGGAGGTGGAGGAACTGACAGAGACATCAGTCTGTTCTTGTTTGACATTTGACACTAATACTGTTGTGTGGTGCTGAGTTTTCACCTCGTGGTGAAGATTACTTGTTGATCCAGAAAACTATTCTGGGTAATGCACAACAATCAAATGAAAAACCTGACAACCAAGTAAAGTCCAGCTGAGTCAGGCAGAAAACATGTAGTGGAAAAGCTCTATTCAATGCTGCTACTTGTCAATCAATCCGGCTACAAACCAAAAACTCAAAACCTGGCTGATAAGTTATGTTTATTATGACCAAATCAAAGTGATTGACTGACTGGAAAATCAGCCTTATTTAGTAGAATTATGTATCTGGGAAATCAAATTTTGATGCAAGGTAAAAACAATTTTCCCTATAGGACAGTTAGCACTGCTATATGGATCAATAGGGTATTTGCCCATTTATATGTACATTTGTGGAACTCCGGCGTTTGCTGTACTTTTCTATTTTTCCCTTTTAACGCTTTGCTGCTGTGAGTAATTATTCATATCACAAAAACATCCCTTAGAGCATATGATGAACAGCTGCATGAGGAACACATCAGGTTAACACAAACACACATGAACACACACACACACTCTCATGTACGCCCTCAGATTGTAAAGCAATCATGCTGTGATGTATATTTCAGCATCTGTTTCTCCATTCAACATTAATGCACGACTTCAGTGAAGCTGCACACCTGCTCCAATGCTGAAGTTGTGCGTCTGCGTTTTCTGCCCCTTCCTCTCCACCCACTTTTTCTCTTCACAATAAATCACCCTCCACCCACGCCCCATCTGCATACACCAGTAGCAGCAGCAGCACTCAGACACTTGGCTCTTTGATGAAGCCTCCTCTGTTTTGTAGCATATGTTCTGACAGTAAGTGTACACAGAGACAATACTTCTACATGTACACAAAGTCTGTGGCTGTGAATATGCTACCAGTCGTACTGCAATGTGGGCATACTTCTGGAGGACTATATCATTGTTTTCCTACTCAAACACGATTTACTGTTTAAAATACACATGTTTGAGTGTTTACAGTGTCTTCCACCTACTCTCTCTTTCTTGCACCGCTACAAAAACCTATCCATGATATCTCTCTTTTATCAATAAAGCTACAAAATGCTCAAAAACAACCTAAACACGAATGTTTGCACACCACCTGGATTTGATTCAAATGTTTTATTGTTACAACTATTCCACAGTAAAATGTGTTACTCTACCATGTCAGCATCACACTAGTTTGATTTTAATACATACCATATTTTTGGAAAATAAAGATTTTGATATTAAAAAAGTCCAAGTTATTATAGTTTTCCCTGATAACAGGTGTTCATGCTAAAATGTGCAAGCACAATGGCTTTATAAGAGAGCATACTGATTATGGAGAAAAGAGGCCAAGTCTTGCCATAGCCTGTATAAGACAGGTTCATCCACATTATTCTTATTTTTTGTTTCACATTTGTCGCAACAAAAAACATGCAGAATATATTCATTAATTTTTTCGAGACACGATGCTTGTTCAGCTGTAAACACACTGAATCTTGCACTGCATGGCCACACTCAATAAAGCTCATTAAAGCTCTCATGCTTTTCAACACTTGTTTTAAAGTTTTTGGTAATCTGATTTAGATGCACTTTTTGTAATACTGGTTAAAATGATCTTTATGATCTGATGGCAATCAATTCATAATGTGTTCTTAAAATAGAGCAAAAAATATCCGCTGTCTACAGCAGGAGTAAAATGGAAAACACCAACCAATCACGTCTTTGGAGCCCGTATTTTTAAACCAATCAAATTTTTTCTACATTCATTTGGAGGAGGGGTGGGAGGAGCTAGGCAGAGCCCTGAGGAGATGCTACATTCAAATTCATGCTAGTTTTCCAAAATGACCAACCCTCGCTTTAATAAACATCTCATGTCATTTATTGGAAGTGGAGCAGTTAGTCCACAATCTAACATATTATCAAATGACAACGTGTCTGTGTTTATGCTTTGCAACATGATGTTGTATCCAAAGGAAACGAGAGGGCTTTCTAAAGATCATGTTGAGTAGGGATGGGACAAAAATCTATATGGTGATTATCATCGTCTCCCCTCCCCAATATGAGTATGAGCTGGTGGCTAATATCAAGATTTTAATTATTAAAATACGTCACTCTGAACATGCTGTACGTTCCTGTTGGTTTATCTCCCAGAGATGAAGTCTAATGGCGCCTCAAGGGGTGAATGAGTGAAACTTGAATGGAAATAAAAAGCTGAAGAAAAGAAAGTTTGCATAGTGGAACTGTTGGACATGAAGACAAGTTTACAGAAGGACGGCCCAGCCACTTCTAAATCCAAAGTATGGATAAACTTCAGCTTCTACGACATTGAAGGGAAAGACATAATTGATTATTTGACATATTGTTACATTATTCTTTTCAAATATATCAATATCACAGGATCACTGCATCATGATTTTATCGTTACAGCGGACAATGCATTGCATATTGTATCATATTGTAAGCCACCCAGTTATTCCCATGTGACGACTATAGACTACTGTTTAAACTACACAATGTTTAAAAAACTGAATAAATCCACCAAACCACACTGAAGGCATCGCCATCCTCCCTCTAATCTGCCTTTAATATGTGGGACCAATGACATTCCTCGAAGAACTGATATCAATAGTCTATGTGCTGATCTATTCCCTTATCACTTCCTTCCACTTTGTTCTGGCCTTGCACATCAAACACATCCCACTCTCATCAGAGGCAGTCAGCAGAAATGACAACAAAGATGAAAAAAATCAAGGCTGGCAGGGCACATGTGGTAAGACTGGCAACTTGCACAAGCATGCAGCACAGAACTAAATATCAGGAGTGTTACAAGTTTGACATTGTTGTCATTGAAGATCTGTGTAGGCCAACTTCTGCCCACAACAAAAAAATAACAGGAGTCAAATTCTTGAAGAAACAATTGGCAGAATTGCTATTGGCATTAGTATTTATAAAATCTTATCAATTCCTATCAATATATGTATATTCTATAAGCCATTATATACCCAAGCTCACAAGCAGCTGGACTGAAAGGCTCCCACTACGGTTTCCCCAAGAAGCTTTCACCTAGCCACATTTAGCTTTGATTCTTCCAGAACATTGTTTACACCAAAGCTGCATTGGACCTTGTGAGATAGTAAGTGTAGAGACTGCATTGTTAATGAATGAGTAAGTCTATGTTGTTGCACAGCAGATGTGACCAAAAACTATTAAATATGTCTTATGCTGTCACGTGGGGTCTCTAAGGGTGACAAAATCTGTTCAGATTTCTTTTCACGTGTGCCAAGCTTAAGCTAAAAACAGGACTTTCTGATGCACTTCAGTTTGATCTTCACCTCCAGCCTCACACACAGACAGACTCATTCCTCATACTGAAAGTCTTGTATTTCCCATTGTCCTTGAACTGTTCCTCATGTCTTGTAAGCGTCACCTCTAATGGAGGTGGACGGCCGGGCAAAGGCATCACTTCACACATCAAACCTAATCAGGCATTCAAAATGGCCTCCTCCCCCCCGTGTGTAACCTGCAGCCTGCTCTGTGTACTGATTAATCTGAAACTCTGTTTGTCCAGCTCACTGTTTCAGGCCGACTTCCACCCTTTTAAAAAGAGAGAACAAACAGAAGCCTGTGTATCATGTGCCTGCCTGCTCATCCATGGCTACACCTGTGTGTGTGTGTGAGTGTACACACACCATCTGCTGGAGCCGGGCACGTTCAGGGACGGGATGAGAGGAGATGCAGCAGATGTGCGAGGGGAGGGGGCTGACATTGACTGAGATGGGAGCAGAGGTGAGATAGCCAGAGGAGTTTATCAACATTTCACTGAGCTCATTACCAAAAAAAAGATCATTTTTGCATTTAAATATTTATTTTTCCAAAATATTATCTGAAAACATGTCTGCAACCTGTCCACAATGATGGTTTGACCTTTGACGTCTGGTTGTGAGTCACACATTCAAAGTGGTTTCACACTGAAGCAGATCACGCTAACAGAACTGAACCCAACAACCTTGATCAAAAGCCTAACATCAGAGTGAATGTGTTTGTAGGTGTGAAATTTTACCATTTTACAAATTATTTTTTAGAAACTCTGGCATTATTGTCAAGTGTATGAAAAGTAAATATTCAAAGACTCAACCAAGAATATTCTGAGTTACTGTCTGTGTCCGTATCTTAAAGGCAACCAAGGACATCTCTTTCACTGGGTAAATCCTTCAAAACTCTATGAAAAGCTACAGAAAAGCCTAAAAATGGAGCTTGAGTTGAAAATTTGCTGTATGAAAGAATGTTTTATGTAACCTCAGTTACAAATCTAAAAGCAAGTCTACCTGCAGAGTATTTTTTCTTACATATTTTATAAAAGAAAGTAACTTACTAACTGATGACAAGTGTTAAAAAGTTTAGAACTGACATTGAAAATGGTTCCTAAGTATTAAACACAGGATGAACACTGCTCCTGCTTCTTATGACAGGTTGTAGAGTTTTTTTATCTAAGGCAGTACTTCCAAAAGTTTGGCCCTGACCCTTTGCTTCTGAGGGGTCAGATAAACTGCAAAATGTCACTTACAGTAACTATAAATTACAAAAAAGAATTCAAAGAGAGCACTTTATGTTTTTAAAAGTTCCAAACACCCTCTTGTGTGTTTAGCATGCCTCCTTTCTGTGATAGAGCATTTCATTTAACCAGACAAAAAGTCCACGGCATCGGGGCTGGTTTGCTGCACGCCTGTTTGGTAAGATGGTTTTGATTGGTTCTTGGAAGTTCAGCTAAATGGGAGGTTGGTTAACTGTTAGTTGGTTGGCTGATTTTTGTTGGTTGTTTTTCTTTAGTGTGTCGGTTGGTAGGTGGTTTTTTGTTCACAACTTTTGGATTGGTAGTGGGTGACCGATTGCTGGGAGGTTGGTTTAATATCAACTGTATGATTCTGAAGAAGTGGTTGGTGGTTTGTTTAACTGCTTTTTGGAGATTAGTGGTAGGTTGGCTGGCTCTTTTGTTGCCTGTTTGTTTTTGATTAGTTGGTTTTGACTGGTTGCTGGTAGTTAAGTTGAATGGGAGGTTGGTTAACTGTCTGTAAGGTAATTGGATGGTTGGTTGGTTGATTGATTGGTTGTTTTTTTTAGTTTGTGGGTTGGTTGGGGGGGTTTGGTTGAGGGTTGGTTAGCTACTTTTTGGTGGGTTGTGGATGGCTGGCTGGTTTGTTTGGTAAGTTGCTTTTGACCAATTGCAGTGAGGTAAGTTGATTGGGAGATTGGTTAACTGTCTGTCAGGTTATTGGATGGATGGTTGGTTGCTTGGTTGCTTGGTTGGTTTTTTTTTAGTTTGTGGGTTGGTTGGGGGGGTTTAGTTGAGGGTTGGTCAGCTACTTTTTGGTGGGTTGTGGATGGCTGGCTGGTTTGTTTGGTAAGTTGCTTTTGACCGATTGCGGTGAGGTAAGTTGATTGGGAGGTTGGTTCAATGTCTGTTGGTTGGTTGGTTGGTTGATTTTGGTTGGCTGTTTTTTTAGTTTGTGGGTTGGTTGGGGGGGTTTTGGTTGAAGGTTGGTTAACTACTTTTTGGTGGGTCATCAATGGCCGGCTGGTTTGTTTGGCAAGTTGGTTTTGACCGATTGCAGTGAGGTAAGTTGATTGGGAGGTTGGTTCACTGTTGGTTGGTTGATTTTGGTTGGCTGTTTTTTTTAGTTTGTGGGTTGGTTGGGGGGTTGTGGTTGAAGGTTGGTTAACTACTTTTTGGTGGGTTGTGGATGGCTAGCTGTTTTTTTTGTAAGTCGGTTTTGACAGGTTGCTGTGAGGTTGGTGGTTTGTTTAACTGCTTTTGGGGGCTCGTTGGTAGGATGGCTGGCTGTTTTGTTGTCCGTTTGCTTTTGGTAAGTTGGTTTTGATTGGTTGCTGGAAGGTAAGTTGATTGGAAGGTTAGTCAGTTGTCAGTTTTTTACATGTTTTTGTTAATTTGATGGATGGTTTTGGTTGATTTGCTTGTTTTGGTTGATCAGATAGTTTCTCTCTGTTGATTGTTTAGTTGTATTTGGTTTGTTAATATGTTTATTCAATTGGTTTTGGTTGGTTAACTCATAAGCATTGCTTGGTTGGTTACAAATACAAGTGAAAAGGCCTTTTTATTAATGTATCAAAGGTACACCACTAAGAATCAATCAACAAATATTTGCTTTAAGCTTTCGTGAGTGCTAATATTTACATCATAAAGACAATTACTCTCTGATCTAAAAGAGAATACAAATTACACTCAATAGAAAATTATAACTATATATATTTTTATTTTCCTTATATATCAGTGCTTATAATATAAGGCATTTCTGTTTGAATGTGTGTCTTAAAACATCTGGGGAATTGATTCAGGGGAACTTCGAGCAATAGCACATCCTTAACATTAGACAAGGGGGCACTAGATCTTCAAGAAGTCAGTGAATAAGTAATTGTTTTAATCTGTTTAAGTGTGAGTCCAAAAGTTTCAGTCTGTACAGATTTAGTCAATCAGAAGTTACTCATGACTGTAACATCACAACAGCTTTATCAGAAGGAAAACAGGCGAGCAACAACGTTATCTGTTGATGTTGTGTGATTAAACTTTGTAGAGAACTTGGAGGTGAAGCATCTCACAGCTTTCATCATCAGCAGACGCCTTCTTCCTCCAACATTAGGATTAAATGAAGAGAATAAACACTGCTCCTTGTTAAGGAGATACCTTTTTGATTACCTGGGTATCTGGCAGAACCTCTTTAATGAAGGGAAGCAGAGTTAATGTTCAGTTTGATGTGCAAAAATAGATGACAGTGAGCAGTAAATGGAGTCACAGTGATGGGAAATTTAAACAGTGATCCTGTAAAAAAAAATAAAACAGACATAATTTTTGGATCATAGACTGACACAAACAATGTAGACAACCGTAATGACTGAAAATACTTTGATATAATATGAGCATCTTGTTCTGGCTGAGAAAAATCCTAAGAGCTTTAAGCTTAAAGCCTGAAATACACATCAATAATAAAATTTTCCTCTGTGCCATTTAATATTTATAACTAGCTTAGCAGGAGTCAGGGTGAATGTTTGGAGGAAATCCCTTTTTATATCAGGCGTGGATCTCAGATTTCACTTTTCTCTTCACTGTGGTAGTACAGTATGTCAGTGGAAATGCTTCTAAAGTGAGAAAACAAACGTTGCCTGTCCTTGATTGGTTTAAACAAGATGCACTTTATTTCAAAATTGATTATAACCTTCTCCTTGCATCCAGTCCAGAGTGCAAGGACATGAATAAACAGATACCCCAGTGGAGACAACTCTACCTATGGAATAAAATATTGTCTATACAATTAAAATCCATCTAAGGCAACATGTTTTATGGGCAATTTTTAGGTACAGTCAGGTAAACGTGCTGATTAGAGTGGACACTCAAATAGATGTCAAACTGCTCCTCTGCAGCACAAACCACTGTGCCATTTCAGCCAATACTGGCAGATAAATGAAGAGGCTTTTAGGATTAGTTCAGCCTTTGTGAGGACATTTTTAGTTACCATGAACATACAGAACAGCAGCAGCAGCTTTTAAGAGCCCAATCAGTATTCAGAACACATTGACAAGGTTTATGGAAGCATAATTGTCATGTCCTGCAATACTGAGCTTACAGCAGAGAGGACTTTCAGAGAAAAACCCTGAGGGATGTGCATTTCTTACCATTGTTCTTTTAAAGCTTCATCTGCATTTTCCATTTTTACTTAACATTTACAACAACACTAGTCATGAACAGGGCATTAATAAGGCATCAGTAGGCCTGTCACAATGACAAATTTTGCTGGACTATAATTGTCCAAAAAATTATTGATAATAAACGATTTTATTGTCAATATTATTTTGATTTTTTTTTTTCATTTTTTCATTAATGTAATTATAATATATGTCATAATAAAGTGAGCACACTATGTCAACGATGAGTTCAAACTTTAATTTCTTAAGAGTATTTAACTGTAATTGGATGGTCAAGATCTTTTAAATAAAATAAATTAAACAAACTATATAATAAATTCAACAAACAAAAAAAAAGAGGAAAAAAACAAATAAAATGAAATGGACTCTCTATTAGGAAAATTGCATGTAAAAAATAAATATACTAATCAAAAACTATAAAAAAAAAAACCCTGTCTCTGTGAAGAAAAAACAAAACTCCTATAAAAACACGCACAAAAATAAAAACAATAAATGAAATGGAGCTTATACAGTTCGTGTTTGTGACATGTACTTTCTCCCAGTCAATCTGTACTGTCTGTCAAACGTTAATAACACTGCTGGCTTTTCAGCCGTATTGAAGGGCTGCATTTCTTTTGCAATGTAGCTAACAACTGTCTGTGAGCGCGCACCGTTTTGCGCTTTTATTTATATTTACTTTGCCGACCAAACGTCTCAGAAAGTGCTGTTAGGACGAAGGCTCCGATTCACCTCCCCTTCTTCTTCTTTGTCGACCACTACTTTCAAACAAATGCGACGGCTCGTCAGTGTTCATGGGCCCACACCTTGTTCATTCTGTTTAAAACCAAAATATTCCTGTTCTGGGGCTGCGGCAGCCGGCTTAGGAACCGTATCTTTCATGCCATCATTCATATAAGCATTTATTTCCTCGTTACTCCTCAGGACGCTCACTTCAGCTCTCTCCGTATGTACGCGCGAGCGGCCTGCCCCCCAAAGATTGTATGTTTGACAGATGCTCACTCCGCTATAAATCTGCTAAATCCAGTATAGAACCAATGCACCCAGGTGTTAAGAAAGATGGACAGAGTGAGTCATCTTCTCATTTAGCCTCTTTGGTAGAGAGAGAGGAGGAAAACAAAAATGCATGCACGTGTCAGTTTATCGAGGCCGGCAAACTTACCGAGGACGTTTTTATTTATTGTTCGGTTAATTGATTTATTGATTATCGTGACAGGCCTAGGCATCAGTTAAACATTAGATAATACCCAACTGAACATCTATGGAGAAAAAAAATGGTTATTAAGCTTTGTGTGTTCAAAACAGGAAGAGCACAGCAATTGTTGAAATATCCACTATGGGTGATAATGGATTGAGAAGGTCAAAACACATTGTTGTGGATTGGCATGCCCTCTTCTCTCATCACTTCAGGTCTACTTAAATATGCCTCAACATGAAACAATTGAACATGCAATGAATGAATGAAATTTTGTCCCATGAAGAGGCAAGGCAGATATTTTTTAGCAAATTGGTTTGTTATATGATGATATGCTGCCATGTTTAAACTTGAGATCAGCAGCAGACAACTGTAGCGTGTATGAGTGAACCAAAGCTGTGCTGGGTAACAAACAGGCTTCTCAAATAAAACCTTTAACAATAAAGTCTCCTCTTACCTCAGGCATATAAGGCTAATCTCTGCCCTCGGCTCTGAAGTTACTCCACTTGCAAGGCCCATGACACGACATCTGAAGCCTGCAGCAGCTCATCCCGAGTGGGCCCTCGAGTGAGTAATTAAGTAAATTTTGTTTCTTTTGAATGAAGAGTCCGACCCTCCCTCCCGTCAGCCTGGCCTGCAGATGAGAGGCTGCTGCACCAAAGCAAAGAAATGAGACAGCACGGAGAAGGGCCATAATGCACAGAACAGGCAACAAGAGAGACTTAAGGTTTGCTTTACCACCATCTCTAATGTTTGTTACATTATCAGACGGCAGAGCAAACAGGAGCAGACTGTTCATGGACTGACGCCATCTTTTAAATACGTCCGCTCAATAGATCATGTGCACGGATCAGCTTGTCAGTATTGCACCGTCAGTGCTCTGCTGATCATACCAAAGCTTGGGACACAGCTGTAGTAATCTTGGCTGTGAATTAACCGTCCCTTGTTAATGGGTTGCTGTTATTAGCCTGTTTTTAGCATATGCTTTCCTAATTACTGGAATAAATTGATAACACCAGATAAAATCCCACAACCTGAAAACTGATATCATGCAGACAAATCCTGTGAAAGATGTAGCTGCAGTGTTAATCAATTTAGTTTAACAGAAATCATTAAAAAAACAGCAAATTATGGATGATTTATGCGTTTCGAGTGAGGTTTTTCTATTTATAAGAGTATAGTCCTCGGTCTCTCACAAGATTCATTATCTAAAGCTAGTAAAGGAAAAATCAACCAAAGCCTTTTATACTAGAAGTAAAAATTTTTACTAATCATCTCTATAAATCACTCTCTGCTTATACAGGGCTCTCAAGTGCGACCATTTTTGTCGCATATGCGACCAAAATTTGTAAGACTGCGCCTAACTTTTTCTGTTGGTCGCACTGGTGCACCCTGCGCTCCCCGGGTGAAAAAAAACAAACAAAGGTAACGGCGGTAGCAGATAATCCGCTAAAACCAGACAAAACACCGCGCCTGCAGTCTCTCTCTGTCTCTCTGCCTCTCCGTTCAACGGCAGGTCCTGCACACACACGCAGGCACACACGTACGCATGCACACACACAGCCCTCAGTAATCATCCAATCACCTGTCAGTATGCAGAGGAGCCCAGACTCTGTGGTGTCAGGCTACAGCAGGAAGACACAGCTAAGCTCCGCTGAATCGTCTGAGGCCCTCCTCACACGAGGACGGCACCGTATTGTCTTGGCGTCGGCATCAAATCATGTATCACTGTTTACACATCGTATTGTAGATAGGCTTGTGCATTTACTTGAGAACGCAAAATCCACGCCGGGACGTACCTATGGGTTCCCACGCATGCTCCCAACCCATACTGCATGCTGGGTAATGTAGTTCTTGGGTTACTACACTCATAACATCACAGTTCTGCTCCGAGGTGTATTCCACGTCAATAAGTGCTCATGCACGCGTAACATGCTTCATCTCTGCATGAGACCTTGTTGCTGTTGTTGCCGTAGCTGGTGTTGTTGGTGATCTGTGAGCAAATGTTGGTATAAAAGTCGTAGCAATATTTATAGCTGTTATGTTATGTTGTTGGTTGTTAAAATATGGATATTTATTTCATTTTTCAGCACAGTATAGCACCTTAAATATTAGCTTTTATTATCCTGAAATATTTTATTCAACTTGAGATGTTTGAGTTTGAAATATTAAATTTCAGTTTAGTAAAACACTTTAACTCTATAATGCCAATTGTACCATATTTGATACATACTTTTATAATACCTCTATCTACACAATTTGATCATCAAATGACAAAAAAAATCTGAATAAAATCAGATAAATGATAAAAATGTCCTCAAATGGATTATCAGTTGCCACAAACACCTAATGTATCAAATGAGATACGAAAAATCTATATGTAGAATTTTATGGATTTTCTGATTTTTGTAGGATTTTACCAGAAAGTGAAATAAAAATTTAATCTCCAAAAAATAGAATTTTCTGGCTATCATCTACGGTCTTGGACCTTAAAGGGTTAAGAACAAGCACTTTTATTTGAAGATGTTTTATTCTGCTTTATGTTTTAGTTTAAAGTTGTAAATTTCATTCAGTGAAGCACTTTAAACGCTCTGTTTTACATTAAATGTATAATTTTGCTTCAAATAAAGACAAGTATTTCTTTATATCTTCGTCTTATTTAAAAAGCATTTACATTATATAAAATTTATGGAGAGTAATAAAATGGTGACCTTATGGCGTTAAAGGCGACACTGAAAAATTTGGGTGCTCCTAAATTTTGTGCTGGTGCACCTTAAAAAAATTTTTAGGTGCACCTTTGCAACCAACTCAAAAAGTTAGTCGAGAGCCCTGTTATATTATGGTCCTTTCACCATAAAGTCACTTGAGTGGTTTGGTTATCACAAGTATGCTTGAAAACCTATCAAGTTTGATTCTGGGGAAAAGTGACATATATATTGATAGGAATGTTTTCAAAACAAAAAAAAAGTGATTTGATGAGCTTAATAAGATTAAGCATCTTCTGATATCAAGCCATATGTGGTGATTCGGCTCTTAGAAAGTAAGACCCAGGTGCAAATCCTCATCCCTCATTTTAACGAGTGGCCACCCAATTAAAATGTGTCAAAATCCACTTTTCTCCATGATGGAAAGTATTTTTGCACCTCAGTGATAGTCCTCCTATGAGAGATTGTACAAAGACACCTCATTGTCTTCAACAAATCATCATCATCATCGACGGTCCAAAAATAGTTAAGAGATCACAGACTGCCAGGGACACTGACCTCTACCCTGTAAAACTCCACTGTAAAAGACTAAGGTGGGACTTTAATTACCCTCCTGTCCACTGAGATCAAACGTTTACCTTCGTTTTTTTCTTTTGGAAGGAAGTCTGAGCTGCAGGTGAAAACGCTAATCAGCTTTTGAGAGGATAAAGTCGTTTGTTGAGCATAGGGGCAGAAGGAGCTGACTGGGCTACACGTAGATGTTTCTATAGATCATTATAGCCTCTTTGTTAGAGTCCACAATGTTCCTATTCTGCAGGCCCATGTGATCAGACAGCAGTGGGTTTCACTCTTTATTCCTGGTTTAGCTCTGACCGTGAGTGCTGATTCTCCTTCGGACATGGGTAACACAACCCAAGATTTCTGTCACTAAAAATATTTGCTCTTAATCGGGATGGTTTAAGATTACATGAATAACAAATGTATTTGTCTGGCTTTTAGTTTATACAGTATTGAAGTTTGTAACTGAAAATAAGGCTTTACATTTCCGAACCCTCCTGATGGCCTGTGTCAACTGGATTCACCTTTTCTTGATATTGCTTTTTCACAACACAAGCATTTTTAAACCATATAATGATTGGGGGATTATTAGCTGAGAAAATCTTGCTGTCAGTAAATTAGCTTAGCTATAATGGAGAGCAAGTTTTTGGAATTGTTAACAGCAAACTTTTTGTTAGCCTGATCAGGCCAAAAGACGCTTCATTTTATCCTTGTCAACCGCGCACAATTGAGTTTTGAGTCGAACACAGTAATTATTGAGCCATTTAAATGAATAAATCTAGTCGTCTCTATCACTACAAAAGGAAATCTTCAGTTAAAAATGGTTGGTGACCACTGATGTGAATACTCCACAAACACAGAAGATGTCTTCCTGGGGTAATGCCGCAATGGCTGCTTTGAAAAGGGCATCTTCAGCACAGATTGGCTGGTTAACTGACCATCAGAGAGTCAACTAGAAAAGCACTCGGAGAGCGCAGACCTCCGCCAACGCCACAGTCCTCACTCATATTGTGATTTTCACCATAAATATTAGTCCTACCTTTATTTCATCTAAATATTTAGATTCCTTGACCATGAAAACATAGCATTAGCAATTGGATTCATAATGATATCTATTTTAGTTCAGTAGTTTTCGTCATGGCGGCCAGACGCTGATCCAGATCAACACCAAAATTGAATCACTTCTTCCTTTTCCCATGCTGAACATTTCCTAAAAAATTTCATCGAAATCCATCCAAAACGTTTTGAGGTATTTTGTTTACAGACAGGTAAACTCTCCCGAAAACAGAACCTCCTTGGCGGAGGTAATAAGTTCGTAAGTTAGTTAGCTGCAACAAAGTGTTGCTGCTTCACTGCACGCACTGAGTTTAGCCTGTGGTACAATTTTCATCTTCCAGCACATTATCACAATGTTCAAAAACAAAGAAAAGAGTGAAATGCCACAAATAAAAATAAGGAAATACTACAAATATGTCAAAGGATTGGAGGAAGTGACAGGGGTATAATGATTAAAAAGCATCACAGCTGTACAGTACAGTACAATCTAACGGTTACGGGAGTTTTGCAACTTAAACCATTTTTGGCAGTGATGCTAGTAATACCACATTGCTTCCCATCCCTAGGTCCTTTGTAGTTACTTTGTACAATGTAACTCAGTGAGACATGTGTAATGAAATGCTTCATTGTCCATATGGGAGTAATTTGTTGTGTTGTTTGATGTTTTATCTGCTTCACAGCACTTCAAATGAACAAAACGCATTTGTTCCAACAAGGATTTATGAAAAATCTAAGTTCATATATCAATCCATCTCTTAAAAGAGTGGATACCTGTTGACATTCTTAAAAAATGAAAGTTTTATTGAGGCCCAAATGCATTTTTCAACTTCAAAAAATATGCAGCACCACATCAGTCATGATCAGAAAGAGATCTCTTTATCCTCACTGACAGGAAGACCGAGCAATAAAAGCACAATATTCAACATAAAAAAACAACTTAATATCTGGGCACATCTCCCACTCTGTTACAGTGAATTACAGAAGTATAGAGGGTAAACCCAGAAAAATGTTAACAGGAGAAATACCCCGATAAAAGAAAGAAAAATTAGTTACAGTAACTGTTTTTGTCTTGCTTTCTCCATGACTGTAAGATTAATGTTGTAATTTTCTTTGAAAGTTCAGAAAAATATTGCAAAAATATGACTTTGGGGTCAGAGGAGTCCTGGCAATTCTGCAGCCCTAAATCAGGTTATCTTAACCTAATTTACAGCAACATTTTAGCATTTTTTAGGATACAGTTGTTCTTTTATTGGCCCACACATAAAGGCCAAACATCAGATGACAGACAAAGTTAAAACAAAGCTGATGGAGACAAATGGCCAGTGCAGGAACAACATGCATTGTTGAACAGTAAAAAATACTTTTAAAGATTTCTCAATCACTTTCACCAGGAGGTGGGTCTTTGGTCTGTGAATTTGCTGGATTCATTGTGAAACTGTTAACGAAATTAAACTGCAAACTCATGTATTTGATAAAACAAAGATACTGAGAGGTTGACTGAGTTTTTTATATACAAATACACATAAAATGTACATCTAGAAATATAATCTCACTTACTGTTACAGTCTAAAAATCAACACCTTAAATTGTGTTTTGGTGATACATTTCATATTTCTATTTATTCAAATTAGTGCCTATTTTATTCTAAAATCTGTCATAACAACTTTCCCAATATCCAGCTAAGCTCATCCCACTTTCAGAAATTAACGGAGAGATCATCAGTTGAAATGTCCATTATGCCGTTTTAGTGTGTGGTATGGCCCAGTTTCTTCCATTATTGATCCTGCTTTTGTTTTGAGGTTTTGTTTAAGTACCCTGCACTGCAACATCTACTTAGTGAGTGATATCTGACACAAAACACTCATGGGATTAGACATTGTATCCTTACTCATTGGTTCCCCAATCATGGTCCTCTTTCCTTCGAGCAGTCAAATTTAGTCCTTATCATAAAACGTCTGAAAGTAAAGACATAGGATGAAGGACGGATCATTTATGGACTTCTTATCCATCCATTTTCCAACAAAGAGCCCTGGTTGCCCATTTTCTAGAACATATAACGTTGGTAGTGTGCTTCAGTTCTCTTGCAAGACAAACAGCATATACCTCATTGTTTGACACACTGACTGATGCACGAAAGTACAACAATGAAGATGAGGAGAAAAAGTGAGTGACTGAGCAAGAGCCTGTGATGACAGGTGCCAAAACACACCAAATCAAACACACATACTGTTGATTCAAGCAGCTTTAGGGGTGGTGTCGAGATACTAGACCTTTACTGACATTTAGTACCCGACTCCCATGATCAAGGGGGCTAGAAGTTTCACTGTTGCATAGAGCTGGGTGATCCCCCAACCCCCCCCCCCCCCAAAAAGTCTTCGATTAAAAAAAAAAAACTCAATTCACGATTCTATTCGATTACCCCGCCTCATTTAAAATGAAATAACTACTCAAAATATACATTTATTTATACTTAAAATACACATTTAAAGTGCCTCAAGGTCAAAAAATCAACACAGAAATTGACACAAAGTGCTACTACCACCAACAACAACTGCCTTCAGACACAATTTGCAGCTTGGTGTCATTTGGTGTTCGTCAGATGTTGCAAAACCGAACCAATTCCAAATTACGGACGTTTAGGGACCTTTCTTGGGCAGGAGCCCCTCTTTCTCCTCCCTGGTTACGGCCGCCACCGCCATGCTATCTGTGTTTTTTATGCGCGTGACATCTCAAGGGGAGGAGAGTGACATACTGCAGGAAGTGCACTACGGAAAGCCTCGGGTCCTCGCGAATATGAAATGAACGGTTGACTTAAAAAAAACGTTCAACTCGAGTTTCAGGAAAAACAAATCGATTTGACTTGCCAACTCGATTTTTAAATCTTACTTTTTTGCCCAGGCCTGCTGTTGCAGCTGTGGTGTGACCAGCCCCATTCATGCTGTCATTTCAAGTCATAATATTTCAGCTCTGTGACAATTCGCCTTACCAAAAAAGCCGATCCAGTATGTCATCAGAAGAAAATGTACACATATTAAGTCAGAAGCAACATTTGTTTCCATTCTTTTTTTTCTAACTCAGTGCCATGAATGGCAAATGATTTAATATGATTTTCATAAAAAAGCAATATATTAAGAAGCCTTTCTGTTCAGGTGGAGATTTTAAAATAACCCGTACACACAAAATTATTTTAAGTCTTCTTATTATGCATTATTAAGGTACAGCCGTTTTGAGTGACAGGTGCATACTGCTCGCTGTCAGTTATGCACAACCTCAGCTAATCCAGTCATCAAAGTTAACCTCTCAGGTGTCCATCACTCAACCCAATGTGGCCACTTCTGGCTAAAATACAAAATGGTAATTATCAGGATGCCAGTCTCCTAGGTTTAAAACGACAATATCAAAACCAACGGGAGAAATTACAGAGACTGCAAAACTTGTGTGTATCACTGCACAATGGCCCTGTCACTCCATCCTTAGCAAACATAAGAATTGTTCTTTCTAGGAGAGCAGAGTTTATTCCACTGAGAGAGAACATGAAACAAATGAAGTGGATTTAAATGCAACCATCACAGTAACATGGCCACTTAGAGAAGAGTGATATAAATTCATTTTATATATATCGTGAATGTAATCATCTGTGTTGATCTGCCATATTTCACATTGTTAAATCCAACAGTAAAATTTCTCAAAGCTAATTTTCAGAGCAAAACAGCCTGGCAGTCTTTAACAGAAAAAACCTGGCAGAGATTCAGCATATGATCAAACAATAATAAAGTTGAACATAGGCAAATTGTCCCAGTTCCTGAAAAACAAGCTCAGGCATTGAAAACAAAAAGGGAAAATCAGACAATTACAGCATTACATAAGAACAACGGTTGTTTTGGAAACATAATGATGAATCACTAGCAGATGAATTGTCTTTTTCAGATGTCTGCTTCCAGCTAGACAGCAGCAGGCAGCTGCAACATGTGGTGCAGGGAATAAAATGATGGAAAGATTAGATTTACAAAATCTTAGTGATTTATACATTTTTAGAGAGGGATTTAAAAATGGTTATCACAAACGTAATCACATGTGGTTCATATGGCGTGTGCGATTTGATCTTGAAAGTTAAATCCTACGAGCTACAAAGTCCAGTTACATCGACATGAATGCCCCCTTGGTCAGTATTTTTTACCAGGATGTCAGACAAACTTTAAGTTACCTGACTTTGCCAGCTGTACCAGCATTTACATCAGACATCAGATGTAGCTTAATTTAAGATTCCCAGAGCTCTTGTGTGAACTGCGATATCACACGATAATAAAACATCTTATAAACTGTAAAAAACAAATAAACAACACCCCACTTTGCTTCTCTAAGGTTGCTTCGCTGGTCCCAACCATACAGTTATGTGATTTCACTTCTTTGTGCCTATATCCTTGTAGAAAGGATGTCTGGCATCATATATTATTGTGTTATATATTTCTGTTCCTCCACAATTCAATTTTCTTTATCCATGGTGTCGTGTTGCTTCTAGGACCCTGATGCTCGTGCCTCGGGTTGTCACATAATGACAACCTATTAAGAAAATTCACATTTGGAGTCGGTGCATTGTGTTTTATTTTGAAAGTACCGGATACTCCACACATCCCCTTTCTGATGCTTTCTGAATTACAGGGAATTTACAGGGTTTGGAAGCCGGCGCACTGAAAATAGGCCTTCAGCTCATCTCAAGCGCACTGTTACTTACGCGTTGCTGCCGCGCCAGAGCATGGGCAATCAAATTGCTCTGATGGAGTAGAGTTGGAGCGAAGAGCTCCTCAGTATGACAAAAGACCACGGTGCAGTGTGTTCGCTTTATGTGGAATTTAGGGGAAAGAATTTGAGCTCCAGTGACCCTTATCCCTCCACCCTGAATTGCCCTTCTACTGAGGGCGAAAGGATACATTGCTCACACATTGCATCACAAAATAGTTCTCAGCATTTGGGGCTTTGTTGAGGCAAGGCAAAATCCTGTAAAAAGATATAACTTTAGTGTCTAGTCAAGTCAGTGTTGTTTTTGTGTAGTTTCAACTTAAAAGTGGGTTAATTATGAGGCTGTCTGTGGTACCATACTGCTATATAACAAGTAGCTTCTTCCCCAGATTATGAAAAGAGCTATCTGCTTTCTTTAGTGGCAATCATATCTACTAGTGCCAAAGACCACAAGCTTCTTCAAACTGAACTAAGCCTTTATGTCCAGCAACTTTACTTAACAGATTTTTTACCTTTGATTAATGAAACTAGAAAGCACTCGGAGAGCAACAGTTTCATGATAAAGTTACCATCATAACTTGATTCCTTGACTCTGAAAACCCACACCTAGCACTCAGAATAATGTTGATATCATTATAAGTTAGACAGTTATTGTGCAAAAAACGATCATTTGCAAATGGTGGTTATCTGGATCACCACCAAAATCCGACCATTCTTAAGTTGTGCCATTACCAATGTTGCCGGAAAATTTCAGCAAAATCTCTTCAGTTCTTTTTGTGTAGTCTTGGCAACAAGAGTCAAACAAACAAACATACGCCAGCAAAAACATTATCTTCTTGGCGGAGGTAAAAAAAGCCCTGACTTCTCAGACATCTGAGGAGAAAACTGCATTTAAGTTTCTCAAAATGGTGAAACCTCCTCTGAGATCTTCCAGGCTTCAAGACTCCTTCAAAGTACTCTCTGGATTATTCATCTGACATTATGATTTCATGCATAATTTTTAAACTTAACCCTCTACTGCACACAATTTGATGGTACATGATAAAAATGTTTCCACATTATTTCTTGGTTCATTTTGGGACACTTTATTGATAAAACTCATTTTTTATGTTTTGTGACCCCCTCATTCCAAAATATTTTTTCGTTGCCTGAGGGCAACATCGTGCAACAATGGTACAAAATCAAAGAGAAAACTATGAACTCATTTGTTATAAAACAATGCTCAAAGAATAATACAACACCAAAAAATATTTTAGAAATGTCAACAAATAACTAAACAAAAAGCAAAAACCCCAACTGAAACATATTCACATATTTCATTTGATACAGCCGTAGGTTTCATGTATCATCATTTCATACTCACTGGCATCTTGATTGTCTATAAACATATAAAACAGATTAAGAAAATGCAGTAAAAACAGGAATAACTAAGTTGAAGATCAATAACATCCAAAGGACCACTGTGTAGAACTATATTTATTATATTGGTTCAAGCCCAGCTCAGGCGACATATGGCAGTGTGTCCTTGGGCAAGACACTTAGCCCCAAGTTGCTCCCACTGCTGCGTCAGTGGCGTGTAAATGGGCATGAAAGGGTGTGCATGTGTTAGAAATACTGATGGAAAAACTAACATAGAAACACAAAAAACCATCAGTGAGTGAATGTGAGTGCGAATGGGTGTGAATGTGTAGGTATGACCTGCGGTGTAAAGTAGCTTTGAGTAGTCAAAGACTAGAAAAAGCGCTATATAAGCTAAGTCCATTCACCATTTACCATTTATTCAGAACTCTATTTTTCACTTCTGCTCAAACCTTGCATTCCACTCCACTCCTCCTCACTGTCATTGCTGTCTACATCACTATCCTCACTGTCAGATGGGATTTGCCTTTACATGTCGATCCTGTGCTTTTCTTCCATAGAAATATACTGCGTCCATTTTCTGTCAAAATGTGTTAAAAAAAAAATTTAATAAGACATACAAATATATTTAGATCTCATACTGTGAATTATGCATGTGGTATGTAATTACATCCAAACACATAGTTTGCAAAAACATCCATTGAAAAGTACCCTTATCGCACAACGCGTTGCCCTGAAACTAGCGTTAATAAAAACTGATATTCTGAACAAGCTAAATTAAAAAAACTTCATAAAACCTAACAAAAGGCTTCTCTACATGTTCATGCACACACACATATTTTTTATTTACAGTTTTTGTCATTTTAAATAAGATTACAAAAGCAAATAATCTTGCCTTCTTCTCACACCATGTGCACCTGTGGCCATGTGTCAGAAAAGGAAGTCCCGCCTTCAAATGATGCTTGATAGAGAATCCCAAACTTTACTGGACTATTATTTGATACTTTTTATGTCATTCTAGCTGGCTGCAATTATTTTAAGAGACACACTTTGCTCATGGGGCTTAAAAAAACTTTACGTTGCCTGAGGGCAACACTGTGCAGTACAGGGTTAAACTCTTGAAGAACCTGGATGAGTGTGCATAAATGTATACGGCTGAATAGGCCCAGCATTAAGAATCCATCTTAGAAAGCGTTCATCTGGAGGAGGCGCTAAGTCACATTCTTCATTCATCGCTCATCATATCCAGTTTGCACTTCACCTCTTCTAAAAAATGCACCAGCAGCTCCCTGTCCCTTCATGACATCAGCCTGCAAACCCTCAACATGAGCTTAATTCCTGCTCAATAGCAGCCGTGTGCTGGATTCGCTTCTTGCTCCGCCAAAAGGGATTATGGTTAATGGAGTTGTCCAATACAGAGGTGGAATTAGCCCTTGCTGATCTTTCCTGAGAGGTTTCAGCTGAGGTTCATTGTGCAGGCGCAGCTGGAGGCAACAAAAAGAGATGAGATTTTGGAAAAAGAGAGAATCTTTCTACACCTGGTGCCTGGGGGAGAATGCATCTTTCCTGTTTTGGCTTTTTGTGCTATCAAGACTGTCCAGCTTGTTTGGTGCACCTGTGATGGATGTGTCTATTCACTGAGTGCAATATGCTGTTTGGCATTACACCTATGCAGTGTTAATTTTGACAGCAGGTTTTGATTTAGTTCCAGTTCTTTTACCTAAAGTATCTTTTAGTTTCAGCCATAATTTAGTCACCTTAATTGTTTTCATTTTTGTTGAGTCTTTGTTATTGAATGTTGGTAAAATTTGAATGTATAAATTAGGAGAAACAACTTTAACTCAACTTTTTCGACAGGCAACAAGCAATAGGCGACAGGTGGTTGCCTTGAATGTGGCTGTCGCTGAAGGATTAACCCCGCCCAACTGCAAATGGACTTTGATTTTACATGCAAAGTGGTTGCCGAGGATGCTTAAGCCGTGTTCCATGTGTAGGCACCTAAAGAGAGTTGGAAGAGCTTCCTTGAATGAGTGCAAAAACTCAACTGTCAAGGGCTTTGCTGGAAGCAGAACTCTATTTCAGTGGAAAAAAATGGGAGGTGATAACTGCTATTATTATATTAGTATTATGGTTTCTGAGTGAATAGTGACTGGTAGGGGAATGTATATTTACAGTGGACAATCCAAATTACATCTAGAGTACTTAAAGAGACTGTGAGGAGTTTTTAAGTAATTACAAAAAAGTCTCACTTTTAGATGTATGCCTGATCGAAATACACACTTATCGATGAGTTTTATAGCATCTAAATAGGTTATCTATAAATGCTATTCTTTAGCCTCCTGGTCGGGTCGTACAGGGCTGGACTGGCCTGGATACTCAACTTCAGGAACAAGACAATTAAAACTAGAGCAAATTTATATTATTTTATTATTTATATTACACGTCTGAGACCGCCGGGCTGTAAGTAGCGATATATAGCCTTCTTCAACTACGATAATAACTTTTCCCCGCATTGCTTGTCGTCACACATCAAAAACTACCGCTACGTAACTAGAAAGAGTTACATTACCTCGTGGCTTTGCATCCTGTAAGTTGTTGAAAAAGAACTTGTAAAGCAATGCAGAGTTCCGACAAAGATCCATGCTGCATTTACC
Organism: Scarus forsteni; assembly: GCA_036419115.1. Classification (NCBI taxonomy): domain Eukaryota; kingdom Metazoa; phylum Chordata; class Actinopteri; order Labriformes; family Labridae; genus Scarus; species Scarus forsteni. The sequence continues at coordinate 25,852,728 of JAZDUH010000383.1, forward strand.
ACAACAAACAAACACATTTGGCTTCACGTCTCCGGTGCGTTCAAGTTGTAGTCAGAAGTAGGAATTTTGAGCTCCGAGTGGGAAACTAATACTGGAACGTCCCCCGAAGTCTGAATTTCCTACTGGGAACTCGGTGAAACCTCGCCACCCCGAGGTGTCAATCGAAGATGGATGCCCCCAGTGTGAACAGTTATTTAGCTTCTGTACTAATCCATTTATTTGCACTTCTGACTGGGGTGTGTCGCTCTAGATCAGCTGTATACATAGTATTGTTACATTTATATTTACAAAAATGCTGTTATAGTCATAATCACATTCTTCATACAACAACGCAGGGCCTGCTAACAACAGCTAACAATACCCTGGTAGATCGGCATGTTTTTTTTCTGACTTCAACTGGAACGCTGATCAGTCGGAGATGATGTCACTCCCATTTCCGTGGTTACAGGAACGCAGCATTACACCGACGATAAATTCTCCTCATAGCACCTTTAAGTAAAAAAAAAGTAAAAATACAATCTATTAGGTAATTGTTGAGAAATTCTAACTTAGTTTTTGTAAGGTGTACCTAATGAAAAACCTGTAAGAGTAAAAGGCTTTTGTAAACAACTATTTTGTGAGCGAGGCAGACAAACATGTAATAGTGACTGTGGACATTCTAGTAAATAAATATATAAATAAACAAGTAGTCTGTGAGATCATTAGTTTGGGAGGTTTTGTCCTTCTCTTCCTTCTGCTGTGTGACTTCAGCAGGAGAGCAGGGGGTCAGCTTCTCTGCAGTGATGTATGATGTTGTTTTGTTGTTGTTCTCTTTGGGACAGAGGTGTGGATCATCAGCTCAATCAGTGATATTGGGAACAGCTATGCATCATTAGCTCCTGGGAGAAGTGACTAATGGGACACTGTCAGATGTGGAAGGGAGGCCAAAACTGTTTCACACTAAATTACATTTTTCAAGTTCCTTTATTTAAGTAGGTTGGCTCAAGAAGAAAACACAAAAAAGTGCACTACAGCCCAAGAGCTTGGCTTTATAGGTACAATATGTGGAATTTTTTCTCTTCAGGTAATAAAATGGCTGTTGACATTAACAAAAAAAAATTAGAAACCACAAAAAATATAATTTTCATATAGCGTAACAGTCAATCTAACCACTTCAAGATATGACACTTTTTTGACTACAAACAGCTCTCATTCATTATTGCCCTTCTCCACATTATGGCCTATGAGTCAAGTGGCAATGCACTAAAGTTGAGCCAAACTAATACAACCCAAGAGAGGCAGCAATATGCACCAACACTGGCAATATCATGATTATTGTCTGTGCAGAGTGGTTTTGCGTGGGTTTTTTTTTCTTAAGGTGTTATCTTCTGCTGGCTTCCAGCAAACTTGATGCATCCAAAGCATGTTTCTCTTAAATAGAAACTGAATGTGCTGTCTCAACCACTAACTCAATCTCCTAACAGAAATAGAGAGGCTGTGCTGAAGCAGGACTTAAGGCCATCTGATTTATAGCAACTCTGTCATTCCAAAAAACATAAACCCTCGGTAAATACCCGATAAAGAAAAACAGGCATAAAGAAGAAATCCCCCCTCCCCTCAGGGTTAAAACCATGATTACCAAAGTAAATCTCAAGGTTGTTCATGAATGGTCACCAGACTGAAAAATACTGAATGTGCTTTTATGTCTTTCAGTAAGAAAAAACAGAAAGGTGCTGGAACAAACTGACATTTAAAGCTGTCCCATCAAGGCAAGATTTGCAGCCATGCGTTCACTCATAATCTGTCAGTGTCTGCTTCTGTTGAACTGAAACAAGAGAGAGAAAAGACCTGCATGACACTTAAAAGCTTGCAGGAAAACATTTCTGTCAGCAGAGTTTAGCTTTGATTGATACCAATGAGGCTTTGAAATGGTTTATAAATGCTTTTGCTAATATCACAATACATTGTGTTTTAAATTTCAAGTGCCCATTATATGCTTTTTTTGTTTGTTTTTTTAACCTCCAAGTGTGCATTATATGACCATGTATATGAACAACACAAAACTCCATGAAATCACGACTTCTCCCTCTCTCCTGTTTATAATGCCAGTAGCTGCCTGAAATGGCACTTTGTTCCCTTGGGCCTCTTAATAGAACTACCAGTGTGACATCATCAACGTTTCATCTGCACTTTGAGCTTGTTGGCTCAGAGTAGCAAACCAATACAGAACAATGACTATAGAAAGAATGCAGAATCCTTGCCAACATGGATCAAGGAGCACTGGAATGACTAATTACCACAGAGTAAACCAGTCGGAGCACACTTGGACAAACATGGGACTTCCAGAAACTTTGACAGAGTTCCTCCGATAGAGTAAGTCTTTTTGTCTGTCTGTGTGTGTTTTAACCTTGTACTGCACTTGGGCTGTTTTTTAATGGGCTTATGTATAAATTAACTCTGACTTAACTCGACAATTTATCCGTCATGAACGTAAAAACTGGGTGCATTATTGCTTTAGGTGTCTAATAAGCCACATTCTGTATTTGATATAAAAATGCATTTATCAAAAAAAAATAAATCAAGCTGTTTATTTAATCAGTATTATTTCACTTTTCCTCACATGCACCAATTCATCCAGACATTACTGTGTTAGGACTAAAGCCGGGCATCCACTGTGCGTTTTGTGGCCCTTTTTCACACGATTTTTCACCCGTGCGACTATTTTGGGGATCGGGTCGAGTTTTGGCTCAATCATTCGTCTCACATCATGTAGTATACACGAGGTAATGAGAAGTGATTAACACCTCACGACCACCTCCAGATCGATCTGATGAAAATCAAACCTGTTTGAAATACTGGTCGCCCCTTGTGAGGCTATGTCACACTACACATGCGCAAACGTAGATACAGATGAGAAAACAAATGCACAAGATGGAGCAGCATGGCATCACAGCGGACCTGGACCGAAACAATGGAGGGTCGACTTGTTGAGCTGTGGCAGGCACAGCGGAGCCTATTTGGGCAATGCGTTTTTGTTTGTTATTCATTCGCATCTGTGAGCATCTGACCACTTTCCGTTTCTTCTTCTACTACTACTACTTTAACGTTGCATTTCCGGATACAAGAGTCCGACGTGTCGTCATGTATTATAAGACTTTATTATATTATAAGTTCTTATAATACATCCATGCATGTCGTACATGAACGAACAGTGTGAGCAGTCAGATAGCGTCCGAACATCGGGTTGTATAGTGTGAGAAGAAGAATCGTGAGCTGTGAACTGTTAACCCTTGCGATTCACTCGTACAGTATGAGCAGCAGCTGAACGCTGCGATCGAAAAAGTCGTACAGTGGATGCCCGGCTTAAGGCAGCTGTGATTGGATTTCCCTCCTAACTCATCCAACCTTTCCACACAACCAAAGTAGCTGCAGTTGGATATATTCCTAACTTCTCTCTACTTTCTACTTTACCAAATTAGGTCTGATACCAGCAAGTCTCTGACAAACATATTAGTATATATTTGTTGAGGAAAATGTCAGTTAATTTGTTTTTAGTTTTTGTCCATATGCACTTGTTTTGTTTAGATACTATCTAGTTTTCATCAGGGAAAAAAAAGTTGTTGATGAAATCTATGACAAAAATAAGTCACCAAAATTAAAACTGCTGGATCACTATGTGCATTGAGCCAATTTCAAACTTAAATATCCTGCTTTTTTGCTTCCCTTCCTTGTTTAGTCCTTGTATGGTCCCGTTGGCTTTCACACCAATCGCAAACCAAACTCTGGTCCACTAAGAGGCAAACCTTGAACCCTGCTCTTAGGTGGACCAGAGCTTTGTTTTTTGGTCTGCACCAGAGTTTGCATTTACACTAGCCCACAGAAATTGAGGCAAGCCAGATATTTTTGCCCTGGACCAAAGAAACAAAGTTATTGGGTGTGAAATCGACCTAACAGTAAATGGCCTGCAACATGAGTGAGTAAATGCACTATTTCAGAAACTGACGATTTAATGGCTTTTTTTTTACATAACCATCTCCAGGGTTCAAAGAGGCCCTATCAGAGAATTTAGCTGTCTCATGAACCTTTTGATGCTACATTTAAATGATGATATCTGGTGGATGTTTAAGCTCTGTTGTAGGAGGATGCAAATGCAGCAACAATGTGGTGTCGGTCTGTTCTTGATGACCTTTCCTGTGTGGCAGACAAACCATGTTTTTCAAGCACTCTCTTGTTCTCAAGCCCCATCACATCTGATTTAGAAGGTTTACTTTCAGCAACTTGCTATAGAAATATTGCATCTGGTAGCTCATTTTCATGCATCCATGAGGTGTTTTGCATTGATAGAACATCTGTGTGTAGATGAGGGAGTATAAGGACGGTCTAGGTGGCACATCTCCAGGTAAAGAGTGATTGTTATAGAGGGCTGGTGTGTGTATGCACTGTTTATTTGACTTGAATCAGATCCATGCCATTTCTGACTTTTAATGCAGAAAACTGTTTCATAAATGAGATCCTTTCTCATCCATGCCCCGTGTCTGTGCCCTGTGTGTGTGCATGGGAGTGTGTATCGCTGTGATATTTGACATTAACTGGCTAAAGCACTCATCTGCCTTGTGCACCTGCTCAGAGTTCCTCTGTGGGCCGATATGGAGCTTTAATTGAATCTCATTCTCTGCTGGAGGCTCTGGGGCATGGTGGAAATCTGATCTTTGACTTGGCGTCCCTCCATGGCAGGTGGCACGCAAACGCAGTACTGGCACACCAGCTGTCAGAAAGTTGGAGCTGGGATTTTAATTTGATGGCTTCAACGTTTTCCTGAAACTCAAAGTCTGCCACTTGAATCTGATCATTGCAATAGTTTGACTAAGGGCTGGAAACTTGCTGAAATCTTTTATACCCCCACAAAATGTGGAAGAGGGGATGAGGGCGGTTTTAAAATATTTTTAATGCACACACTTGGTGATTGAGACAGAACGCAGACCTCAAGCATGGCATGTTTCCAGCTTCATAGCAGTAATTCCTAGAGGGTTGGGAAAAAATCGATTCACAAAAGTATATGAATTTTTTGTCTGATGATTTTTAAATTTATTTTTATATCCAAAAACCTTTTTTTCCCTAATTTTAATGCTTCATTTTAGTCTGTGTTAATAAGTCACCTTTAAATGCAATCCAGGCTTTTGAAGAGAGAGAATAAACAGCTGGTTAAAATACATTGCTGAAAAAATCCTAAAAACGAACTCTCGTGTGATGTGTATTTTCCCTGATATATTCTGTAGACATCATTGTTCATCTTTTTTTGCTGGTGTTAAAAAAGCTTACTAAAGGTTGCAAAAATCCGCATTATCGTAGAATCAGCACCTAAAAAGTCTAGTAATTCCACAGGCATTAGAAGTCATAAAACTCTACTGGATTCTTCACTAATTTCAGAACTTAAAGAGCAGACAGTGAAGGTTAGGAAGGTCAGAGTGTTTTTCATAGTAGAGAAGGCATGTTTTAAGGGATAATGAAAGCACAGTTTTACTACAGCAGAGCGAGTGAGCATGGACATTTAACATTTACTGTGCAGAATGGCTGGCAAGGTCTAATGGCATTGCATTAAATATTTTGTGTAAAAGCAGGAATTGTTAAGTGAACTGCTGCACTTTTAATTATGGAGGATTCAGTCGGAAAGCCTTGGCAGGTAACAAGGAGGGATAAAAGGATTCAAACAAAGAAGCTGAAATCTGCCAGTGATGACTTCTTTTGAGCTTCTCTTAACTATCACATCACAAAGTTAATCTGAAAGGGGAATGCTTATTGAGTGTTTATGAATGACTCATTCGTGACCTTGAACTACACACTTGAGCCTATAAATTTAGGCCAGTGTGGCTTTATGCTTCTGGGTAATGATGTGCAAAGTGCTTTTTTAAGGTTCTACACAGACTTTTTCAAAGTCAATATTACTACTTATACATTTGTTCTGGTCCAAACAAACTGTTTAGCCATTTTAGAAAATTTGTTTGAATTGTGTTGACGTGATTACTCTATTACAGACCGAAGAAATGCGCTCTGGAAAACAAGAGGTCTCAGTTTACCTCCAAGCAAACTCGAGTTTGGTTTGCCATGGGTGTGAAGGCAATCCAGGCCAAACAAGGACCAGGCAAGGTAGGCAAACCAACAAGCACAGAAATGAGGCTTGACTCTGGTTAAATAAAACAACAATAAAACAACAGTCTAAATAACACATGTATGGCCATTTGAAATTGCTCTGTGTTCATCTTTTTTTTCTTTAATTCACTAAAATATTGCCCAGAAAACATGAGCACAGTGTCAATGAATCATGCCCTTTCACTTATAAAAGCTGGAGGCCGGGAGAAAGCTCCCGAGTAATACGAGGCATCCCATTTCAGTGTCTACCATTGTTGAGGTTGATGCAAAAGGCAGAAGTCCTGAGATCTCACGAAAGGTAAACTGTTTCCAACTAAGAGTGATGAGAGTACAGTTACTAAAATTAGCTGATAATGAGATGCTTTTTTACACTCTGCGTTACATGCTGAGACTGCTGGACTACATTGTTTTGAATTAAAAATCTGTGCTACCGTTTTTGGACACAGGGCCAAATAAGCAGTGGTAGCATATTAAGGCTCCTAGAGCAGTGAATGTTTGATCCAACAGTGGGCGCCCTCAGCAGCCAAGGGCCAACAGCAGTAAAACAACAGGAAGACGGCAGCTGCCCTTTGGATTGACGGGCCTCCTGTAAGGGCGCTAGTACAAACTAAGTGATCCAGGCAAAGTAATGAGGGTGCCATTCAGGGGATGCAAACCTACACAAGGGGGAATTCCTCTCTGCAGATAGCAACTCCCTGCTTTGGTGGAGCAGCACTGAGTGTTCTAGAAACCTTCAGCTCTTGAAGTTGACACGTACATATTTGTGTTTACCAGGTACTCCAGTGCACTATGGACTGGTTTTCATCAGCAGGTTATATTAAAGATAGAGCAGACTGGATCATCAACAAGATGACAGGCTTGTGTTTATGGAGAACACTGCTTGTGTTTATACAGAATATTAGAAAATAAGTCAGACCATCTGTATTTCCTGTGTGTTTTGGCAGAATATTCAGTTTTGAGTTTAAAGCTTATGAATTCCACTCCTGTGTTTTGGCATTTTGTATACAAGGTGACATTTTGGTTCAAATTTATAGTACAATTTAAATTGCTTTGTTATTGTTTTAGTAATCTAATACAATTGGAAATGATCTGGTGGAAATGTCAGTTTTGCATCCAGCCCTGTGGGGGGGTTGAATCTTCAACCATGAGTAAGTTTAAAAACCATTCAGGTATGATTTTAGGGAAAAGTGACAGCTCTTGTGTGAAATATGATATCACTGCAGTCAATATGCCAGTTTGATCTGACAGCCTGAGTTCAACTTGATTTTATTTACTAGGGCTGGGCCGATTCACTTTTCTCACGATTCGATTTATTGCGATTTTTTTAGGTGCCGATACGATTTAAATTGCGATTCTATGATATTGCCGATTTTCACAATCTTTAGTTAGCTTTTTTAAAACCAGTGAAAAAGATGAACAATGATGATGCCTACAGACTATATCAGGAAAAATACACATCACATGTGAGTCTGTATTTTGCATTATTTCAGCAATATATATTAACCAGCTGTTTATGCTCTCTCTTCAAAAGCCTGGATTGCACATAAAAAGTGGCTTATTATCCCTTCAGGCAACAGAGTTTTTTCAAGAAATATTCAATTTTGCTATCAAGATTTAAAAAGGCTATAGTTTCAAAGTGGTTAGTTTTCCCAGCCATCGTCATCGCTGTAATTTACGGGCCGAGCATGAACGCCTCTGCTGCCTGCACTGTTTACCCCCGGCTTCTCCCTCGTTTGACCAGAGCTCTGCGGTCTCATTCTCCGCTAACACCGTCACTTTTCGCGGTGTTTTGAGCTTCCCTGCATCCCAGACCATGTACCCTCTTTGGTAGTCGCTGGCCATGGAGAGGAAAAGCTCTCGGTATGTACTGCTCCGGGGCTGTAATGGCGCGCGGACCCGCTCCTGCTGCGCGCACTCGCTGCCAGTTTCGTCCTCACTGGACAACTGACCGTCATCCTCAGAGAGTAAATATTCCTCAGATTCAGAGTCAGACAGTACTTGACAAAGTACTCTCGGCATCGTGAGTACTCTTACTAAGTCTCTATCCCTCTGTGTCTCTCTCTGCTCCACTCTACAGCCTCTACAGCCACACTTGCGTCCCTCGGTCCGGTGTGTGTGTTTTAAAATAAATATACGCCAAAACTTTGAATAGAAACCTGTCACCTGTCCACTATCTGCTGGTAAAAAGTAGGAACACTATTCAGCACTATTTTAACAGCTATGGCCTGTTTTATTCAACAATGTCGCTTGCCTCAATTTGGCGACTTTAGCGCCTATAGTGTGTGTGTGTGCGTGTGTGTGTGTGTAGGGGGGGGATATCGATTTTTGAATAAAAATATCGATTTTAAAATCGGCAGACAAAAAATCGCGATACTTAGGTGTATCGATTTTTTCTCCCACTCCTATTATTTACATAGCTCAAAATACTACCAAACATCATTAAGCTGGACAAAACGTGAGGCAAAACAATGGAATCTGTCTATGCCTGTTTGTGAGTTTTTAAGTCGTAGTGTAACAAAAGGCTGGATGGCAGGAACAGCGGCTACAGCTACAGTCCCAGGTGGTAGTGGGCAGCATTGCACTGGCTATGATTCACTTTGAAAAATGAAAACATGCAACAACTAAAGCACACTCAACGAACTCTATCAAATGTCATATTTGAACGCACCCTAACTGGCAAACTCCATTTTTCATAGAGTTGTGATTTATAAAAGATCAAACCTTATGGAAGTTATTAAAAAGATTTTGAAGAATCAGTGTCACTTGCCTCACTGCTCAACAATTTCCTTATCAATTTCAAAAAATAGTCCACACAAACAGCAATCAACTTGTTATGGAAGTAATAGTGGTGGACATGAGACAGGAGCTCTGTCCCTTTTCATGCAAATAACATCACATGGCTTCATTCAGCTCTGATACAGCTGATGGTTAAAGGGATACGCCAACATTTTTTTTGTTTTCATGACTTATTTCAATCCTGAATCCAAGACAAGCAGATAGACACTATTCTTTCAACTGTTCAGGAACAACTACCAAACCCACTACCAATTAGCTTAGCTCATACACTGGGAGTCAATGGGTAATGTTAGCCTATCTCTGCTTACAGTAATCAGATAAACTCTTCAGCAACTCTAAACAGTCCTGTTTGCTTGTTGTCACTTGTTTTTCTTTTTACTGTGTTGTGAAATACTAATGAAACTAAACAGCAGGGCATTTGCGCAAACCATCACAGATGTGCTTTGTTTTGTTTTGTTGACCTACTTACAAGCACATCCGTGGTCCTAATTCAAGTTAATTCACAGTGGGTGAGCTCTGCCCATCCACTACTTGTTACTGTACACAAAGTTGAAAGAGTGTTGACAATTGAAGATGGCACCTGCTGAACTAACAAATCACCAAAATCCATCAATCATCACAGAAAACTGAGTCTATGTGATGAAAGGAGTCTTCAAGCATCAGGAGGTCCAACAGCATCTCAGACAGAGTGAGGGTAGAGGTGGATCAGGGGTTCTTGATACCTGGAAACTTAAAGGTTTTTTAACAGTACTGATGGTACAGATTCTCTAGCAGTCATCAAACTCTAACTCAAGTTTCCAGTAGGGTTTTCTTCATCTTCCACACATGACAAAAATCCACAGACAAACCAAAAGCACAGCAGCATCACTTTACCTCCCTAACCTTGTTTTCATGATCATATAATCCAAAATCATGATTGAGAGTCTTTCCCCCCAAGTGTACCCAAACATATTTCTGTAAAACTTCAATTAAAAAGATGAATGCGCTGTAAAAACATTCTGTTGCCGATCATTATTCTCTCACATTTTCAAGTTGCAGCATCATTTTCTCTAATTCTCCCTCCCTCTCTGTCTGTGCTGTAAGAGCAGAGTGGGCTGGGAGACAGAAGTCCCAGCATATAATTAGGACTTTAACTGATTTCTCGCTGGCACCCAGTCCACAGAACATTTGAATAATGCTCTCAGTAGAAAATGAATCATGTATTTAGCTTCCTTTAAGTGAAATGCCACCCCAGGAATGAGTCGACCGATGTTGAGATCGTTTTAAAAGTAGGAGAAAGCCGAGCTTATGTAACTCTGATGAAAACTTTGTAGTTCAAAGTCTTTGGATCAGTGCTTTGGCACAACTTTTCCTTCTGGATACAAGAGAAGTTACTGACTCATACTGTGGATTGTAACAGTTATTCAGATGTATGATTTTGCAGAGCGTATGCTGATTACAGAGAGAAAACTTACTGATATTAACAGCATGATGGGTTGATGTTGGCTCAGTAAAACAAATATTTGAAGAAATAAGTTCTGAACATGCTCAATGAAGTTAAAGTTTTGGCAAAAACCTTCATTAAATAATGTTTGGAGGGGAAATGTGTTTGTTTTCTTAGCAATATGAAAAAATTACATCAGCTAATCAAAGTAACTGAGATAATGTTTCAACACATGCTGTCTGAGATTTATTAGACTATTGATACTATGAGGTTTTTGCTTTCACTCTGTATTCATTTTCTTAAGTCACATTAACAAACAAGGAAGAAAACAATACAATTTTGGAAATGAGTTACAAAATACTAGAAGTATCCTACTGTGATTTATCCTTACTGTAGGATACTTATACTACAGTAAGGATATCAGCCACAAAAAAACCCTGATCAAGGCACCTATGATATTTTCAGTGATTTAAAATGCAGTTAGTGTATGGACAGAAGGCCCAAACAAGAGGGCCAGGGGGAAAAATATCAATACACCCTAGTACTGCAATATTTGGCGTCAGGATAGTATAATGTTAGTAGTTTTAATGGACCTCAAGTATGTCAAAGAAGTATCTCTCTGTTAATCTATTGTTTAAAGGCTGCAAAGAATCAATATTTGTAGCATATTCATTTCTCAACATTTAATAAAGCTTTTGGTTACTGTACAATTCAAACTTAACATTGACGAAGATACGCCGCAGATGTGATACTTACAAATTGTGTGGTTCTGAGTGGAACCTGTACGGGGGAATAACTGTCTGTTTAAAACCTATTTGACCTATTTCAGAGAAAAAAAACAGTTATGTATATATATATATATATTTAGTCGCACCAGACTATAAATCACATATATTTGGTGGACTGATGGAGAGGTGGTTTCCTTGCATAAAGTGGTAACACCAAGACAGCCCACTGTGTCCATTCCATTGCCATTGCCGTTAACCAATACCTCCACCAAGGAGCTCGAACAAATCTGTCCTGTACAGACCTCCATTTCTCCTTCCCTACCGACCAACTGATGTTCAATTGCTCTCCAATCTTCTCCCAGCTATTTTTTATTTGCATTTGTTTGTCCCAGTGTCCAGGCAAAGTAGCATCATACAGCTGGGCTGTCACTTTATATTCGATATTCGAATAACCGATCGGGGGATATGGGGCTAAATATCCGTAGCCGAATAGTAAATAAATATTCAAATGTAAAATATTGAGTGGAGCAGCAAATTAGGGCGCCTGGAGCAGTGGACCGTTTCATCCAACAGAGAGCGCTCTGAGTTCAGCTTGACCCTCAGTCCCACCCGCTGCTCTCTTGACCTCAGTAAACAAAGACTTTCTACTCCGAGTGGACATTAACTGCTCAGAATCATCTGAAGAGAGCTGTGTGGAAGGAGTTTTGGTTCTACACCTTTGATGGCAAATTTCAAATCAAAGACCAGGCTATGTGTTGTGTGAAATGCAGTTTAGTCACTCACCCTCCTCTTATTATTTTCGGGCTCAGCCGTTGGCTTTTCATCCAAGTTATATGGCCGAGTGCAGCGGCGCTTCGTCAAGAGTTTAACCCCGTGTGACTGTGCTGTTTTCGGCAGGGTCTTGACCAGAAGGGCGTATTATAGAGTCTCTGTCCCTCACTGAGGGGGGGAGTTAATCGAATATCTTTGATTATTTGGGTGCATGTCCGAAAACCATTCAAATTTGTTTTTTAGGAAAAGTGACAGCCTTATCATACAGATGTTTATAAATTTTAACTAACCAAGAGTTTCTCTTCAAAAAGTTCCGTCAGTATTACTTATTTTTTGTGTCTTACTAGAGCTACATAATGGTTAGTAACAGCAACACTGCCCCCATGGTTCCAGGGGCACTGCTCCATTTTGCCTGTATCCGTGAGTTTTATGGAAACAGCAGAAATACGGACAACGTGAACACAGTTCCTCCAGCTCTGCCATCTTGCTTGCATTTTCTTCATTGGAGTAAGAGGAACCTCTTCTTTTCGCCAGTCTCTCACAAGTTTCTCACTCACTCCAAACTTTATTTCTGCTTGATTAGTGCTGTATATTTTACTATCTGCAGTTTGTTCGAACAGGATTTTTATTTTAGGGCCATTTTGTTTGTTTAACCCAGCCTAGAGCGCCCTCTCGTTAGGGCTGGACAATTAATCGGAAAATAATCAAAATCGACATTTAGACCCTGTAATCGAAGTAATTTTACTCATGTCGATTATTATGATTATTTTCCCTGTGTAAGTCACATGACTGCACCCCCTCCTTATAGTCTACATTCACTTTCACCAAGAGAGATGGACACGCTGCCAACATGGAGGAGACAATGCCGATCTATCAGAGGACCTAGTAGCCAAGAAAAATACTGTCTCCATCGTTTGGGCACTTTTTGGATTCTGCAGAGGACAATGAGCAGAAAGAAGTTAAATGTAAATACTGCTGGAAGACCGTGTCGAAGACCATCGCTATCACCGCTAATTTGTTCCAGCATCGCATGACAAACATTTATTAATACTAATCGAGGTAAGACCTTCAACCAATCGTGATACTGAGATTAGGTAAAAACGCCCAGCCCTACGTCTCGTGGCTGTAGATGGTAATGTTCACTCCTTGATTCATGTCTGTCAGTATGCTAAAAAATGTTTGTTTTGATACATATATCAGTCGTACCTGACTATTAGTCACAGGACCAGCCAAACAATGAAAAAAAAAGTGTTACTTATAGTCCGGAAAATATGATACTTCTCTTTTTTATTATGTGCTACCAAAGCTGTAATTGATTTTGCCTCATATTTGAACCAATACCAACTGATAATACAAGATACTGAACTGGTGCAGGCTCATCACCAATCACCATGGTGCACTCTGATGACAAGATTGTTTGAGGTAATCAAAACTAAAACAGGGACATTTTTCTTGTAATCTTAAAATCATTTTATGAGTGAACTGAACTTGATAATTTGACTGTTGCAGTTATCATTTCCATTGGTGTTAATGATATTACAAAGAACGGGATTGATCTATTTGGAAATTCAAACAGCCTTTATGGATTAAGCCTCCTACTGTAGAATTGTAATTTTTATCTTTTTGAACATGTGTGGCAAGAATGAGTTTGCAAGTGTTACAAAATTTTACATCAGTTATGTGGTCAGAAGAGTACAGTTACAATAATTGGACCCAGGAGAAATTATTACCATAATTTCTGTCTGAATTACATCACAGCTTAATGATGAAAAACTCTGTCCTATCTCCTCTAATTAAACTTCAGTTCATCAGGTACAGACTGTCAGACCTGTCTGCTAACAGGCTGTGATCAGAACAATCCACTCAGGAAGACTCAGATCTGTAACACCTTTCATTCTCTCTCTTTTCTCCTCCATCTTCATGGCATCCCTCATTTTAAAACATCAGAGACTGGTTGAACCTCTGAAAACCCGAAAGACTTACCTACAATTAGGAGACCTTTTAAAATAGTGGCCTCTTTTGACTAAACCTGAGCCTTACATAAAGACATGAAAAGGAAAGCACTTCTCAGAAGCTTATTTTGGGGCATTTTATACCTCTGTAAATGATAACAGTGTATAAAGAAGCAAGGTTCAAAGACCTTGGACATGACATGGATAAATAGACATATCACTGGGCCCTTTGAAATCCTAGATCAGGGAATCATGGAATTAAACATTATAATTCAATATAAACAACAAATATCACAGAAATGGCTGACATTTTATATTAAAGTGTTTTTTCTGCCTAAATAGGAACACAACTCTCAGGAAAATGCTCTGAGGGGGTAACTAAGGCTGCAAACAATGCATGCTTCACTTCCTCTCTCCTTTATCTTCCCCTCATTAACAATGTCATCATGTCACAACAGCCGTCTGAGACACAGGATGACCCTGTGTTCAAACCAAACGCAATCTGAGCGTCCACAACATCCAGCTGCCATTCATCTTAAATGATCCCTGTCATCAAGTGGCATCGAAGGGCAACGAGTGGCATTATGCAAGCAACTGGAGCAACTTCAAGTGGCAGCTAAGTTGAAAAAGAAGCTACGAAACTCCCGGCTAACTCCAGAGTACAGGGCAGAGCCGTTTCCCAAAGATTAGTATGTGTCACGAAATTAAATGTTCTGCTTATTTTATCAGCATACTGTTGACTGGGCAAATAAAGATCAGTGTCAAGACCACCTGAAGAGTGAGTGATTATATTTCATCACTTGATACTGTGTCTCTGAGTTACATTTGCGTAAAGTACTTAAAACCAAATCCTCCAAAAATTAAAATGGAAGAAAACAGAATATGGGAAAAAATAACATGGTTTTAATTGGGCCTTATTATCCAGCAATGATGTTCTGATAAATGAAACACAATATCATCTGTAAAAGGCCTAAGTTCCCATGATGTTATGGCACAACAGAGTCATATCAGTTCACTTTTTCGAACAATGTTTTGGCTATCAGAAAACCAATATTTCATGTTTGAGCCTTTACAGCCATTGATTGTGTCAATCATTTGGCAAATAAAGGAATAATTGATAGAGGATATGTCTTCAGTTTGGTATAGAGCTGGGTAAACTGGACCAAATATAGTATTTAATAAAATGTGGAATGGTGATTAGGACTGTCACTTTATATTCAATAATTATGATTATAACAAACCAGGGGATAAAAATCCATATTTGAACAGTACATATACATTTTAACATAAAACAGTACAGCAGCACATAAGGGCACCTGGACGAGTGAGAGAACAAACAGCACTCCCAGTGCAACCAGGCCATCTAATGTCCCCTTAACCTCAACAACAGGAAGTACACCTCAAGCACATGGTGGACAGGCTAAGACACTCCATGGAAGCATTAAGGTCAATGACAAAATACAGACCAGTCTGTGTGTCAATTATGTGCAAAGCAGCTGGTCTACTCCTCATCTATACCGGATGTGTGTGCCCATTTGTCTGCATACGTAGTCCTGCATGCTTTGTCAAGTGCTCAGCCCCATGCAGCTACTTTCTCTTCAGGGAGCAGAAAAAAGCCATCACAAACAAGAATAATATGCAAGGACATGCAACTATCAGGCGTGGCCTCAGGAGAGGAAAATAGTAAATGATCTTATGGGAATATCTTGTGTCTGTCTTGCAGCCGGACCAGTGGGTGGGGATTCAATTAACTTTGGTTATTAGCGTGTATGCTTAACAAACAACAGAAGATTACTGAAAAGTGACAGACCTAACAAATCTTCAGGCTTAGGGGGCCATGACACCCCAATTAGTAGCCTGAAATGTATTTTTTTTTTAAATATATTTTGAATAATCGGCACACACCATTAAGGACGGAGATCAAACCTTTCTTCTTCTATTTGGACCTGGTTTCGCGTTACACAAAACAAACATTAGAAATTATCAATGCTGCTTTTAAGTTTCATGTGTCCTTGTAGATAGTGTCATTTTATTATACCATGTAGGCCCTTCTCTAATCCTCTAGCCGGTCATATGATCAAAATCTATTGATAAACACCAACGAAAAACAAAGCATCTGGTACCAACTCCATCAAGCCAAACTGAGCTGTAAGAATTCATCTCATTACTCGTTGATTCACCGAGCCAGGACACCAAACTCAAACTATGCCCTGCTGCCACACCAAAGATTTTAAACTATTACAAATCTGAGTTGTCTTACCGTAATAATTAAGGCTTTAGTGGTCCTACAGTATCCTACTGGACTGTCTGACCATCTGTGACTGAACTCATCATCTACTGACAAAGAGTCCAAGTTGTCTCAACAGATATCCTTAATATTATTTAGCAATTCTCTCTCATTTTCCAATTTTCATTCTTTCTTTCATTCTTTAGTCCTGTGCCCTCAGTGGTGGGAGTGGCACGTCCTGTGGGAGGGAGCAGTGTGTAGCAGTGGGAGTTGATTTAATCAGCACCATGCTTGGGTAGGGCAGCCATTTTTCAGCCAGTCCACTCAATGACCTCTAAGTTGTGTATTTGTGTGTTTGTGTGCGAGTGTGTGTGATTACAGGAGCAGGAGATTGACAGGAGGAGTTGATTGTATCAGCTCACTGTCCCCTGAGACTAAAACTCTGTACTCTGTCTCTGCACCTCGGTTCACCTCCTCATGTCTGCAGCCTGGCCAGTTGCAGGTGGGTGATTGTGGGTCTGCTAGGATCCAGAGGAGGGAATATTATGGCAGTCTGAAGTGTGTGCTCTTTTGTTGCTCCTGTGTGTATGTGTGTGTGTGTGCATCAGAGGGAGGCTCAGCAGAGCAGCGGTGTTGTGAAGTAGCCTCTCCACCTCTCTGTGTGAGTCTGCAGGTAGGAAGAAGATAACTGTACAGGTTCATCTGTGACGTGCAGCTCAGAGGGGTTTTATTTCACCCTTAAATTGGCTTCTGGATGAGCTGAATTAAGCAGTTTGCAAAGCGTGAAGCATAATAATCAGCGTTAAGAATGAGCACAGTGTGAAATAGTAGGAAAGAGTGATGCACTACTTTAAAATGTTTGCTTTTATCCCAAAAATGTCTCTTTTAATTTTTCAATGACAAATGAAACAGACATCCCTTCAACTAGTGTTGGGACAATTGCATGGTGTCAGAGTTAGCCGAGGCTAAGAAGTCACTGTTGATTAATCCTTAAGGCACCCAAACACTGTGTTTTTCCCATGCTGGAAAACCAAACTATTATCTTGTTTCTGACACAACACAACCTGCACAGACCTTAGACAAAGTGACAAAGAGTTCAGCCTCATTTGCTGTCTTTAGCCATGCGTTAGCTTCACTAATGCCAAAGGACACAGCAGTTTGGCACTGCACCCGCAGCAAAAAAAGGAAAGGTCTGCACTGGAAATACAGAATCCACTGTGACAGTGAAGGGGAAAATATAGCAGCAATTATGCTTTAAATGTCAAATTGTCAACTCATTGCACAGCCCTACTTTCAAGCAATCTAGAGATAATACATTCAAAGAAAAGGCTGACCAAGAGACTTCCTAAAGATGATAAACGGACTTGGGCGAAAATGCTTTTTTTGTGTGTGTGTGTCTCTTGCTCTCATTCCTTCTTTTTCTATTTTGAAGTTCTACTTAGAACCTTCTTCAAAGAAAACTAACATTTTTGTTGTTTTCATGTCTTGCTTCACTCCCGAGTTCATGACAAGCAGATAGACACCATTCTATTGACTGTGCATTAAGACACAAGTAAGAGACAGACAAGCTTGACCAGTGCCAGTTAGCTTTGATCAATCTTTTGGACAACTCTTTTCAATGAATGGTGAAAAAACAATTGCAGTTGTCAATGAGATGTTCAATTGTGAGCCATTCTTAAATTTGCAGGCAGTTTGCATTTAAAAATTCACTCACAACTGCGAATCGGTTCTCATCGTTCAATTAAAAGAGCTGTTTAAAATACTTGACTCATTTACATCACTAGCTCAAACCAACACAGAAGTAGGTCAACAAAGTAAAGCCTCTGGTTAGGAGCATATGAAGATAATACAGTGATAGTAGAAGATAAAGCAACATAACATGGGGAAAAAACAAGGCCCAGCAAACACACGGGACTGTTTAGAGTTGAAGAAGAGTTATCTGATAATTAAAGGCAGAGGCAGGCTCATACTTCCCACTGACTTACAGTCATTTGAACTAAGCTAGTTAACGTTTGTCTAGAGCTTGGCAAAAAATCGATAAAATCGATTAATTAGAATTATTTTCTGCAGAAGATTTAAAAAATTAAAAATCAAGATTTTTTTTCTTGCCTTAGTCCAATTGTAAGTAGTTGCAATTTTTGAAAAAAATCCCAATTTTCATGATGGTCGGCCTTGTAGGGTTTGCACAAGCACTTTTATATAGGCTTGTATTTGTTATTTAAGTAGATCAAATACTGACCAGAGAGTTTCATGCTTATACTGTAAAAATTCCTCAGCCTTTTAGTGTTTATGTAGACAAACTTGCCTACGTTTATACTACATAATCAACCTTTTATGACTCAGACTTTGACTTTATGAGGGAAACATTTAGACAGTATAAAGGCAAAACTTGATTTGTTTCATTTTTATGTCACAGGGAGTTTTGTTTCTTTTAGGGAGGGAAAAATCTATTAAAATCGTAAATCGTAGTGTAGTGGACAAAAATCTGGGATTTTATTTCTAGGCCATATCGCCCAGCCCTACGTTGGTCCGTCTCTTACTTGTTGCTGCACATGGGGTCAAAAGAACGGTGTCTTTCTGCTTGTAGTGGATTTAGTCAAGACAAGAAAACAAGGAAATGTTGGACTATCGCTTTAACCTAGCTGGTTGTAGATTCAGCATGTTGTAGAAGCATTCCAGTAACATTGATCATCTCATATAACTGATAACAAGAAAGAAAGATGGTGAATTTTCTATAATGTTACGCTTTCATCCAGACAGAAATCCTGTTTCTGCTAAACAGCACAGAGAGATTAATCATGAAAGACTTTTGGAAAAATAAATTTAATCCCCAAATCGTTTCTCCCCAGCACAGCTATCAGTGCGTCCCAGGACAGGCACAATAAATATTATATATCGTACAGTGCAAGTCCTATAAATCCTCCCTTGAGTGTGCATCATCCTGTCTCGTCTGCCGATTTCCCTCATCTCACACAATGCTCCTCACCCACCCCCGGAGAACATGCTAGACTGGTATTCAGCTGCTGTAGATTTCATGTGTAGGCGGAGAGAGATAGAGTGGAGATTAGAGTGAGAGGTGCAGCTTCAGTGCAAAGTTGATGTTGGTGATGGTGGAGAAATATGACTCCCTGATAAGATTACTCCCCGAATGACTGTCAAATATTCAGGCTGATGATTTATCTGAGGACATGTTTCATTTTAGATTTGATTCTCAGGGACTGGAGACAACACTATCAGTGTTTATTGCATGTAAAACAGAAAAAAAAAAACATTTGAGATGTCAAAATTTAAGATACTCCGAGACTTTCTGATAAAAGGTTGTAGAAAACATGAAGATGGTGATTAATCATCCTCTGGAGCACAAAACTGCACAGCTATAAGGGTTAACATAATAACCATAGATAGATAAAGGGAATTACACCGATCATCTCTTCATCGTGGCACCTGTCAGTTGGTGGAATATACTGGGTGTCAAGAGAAAAAAATTGCCCTAATGGTTGATATAAGAGGCAGGAAACATCAGGAAGCAGTTTTTATCTAAAGGGGCCCCTGTGGTCCAGTCCAACAGATGAGCTACTGTTGATCAAATTGCTGAAGAGGTTTTTGCTCGTT
This sequence comes from Scarus forsteni, assembly GCA_036419115.1. Lineage (NCBI taxonomy): Eukaryota > Metazoa > Chordata > Actinopteri > Labriformes > Labridae > Scarus > Scarus forsteni. The sequence continues at coordinate 25,872,363 of JAZDUH010000383.1, forward strand.
CCAGTCATGGTGGTAGGTGTTTGAAACCCTTACCCCAGGCATGTGCAAAGTCCGGCCCGGGGGCCAATTGCAGCCCGTGTTCAAATTTTCACTGGCCCGCAGTCTCTGTTATAAAATCAATTTTATGCGGCCCGCTTGCACCGTTGACTGCGGTATAAAATACTCCTGTACAAAAAGCCTATTTTACATTTCACCAGAAGATGGCAGTAGCGCTGTGGCCACATCCTTGTGGCACTTGACACCTGACATTTTGTCATCATTTCAACCCATCCCATTTCAAACATGGCGACTGTAGCTAAAAAGAGAAAAGTTGACAGCAAGTGCCGCTGATTCCAGAGCAAGTCGAGTATTTTTTCGCCGAAATATGAAGCAATTGTGTCTGCCTAATTTGCCATGAGACTGTAGCTGTTTTCAAGTAATTCAATGTCAAGCGCAGTGTTGGGGAAGTTACTTTTAAAAAGTAGTGTTTGCTCGTTACTCGTTACATCTGAAAAAAGTAACTCTTTACTTTACTTAGTTACCCTCTATGAAGAGTAACTTCTCAAGTTACTTTTCCGTTACTTTTACATTGCTTGATCATGGACAGAACCCCATATCTATTCTTAAATGTGAAGGCCTACAAAAAGTTCTACTACAGAGAACATAACAGTTTTTTGTGCTCGTTATTTTACAAAATGTCACATACCCTGTGGAATGAGAGCTCCTGCCCAGTGTTTCCACATTTTGCTTCTGAAATAAGCAACCTGGTCAATAAAAATAAGCCCAAAATAAGCAACTTCCAGCTATTTCCTTTCCTAATGTGATATACTACTTTTTAAAAAGAGAAATCTACATAAAGTGTGTTAATTTTCGTCTACTTCAGCAACTTCACGTCTAGAAACAAGCCCAAAAAACCACGACCTGCGGCCGTGACTCACGAGATTTTCAGCCTTTAGACGCTTATAACGAGCAGACTTGGCAACGCTGCTCATGTCTGTGCGAGCAGCTGAGAAGGCAGCTTCAGTGTCAGATCTGTCTGAGGGAAATGTAACGTCGCGCTGCATTAAAAAAGGAACTACGTTTCGTTACCAAATTTTCAACAGTAGCGCGTTACTTCACTTTTTACCCGAAAAAGTAGTCTCGTTACTGTAACGCGTTACTTTCTAACGCGTTACACACAACACTGGTCAAGCGGCACTACCAGACAAAACATGCTAACTACGACAAGCTGACTGGGGACGAATGTGGCGAAAAATTGAAACAACTGGAAGATTTTTTTAACGGCACATCAGCACTTTTGCACAAGAGCCCGTAAGTCAAATGAAAATGCCACAAGGACGAACTACAAGGTGATTGCCAAGCACTGCAAACCTTTCAATGAGGGTGAATTTGTTAAAGACTGTGTACTAAAAATAGTTAAGAAAATTTGTCCTGAAAAGAAGCAAGATTTTGCCAAAGTTTGCCTGACTCGTAACATTGTGGTACGGAGAACTGAAGATTTTTCATTAGATAATGAGAGACAATTAGAGACAAAAGCTGAATGGTCGGCCCCCCACAATTTCCCCTTACCAAATCTGGCCCTCGTGGCAAAAAGTTTTGATATCCCTGCCTTACCCTAACCCTAATCTTACACCCAACCACACAGACAACCAGTCACATTAACATGATTTGGCAATTCTGAGTCAACAATTAACCTATAAAGCTGTTGAAGGACTCTGGTAATCTTGCAAAGCAGATGGAAGTACCTGATTTATCAACTTCATAGCTAAAAGCTGAACGACCAAACCAGGGGAAAGAGGTGGGATCTGCAGATGTGACGACAGTGGGCATGTTTGAAACCATGGCGACATTTGAAGCAATCTCCATGGATGCAGTAATATGGACTCAATTTCTTCTTTGTAAGAAGAGTATGGAATGTCACCTAGAGCTTTTCCTAACAGAAATTATGTTTTTGCTCTTCTTCCGACCAGGGATCACTGCTGGGAAACTGTGAGAGATGCAGAAAAGCTGCTGGTAGTATAGGATCCCAGAGTCATGGTTACTCAACAACACCAGGCGAAATACCCTCTTCTCCTTAGAAGTTTATGGGGAGAACTTGATGGGGATTGCCGTTGATGAGGTTCATGTCATACACTATTTAAGTAATACATGATACATCTGTGTTGTATATTTTAATGTAAGAAGAAAGTCTAAGGACTGATCTGTACTGTGGCATGATAAGGATTGGTCTGTGATGAGTGTGACTGGCAGAACAATCGTCCAATCACAAGCTGCAGTTGTTTTTGAAGGTTCCAGCTCTGAAAACACTTTCAAACAGCTCTTTCCCAGATGGACTCGTGAAATATTTCTGTGCAAAATGGAACTGTCCATCTGTCATGTCCAGTTAGGACACCTGAGTAACAAGGGAAAACTCACACATGCACAGGAGAATGTGCAACCTTAACACAGAAAGGCCTAAATCAATTTGGGGAGTCAAATCAGTGACTTTCTTGCCATTTGGCTCAAGCACTAACCTGCTCCACCTCTGTGAAGCTCTCTTCAAATGCAACATTAGGAATATCAAAAGTCAGGTAACAGGAAGGATCTTAAATACAACTATGAAGCTTGAACTTTATTTTTATGGTTGAAGAATATTTTAAGAATGCAATTAAAGCCTGTTTATTACTCATGTCGTCTCCTATTCCCACTTAGTAATAAAAAAGTATTGACTTTATATGATAGCAATTACACTGAAGATGTGGTTCCTTGTCCCATTTGTAGCAACCCTAGTCCACAAATTCTTACATGTTATATAGTATTTCACACAAGTTGAATTATTATGTGTCTGTTTGTGTAACTTCTACTAATTCAGCAGAAACAAATATATGCAAAGACGCCTGTGTCTGCAGACAGAGAAGGAGACGGTTTGATTCTCATCAGATGTTCAGTGTATGAGAGACCAAAGCAAACATCTTATATGTATTCTCTATAGCTGTCATTTCTGTTTCTTATAATCACTGAGAACAAATAAACTGTTATTCTGGGACTCTGTGTTGTTGTGAACAAATAGATTTCCAGTTCTGATCGAGCACAGCTCTTGTTGAGGGAGTGGCGGTTGTTGTCTGCCGTGTGATGAATTAGTAATCTGCGTAAGCTTGTCAAACCAGGCTCGTTGTTGTGTTAGACTAATTAAATTTTGATGATATTTGCAGCTCTCAGCACTGCATTATGACAAGTTGGACACAAACTGGGAGCTTTGTGTTATAAAACATGTTTCATTTCAGTTCAGTGTCACAGTACTCTAAATCATACGCACCAAATCAAAGCCTAAGGACCAGTTAAAAAATGGAAAGAATATGTATTTTGCATGTTGGGTCTTAAAGCAACACTCCAACATTTTTGTTGTTTTTGTGTCTTGCCTCACTCCTGAGTCCATGACAGTCAGATAGACACCCACTGCTAATTAGCTTAGCTCAAACACTGGGGGTCAATGGGTAGTGCTAGCCTGTCTCTGCCTACAGTCAGCAGATAAACCCTTCAGCAACTCTAAACAGTCCTGTGTGCTTGTTGGGACTCGTCTTTTACCCTTTTATGTTATGCTATCTTATACAATCTTCATATTAGCTTATTCTGCTCAGAAGAAGAGTCTTTGGTTTATTGATCTAGTTGTTTTTTATTACAGATGTGACATTTGTGAGCAATCCATTGTTTGCAAGCATATCTTAAATGGAAATTGCCTGCAATTTTAATGCTTATGCTTGTACACATCATCTCAAACATATTTGACTTTTCCTGCAGTGTTTGATAGTAAGAACAAGAAAAAAAAAGTCAAATATTACGTGTCTAGGAACATGGTTTTGTTACAGTAATATTGAAGAGATAGTGATATCTTTTAATTCACTAAAAACAGTATGAGAATATTTGTGTCTGGTATAAAAACACAATTTCTCAAGGTTTATTTTTTTCTTAGATATTTAATACATTATGTATTGGGAGTAGGGCTGGGTATTTCCAGCAACTTCACGATACAATACGTATCCCGATACTAAGGCCACGATACGATACGTATCCCGATACACGTAAATTGTGAACATTGACTATGCTTTAGGCAAAATTCTTGACAAGTTTAGTTTTTTCTTATAAGAAGAAAAAGAACATGGATGAGTTTTAAGTGGTTCTACAACTTCAGAGACATAAATTCAGATCCTCAAAGATGGTAGACCTAAGTTCAAGTTTAGAACATATGCTTCATTATGTAGCTCGTCTTCCACCTTGAACTGTGCCACTGTTAACATTAGCCAAAGTGTATTGACAGCAACTGTCAAAATATTTAGGCCGTATCGATTCTGTAGAATCCGTATCGATACATGTATCCCAAAGGAGTGCGATACGATATTTTGCCGTATCGATATTTTGAGCACAGGCCTAATTGTGAGCCATATTGCGAAATCATCTTGGTCCATATTTACAGGCCCTCGCACCATCTTAAATCAACTAAATTCATCACTTTATTTTCCTTGTTGCTTCCTCAGTACATACAGTCTCCTATATTTTGTCTTTGACTTGTTGATTCAGAAATATTACAGTCTTCTGTCTGGTTTAAATTGCAGAGGTGTCCTGTCTAACTTCTATGGTTACATGTATTTTTCAGATTCACTGTCTATGTAAATCTCCCCGAGGCTGCTGCATGAATTTTCCCTCCATCATCTTCTCTCCATCACCCTCATAACTCACATGAGGTCAAGACTGTTTCCTCACTGAGGACTGAAGAGCAACAGCACAACCTGGTGGAGGAGACTCTGACAGGATTGCAGTAAATCCAGTGAAGCTCTCTGACTTTAAATGCATATCATCTCACTTTCTGGAGTTTTCGCTCACTGTGTCGCTCGATTTCACTTTGAGATTTCATTTTTTTGTCACAATCCTGTGTGTTCTCTTATTTAACACTCTCCAGTTTGGTGTTTTTTGTATCCTCTTCCTCACTTCTTATTCCCACAGACCTCTCAGGTCCCCTATCTGTCCTCTTCTCTTAATGTTTCCTCTGCTCTTTATCTCACCTGTGCCTATAGTCTTTAGAGTGAGTGATATCTAATGCATTAGCAGCTGCTGGTTGACACACTGTGCTTCCTGCAGCACAGTCTGTTCCCAGCCGCTCATATTTGGAGGATGAGTCATTATATCTGGATCCTTTATTTTTCCCTCCAGCAGCTCACTGATGATGTGACGCCCACTGTAAGGGCACATCAAGACAAACTATACACTTTTTTTGTTTGATTTAATGGAATGAAGAATACATCAAATGTTGCTCAAATTATTTTAAAGGTGGTATCCATCTGTATGTCTGAAGTTGTATGTTATTAAGGTATGTGTTTGTTAGATTACCACAGTTAAAGCACTAATTGCATGTAAACACTGCTACCTTCACTGTCAACCAGGGTTCCCAATCTTTTCCAGAAATCATTTTCCAGGACTTTTCCAGGGTGTTTTCATTCCCACGTTTTATTTCAGTTATTCCTTAACTTGCACTATTGTATCTTCTTATGTAATATGGCTGAGTGTGCATTAGCTACCAAGTACATTTTTACTTTGTTTCCTATGTTTGATTTTTTTGTTCACTAACAAGGTAGACAGAAGATAAATAATTTTCCAGGACAATTCTTGCTTTTCCAGGACATTTTACTTGTTTCCTCATTTTCCATGTGTTCACCATGACGGGAAAATTGGTCAATCATTTTTCAGGTTTTCCAGATTTTCCAGGATGCATGGGAACCCTGTAAACCACCAGACCCAAACCACATTCAAAACACAAATTCTTACTCGTTGTGTAAAATTTCGATAAATAACAAACACTTGGTCCAGTATAAGGAAAGATTATGATGTGTTCACTTAGTGTAAGTACCACACATGGCTGAACAACTGTAGGAAAAGATCTCATTTTCTGGCAGATTTTGCAATTTCGATTCAATTCACGATTTTCTTCAAAACAAGCTTGAGTGCAATATTCACGATGTTCATAGTATAAGCAACTGTAAGAAAATCAATGATCAGAAGCACATAACACATCATTTATCAAGGGCTTTGTGTTGCTGACCTGCTTCCCAACACTTCCTTAAATGCAAATTGCCTGCAAATTCATAAAACAGTTGACCAAACAGATCCTGGGTCAGTCAGGCGCACTGCAAAAAAGTTGCAGCTTTGGTGATCACATGATTGGGTTGTCAGAAATTGTGATTTCGATCTGAAAAATCATTCAGCCTTACCACACACAATGAATAACTCTTTAAAACGACTCAGGACAACTTGGGAGAAAAGCAATATTCTTTCCCCAAATATTTACATAGTCCATCTGTAGCCTAAAGGTTTTACAATCATTCTGTAAATCACACCATCTACATTATCTGATTCGCCCGTGATGATGGGCCAATCGAATAATGTGGTAGGCGGGCACTACTGCTGAAATATAACGGACAGAACAAGTGTCTTTCTTAAAAACAAACTCTCAGCAAAACATAAAACCTTAAAATTGTCTCAAAAGTGGAGTGAAAATATCCTTTCTATTCAGGAGTTTGTAATATTATTGTTTCTTTTCATTAAGAAATGCGGTCCAGATCTGACAAAACTGCTACTGAAGCATCTATGCTAATTTCCTAAGCAGTCACTTTCTGCTGTTTTGGGGCGCTCATAATCATTTTAGATCAGAGCTTGCCAAGATCATTGATTACAGACGTTAGATCAGGCTTATCCATCTGCACTGTAAGGTTTAGCCCAATCAGTCCAAAGCTAATTATTAATATTATTGAAATACATGATCAGCGAATCAATATCAATGCTATGGATTCCCAACCCCTGTAGTTCATACATCATGTTGCATCTTTTGACGAATGATTGTCCTGATCGATTAAGAGTTTGCACCTGAAGCACAAACACCACCAACTTTTTAGGAAATGTCTTCTTTTCTCTTTACTGTCCATGACAACACTGGTTGGCACCACTGTTGGTGAATCACATGCTGTTACCAATGAAACTGCAGCCCTAGTTGACAGACACTATGTTTAAATATATATGTTAAGCATTTGTACCCATAATTGACATCTGTGTGACATCTTGCTTTCGGGTGTTGGAGTGCTGTTGTATACTAAAGCTAACGTTAAAAAGGTAGATAACATTTGTTTCATGTCATCCCCGGATTTGGATGAGGGCTGAGAGGCCGCATGATGCTTTCCAGAAAGTTACTGAAGAACTTAGCTGTACAAATAAAGAGCCAACGTGATGTTTTCAAAGAGGATTGGCAGAAAAGGTGGACATAAAAGCAAAAACACAGCTTCAAACATTCCAAAGGTAGAAGACAACCATTAAGTTATCATGAGAGAGATGTAACAGAGATGATGACATGATATCTGCATCATGTAACATGTTTCCTCCGAGCACTGGATGCCTGAACATATGTGGCATTTAAATGAAACATGATCTCATGTTGAAGCTGGAGGTGGGTGGAGACGGTCTCCTTCTGACTGTAACGTGATGGATGTTCTCCTCACAGATACGAGGACTCAGCCCTGCACAGAGTCAGGTTCAATCTGCAGCACCATCACATCTCTCATTACTCTGTCGTCTTTACCTCCTCTTGTGTCTTTTTTAGTCAACCTTGGCGCCTCGCTCTATTACTTTGACTTAGTGTGTTTTCCCTGTCACTGACTCTGTTCAGTCTTTACTTTACTCTTGGGTTTGGCGTTTTATTGTTGTATGCAGTGTGCAGAGGGAGAAATATGTCAGTGTGAGGATGAAAAGCTTCTACTTCAACCTATAAGGCTCTGATGACTTAAGTCAGTACTGTATGTTGCATAAGCCTCTTAGAGGTAAACATATAAGCTATATGAGGCACAAAAATGCTTCAAAGGTGTCATTATCCAGTTTTTTTCAGTTATCTCTGGAAATCCACATAATTGATTTATTTTTAGAATTCCATTTCACTTCAGTCCATTTGCTGCAGAAGAAAGAACCCAGCTCACAGACTGAAAGCAGGGAAAAATGATAAACCTATAGCCTATATTTTCCAATACATTCCTATAAATACCATTTAAATCTCATTGAAAATTTAAAGGTTCTATGAGGAGAATCTATTTGCGGAAATAAAGACTCTGCTACCCATGAGCACGCGCGGCGACTGTCATAATGCTGCGTTCCAGTAACCTCGGAACTGGGAGTGACATCATCTCTGACTTATCGGCGTTCCAGTTGAAGTCAGAAAAAAACATGCCAATCTACCATATTGTTAGCTGTTGTTAGCACGCCCTGCGTAGTTGTTCACAAATATCACATGAAGAATGTGATTATCACTATGGCAGCATTTTTGTAAATATAAGTCTAACAATACGATGTATACAGCTGATCTAGAGCGACACACCCCAGTCAGAAGTGCAAATAAATCGATTATTACAGGAGCTAAATAACTGTTCACACTGGGGGTTCCCAGTAGGAAATTCTGACTTCGGGGAATTTCCAGTTGCAGTTTCCTACTCGAAAGTCGGAAATTCCTACTTCTGACTACAACTGGAACGCACCAAAAGACGTGACCCAAGCCAAAGCGTGTGTGTTTGTTGTGATGCAGTTCGGACCTTCCTCAGAACTCTGCATTGCTTTACAACTTCTTTTTTCAACAACTTACAGGATGCAAAGCGATGAGGTAATGTATCTGTTACTAGTTACGTAGCGGTAGTTTTTGATGCGTGACAACAAGCAATTTTTGGAAAACTTAGAATCGTAGTTTTGTAGCCGGCTATATATCGCTACTTACAGCCCGGTGCTCGTAAGACGTGTCCGAATAATATCAATTTGCTCTAGTTTTAATTGTCTTGTTCCCGAAGTTGAGTATCCAGGCCAGTCCAGCCCTGTCCGACCCGACCAGAAGGCTAAGGAATAGCATTTATAGATAACCTATTTTGATACTATAAAACTCATCTTAAAGTGTGTATTTCCATCAGGCATATCTTAAAGTGAGACTTTTTTGTAATTACATAGAAACTCCTCACAGTCCCTTTGATATTATGCACAAACTAAGTTTGCTCAATCAGAAATCAATTTCAGTAAAAATATTGTACGGTACATCAACACTTTCCAACGAGAGAATCCGGTTTTCCTGACATAAAACATCAAGTTCTCCTTACGATTAGTTTAAAAACTACTTAAAAATTACATCACCTTTTATTTGAGAGAAAAACTGCTCAAAGTATCAGGTTTTCTTACAAATAGTATCTCAGAAAAACTGACCCAGAACGATTTGTGTCAAGATTAACTGACAAAAAGACATTTTTCTCAAAATAAAATGTCAACTTTTTCAGACTTCATGTAATAAAAATCATTTTCTGATGAATATTGCTAGTTTCCCAAGTTTCCCATTTCAGTAGCAATAACCTTTCAAAAATATATTCAATTTCCCTATTGAATTATATGAAGTTAACCTGAGAGATAATTATACGTTCTCCAAACTAAGGATACTAATACTAATCAAGTATCCAATACCATTAATTTAAGCTTTAAAACAAATAGATCTCCAAACTTAAAAAATTAAGATAACAAATGTAACCAAAACTGACGTCAAAAAATTGCAGCTTTTTGCTTTCAGTTTATATGTTTTAATCTTTACCAGGCTATCTAAACATTGCCTTATGTCTTATTTTAAAAGACAGATAAAAAAATGTCTTCAGTGTTGACCCCCTCAAGTCAAGACTTTAGGTGTGTAAAAAACTGTCACTGTTAATCTTTTTTTTTCAGATCTATCTTCACATAACACTTTTTCATTTATTCCCTCTGTCCCTGAGGTCACACTGACAGTACTTTCTCTCTTCATCCTCTGTTAAGATTAACATACTATTGCGATTCCTCCTGTCCCCCTCTTTATCTCTCTTTCTCCTGGTTTCTCACTGTCCCTTCCTCTGTCATTATTCTCCTTGGTCCCCAGAGGAGCAGAGAAGAGAGCAAAGAGCGTGCCGCTGACTCTGTACTGCCCAAATGTTATTTCATCTCATTTATCAGTGCCAGAGAGATTCAAGCCTCAGAGGAGAGGCTCCACGCTGCTGATGAAAGCCTACTGATCGACAAACTACATCACCTGAACTCCATGCCTTTTTTGTGGATGCAAAAAAAATCGAAAGATGCTATAATTGTAGATGGAATTACACTTCATTTAGAGATTTGCAAATATATCAGCTCTTTAAACATACCATAAGTCAGATCATTAAGGCTGTGTTTTTATCTGTCTTAGATTACGGCGATGTTATCTACAGAAATGCTTCTGCCTCCACTCTCACTTCTTTGGGCTCTGTTTATCACTCTGCAATTAGATTCATCACCGGTTCAAGTTACTCCACCCATCACTGTGTCTTATATGAGAAAGTGGGGTGGGCACCTTTATCTGTAAGAAGACAAAAGCATTGGCTGCTGTTTATTTATAAAGTTTTGAATGGCAACACGCCCCCATACCTCAGCACTTTATTGAACTGGTCAAATGATAAGTATTCCACACGTTCAACAGATTTTCTGATGCTTGATGTTCCTCGGACTAAAACTGAATTTGGTAAAGCTGCTTTTAGTTCCTCTGCAGCATCCTCCTGGAACATCTTGCAACGTACACTGAAACTCAACAAAATGGTTTCTATTGGTCAGTTTAAAACTATGATTATCAACTACTGTACCTTTAAATGTAACTGCTTTTAATGGTGTTTTATCAATTGTTTATTGGCTGTTTTTATTGTGATTTTGTATTGTTGTTTTACTCTCGACATCATTGTAAATGAGGGCTCTCCCTAAATGATTCCTCGAGATTTAAATAAAGGTTAAATGAAAAAAAAAACGAAGTCATTTTTTAAATTCATATTGTACACACTTGATGGTGTATGTCTGTTATTCATATTGCTTCTTAGATTAGAAAATGGATATTCTTTTCATGGCACAATTTTATTTTACAGAAGCAGAAATATTCCCAATGAGATACAAGAAAAACAGCAAGTGTTGCCTTTAGGATGTTTCATACATGTATCCTGACAGAGTTGCACTGAAAAATAGTCCATATAATCTTCAAAGGTAGCAATAAACAGTGCCATGGAAGAATGAAGTTTTCAAAGAGCACAAACCTCTGCCAAGGAATTTCTGACATACTTAGCCAAGTTATTAGCAAAATAATAGAGAGCTGCCCAATCATGCACTGTTAACAGATCTTGGAAGAGATTCCTGGATCTGCATCCAGAATCAGCTCTCCCTTGTGCCATGACCAACATTCTCTAAAAAGGTCATTGGAAAGTGTTGAGAACTTACTGAGATATTGGTGAAAAATGTGGGAAACTGCCCTACTGCTCAATAAATGCTTGTAAAAATAAATAAAAAACCTTTGGATCAGCATCTGGATTCATCTCATTACCAAAATCTAATCAAGTATCTCTTGTGCCATGACCAACATGACCAGTAAACAAATGGCCACAAAAAACCCTTGTCATCAGCACTAAAGGCCAATTTCGTGTGTTAGGACGTCTGTTTGTAGGAGGCCAGGCAAACATTTCCTGGTATTTATCAAAATCCAGAGACCTTTTTAGTTATCAGCGGCAATGTGAACAATTGCCTTATCTTGTCCTTTACAACCAATACTTGAGAAGTCAACACTCAGCATCCTGACTCAAATAATACCAAAACTAAACCACCTCTTTCTTGTGTTAGCCATGACAAATAACTCTGTAAAAAGTTATCAAAATCGATTGAGAATGTTTTGAACTGCTTTGCTCAAGACAGAAAGATATAAAGACGAATGGACAAACACAGCAAGAAAAGGGAATGTGCTTTGCTACAAGTTAAACTGATCAGAAATGTGTATCATTCAATGTTGATAACAAGTAAAACTACAGAAAAACATGCAAAAATTGTCATATTGGTGCACACACATCTTCAGCATGACCCTGATGCATCACAGCCTTTCTACTGACAAACTGTAACTGATAGTGACATCAATATCTACAGAGTTGCTGCCATGTTAAATAGCCTACGGCCTCAGGAACCATTGGACAAAGCCGGATAAGAGGAGGAAAACTACAAAAAAGACAATCAGGTATTAACTTGTTACATTTTGGGCTTGTTTGTCATTAAAAATTAATAAGTCTGTCCTTGTCTCCTTATCGAAACAAAGTTAATGTCTGTTACTTCTGTATTTTCAATGGAGAAAAAGTAAAAAGTCAGTAAGAAATACACATTTTTGGTGGAGCTGGTGATGTTTGGGACAAGAAAGAGGTTAGAATTAGATGTAATACAGGGGGCACAAGCCAAAATCTTGCCAAAGGCACAGAAGCGGTCAAAGTCAGCTCTGAAAACACATTTTCTACTCTGAGGTCAAAACCTTAAGTGCTTCAGGGGTCACAAACCTGATCTGACAGGTTATTCTGCAGAATTTATAGCAGAGCAGTTATCCTCGAACAATACAAATAACAACACATAGATGGACCTCAAAATATGTCTCTTATGCTGCGTTCCAGGGGAAGTCAGGATTTCTGACATGGATGTCAGCAGATCCTAACCACCTCCAAGTTGACAATCAAAGATGGCTGCCCGAGGTGTAAACAGTAACTAAGCTCCTGTAATATTCTGTTTAACACTTCTGACTAGTGTTTGTCACACTATATAGTTTTGTTTGACGTATGGAAATGCTGCTGTAGTGTTATTTTCATTCTTCATGTGATATTTGCAAACTTTACAAGGCAGGATGTGCTAACAATGGCTGACAACAGCCTAGTAGATCAGCAAGTTTTTTCCGACTTTGTTACTAGATCGCTAAAAACTCGGATATGACATCATTTCCGCTCCCTTCTTCCCAGTTTCGATGCTAATGAAATGCAGCATTATGTCTATATTCAAGCCATTTCCTTTGTCAAATTAAATTAAAAAGACAAAAAACTCCGACTGTGGCACCCACATGAATGCAGAGCATCACCAACTAACACACTTGAACCAAATCATAACAGTCATTTCAATCATCAATCATAACTTGTCATGATACTTTCAAGCAGTTTGCATGGACACAACAAAAACAAAAAGCCCTGAAGTTGGAGAATCTACTCCTGGCTCTGCTCCCCCTCTGTAAGTTCATGCAGTTGCTTTGCTAAAATACCAAACATAACAGAAATACATCTGACCGGATTATTGGGACATGATCTACTGTCATAACACAAACAACAAATCATAGACCATCACACTTAAACTCAGCCTGTCCTCATACCCACTCAATAACTTCAAAATACTGCTATAATTGTTTGGAGCCCCAAAGTTTACACACAGCCTGACAACACACTGGATGATTTGGGGTCTGATCTGAATCTGGAAACAGGTCATCTTGACACATTTCAAACTCAGAAGGGAGCAATTAATTTCCAGAGATCATACCAGAGAGTCAGGAGGGCATATTTAACGTTCTCCAGCTGTTTCTGGAATGAGCTGTTCATGTCAAACTGTCAGTGAAAGTGGTGACAGCCGCCTGCCGACTGTTGTCCCGTCTCATTATCAAACACCTCTCCTGAACTCATGCTGAAAAATAAAATGTAGCAGACATCCTCAAAGTCAGATGAAGGGACTTTCCTGCTGGATATAGTGAACAAAAAAAGAATTGAGAATAAAAACTGGCACCGGTGGGTTGAAAACAAACTTTCAGAGGGACGACATGGACAGCTTCTGATGGAATTAGCATTTCTTATGCACAGACTCATTTTTGGGCATATACACAGTTCAATACATTTCAATGTAATTTTCTCTTTGGTTAAAATCAGAATATGGATGATGCAAGTATCAAATGTTAAGACTACAAGACTGCAGCATGAGTGGTGGACCGAAGACAGAAAATAGAGGTTAGAACCGAGTAAAAGGCAGATTCTTCTGCAACAGTTCTTCCAGTTTGACCTTTTTCCCACTTTAGTTACAGTAACCATCAAGCAAATTAGAACTAAGCTTCAGCTCAGTCACAGGAAGTAAAATGTCAGCATATAACAGTAACACAAATAACTGCATGTCAATCACGATGGTAAAAACAGTAAAGAAAATCCAAGGCACAGATGCTTCAGTTTTTCATAGCATTAAATCTGCAACAAAAATGAGTAAATGTTTTGTATTAAGGCTAAACAATTAAGGAAAAATATTGAATTGTGATTATTTGAACAACACCAGGGTTTTAATAAGATCTGCAATAAGAGATTTTTTTTTTGTAATTTTTAACCAATTATTTTATATGTTTTTTAAAACATAATTATCCCAAAAACACTGACACTACTTCTCTCAGAGCCCAAACCTGTGCCAAGGCATTCTGAACATTCTTGAGAGAGTAATTAACTCTGCCAAGGACGTTATGTTTGTCCTGTGTTTGTCTATTTGTTTGACTGATTTTTCATTTGTTGGCAAAATGGTTCAAATCCTACTGAAGCGTTTTTAATGGAATTTCCAGGGAATTTTGAAGGTGATCTGGCTTCAGAATTTTTTTTTTAAGTATTTATTAACATGATGCAATAGTACGCCCTATGTTTAAACCCATTAAAAAAGTATGCACATTTAGATGACTTCCAACATGTAATCTGTGCTACCTTGTGCCATAATCTGTTAAAACCTTTCTGAGTTGTCTTGCTTGGAGAGACCAAAAAAAAAAAGGCATGTAAAACATAACCTTCCTGATGGAGGTAGTGATGAGTTAAATATTACTGAAGCATGATGAGTAAGAATTTCATGCAATATCTGGACTAAACAAATGTGATGTCTATGTATCATCTTCATTCAATGGCTAAGCCAGACCACCTCTACTGCAAAGTAACAAATGTAAATTAGTTTTTTGCTAACCTAGGCATATTTACATATATTTACTAATATTCATTTAAATACTGTCCATTGTCTCTTTAAATAAATATAAATAAAAATAAAATTTGATTTTGATAAATATTTGGCTTAAAAAAATATTAATTTGAAAACTGAAGGGGGGATTTTCGTAATTTAACTGAAATTACAATGAACTGTTCAGCCTTACTAATAATTATAACACTCATAGAAATGTCTGTGTGTCATGACAGACTAGTTTCACATGCAGCCATACAGCACAGTCCATGGTTCTCAAAGTTTTCATTGAAAACATGGAGAGGTTTTCAGAAGGTTTGTCAAATGGAACCACATTCCTGTTTTTGTGTTTATTAGAACAAAACTTAAAAGGAAAAAATGAAATAGGCTACTTGAGAAAGTGGGTTCGAGTCACCCAGGGAACAAGAACCACAATAATTCATTATCAAGTACAAACAGCAGGAAAATGCTCAATTAAACAACAATAACCACGAAGACACCACAGCCTGGGCACAAACAGCAACAAAACAGCAATGCCCTTCTTCCAAAACAGGCAAAAGTCACCTCAAAATTTATACATTTGAGCAAGCACCTTACTTTTGACATCTTCATCTTTTAACCGTCCGTTTTACAGGCCTTTCACCAACCAGGATTTATCTTTGTTATCCAGGTCCAAGGAGACTCCATCATCCTTCAAGGGTTTTCTTTGTCCCCAAATGACGTGGCTTTAAGTCTTCTTTTTAAATATTCTGACGAAAAATATTGGGAAACGACATTTTCCTCTACTTTGAACTGCCGACCAATGCTCCTTATCTTGTCCTCCATTTTGAGCTTGATGCAGGTGCGCGTGCACACACAAAGACAGATAAGTTTATTCGTCATTAATGTCTAAGTTCTCTTCATCTCTTCTGATTATTATTGTTGTCAAAGATAACTCGGTGATAAGAGTCTTAGCTGAGAGCCCTAAAAACTCAGCAAAACGGACTCAGAGCTGTGTGCTAAGGAGTGGACACAAGACCACAAGAAGAACTCCTAATTGGCTTTGGAGTCTCTGCTCTGCTGGAGAAACAGGTGAGTCTTGTTTCTTGCCATTTCTAATTTTTAGGTCGCAATTTGAGCTAAACACAAAATTAATTAAAAATTGTGCCAACTGTTAATTAGTATAACCTCTTGGGTTCTTTTATTGTTTGTTGTCCAGGCCCACAAACATTAAATAATTACAGAGTGCTGATTGGCAAGTTAATTGTTCAAAAAATATTAAGTCCTCTGTGAATCATTTTATTTATTTGCCTCAACCATAATTTAATTTGGGTAGCTAAAGTAATACTTGGCTAGATTAAAATAAATAAGGTCAAATTCAATTAAAAAAGCTTGTGTCAATGTTAGTAGTTACCCTGATTGGTCCTACTTACCAGAAGTTCAGACAGTTCACCTTTCCACTCTATTAACCCTTCATGCATGAATTATTTAACCACAAAAGAATACTATTTTCAATGTTTGTTTTTACTTTGAAACAAGTTAAAAACCATGTTCTTTTTTTTCAGTTATATTTTAAGGGAGTTATGCATCTGTCCACTTCACCATGCATCAATGGTATAAACAGTAAGTTAGTGGAACTAAATATAGATCCAAAAACATCTCTGACAAACTTTAAAGAGTAATAAAAGTAAAAGAAAAGTCTGAAATGTGTGTATTATTGCTGTTAAATCGAAGTATTCACTTGTGAACTACACTAAAATTTAAAATAAAAAATACAAAATTATGTAAAACCTGAATACAGGTGTAATGCCAAAATTCCCCTTCATCGGCTGTTTTGGATTTATAATGTAATATCTGAATATGGTAAAAAAAAAAAAAAAAAAAAAAAAAAAAAATGCAAAGTTAATATTTTTATGAAATTTGAGACAAGTGTTTGGAAGTTTCCAACTGGATAGTTGGGCAATGTACTGCAACCTAATATTTCAAATATCTGTCTACTGTAGCGGACATCATGCATGAAAGGGTTAATGTAATTATTAAAAATTAATCCATTTGACAGTAAGATCCTGAAGTGGACATACCAGAAAGAGCAGTGAAATTGTGCAGATGTGCATAATGTTGTCTTGGTATTTATAGATGTAGATATTTTAACAATTTTCAGTCATTACCATGTTGAAGAGGAAAAATACTTTTTTCCAAGGTTTGACCCTTCATGTGCTACCTATAAATGTGATTGTCAACATTTTTAGGAAAAAGAGTTTTAGCTTTAACTTTAATGTTAATTCTATTTGTGTTCATTTTATCTCTCTTTTTTTTTAATTTATGTCAGTGTCAATCAAGAGAACTAGTTTTGGTGCATTTTTTAATTTTTTTGTTATCCCATAAAAAAATGTAACACAAGGTGCATCAAGTGCCAAAAAATGAACATCTTAAAATGTGCCATGGTTTAGTGTGTATTGCTATCATTTCCTTTCTCTCCATCATTTTTTTTCCATCAATTATGGTTCTATTAACAAACTAGAAAAGCACTCGGAGAGCGCAGACCTCTGCCAGCACCACAGTCCTCTCCCATATTGTGATTTTCACCATAAATATTAGTCCTACCTTTATTTCATATAAATATTTAGATTCCTTGACCATGAAAACATACCATGAGCAATTGGTTTCATAATGATATCTACAGTATTTTAGTTCAGTAGTTATTCACAAAAATCGCATTTTTCATCGGCGGATCCAGACAGTGATCCAGATCAACACCAAAATTGAACCACTTCTTCCTTTTCTCATGCTGAACATTTCCTGAAAATGTCATCAAAATCATTCCATAACTTTTTCAATTATTTTGTTCACTGACAGACAGACAAACAAACTCTCCCGAAAACATAACCTCCTTGGCGTAGGTAATAAATGTACACAGTATGTTTTGATTTTCAGGTTTCTGTATGGAAGTAGGGGGGGAAATGTGCAACCTGTTTGATTTATGAAGGCCAACTACAGAAAATATACAAAAGCATGACAAAATCATTTGAGTATTAAATTCCCTGCAGAGGAAGAACAAAAAGCGTAAGAAATGAAACATATATAGTGACATGCATTAACCAGTGTGTTGATTATATACAACTAATAAAGAGCAGCTTTGTAATCAGAGCCACATTGACTGCAGGTGGGATCAGTCTCACACCAGTAGACAACTCAGGTGTGAGCAAAAAAACTGAATTGACTGAACAAAGAAAAATCCTGATCAAAGTGTGTACTTTTATGCAGAAACCAAAAAGCAGAACTTATTTATGGAAGAACATGCACTGTAAACAGCCTTTTAAACATTGTTTAAATCAGAATAAAAGGTGATTCATCCTGTAACTTCAATATGTGACACTGACAGTCATGTCATCCCAAGCCTAAAAATTGAGTTTATATCTTTTGTGTCAGATTTTGTGTATTGTTTTATATGTTGGATTCATGAGCCCACCAAAGTCCACACATCAAATTGTCCATCCTTGACCAACTCTGTAAACCTATGTGGCATGTCTGTTTTACTAACCTGTGTGTCTTCATATAAAATGTCCTTGGAAGGCTAAAAGTTATTTTTCTCAGTCAACCTCTGCCCTCTCCCTCTCCCCTCTCTCAGGCCCAGAGGAGAGCTGACCAGAAAAATAAGATGCATTTTCAGAAAAGGTTAGCGATGTGAAGTGGAGCATTCAGCCATTGTCAGTTTGTCACTGTCAGCGGGGCCACCAGGGAGCGTCCCCTCTACGAGGCGGGAGGCTTTGACACAAGGAGGTTGAGGTATTTCTAGTTTCTCAGCTCCCACAGGAGAAGGCATCATGTCAGAAAACAGCAGGAACAGAGAGACAAGAGGGAAGACACTGCTCGGGTGTAAACGATGCATTTTTCATCACACAATGTGCACGGTGGGCCTGTTTACCTCGGGACATAGAAAATGTGTTGTTGCTCCCACCAAGTCCAGCAGGTTTAAAAATAAAGGATGTTTTTAATAAAACATTAAAGTTGGATTAAAAGCATTCAGACGCACTGAGGCCAAGACGAACACAGGTAGAGGTTTGTCACTGTCTGCAGGTTTGATGCCTCTATGCGGTGACAGCTGAGGCTGGAGGCATTGTGTTTCCCATCTGTCCAATTCATGTGAGCGCCATCGATCAGGAACCCTTTGAGAGTTTCTTCACCTCTTCACAAGTGTCCACCCAGACTCAAGGGTACACTGGTTTCAGTTTATACATTTTGTACATCCCTTCCTTACAGGATTTGTATGGATCACACCACCATGAAACCACCGCCTTTCTTCTGACCCTCTATTGAACTTTTCCTGTCTTGCAATTAATCCTTAGTCAAGCCTCACCTTTGACATAAAATGATCTGTTAACAAACTTTTTAGTAACTGTGTCAAGGTTGGACAAAATCTGTTGTTGCTCGCCCCTCTCCAATTTGAAATAATATTATGGAGAGTTTTTGCAGTAGGGCATTCAAATGTGCAGCAAAATGGCAGCATGCCTTGTTTCACAGTCCTGTAGCTCATCAAAAGTCTCTGTTTCTCTTAAAGAGGGTAAACATGCTTTATTTTCTTCATAACTTCCAACTGCTTTACAAAATCACCTCATTTTTACTGAAGCGTCTGGCTTCATTGAAAGATATCTGCCTCATCTTTATGCAAAGATTATATTTTTAACATAATTTGTTCATTGTCTTGTTTTTGTTTACGTTCCTTGTTTTGAGAAAAATATTTTTAAAAGGACAAACTGTTACTTTCAGGATTCAAAGTAAATCACAACATCCTAGTTTGGTACTGAATGTATTTAAAATTCTTGACATTTTGTTAAAATCGTTTAAAATGAAACAACAAAGCAAAAACATACAGCCTCAAAAAATTACCATCTTAAAGGTGCTATGAGGAGAATCTATTTCCAGCGACATAAATAATAATAATAATGATGATGCATTTTATTTAAAAGCGCCTTTCAAGACACTCAAGGACGCTGAATAAGATTTAAAACAACCACAATAAAATCATCAGTAGAATAAAATCAACAATAATGATAAAATCAACAATAGAAAAGCACAAACAGAGAAGGACCGGTGGGGAGAGGAGGTAAGTTAATGCCAAATGGGGTATGTAGTCCTGAACAGGTGAGTTTTGAGTCTGGACTTGAAAAGAGACAGGGAGGTCA
The DNA here is from genome assembly GCA_036419115.1 of Scarus forsteni. NCBI lineage: Eukaryota > Metazoa > Chordata > Actinopteri > Labriformes > Labridae > Scarus > Scarus forsteni. The sequence goes on from JAZDUH010000383.1 coordinate 25,892,324, forward strand.
GGTCACGGAGGTCTGGAGGGAGAGAGTTCCAGAGCTGGGGAGCAGAGCGGCTGAAGGCCCTGCTCCCCATGGTGCTGAGGCGGGCAGAGGGCACAGTGAGGTGGGTGGAGGAGGAGGATCTGAGGGAGCGAGCTGGAGTTGCAACGTTGAGGAGGTCAGACAGATATGGAGGGGAGAGGTTGTGGATGGATTTGAAGGTATACAGAAGGATTTTGATTTCTATTCTATGCTTGACCGGTAACCAGTGGAGCTGCTGAAGGATGGGGGTGATGTGATGGTGGGAAGGGGTTCTGGTGATAATACAGGCAGCTGAGTTCTGGACCAGTTGGATTTTATGGAGTGACTTTTGGGGAAGACCAAAGAAATAAAGACTCTGCTACCCATGAGCACGCGCGACGACGGTCATAAAGACGTGACCCAAACCAAAGCGTGCGTTTGTTGTTTTGTTGCTAATGTTGCTAACCTTCCTCAGAACTCTGCATTGCTGTACAACTTCTTTTTTCAACAACTTACAGGATGCAAAGCGATGAGGTAATGTATCTCTTTCTAGTTACATAGCGGTAGTTTTTGATGTGTGACAACAAGCAATTTTTGGAAAACTTAGTATCGTAGTTTTGTAGCCGGCTATATATCGCTACTTACAGACCGGTCGTGTCAGAATAATATAAATTTGCTCTAGTTTTAATTCTCTTGTTCCCAAAGTTGAGTATCCAGGCCAGTCCAGCCCTGTCCGACCCGCAGCTAAGGAATAGCATTTATAGATCACCTATTTTGATGCTATAAAACTCATCTTAAATTTATTTCAATCAGGCATATTTCTAAAAGTGAGACTTTTCTGTAATTACTTAAAAACTCCTCATAGCATCTTTAAATCCAGCATGAATAATTGTCCCTTATTCTTTTAAATCGTAAAGTAAATCCTGATATTGAAGCAGCTCCAAACAAGTTACAGGTTGTTGCTGTGAAGTTTTTTCAAGACCAATTCACACAAACCCAAACATTAAATAGTAGTGGCTGTTGGCCCACTTCCTCTTTCTTCAGTTAACTCCAAAAACTGTTACCTCAAAATTCTAAATAATACATTTGTGGAGAAAGTTATCAAATTTAACAGAACTTGTCTCAGCAGGACTTTTTTCCTGCTTGCTTTCTCATTTGTTGCCTCTGAAATACAAATAATACAGACACAATTGTATTAAAAATCAATTGATTGAGGTTGTCATTTATTGTAAAAGTTAGCATTAGTATATAATTATAACATCCTCATTAAGACAGGAATATTGTACTTTTTTTGGAATGCATACAATGTGTATGAGTTTGAGCTGAATCAAATCAAAGTGCCTTGTTCTGATATTGTTACAATCATCTGGTGCTTTTTACATAAATGTGTCAGCTATTGATCAAATATTTCTGTTCCTCTTCAGTAATTATGGACTTACGTTTTCAGTTTTTGTCTAGCCTGAGTGCGCATTAATATGGATTTTGTCTTAAAAGAGATCAAAATTGAAGTAAGTTGTAAAGAAATGTCATTTAAACATTAATCTGATGACCTCTGACATAGTTCATCTGCTAATAAAATCCTTTACAGCAGACTTTGCAGGTTCTCTCTTCATAGAATCCAATTATTATGAGCACGCAGTAATGAGCAGTAATGAGTCCCTGGGGACCTGTATTAGTTGAAGAGCTCATTATTTTCACATTTTGTCACAGTCAGTACACTAATTGATATGCTTTGATTTTCTTTGTGCTTTTGATATGAAAGGCACTCGTAGGTCCTGAATTAATTTTGCTAAATTGGCTTAATTTTGCCCCAATAACTACAGGATTCAGATCTGACATGCATTTAGCCTCGATCACACTGACTGTTGAAGCAGCCTGTTTGTTGTCCTCATGAACTTTGATGCTAAACGCTACACAGAGCTCTGCTGTAATGGGCTGTGGACCAGAAATGAAGAAATAAAATCACCCATATGTAAGGTAATTTCATTGTCTCTATGTTTGTTGAAGGGTCAACTTTAATGTCTTTATGATTAATGATGTCTGTGAAGGCAGCAGCATATTTTCCAGTTTATTTTAACAAGTCTATCTTATATTAGCATGATAAGGAACCAGGTCAGTACCAGGTTGGACCTAATTTTTCATTTGGAACTTCATTAAGCCTTTGTGGCATAGATTAGACACATTTATAGCACTCAGGCCGATCAGCTGATAGCACTTGTTGTAGCACTCCCAGCATCGCATCTGCAAGTAAGTAGCTGAACAAAATCCACATGTGATTCAAAGGACCGTTCAGCAGAATATCTCCCTTTCACATTATCCCAGTTTAAGTATAGGCCAGAAGGTATGTATCACTGTCGTCATAAGAGCGGTGACATGAGAGTTGGCCAACGACAATTCACATTATTACTTACTTCGTGGCGAAACAATACAATATTATATTAGCCGCCAAAGGTGTGGCAAACTACAGATTTTACTACTGTCAATTAAAGACTTACTACCAGTCATTTGTCTGTCAATTGAAAGGTTTTCAAGACCTGTTTATTTTATGGCCTTATATTAATTTGATAGCACCAGGCAGATTTTTCAGCTGAACATCCATAATGTGATTCTCCTGTTCTACCACATCCAAAAAGTACTGAAGTGGAGGCCACAGGAGTATGGCAAACTTATCATGTTCAAGGGACCAGTTTAAGAATATTTGACCTTTCACATTATCCTGCTGTAAGTGGCCTTCCGAGGATAGGTTAACTGTCGTCATAAAGGACGGTGACATGATGACATAGTGAGCGACAATATTATATTCGCCACCCGCCAGAAAACAATAAGAAGTAGGAGAATCAGCTTAGGCAGGTGTAGCAAACTACAGATTTTACTACTGTCAATTAGGGCACTGCAGTCATTAGTAGTATGTAATGGGTAGTTTCAGACCTGTTTATTTTTATGGCCTTTTCCTCAGTGATGTCTTTATTTCACTTTTATGATATATGCAAAACAAGTGTTTGTGTCAATCAAAGGAATAACAACGGGACCGACAGAGCAAATGTCACTATATAGTAAGTATCAGGCATCAAAAACAAATTACAAAATACAAGCAATACAGAAAAAAACGTCGTACTAAAACATAGAACAGTCAAGGAAACAAATAAGAAACTTAAACATTTGGGGGAGGCTAGGTAACATATCAGAAAATTATTGAGTTATACCAATAAATACTGAAGAATCAGCATCAAATGCTTACACTTCTGTATTATTGTCCACCCAACCCCAGGGAAGACCAGTCATACATGTCTAGCCATTATCTGCAAGACTCTAAAGCATAATACCTGACTGTCTAATTCTAATAAAAAAACACGACCCTGATATCAACAGATGAAACAGCCTCTTTTTATACTTAGACCGGTGTATTCCATCAGTTTAATATCAAAGATCACCTTATGCCATTTAGCTACTGTAAGTAGTTTGCAATACATTTTTTTTATATTGTATCCATTAGCTTTCCTTGCACAAAAAGCAAGGACATGCTTTTTGAGTAAGAAAATTCCATCTTTTTAATTGTTTATTCAGCAATCCAAACAGCAAACATAATGATTTTTTCTTCAGCTTAATTTTGAAAATCAGGTGTAGTCTGTCCACAGTGTTTTTCTAGAAATGATCTATACATTTATAAGTAATTTCAAAACCTTATAGGCTTGATGAGCTACACTGGGAAATTGAGTGTTTTCCATCATTATTTCCTGTGCCAAATCTGGACATGGTTGGTTAGAGTGAACTGATTACAGACCCGAAAATAAACATTTGTTGCCAACAGCCAATGAAAGTAGAAGGTTGGACACATGAAATAGCATCACAAAGTTGCTGGAATGTTGGAGGGAACTGTTGCCTTGGGAGTTTTCTGTGTTTAGTTGAATTCAGTTGGTTCGATTAATCATGTGGTCTGTGATCCTTCATCTGGCACGGTTGTTGTGATCCCCAGTCTTTTAGTCGTCGCACAAAAATCGACTGAAACCAGTCTGTCAGTGTGTAATCCTCGTCTTTTCAAAAGCTATGAAGACTGGAAGTTTTTTAGTGTGTCCCCAACTGAAGAGCCAAAGGATAAAGAAAGAAGACTCTGACAATTTCACATCTTGCTCTCAAAACATACTTAATGAATTAAATGATCAGTTCAGTTTGTAATGCTTGTTTGGAATAATTAGTTTTGGTTTCCCATTTGTCCTGTGAACTGTTCCAATCCCCTTCATACAAATCCTTATTGTGCTGGAGATTTTCCCATCTTATAAACTAGTTTGATTAATACTCCAGACAAAGGCAGACATTAAAAGCACAAATTGTCGTTTGAGCTGAGCTTCAGTATAACCATTACTTCTGTTCAGCCACTAGAGCGCAGCAGAGCAGCTCCTATACAGCTGCTTCATTCATCTCCTCCTTCAACTCCATGAATAAATCCAGACTATAACTAAATCTTTGGGGACTCTCCTGCACTGACAGACTGAAGAGGATCCCCTCACTCCTCATACCACTCAGTCGGATTCATTTAGCTGACGTAGTAACAGTCTGTGGTATGCAGATACAGGACAGGCACGTGTTGATGGATCTAATGTGTCTGGAGGATATTTTAAGCTCTTCGGTGACTTCCAGTGATGGAAGGGAGAATATGAGAGTCGACTGAGTGCTGAGGGCAAAAACAGAATCTCGAGATTTGAGTGTGGAAATGTGTGCAGAGGTTTCAAGGCAGTTTAAGAGCTCTCTGATGTGAATACAGTGATTTGCTTGTGGATACTTTTTCTATAAAAGGTTCTCCAGGGGGCAGTGTTTGCCTGTGTTTAGAAGAAATATTTACTCTCAGACTTGAATAGGTTGTTTGCTGGATTAAAGTAAAGAACACAACTGTGTCATCATTGCAGTTTAATGTTGCTTTCAGTCATCTTTTTTGCATAATGTAATTAAGCCATAGTTCAGCTTCCAGGAGGATTGTAACATTAATTTAGAAGAGCAGTGTTGTGGTATGTGATTTATTTGATGGCCAGGTCCTTATTATTTGCCTTGACAATGTTATCATCATCAAGTCAGACAAATGTGCAAAATTTACAAAAATCCATCAGGCCGGTCTTGAGATATCTCCTACTAAATTAAGGGATTGACCTTGTTCCTCAAACATCTTACCAGGTCATCCAAGTTTTAAAGTGCATGTTTGTAAAGAATTAGGAGATAATACCTCTCTGTGTTTCTTAGGGACTGTCCACTCAAGTTTAGTAGTGTGTGCACATTTTTTTTTTAATTGTAATGAGGCTGAAACCACTTGCAGGAGTCCACAGTCTCCACCTCAGCTCCCTCGATAAGAACTGGTTGCGGTCTTGGTCTGGACTTCCCAAAATTGAGGACCAGCTCTTTGTCTTCGAGGTGTTGAGCTGTAGATGGCTTGTGTGCCACCAGACAGCAAAGTCCCTCACTAGGCTCCTATACTCCTCCTCTATGTCGTCCCTGATGCATCCAATGATGACTGTGTCTGAATGTGACACAGCTCAGAGAATGAAGAACTGCAAGAAATCAGCAGTTTACAGGGTGAAGAGAAGTAGGACCAGCACCGTGCCCTGGGGTGCTCCGGTGCTGCTGATCACAATGTCAGATGTGGTGTCCTTCAGCCTGACATGCTGAGCCTGTCAGTGAGGCAGCTGGAGACCAGGCAGGGGTCCAATCGCATCCTGTTCAGTTTGTCCTGGAGCATAAGGGGCTGGATGGTGTTAAAGGTGCTGGAGAAGTCCAGAAACAGAATCCTCAACATGCTGTAGCCCTTATCCAGGTGCGAGTGAGCACACTGAAGCAGGTAGAGGATGTCACACCAACAACTGTCCAGTATGCTAACTGTAGACCGTCCTGGGCATGTTGCTGCTGGGAACGAGGAAGAGCCACTTGAACATCTTCATCAGGTGCGAGGTGAGTGCCACTGGAGTCATTCAGCTCACTGGCCAAACTGGAGCGATGCAGGATGTCTTCCAGAGGGTGGGCACTCTCACTAGCTGCAGGCTAAGGTTGAAGACACATTGTAGCAGTTCTCCTTGTTCATCAGCACAGGCCTTCAGTAGTCAGGGACAAACCTTGTCCAGGCCTGCTGCTTTTCTGGGGTTAAGCTTCCTCAGCTGTCCTCTGACCTGGTCCACAGTGATGTATGAAGGAGGCTGAGTTGGGGTGGAGGAGGAGGGGGCTGTTGATGTGATATCCGAGGGGAGGTGTGCTGAGAGAAGGAGAGATGGCTGCAGTGAGGAATGGGGTGGCACAGGCTGGTTGAACCAGTTGAAGTTTCTTTGCCTTCTCCATCATCCCTCTCATTTTGTCCTTGTATTGTGGCCTGTGATGGTTTTTACACCATCTCAGACCTCCCTCATGTTCTCTTTCACCTCTCTCCTGTTGTAGTCCCTCCCTTCCCTCACACAGTATTTAACCTCCTGTTGTGCTGCTTTCATCTCCTCCTTGTTTCTGCTTCTGAAGGCGGCCTTCTTCCTGTTGAAGACAGCTTTGACTTCCTGCGTTACTCACAGTTTGTTATTAGGGTAACAGCAGATGCTCTTCTGCATCCATTAAATATTTAATTCTTTCCCGTCTTCTTCTTAGTGAACAGTTCATGTTTCCTCGAAGTGAACGTTGATTAAGTGCTTTGGTTGTACAATTGGAGAAACAGATATGTTGAGCTCTGTTATGTCAAGAGGCTGGAGGCTCAAAAATGCACAGCCCTCTGTGAGCCACTGAAGTTTCTCCTTAAAAGTCTGGAGTGAAAGTAAAAAATTTGTTCCACTTTTCCCTCTTTGCAAAACTAATTAAAAAGAGCTGCAAAGTGTGAAAGTCCAAAGAAAATCCCTCAGCCCCTCATCAGCATCCCTCTTCACTTGCTCGTCGTGGGCAGTGATATGAGCATCAGAGAGGAAAAATAGAGATGCGACAAAAATGTGCTGCGTCACTCAGGTTTATTCAGCTTCAGGCTGTATTGCTTGTAGACAGTTTTGAGATTTGCATATGTTTCAATGTAATTTGCCTGATTTTGTTGCTGAAGCTTGTGCGTCATGTTCAGCAAGGACAGGGTGTCAGAATGGACATTTGCACAAAGATCAAGCAAAATCTTCTTGACAAATTTTATCCCTTCACTTCATTACTAATGCAAAATCCCTCACTCACCATTCCACCATTCCACCCCATTTATGATCTGGTAGTGTCAGGGATGTATAAAAGGAAGATGGGTAATCTATCGGACTGTCTCTGTGGAGTGTTGGTCAGGATACATGGGGCAAAGGTTTCCTTCAAACTTAGCTTTGCGGTCAGGTCGGACAGGGCTGGACTGGCCTGGATACTCAACTTCGGGAACAAGACAATTTAAACTAGAGCAAATTTATATTATTCGGACATGTCTCAGAGCACCGGGCTGTAAGTAGCGATATATAGCCAGCTACAAAACTACCATAACAAAACATTGACATCAAAATCGGTCACCAGAGCCACACATGTTTCAACCTCTTCCAGGTCAAAACAACCAAAATTACCAAAAAAAACCCGCCAATAACAACACCTACAGGGTGACCAGGACCTTCAAATCAGGCATTAATGCGCTCTGCTGGGGAAAATTGGTAACAAACAATTTACTCCTGACTAACAACTTTGAACTTTTTACAGCGCTTTCTCAAGCAGAGATGTGGAAGCAGAAAGATTATGCTTTGCTTAGAGATAACTCTCAAGAAATAACCAATTATTAAGGCTGAGTGCCTCATAGGGAATATGAATGTGCACCATAGCACTGATCCAAAAGGAAGCACAACAATAAAACATCATCTCTCAAATGCAGACTAATTCTTGAAACCAAGTCCTAAATGTCTACTTTATTGTCAGTGACACACACACAAAGGAAACAAGATGGTATAAAAAGTTCTCTTGATAACCACTATTTTAAAACACAGCACAGCCAACGTGTGCAAAATTTAAGAGATTGCAAAATTGAAAAACACATGAAAAAGTTAACCACCATACTAAGCTAGTGATAAATAGATAAAACAAAATCATAAGCAAAGGATGATCATGAGACTCCATGACCTTGACCCTTGATCATGACCTCCAAAATCATATCACTTTATCACTAAGCAAGTGTGTCCATTTGTGCAGGATTTGAAAAAAAAACCTATTATCTTTATATATATATATTTATTCTACAAGCAGAGCATGAACGTAAGGCTCTGAGAGTTTGGGCTCTGATCAGTGACCTTTGAAAAGAATATTCCTTCTTTATTTTTCTTAGTTTTTTTTAGGGTATCACACTCTCAGGAATATGTCCACATAGGTACGGGAAAGGACGGCAGTGCAGGAGCACAATATTCCATGTGAATGATCATCAAGAAGTGACCTAGGGGCCACATCAGGCCCCCACAGCATTTAATCTGGCCCCCAGATACAGTATATCACCAGAGTGAGGAAATGTGAGGTAGGCAAATGTGTTGTGCTATTAATGGTATCTTTTTGGTGCTGCATGTCTTTAGGCATGAACACAACCCCCAAAGCAACGGGGATTGAAACCATTTTAATGGGTATGAGTTAGGGCTGGGCAATATGGTCTAGAAATAACATCCCCAATTTTTTTCCACAACACTTGATTTACGATTTTAATTGATTTTTCACTCCCTAAAAGAAACAAAACTCCAAGTGACATAAAAATGAAACAAATCAAGTTTTGCTTTTATGTTATCTAAATGTTTCCCTCTTAAAGTCAAAGTCTGGGTCATAAAAGGTTGATTAAGTTGTATAAATTTAGGCAGGTTTTTCTACATAAACATGAAAAGGCTGAGGTATTTTTACAGTATTAGCATGAAACTCTCTGATCAATATTTAATCTACTTAAAAAACAAATACAAGCTTATAAAAGTGCTTGTGCAAACCCTACAAGGCCGACCATCATGAAAATTGTAATTTTTTTCAAAAATTGCAACTACTTACAAATGGACTAAGGCAAGGAAAAAAATCGATTTTTAATTTTTTAAATCTTCTGCAGAAATTAATTCAAATTAATCGATTTAATCGATTTATTGCTCAGCTCTATTATTATGTGGTTAGCTATTATTAACTAACCAGGGACCGAGTATATTGAGAGTCAAGTGTTAAAAAGTGATGGGAAACATGTCAGCTCTATGAAGAAGTAACCAAAATATTTTGACTTCTCCATGTACCATTGGAGCAGTATGGGTGATAGGGACTGATCTCACCTATGGAGGCTAAAAGTACATTATACACTAAACATTTAAAAATGATAAATTGTTAATCTAATTATGTGCTTGTTACATAAACATTCCTTTCATTTTTTTTTCAAAATCTGGCACCCTGTAATATCCTTTCAGCAAAAAAAAAAAAAAAAATGTCCCTAGTACTATTGTAGTTGAAGACCCCTGGTTTAAGTTTTGACTTCATATAAGAAAAACACACTTGCTTAAAATGAAGTTTTGTAGTATAAAGGCTAAATGAGGTTATTGTTTAACAAAATAAACTCACAAAATGAGACATCCCTCTGGCTCAGTGGTTGAAAACAAACAATGAACTTGAATGACCCCTTCAAGTCCACCGGCAGCCATTTGTCGTCCCCCCCTCCCCAGGCTTTCCTCTATTGCTTTTACACATGCATACATAAAAATCCCAAACTGCTTCATGTCTGTGGCTGAAATGAACTGATAACATACTTTTAAAGGACTTCTTGCAAAGATAATTTCCCTTTAATTAAGTTTAAACCAGCCAGTGTTTATGAGTCCTGAAACAGCCTCAGAAACACAAACTTTGAGTCTCCCTGTGAAACATTTTCTCAGCCTGTGGTGCCAGTAAGGCCGGAGACGCCCGGGCATGACCATGACGGCACCGCACCCTCAGGCTCCTCTCACTCATTTCCTTTTGGCCCTCTCCGCTCAGGCTGGACCAGGCTGTTCCTGTTTGGATTCCTGCAGGATCGGTCTGACTCGCCATGGAAGATTTTTGTTTTTGAGCGTTGCCTGAGCTACAGCAGTGATGCATTCTTTCCCTCTCCGTTCAGTCTTAAGTGGTACTGTGAGGTAGCAGATGATGATTAGCATGGAGGTCAAAAAGGTCTTTGAGATGAAAAATGTTGGGGTGGAAATTGACCTTCGTGCATTTGTGTTGCATTGATTAATTTCTACTTGTACTCTATACTTGTAAGTTTCTCTAAGGTTTGAAAAGAAAATGCGTTTTTGTAATCATATATATTTTTCTTTTACAGGTGATACAATACTGAAGGATATGATGCATGATGGCCTGATATAATAAGGAATAGTTGTAAAACCTCAGCTCTTCCAGCAGAAAAGAGAAGCAACATCAAGTGCTGTTTTAAATCCATTACCACCACAGTCTCCAAATCTCAGCTCCAAAGGCCATTTTCGGATGTGATGGAAGGTAAAAGCTACATCGTGGATGTGCAAAATCAAATGTGCTGCATCTATATGATGTTTTCTTATCAGCAATGTTGGGGGTAATGCAATACAAAAGTAATGTGATTACTGTAATGCATTCCCTTTTACTGTATCGTAGTAATGTTAGGCATTACAAAAAAAAAACTTGTAATATTTTACTCGGTACAAATGTCAGTAATTCAAGTTACAATGCATTTTTAATTTAGGTAGTGTTGGAGGGTCTGTGGCTCAGTTGGATAGTGCACTTGGTCAGTGATCATGAGGTTGCAGGCTCGAGCCCAGCTCCAGGCGACACATGGTGATGTGTCCTTGAGCAAGTGTGTCAGTGGTGTGTAAATGGGCATGAAAGAGTGTGAATGTGTTAGATATACCAATGGATTAATAACATAGAATCTCTGAACCATCAGTGTGTGAATGTGGAAGAGAATTGGTGTGACCTGCAGTGTAAAGCAGCTTTGAGTAGTTAAAGCCTAGATAGATACCATTTTACCATTTAATTTATCCCAAAATGAAGAGGTGTTTTTTTGTTTTTTTGTTTAAATACAAATTTGCCAAATATTTCATGAGAAAAGTCCTCCACTAGCCCTAAATGTACAGTATCTCTAACTCAATTTACCAGAATTTTACCTTTTGTGCTATGCTTGTATTGTGCTATGAGCCATCCATGTGGTTATTATATTATACTGTTTTTAGCCTTAAGCCAAACTCAGTCAGATAGCCACCACATCACTCTCCACCTGATGTGTAATGAGATTTTTGAATGAAATGAGCTACATTTAAAATGCCAAATCCATATGTCCTGTTATTTTGAGGAGAGTAACTTAAAAGTAATGTTATAATAGTGTAATGCCTTACATTTCAAATATAGTAATATTATACTGAAACTAATCACTTTGAAATGACAGTATCAAGTAATAAATAATGCATTATATTTTTGAGGTATCTTGCCCAACACTGCTTATCAGTATGAGCCAAAATCTCTGAGGAATGTTTGCAGAACCTTGAATCTATGCGCTAGTGAATTCAGGACTAAGACCACACATCTCTGAATTAAATGCACATAAATGAAAGGAAGTTTAAAGATATCAAAAAGGAGAATAATCTTCTGGATTCAGAATAAAATTAGCTGTTAAGTCATGCAGTGCTCAGGAAAGTTTAGATTCAATTCAGGTGTAGGTTTAAAAGTCAAGGTGATATTGAAGTATAAAAACAGTAATGTTATAAATCTTCCTGTCTGACTACATAAGCTCATTTCATTTCTTTATCAGTCACTGAAAAACAAATCATAAACTCTATTTCCTGAAAAGAGCATTTGATCTCTACCTCACTGTAATATAATCATCATAATCTTAAGTCTGCCATAAAGGACATCACACACTCTATCAGTGTTTTCAATGTCAAACTTTATGGCTTTTGCACTTCAAGCCTTCTCTGTACTCTGACTGAAAGGCCAAGGTTTCCCGGAGCTCTTTGTACATATATGACCTCCCTCGTATGCAGCTCTTTTAAGAATAGCTTCTTCATCATAAAAGCTAACAGGGCAGGATGACCTTTACTGCTGTATGGTTGTCTTGGAGGTCGATGTGTGAAAACAGCTCAGAGAGGAGAGAAAAATCAACCAGAGTCAAAGCACTGAGGACTGATTAAGTTAGGTCAGTTATTCTGTTTTACATTTAAAGGTAAAACATGTAGAGTTTATATAATCAAATGCTCAGAGTAGTATAAACCTATGTTTATTTTTATTTTTTGTGAAATACTTGTTCAACCTCAAATATTTCCAACAGTTTTCAGAGCCAGATAACTCCTTTATTTTGTAGCATCACCTCTGAAAAGAGACACAACACAGTAATAAGATAAGCAATAATAATCCTAAAGGGGCGACACAATGGCACAGCAAGTAAGAATTTGAATGGTTCGATCTTCTGTTTAACAGAGCCCCTGTGTTTGGAGTTCTTCCAGTGCATGCATGGGTTTTCTCCTGGCACCCCAGCTTCCTCCCACAGACCAAAAACATGATCATTAGGTTAATTGGTGGCTCCAAATTGGCCTTAGTTATGTGTTAGCATGAATGGTTGCCTGTCTCTATAGGTGGCTCTGCAATTGGCTGGTGACCGGTTCAGGATGTTGATTTTGGAGGTTATGGGTAATCAGGCATAACATGACAAGCCAGATGGACAGCTCAATATATCTGCCACAGAAATATTTCACTAGTCCATCTGGGTAGGAGCCCTTTGAATTTGTTTTCAGGGGCAGAATTAAAAAAAAAAAAAACACAAGCTTGTGATTGGACAATCGTTTGGCTCGTCACATTCATCACAGACCAATCCACATCAAGCAGGGTTGCCTCCTATAATGTATCATACATAGCAGCTAATGTAGCGGCTAATAACTAACAACGGTTAACAACAGTTCATGGATGTTAGCCATAGCGGCTAACTTAGCCACTAACAGCTAACAACAGTTAATGACCGTTAGCCGTTAGCTGTTAGCTGCTAACTTAGCTGCTAACAGCTAATGGCCTTTTACTGTCGTCTTACACTAAATTGTACCACACAGACAATTCAATTAACACTTATATGTGACATGAACCTCGTCAAAGACAATCCCTACAAGTAAAATTCTGAGGAGGGCAGATTTCGCCAAGTTTTACAAGGTAGCCATGAGGACAATAGGCTAATCGGCGTGTCAGTTTTCAACTTCCAGTTGTCGTCACGTCCACATTCTGCTGCTCCTGCCTCTCTTCCCTGATTGGGCCGTTAAGAATTCAGCCGAGTGAATTCGTTGGACAACGGAGGCTGGTAAGACGGACCTGCAGGATTTCAGAATCAGGCAGGTCTGTCTGCTCTGCAAGGCTAAATCAGGTATGTTTCACCTCAAATCATGAACGCTATATCAAGAAATGATTTGAGGATTTTTCCTTGAATTTTGCACCAATGTGTGCTACTTTACTGAGAAGATGTTGCAGGCACATGATTGTACAGTCTCAGGCTCATGAGCTTCCCTTACTTCTGAAAGTTTTCACTGGAACTGCTTGAGAAATTTCGAGTGAACCTTGCAGAGAGTCCCTTCTGACTTACCAAGGAACATGTTACATTTTGGAAGAATAAAATCAAAGGCTGTGTCACAAGGCAGTATGTCTAAAAGCTTAAGTTTTTGTTTATTTCCTTAAAGCTTTTACGTATTTTGCTCCTTTTAACCAGTTATTTGGACCATAAACTGCATCACAGCTTTTTTTCTAAGGTCTCTGCTTTGACAGCTTGCAACACTGGCTCCAATTTCTTGCCTCTGCTTATTTCCTGTCATTAAATTTGTGTGTGTTTCTATTGTGACAAATTGTGATACCTACTAAAACTAAAACTGTATCCTGCCTGGTATCTAATATTTCAAAATAGACAATTTAAGAATCTTTGAGCAAATGACAAATTGGACCGTTTTGAGGGAAAAATAGATAAAAGCTGGTCTGACTGTCAGAAAATGAAAAGTTACTTCTTGAAAGCTTATCACTGAGTTGTCAGTATGTTTCTGTTATGTGTAACTGATTTAGAAGCAGTTTGATCCGTTACAGAGTTAGCAAACCTACATCAAAAGGTGAGAATGAATCTTTCACATTCCCCGCTGATACTCAGACAAACCCTGATCTCTGCCTCTGAGGCACACTTTGATTCCTCCCCTGTGGTGTAACGTATACAGTAAACTCTTCATGTATGACTTCAGATCTTTGTAGAGTTCATGAGGGAGACATGGCCAAGTTCAAAGCCTGTCCGCAGGGTCAGTTTTGACCTCAGAGAGTTGAGTCAGGAATGGGATAGGTGAGGAATGTTTGGTGCCTCTCTGCAGGACATTCACACTAACACACTGACTTCACATGCATGTGCCCTCCTGTGCAGTTCACAAAATCGAGTGTCTTGATGTAGCTTGCACTGAAAGAGTTGTTTGCTCTTGTTCTTGCCTTTTGCTTCAAACCTAACCTACTTGTGGAGTTTTTCTTTTTTCTCATGTGAGATATTTTTCTCTGACAATTGAAATTGCTGAGTCGGAGACTGAAGTAAAACCAGGTTTATTGACAGAAATATTCCTGGACTGTGGTGAAATAACCTCAGGTAATACTGTTCCTCCTTAAAGACAAAAGATAAAACAATAATCAGACATTTGTAAAGATTAAAAACCACAACCCTATTGTTGAAAAAGATCCATTCAGATGATATGAGTTCAGTTATCCACTTTTATTTAACCAATTGTTACATAGTCCTATGCACTAACACTTTATTGGGTACACTAAGTTGCTGGTATAGGCTTGGTTCTTTCTGACTTTGGAACTGCCTTTTTTCTTCATGGCCTTGATATAACAAGATGCTAACAACATTTCTCAGAGTATTTGGTCAATTTTGGCACCGTAGCATCAGTTGGGTACTGCAGATTTGTCCGCCGCACTTCCATGATGTTCATGTCCAGTTCTGCTTGCAAAAATGCTCTTTTGGATTGAGATCTGTTGACTGTGGGGGCCACTGGAGTACAGCAATCTTTGTGACATGGCAGGTTGTCCTGCAGCAAATAGTCATTAGAATATGGGTACATCATGGTAACAAATGGGCGGACATGGTCAACAGAACTACTTATGTAGGCCGTGGTGATGCTCAGAGAGAACCAAAGGACCCAAGTGTGCATAGGAGACCCGTCACACTATTACATAACCATCAGCCTGAACCATTGACACAAGGCAGTATGGATCCATGCTATCATGATTTTATTTTATTTTTTACCAAATTCTGACCCAACCATAGTTTCCTGGTCTTAGCTGACAGAATGGAACCTGGTGTGGATTTACTGCTATACGTGGGACATCCGCTTTGAGTGGGCATTTAAGTACAGTAACCTTTCCAACATTTCAAACCTTTATTGCCATTCTCCTCCTTCCACTGACATTAGCAAAGTAAGTTTTGCCCAAAAAACTGCAACTTACTGAATGTTTCTCTTTTTTGGACTTCACTGTAACCTTTGCTGATCCACTGAGATTTTCATGCACAACCATCTCAGTTTCTGAAATTCAGAGCAGCCCATCCAACACTTACAACTGTGCCATGATATTTTTTTTAAATCCTTAAATCCTCTTAAGTTCCTCATACTGATGCTCAGCTTGAACTTCATCAGGTCACCTTGACCATGTCAAATGCTAAAATGCATTGAGTTGCTGTAATTAAGGCACTCTTTACTTTCTTCCTGATCTTGCAGCACCCATTACAAACAGAAGACCAATGTATAGTAGTGAGGCTTTTTTGGTTCCCAGCATCACAGAAAACTAAATTAGCATTAGCTGTCCACAGTCGCTAGTATTAAAAAAAAAGGTTTTCATTTTATGAACAGGGCCTGTCAGTGTTACTCTTTCCTTGTCTCTTGTCAAAACAGCCCTCCAATATCATTTTTTTTTCTGATGGTATCATATCCAGATCATGGCTTAAAAAGTCTCATTAACCAAAAGCTTTACTTCTTAAGAAAAGTTAGGAAACATTAGTTCAGCTGATTATTTCTTCTTTTTAATCATGCCAGTTGCTGTTCTATTTTATACCACTGAAAAGCCTGATTAGTCACCTTTATATTGATAAAAAAAAAGTACAAGTTGTAAAGCTTGTGCATTTTTGGAAGAACAACTCAGCTAAACATGAGTAGCACCAAAAATCTGATCAATGACAGTGGCAGCATTATTACCTCCGCCAAGGAGGTTATGTTTTCGGGAGAGTTTGTCTGTCCGTCTGTCTGTGAACAAAATAACTCAAAAAGTCATGGATGGATTTTGATGAAAATTTCAGGAAATGTTCAGCATGGGAAAAGGAAGAACTGATTCAATTTTGGTGTTGATCCGGATCACCGTCTGGATCCGCCATGACGAAAAATGCGATTTTTGTGAATAACTGCTGAACTAAAACAGATATCATTATGAAACCAATTGCTAATGGAATGTTTTCATGGTCAAGGAATCTAAATATTTACATGAAATAAAGGTAGCTCTAATACTTCTGGTAAAAATCACAATATGGGAGAGGACTGTGGTGCTGGCGAAGGTCTGCGCTCTCTGAGTGGTTTTCTAGTTTGGTATGAGCCCTCTTAGCATATTCAAACATATTCAAGACCAAGTTCAGTGAGACTCATGAGGTCAGAAACAGACCACAAAGTGGGTGTGCCAGGAGGACAACACCCCAGGAAGACCAGTTCCTCACTCTTGCTTCACTGAGGAGCTGTAGGCTTTCTCCCAGGGGAATGGGGGATATTGTTGCTTTTTTTGTTTGTTTTTCTCTACCCACATATTTAGCTGTGTTGCTCGTTCCATGAAGGCATGATCTGTGCAAGTTTTGTAATGGTGACTCAGGTTTTTCATTGATATAAAATACAATACTCATTGGACTTATAAAAGGAGAGAAATAATCCACCGGAATACCATTTCCCAACATTTCTGAGGATAATATATCAGCAGTTTTACGAGGGGGAGAAATAAATTACAATGGATTTTTTTCACACAAGCTTTACTTCCAAATAAAGCCAAGTTCTTTCATTTTCTAACTGGGCTTTTATGAACATCCCACCTCTGCATTTACAACCTAAAAATGGCTCTTCAAAGAAGTAGAGATTCACTTGACTTTACCAGCCTGTTACTTTGGTTTGACAGGGAAGTTTCATCTGCCAGATATTCCATAAACTGAATCACATGCTCATGAAATTCTGCCAAGTAGAGCAGAGACTGTAACTGTGAAGAGTCAGAAATCACACAGTATAAAGCAATCCCCACAGCCTTGTAAACAGAGCTGTTAAAAACTTTAACAGCTCCAAAGAGTCACAGACAAGTCAGGGAGATACTCCAAGCTCTCAAACTGTTAGCTCTAATTGCAGCCACTTCATGTTCTCCTTGATCACATCTCTCAATGCTTTAAAAATAAAACAAACCATTTTTCTGCCATGTGACTCATTTAAAAGTATGTAATATCTCAAATCATCTGTGCGAGCCTCTTCAATGCTCTCATTCAGACTCTCCAGCATGCCTCACAAGCCACACCCCACTCATCACGAGATCCCTAAATATAGGATATGACATATTCAGCACACAACCCTTTGATTGCTCCATATATCTGTGGGGGCAGATGTTTCAGATGCCAGTCCATGGAGATCCCGCGATGGGTTTTAAACCAGGCGTTCATCCCCTTAATCCAGCTCCAAGGCTGCAGATATGTCTGTGCAGTTATATGACTGAAAGTTCATCTTTGACCATGACCTGTAAAAACTGAGGTGACATTTTCTTCCACTGACAACTTTTACTTTTAATGATTTTACATTGGCACATTCCAATGTAGTAGGTCAGTAAAGAAAGAGCAGGGATCCATACAGACTTTTCTTCAAAATGGCATTCAGCCTTTTGGTTTCCATGAATGTGGTTTTTCTCATTGAGTTTCTTAGTGTGTTGCCTTATAGTCCAAGTGTAGTGACAAAACCACACACAGAAAAATGCAATATTAAGGGTTTAAAAGGCCAAGAGCTGCTGAATAAATGCTCAGACTATTGCAAATAGTTGTTGAGAAATGTTTTCACATGCTGTCATGTTATTTTGAAGAAGAAAAATACAACCATGACCTGGCAGTGTTATGCCTCTGCATGGTAAACAGTTGCTGTACTGAGACTGCCAAGTGAATAGCAATATTTTATGCAAAAAAACAATCAACACGGCATACAAAACACAAACCCCAATTTCGAAGAAGTTGGAGCATTAAATAAAACATGAATAAACAAAAATGCAATGATTTATAACTCATTTCCAATATCTATTCAACTGAATGCAAAACAAAGTTGAGATATTAATTGAATTAAATTTTCAGATTGATTAACTTTGTATTGTATTTTGTTCAAGGAATTCATTTATTTTGAATTTATTGCATCCAACAGGTTCCAAAATAGCAGGGACAGGGGCATGCTTACCACTGTGCTGCATCACCTTTACCTTTTCCAACACTCACTAAACATTTGTTGAAGCTTTGTAGGAGGAAGTTTTTCCCATCCTTCCTTGATGTACAACTTTTGATACTCAACAGTATAAGGTTTTTGTTGTCATGTTGTGCCCTTCGTGATTCAACACACATTTTGCATTAGGGGAAGAGGGTCAGGTCTACAGGCAGACCAGTCGAGTGCCCCACTCCCTGAAAAGACCTTGCCTGGATGACAGACATGTTATGCCAAAACCTAAAATCAGCCTTTCATCATTAATGATGCCTCTGCAGATGTTCAAGTTACCCAAGCCATGGGCACTTAAACACAAATGCAGGCTCCTGAACTTTTGGCTGAAAACAGTCTTGATGGTCCTCTTCTTCTTTAGCCTGGAGGAAACAGTGTCCACGATTTTCAAAAGCAGTTTCAAAAGTAGACTTATCAGACCACCGCACACTTTTCCACTTTACAACAGTCCATCTTGGGTGAGGTTTGTTTTAGAGAAGTGTTTCTGAGCCCAAGTTAATATCCTTTTCAGAATGGTGTGTGTTTTTAATGCAGTGCCACTTCAGTGATTAACGACAGGTCCTTGCTGGTTTAAGCCCTGATGCACACATGCAAAGATTTCTCAGGATTCTCTGAATCTTTTATTATAATGATGGACTGTAGATGATGAAGTCCCTAAATCTCTTGCAGTTGCATGAGAACTATTGTTCTTAAACTGTTAGAGGATTTATAGTAGTTAGTTTGATTAACTTGTTCACATGAAATGTTCAAAGCAGGTTTTAGCAGTTGTACCATCCCTGGCCAATTGATGGTCGGACTCTTAAACTGATGTTTCAGTGTTTATTAATGTAACCTTCATGTACATACTGTGAACTCCGTAAGAGCTCAAGAAAAAGGCCAAAAAAATACCTATAATAGTATCTTACTTTACAATATACTGCATTTTATCATATACATACAAAATGAAAGTATACATTTTTTAGCTGCTAATTTCAGTTATATAACCTTTCTCTCTTTTGAAAATGGCATTAAAATCATATTTAACTTTGGATGAAATTATTTACATGTCATTTTATATAAATCAATGTGCAGCTTTAGTCTTCTCTCCTCTGGACTGCCAGACTGACTATGTTAATGCTAATTAGCATTCCGCTAGCCAAAACACAGCATAATAACGTCATATGAATTCAAGAAAAACACAGCATTTCAACTCGACACTAAACATAACATGACACAAAACAATGACCGACCTCGTGCCCACATCAGCCAGGAGTTTATTTAACTCTCCACACCATAAACACCTTTTAGTTTGTCAGACACGCTCCTCATAAAGACACTGATAACAATGCTGGTATGGTAGCAGGGAACTCAAGGATGTTGTTGCTTGCAGGCATGTAGACTTCCAAAATAAACGTCCAGGTTTAGTCTAACATAATTAAATAAGATCAACCGAATATGAATATGTATATAAACATAAAACAACACATTTATGTAGATAGATGTCTTAACAAGGTCATTTACACCCATTATAGTCTTTTTGTTACCTCAGACCAAGTTTTTTAAGCATGTTGCCAGCATTGAATTCAAAACAACTAAATAAGTAAAGCCATAATGTTTATCAGTCAATTTGGACATTTAATATCTCGTCTTTGTGGTGCATTCAGTTGAATTTAGTTCAAAAAGTATTTCCAAATGGTTGTATTATGTAAGTAAGTAAGTTTTTTCCCAATTGTTGATCTTCACTGGAACTAGGACTAGTACTTGACTGGCATGAAAAAAAATTAGAAAGCTTTCTATTCTTCAGTTTATAATCCAGCCCAAAAGCCTTAATGTGAAAACTTGCTGATAGAAAAGTAATGAATGTGTGCCACAGCTGTCACACAGCCTAAAATAATCCTGTATGAATCAGCTTATGGAGTGGGAATTTCACCGAGTGCAAAATCTACGATGATCCTGAGCCCAGAGTTTGTTTGCCTTGGTGAATGGGAAGCTGTGCAAATAAATCTCAGCTGAAAAATGAAGTAAAGTAGACAGAAAGGTAAAAGAGTTCATATATTGTTGATGCTGTATCTGAGGAAATGTTCCTACATGCACAGCCTGCAGGCAGAATAAAAAAGATGAACAATAATGATGAACGTGAGGCTAATCTCAAGGTATGTGCAAAAATGAAATAACTCACCACTGCTATTGACATGAACATCTTTTGTCAAGAGCCCTATTTTCGATATGATCAAGGATTCACTTTACAGGTTGAAAACATAAATGCTTCCCTTTACTTTATCGTGTCACAGTTTAGCCTGTAGCAATCCATCATCCCCTCCTTTTATCCATCTCATTCGCACAGCATATGGATTTTCATGTAAGATTGAAATTCTTGGAGAGCATGTTATCATACCAGAGCTCAGGGTAAACGGATCCACATCTGACTTTTATTAAATCATTTTTATTGAATGTGGCGTTGTTGAAATGTAGGATGTGTGCATCACCACAGGCAAAAGCGGCTGATTCTGTTGCGTTCTTATCTGAAGGAGGTACTATGTTCATTGGAAATAGCCTTCTCTGAGAGGTTTGCAAGGTAACATTTTAATTCATCTCTATTTCACAGAACCTGAAAAATAAGCCAAATATTTCTAGCAAAGCACAAGACTGCGAATCAAAGAACTGTTAGTAAGTTAAGAATGTATCTTTAGCAAAAGTATGTTTATGGTAAATGGGTTCAGCGCTTCATTGAAAAGGGAAATTTTAGCGAAAACCTGTCCCCCATATTCTACAAACTGTCCAAGCAGCATTTTGTTAATGTGTGAGACCATAGACTGTAAAAAACATGGACGTCATGTTGCTGGGCTTGAATGGAAGTCACCACAAAAACTGCTCCCCCTGGTGACTGGCTGCAGTAAAGGTCAACTCTCCGTCTCCCCCATTCATCTGAACGGGCGTAGTGAAAGTTATTTCTCCCATCCGTATGCTGTGGTGATATGAAAGTATTATTGGGCTGCGTTTTTTCCAAGTCCTCTTTTTTCTGAAAAGTTTCTTTTTCATCAGTTATTAGAGTTTTAAAAATAACCGCGGTTTACGGCAGTTTCACAATGATTGTGTACGCTGTATGCTGTGGAGTTTTGCGACCGTTTACAACAGCTGCGTCCAGATATGGTCCAGATTCTCTACTGGCTGCACAATGGCGGCGCCCTGACGGGGGATATTATGGCTTCAAAACCGTTACATGGTAGAAGGCGGAGCCACACTATCCAGTTCTTATAATACATCCATGTGTGAGACCCTTGAGCAAAGGACTCCCAGTCTCGTGAACTTGGCAGTTTCTGCAGGACATCCCATGCAGTGATCCCTCTCTGATGTGTGCCAGAAGTGCCATTCTGCACTGCTCTGCTGGAGAAATGTGCCAAATCTATTTCCAGAACAGTCCACTGTGAGCATGCAGCAATTTAGGTGCAGCAGCTCAGACCAAATAGCAGGTCTGACTCTGAAAATGTCAAATATAACATGTACAGACTTCACTTTACTTGAAAATCCACCTTGGACAGTCACGGTACCATGTTGCCTGTCTTGAACATCTGTTCCTATTCATGCCGAGGTTTAATACTAAACTAAGATTGATGATAAACATTTTGAGAAGTTGAAATGCCGTCATTTACTAGAAACAGATATGCAATTTTTACATGCAACTAACTGGTCAGTAACAGGGGAGCAGCTCAACCCTGCAGCCATGGTGATGCATATTTCATTTTAATGACAGCTAGAGTACATTTACAACAATTGTTGTCAAACACTCTCTAGTTTTCACATACTGAGTATTCCTGATCCAGCTGTATTCTCTGTCTGTCTGTGGCTACGTCCACACATAGATGAGTATTTTTATGCAATAGAGTTTTTTCTCTGTTTTAAAGATATCCTTAGTTGCACAAAAACTCAAAGAAGAAAAGAACACACTGTTAAATACATGTTTCTTTTTGTAAAGCAATGTTATTTTTATTTCAGTTCAGACCACAAGTCTGACTGGTGTTATGGTTTCACTGGTGGCTGTGCTGACTGGTGTTGGCAGGTGTATCAAGTAAGTATGTCTTTGTTAAGGCATATGTGATTCTTATTCATATCTTGATCAAATTCTGCTGTGAAAACATTTTGTGGTTGATCTCATTTTTATCAACAACTGTTGCAACCACAGCAACCATAAAAACACTTGGCCCTGGGTCACCAGTCAGCACAGCCTCTTGAAAATAACACTGGGCCTCATCCAAAATGTTAGTAATGTTTGTATTGTTCTGTTGTTTAGAGAGGAAGAGACAGAAACTTTGTGTTGGCATGTAAATAGTCCAGTCATGAAATTTAAAACAGAAAAAGTTTATCACGGTCAACACACGTGTCATGTTTTGGGCTTTTGGGAACTCATGAACATCATGTTCTCAGGTCTAAAGAGGAAAAGGGCCATCCAGATGTTCAAAAGCCAGCACCCATGATGGTACGGTGGTGTCTTGGTGACCATATGGGAAACTTGCACATATCTGAAGGCACCATTAATGATGAAAGGTAACCACATACCTTTTTGAAAGTGTATGTACCTTTTTGGGGCAACGTATGCAGCCATCAAAGTGATGGCTTTCAGGGACGTCCATGCTAATTTCAGCAAGACAATGTTAAGCCACATACTGCACGTATTATTACAGTGGGGCTTCAAGTTAAAATGGTGCAGGGACTGGCCTGCCTCAGTCCATACCTGTCTCCCAATGAAAATGTGTGGCACATTGTGAAGCAAATACAACAAATACACTTGATAAATACAACTGCTAAGCCACTGAAGTCGAACATCAGGCAAGAATGGAAAAGAAGTCCACCTGAAAAGCTTCAACAAATAGTGTTCTCAGTTCCCAAATGCTTATTGAGTGTTGGAAAAGGTAAAGGTGATGCGGGACAGTGGTAAACACGCCTCTGTCCCAGCTATTTGGAACCCATTGGGGTCATTAAAATTTAAAATCAATGAATTCTTGGAACAAAATAGAGGAAAGTTTATCAATGTCAACATTTAATATCTCGACTTTGGAGTGTATTCAGTTGAATAAAGACTGAAAAGGATTTGCATGTATATTTTCTTTCATTCACATTTGATTCCATTTCACAACTCCATTAAAATTGAAGGTTTTGTTTCGTATTGTAATTTAACCATTCTTAGCATAAAACATTGCTATACACTGATCCCCTTAGACAGGTTCAGCACAGCAACCACGCAGAGGCATAACAGGGCCAGGTCATGGTTGCATATTTGTTCTTCAAAATATCGTGACAGCAGGTAAAAACATTTTTCAACAGCTATTTGCAATAGTCTAGGCATTTATTCAGTTACTTTTTGCCTTTGGTTTGTGAATTTTACCACTAGCAACACTTTGACTACAGGACAAAGCACTAAGAAACTCAAAGAGAAAAATCACATTCATGAAAAGTAAAAGGTTGAATGTCATTTTGAAGAATGTGCAGATCAGTATAGATCCCTGCTCTTTCTTTACTGACCTGCAACACTGAGGTATAAAGGCAAAAATGTCAGATCATTCAAAGTAAAAGTTACCAGTAAAATGAAATATCACTTCAGTTTTCACTGGTCATGGTCATAATGAACTTTCAGCCTTGTATCTTTACAGTCACATCTGCAGCCTTAAAGTTAGTTACAGGCATCAAACTCAACAGTCATGAATATTGGCATAAAAAACAAAGGAGATTATCAGTTTTAATATTAAAGGGACTGTGGGGAGTTTCTAAGTAATTACAAAAAAGTCTCACTTTTAGATATATGCCTGATTGAAATACACACTTTAAGATGAGTTTTATAACATCAAAATAGGTTATCTATAAATGCTATTCCTTAGCTTTGCGGTCAGGTCGGACAGGACTGGACTGGACTGGCCTGGATACTCAACTTCGGGAACAAGACAATTAAAACTAGAGCAAATTTATATTATTCGGACATGTCTTAGAGCACCGGGCTGTAAGTAGAGATGTCTTGCCGGCTACAAAACTACGATACTAAGTTTTCCAAAAATTGCTTGTTGTCACACATTAACAACTGCCGCTACGTAACTAGAAAGAGATACATTACCTCGTCGCTTTGCATCCTGTAAGTTGTTGAAAAAAGAAGTTGTAAAGCAATGCAGAGTTCAGAGAAAGGTCCGAGCTTCAGGCTTTATTAGCATCACAACAAACACACGCTTTGGCTTGGGTCACGTCTTTTGGTGCCTGCCGGTTGTAGTCAGAAGTAGGAATTTCCAGGTTCTGAGTAGGAAACTGCAACTAGAACGTTCCCCGAAGTCGGAATTTCCTACTGGGAACTCGACGAAAACTCGCCATCCCCGAGCTAACAACAGCTAACAATAGCCTGGTAGATCGGCATGTTTTCTTCCGACTTCAACTAGAACGCCAATAAGTGGGAGATGATGTCAGTCCCAGTTCCGAGGTTACTGGAACGCAGCATTACGACAGTCACCACACGTGCTCATGGGTAGCAGAGTCTTAATGTGGCCGGTAATAGATTCTCCTCATAGCACCTTTAAGTATCCTGTCTTTGTAGTGTATTACCTTTAAAATAGATTTACAAATCATTGTCTTCTGTTTTTGTTTATGTGTGTTTTACACATCCCATTTTCACTGGGATTGTGGTTTGTAAAACCTCATCTTTCACACAGAAATTTATCTTGAACACATGTAAAACCTTTTCTTGCAAATGATACTATTGCTCATGAACATGTAAAATCTTCCTTTGCACTTGTTTGCTTTGAACATGTGAAGATTTTTCAGAGGTGCCTTGCAAACAATGTTCTTGTGACCAATGTTGGTAATTGCATTCATGTAACTTTAACCGACCCCTGAGATATACATATATGAACTTCTCTATCACACAACAAACCTGTTTTTTACTCTTTAAAGCCCATGTCCCCGTAGGGCTTTCAAGTACTTCTGACCTGGCAGAGAACACAATGTAACTGACAAGTGCTGAGATAGGAGGACACTTGAGGAGTGGGAGGAAGGATTTGCAGGAGGACGTATCTTCAGTCAGGACCGCTGACTTAAAACCCTTTAAACTTGTCTCTTTTCCCACAAAGGGAACGGATCAGATTGAGGATGCTGGCGGTGTGCCGAAAGAAAATGTTCCTACACGTAAGGCATAAAAAGCTGCTCTCATTGTGTGAACCAAATCAGTGAGTCTCCAAGCAGAGAGATGTATTGCTATTAGAAGGAAAAGCAAGCTTTGACATGACTTCATTTTCCTCATGTTGACATTCTTCCAGATTCCCCTTTTATCAGTGTAAAGAAAACTCCCGACCAAAGTGCTCCTGGGAACATGAAGAACACTTTGTTGTGTCTGCTGCTTTGTGTAGATGGAGACTGAATCAAATCATTTGTGCTTTTTCTTTTTATCTCAGGTGTAATCTTCCTCTTAAGTGTGTTGACAGTGACCACCCAGGTGTTGTTTTTGCTCAAACTCTGCTGGAGACTTCTAGAAGTAAAAATCTCAGCATTTTTATCTAAACCTATTACAGTTCATTCCAGAAAAGGAGTAAAAAGCATGCTATAAAAAGCAAAACCTTTTCAAAGTGTTTCAAAAAGTAAGTATGTCTGAAATGAAACACAAAACAGGACTTGTTTGTCACTTATGGGTTTTTTCCCATAAAAAGGTTATTTACCCAAACACAAAGAACAATGGTGTCAAACTGCATATTTTTTTAAGAGTTGAATCAAAGGATGTGTTACATTGAGCAGTGGTTTAAGACTTTCTGACCAAGACACACCTAAAATAAAGTTAGAATCTCTATGCACTTAGAAACCCTGATACCAGTGAAGTTGGGACGAAGTGTGAAATGCAAGTAAAAATAGAATATAATAATTTTAAATCCTTTTCAATTTATTTTCAGTGGAAACAAAATGAAGGTCACATATGTAATGCCCAAACAGGGACACAGGTGCTAAAAAAATACTTGCTTGAAACTTGCCACAGGTGAATTGGAAACAGGCAACTTTCATGATAAGATATTTAAGGAGCCTCCCAGAAAGGCTCAGTCCTTCACAAGCAAGAAGGGGCAAGGTACACCACTTTGTGAACAAGTGTATGGACAAATAGTCCGACAGTTTGTGTGTAAATGTAAATACAAATGATTTGCTGCATACTTGTGTGGTGTTTTATGTTTGAAGAAATGGGCCTCCACAGACATTTTCCAAAAGGAAAAATGGGTAATTCTAATGATTCAATGCCATTCACATTGTGTGTTGCATTTCTATAATTGGGTTTTCAATTTTGCACTTCAGTGTGCTGTGAATGCTTGGTAGTGTGCAGCAAATGCTGAGCTGTGTGTATCAATTGGCTGGTATGTGTGTGTCATTTGGGAATGTGGCTGTGTGTACCAAATGAGAACACAAGTTCCATTTTGTGAACAGTTAAGAGATTTGATGGCAAAGATTCATATTGACAAGGGAGTTTCAGTTTTAGCATTTTGTGTGTGAGGTTTTCAGGTTTGTGAGTACAATCTGAAGGAATCTGTTAGTGGTTTGAGAAACGTGTGTTAAGAACTGTAAATAACTGTAAATCCCCCTGATCTTCAATCTCTCCGTCTGTACTGCATTAAAAAGACATCATTCTAATCTAATTCCTGAGTTGCCTTGGACACACTTCGGAAAACCAGTTTACACTGTTCGTCCCCATATCGACAAGTACTAGCTAGAACTGTATCATGCAAAGCTAAAGCCATATATCATGAACACCCAGAAACGCTGACAGCTTCTCTGAGCCTGGGCTCATCAAGGATGGACTGACACAAAGTGGAGGAAAATAAGTCCTGTGATTTATAATGACAACAATCAAATTTGACAAATTCACAGAATTCAGTAGTTCTGTTCACTGGCAAAGTTCTGTGGTATGACCACTCCACATTTCAAATTGTTTTGGAAGTCATGGGCATTCTGTCCTCTGGGCTAAAGAGAGAAAGACCATCCAGATTTCTGTCAGTGTAATGTTCAAAAGTCAGTGTTTGTGATGGTGTAGGGATGTGTTAGTGCCCATGGCATAGGGTACTTGCACATCTCCAAAGTAATGCTGAAACGTACATACAGGTTTTGAAGCAGCATTTTATTACAAGAGAGTTCTTTTTCAGCAGGACAATGCCAGTCCACAGTCTGCAGGTGTTACAACAATGTACCCTCAAAGTTAAAGATGGCAGGTTTGAGACTGGCCTGTTTGCAGTAGAGATCTGTCTTCTTTTGAAAATGTGTAGCGCATGAAGGGAGAAATGTGACATTGGAGACCCTGGACTGTCAAGCAACTGAAGAAATTTATTGAATAAGAGCAAGAGAAAATAATTCCACCTACGAAGCTTCAACAATTAGTGTCTTGAGCTCAGAAACGCATGTTGTTTTAAGGAAACGTGATTGAGCACAGTGGAAAACATGCATCTCTCTCAGCTTATCCGGAACATGTTACAGGGATCAATAAATAAATGGGTGAATATTTAAATTTTTCCAACAGGACTTTTTGAGAAAAGTGTTTTTGCATGGCGGCAAACTTTTTCTCCTTTTTTTCTTGAGGCGGCACATCCAATTATAGCTGAAGAAATGCCATAATTATTGAGTAACTGTGACCAGTGCTGCAAGCAG
The DNA here is from genome assembly GCA_036419115.1 of Scarus forsteni. Classification (NCBI taxonomy): domain Eukaryota; kingdom Metazoa; phylum Chordata; class Actinopteri; order Labriformes; family Labridae; genus Scarus; species Scarus forsteni. The sequence goes on from JAZDUH010000383.1 coordinate 25,920,367, forward strand.
ATGATGTTGTATCAAAGTTCACAGAAGACCAGTGTCAGACTGCTGCTGGCATAGTAAACCAGAGTGATTATCAGCTCTAAGCAGAGGCCACAAGAATAAAGAGCTCCTCTGTTTAAAGGCAGCAGCAATGTGGAGATCAACTGTCCCTATTTATTCGTATCCACTGTATCTAAGAGAAAAATATCTTCCAAACATAGCTTCATGAGAAACAAGGTCATAAACTGAACTCACAGTGATAAGATGATGTGTAGAAGACAAAGCTGAGACACTGAAGAAAAACAAGGTTACAGGCTCATTATCAGCACAAGAGAGAACATGTCTGACGTGTTGGAGGAAAAATGTTCCCGCAGCTCCCACACTTATCCTGACATTACACTCTGTTGACTTTCTTACCTTAAATGATTTATTAGCTCAGTAAAACACAAACTTTCATTAAACACATCCAACAGCTGAGTTTGAAACGTTAACAATCCACACAGACTCCTTTAGATATTAAAACTGGAGAAGCTGCCTGAGGTGATGCATTCTGCAAGCTCTGCATTTTACTCTGAGACACAGAGGAAAGAGCTTTTTTTTTCTTTTCAGCTTTTCATGGTAGATTTAGCTAATTGGTTTGTTTAAGATCAAAGTTTTTCTGTTTGCTAATTGTACTTTAAAATGAGGGCATTCAGAGATGGAAATTTGTATTTAGAAATGTGAAGAATGAGGCTTCATAGTGAGCAGAGCAGGACTGTGACAGCATGGTAAACCAGGATGAATGTCAGCACAGAGATGTGAAAGGGGATAAATAGATCCTCTGTTGGAGGCTTTTTTCAGCATAGTTCATAACCCTGAATGAATCATTTGAGGCCAAGGCCTAAAAGGAGTATAATATACAACCCATGTTGGCAGCAAATTGATGCTTTTGTAAAGAGATGTCTTTACATTTTTTTACCAAAAGCTAAAGTTACGCATTTTCCCTTAGGAGTCTTGATGTGGTTCTCGTTTTTCAAAGTATTTAACAATATGACGTATATTTAATTTTAACATTTTTGAAAATAACTCACCCAACAAAGTTGTGGAATGCCTTGGTGGAGGTTTGTGCTCTCAGAGCACTTCTCGTGTCCAAAGCCTTAATGGATTTGGTTCAAATGCAAACAACACAACATAATTTCTTGATTATAACGTACACTTTTTTGCTTTAAAATAAGCTCTAATTATTTTATGGGTGCATGATATACATAAGTACAAGCAACATACTTGCCACATTTCATCTCTTCTACATTGCAATTGAAACACAGCCGATTCAAAAAGCTGAAATATTCTCTTTTTCTGAAAAAAAAAAATAATAATAACACAGACCACTGCCATCATGTGAGCAAGCACATGCAAAATAGCTGCTCTCTGATTGGTTGGTACACTACAACTGAGCATGCTCGGGCAGAAATCCAGTCATTTTGCATGTGTGAAGTAAAAGGTGTTTCCGCATCCATTTGAGAGAGAAATTTGTGGATGGTATTGTTGTGGAAATAGCAAAATTTCATTGCTCAAAACTTTCAATAATGGTAATTTTTGAGTTGTCTGGGAGAGTAAAGTTTGGGCAAAATTTGGTTGCGTGTTATATTCAAATGTGTGTTATAGTCAAGACACTAGAAAGCACTCGGAGAGCGCAGACCTCCACCAGTACTCCTCAGTCCTCGGCCATATTGTCATTTTGACCATAAATATTACTCCTACCTTTATTTCATCTAAATATTTAGATTGCTTGACCATGAAAACATACCATTAGCAATTGGATTCGTAGTGATATCTATTTTAGTTCTGTAGTTATTCACAGAAATCACATTTTTTGCCATGGCGGCCAGACGCTGATCCAGATTAACACCAAAATCGAATCAGTTCTTCCTTTTCCCATGCTGAACATTTCCTGAAAATTTCATCCAAATCCGTCCATGACTTTTTGAGTTATTTTGTTCACAGACGGACGGAAGGACAGACAGATGGACAAACTCTCCCAAAAACATAACCTCCTTGGCAGAGGTAATAATGGTATCACTCCTAAGTAAGAACTACGTTGATAATTACAGTGCATTTTGTGTTGATATTTGAGTAGGTTTATTGAGTACTGTTACAAACGTATGTTTTCTTATTCAGTGTTTTCAAACTTCAAACTGTCTTTGCTGGTTGTATAAGAGCTATGACTAAGTAGGTGTTTATTAGGTTTGTTTGTTCATTTGGACTAAAGCACTTTACCTGCAGATCTGAGCAAGCTGCACAGTACTTTAATTTCACTGAACACAGCAAAATGTTGGCCAATAGGGGAATCGTTGGAAGGGTCAATCTCCTGACACCTCCATGTGCATAACATGTTTTTGCATACATATATCGGTCATAAGTCATCTTTTGTCAGCATGTATGGTTTGACGGTGTGAGGGTAGGAGTTCACACATGCATGCAGAGAAAGAAAGTTCCGCTGCAGAGCACTCTGGGAACTGGAGGGGGTTTTCTAACACAAACACACAGAGTCAGGGACTCCACTGACGCACTAATGCGGGAGCAGAGGGGTTAAAATAACAGCCGCGTGAATGCCCTGCACGGACACGAGAAAATAACCCACAAAGCCCCATCGACTCTGACGCTCGGAGCCCAAAGCTCACTGTTTACGACAGCATGAAAAGCAGAGACCGCGTTCGGGCTCATGTTTCAGAGACAGACTATTTCTGACCATGCTTTGACTGGTGCTGCGAGGACATGAGGAAAGAATGTATCTGCTGCTGCTTTTTTATAGATATACACCAAGCCTGCATACCTTTACGACATGATTGATGGTTGTCCTGTCATTCAAGATAACACAAGTGTTTTGATAAGTGGAACTTATTCATTGCATCTCCTGTTGAGTAGATATGGGATATAAAAACCACTTTGCTACTCTTACTGTTGAAGAGACTCAGTGCAGTTTTAGTGTGTTATTAACAGGGCCTTGGTGTAGCCTGACCTGTTTCAGACTAATGCTTAATGTTATTAAACCATTCATAAAATATTAAGAGTGGAAAATAATGTTTGTAGGTGCTGTCTTACTACACTTTCCCAAAACTTTACAGCACACTACACCACTGTGTGCTCCTGAGGTTAGATTTACATTTGCACAAGATAGTTTTAAGTGCTTACAACAAAGTGAGAAAAGGGATGATTCTTGCAAAATTTGCTTACATAAAGTACTTAAAGGGACTGTGTGGAGTTTCTAAGTAATAGCAAAAAAGTCTCACTTTTAGATATATGCCTGATCGATATACGCACTTATCGATGGGTTTTATAGCATCAAAATAGGTTATCTATAAATGCTATTCCTTAGCTTCTTGGTCAGGTTGGACAGGACAGGACTGGACTGGCCTGGCCTGGATACTCAACTTCAGGAACAAGACAATTAAAACTAGAGCAAATTTATATTATTCAGGCACGTCTTAGAGCACCGGGCTGTAAGTAGCCATAGATAGCCGGCTACAAAACTATGATACTAAGTTTTTCAAAACTTGCTTGTTGTCACACATCAAAAACTCCCGCTACGTAACTAGTAAGAGATGCATTACCTCGTGGCTTTGCATCCTGTAAGTTGTTGAAAAAGAACTTGTAAATCAATGCAGAGTTCTGAGGAAGGTCCGGGCTACAACACAACAAACACATGCTTTGGCTTGTGGTGCATTCAAGTTGTAGTCAGAAGTAGGAATTTCCAAGTTCTGAGTAGGAAACTGCAGCTGGAACGACCCCCTAAGTCAGAATTTTCTACTGGAACTCGATGAAACCTCATCACCCCCGAGTTGACAATGGAAGATGGATGCCCCCAGTGTGAACAGTTATTTAGCTCCTGTAATAATCAATTTATTTGCACTTCTGACTGGGGTGTGTTGCTCTAGATCAGCTGTATACATCGTATTGTTAGACTTATATTTACAAAAATGCTGCCATAGTGATAATCACATTCTTCATGTGATATTTGTGAACAACAACGCAGGGCGTGCTAACAACAGCTAACAATAGCCTGGTTGATCGGCATGTTTTTTCAGACTTCAACTGGAACGCTGATAAGTCATAGATGATGTCACTCCCAGTTCAGAGGTTGCTGGAACGCAGCATTACAACAGTCGCCGCGCGTGCTCATGGGTAGCAGAGTCTTAGTGTCGCTGGTAATAGATTCTCCTCACAGTACCTTTAAAGTCGTTTTTACTTTAAAAACTAGCTTTTTATTCTGACTTATTTCACATACCTAAAACAAGAAAAAGTCAGGATTTGGATTTTAATCTCAGCATTCTGACTTTTTCAGATTCCCTAATCCTCCTCTGCAGATTATGTATGTGTGTGAGCTGTGTTCTTACACAGAGTTGCATAGAGGCCTTTATATAAGCTACTGTGGAAACAGTATTTGGGTTTGTTTATGCTGATGTTTCAAGGCTGTGTCGGGAAGATTTAGAAAAGCATGTTGACATTCAGTGCTCTCTGTGTAAACACATGGCACATTCATGCTTCAGCCATGGGTGTTATGTGTGCTGGAGCATCTCAGACAATATTCTGTTTTTCTGTTTTATTTTACGTGCTTGAATTTTGATATGAGGTGATAAAGGTGACCTCTCTCTCTCTCTATTTCATGTTATTAGAAAGCCTCATTCACCACCTTCACAGTGCAGTAAAACTTGTAAGGATTGTGCATTGCTGAAATCCCATCTTCCCTGGAAATAACCCTACAGTTCCTCACTGAAGCAGGGGTTTTCTTGTCATGTTGTCTTACTTAGATGCCCAGTTTGGGGTCTGTATTTGACTACACCAGGACTTGATCCGAAGTTTGCAAATGTCACAAAGGCTGACACCAATTAATGCTGCCATATGTGCACCAGAACACCAGCTTCCAGTTGTAGGTGTTTCTGGCACATTGTTGCGACCCACATTTGGCTGTGTTTCTCATTCCAAACATTCACAATCCTTTCAAGTTGTACCAAACTGTTAAGGGGATAATGAGGCTTTCCAACGCAAAATGGTATAATACCAACTGGTGTAATTAAGGGGAGAAATAATCAACTGAACTGAACTTGAAACTTTTTTTGAACAGTGTAGAAATCTTCCATTTCTACAGTATAGCTGCATCTGAAGCAGGTATATCTGAGGTTAAAAGGGACTTCATTGTTTTTAGGTAAGGATTTAAATTGGCAAAATGATTCTTAACATTTTTGGGGTTTTGTTGGAGAGTACCTGGGTTTATGTATAATGGGGTGCATGTAAGTCTGCACTGTAACTCTGAAATATAATGTTGGTCCTAAAGTCAGAGTGGACATTTATCCAAAGTTAGAAAAACATTTTGCAAGGCATACTCAAACCAATTGGTATACTTGACTGTTTACCTATGACCTCCAGATCTGGTAAAATCCTCTTTGAGTCAGTGTGGATATTTGTGAAATAATTGAAGAAACCCCTTGCCGTCATTCTTAAGCCTTTGCATTCACTTAATTGGCCCAGACAAATGGACAGACAAGCCCAAAGCATAATATCTCTGGCCCATGCCATAGCAGGTAAAGACTTAAGTCTCACATCTTCCATACACTCACAGTGAAGAAGATGCAAGAGCAAAGCAGGAGTTTACTGACAAATCAGCTAAAGATATTTGTTACCCTCTGTTATTGCAATAGTAAATGAAGCAAAGTTAAATCAAACTTGAAGGTTTATTTGTTAGGGCTGGGTTTAAAAAATTAATTCAATCAATTTTAATCGATTTCCCTTTTAATGGTTCATAATCGATCCATAAAATCCAAAGATTGATCTTTTAACTTGGGTAGTTTTTTCTTCATTGGACGTGCAGAGAAGCAGCCTGTGGTATCAACCCAGTTAGTATTGTGTGATCTGCGTTTAGCACTGCTTTCCACTGAACAAAGTCTCCTGAGATGTTGCTGCAAGTAATCAAACAAACACCGGCGAGTTTAAAGGCTGACGTATGGACATCTTTCAGATTTTACAAGCATGAAGGAAAAAAGGAGTTGGACAGAAAACAAGTAATATGCAAAATATGCATTAATATATATAATTAATATAAGATTAATGTAACTGCTTTGGGTTCATTTCTTTATGTAAAAATTTTTATAATGCACCAGGTCAAAAGTCACTTTTTTAGTTTACAGTGTTATTTTAACTGAGATATCCCAGACTGAATAAATATCTTATTGTATCGTGAATCATATCGATTTGAGACCTGGTAATATCGAATCGAATTGATCCAGAAAATCTGAATCGATACCCAGCCCTATTATTTATGACTCCATAGTGTGTTTTTTCCCCTTAAAAATTATTCAAATGATGCACCTCACATACACAACATAGTCATTTCTTTATTGACCATCTGATGCTTAAGCACACACAGAAACATACAAAATAAAGTACAAAAATAAATAAACAATGCAAAAAAAGAGACATATTTAAGTGCTTTTTGGTATCACTTAATGAGAGTGCATTCAAAAGAAAATCATGTCATATAGCTTCTCTTTTAGATCTTCAGTTTGCAAAGTACAGTCACCGTGCACAGGTCATCCCATACATGTGTGTATGATTACAAATGTCCTTTATAATATGTGGTTTAATAGACAAAACATGAAAAAATGAAAAAAAGAGAAACACTTCTAAGGAATTCTGTGTAAAACGAGACAACACCTGAAATTTTAAGACTTTACAAGTTTAAATAATCTTTTTTTTCAGTGTAAATTGAACCACATTAGGCCAGGCTGATCTAAGTCGTGTCTCATTTTTCTTTAAAATGCGAAGAGTAAAATAACTTACTGTAGTGCACTTCATTCAGACACATTGTAAATGACATTTGCTTGAAGGCCTCAGGAGGAGCAAGAGTAATAACAGCACATAATATGTTCATAATGACAGCAGTGCATCCGCCTCAGGGGGAAAGGAAATGAAAACTTGAAAGAAGTCAGAAATTGGTTTCTTATAGTCTAATGAAATTTTCCTTAATGACAAACATATCTACTTTTCTGTTTCTTTAGCCTCAAAGGACCTGAACGGCTGGTTATTTCAGTGTTTAAAAAACTGTTTTAAAAAATGAGAATTTTGTAAAAAGTCCTTCATTTTCCTCTTTATAACAAAACTACATTAAGTAAAAATAGATAACTTGTTTTAATTTCTTAGCCTAATCCCTGTGAAGCATCTTCATCTTTAATAGTCTCACACTCATGTGATATACAATACTGTGCAGAAATCTTAAGCCACCACCAGCAAGTTTGTATCATTCTTAAAAGCCAGAAAAACATTTCCATATTTCTAAAATATATACAACAACCACCCTTGGACAAAGTTTGGGGAGGACAGACCCTTTAAAAACATAACTCTGATTGGATGGTCATTCTGTCAATCACTTTAACAATGGGTCAATCTGATAACAGAGGCTGGTGCTGCTGCCAAAGACTGTTACCACTAAAACCTGTCAGTAGAGGGTTGGAAATGTACTTTCCATTAAGAACCTTTACAGTTTTTTTCTTTGTTTTTTTATTTAATAAGGAAATGTTTTCTAGTTCTGATGAAACTTCCTCTATAGCAGGCAGCATCAGTGCTTATCTCTTTCCAAGCAGCCCCTTCCTGTGGTCATGCCCTTAGCTCTCACCACTTTCTCCTCAAATGACTCAGATTGGTCTGTGCTCCTGCAGATGGAATTCACTTTTCCCAGCTTGAGGCTTTTAAAGATGGATCTGCCTGATCACAGACACTTGATTATGCAAGTTAAACTCCAGAGCAAGGTTAAGCTTGAATGACCTTTAATAAATGTCACTGAGTCTCTTTATCAGGACATGCCGAGAACACAGAGATTGAGGTCCACTGACTAATCATTATCACCTGTTATTTATTTAAATACATAATTGGCTAGTCCGACTAATGATTTCCGTCACTGATATGATCACCATTTAGTCTTTGTTCGGCTCAAATGGCTTCAACCACTAACCTAAAGCCCCAGTCACACATTCCAATTTCTCATGCCGCTTGTGCACAATTGGCATAGTCCTGATGAAACGTGCTTTGTTCGGGAAACGACACACTCGGTATAGCGGGTGGAAGCCAAATGCAGTCCTACAGCAAACGGTATTGACGTGGCATGTAAGGGACAGAATCGAAGTAATTGTGGCTCAATCCACAAAGCTTTCTGAGGATGATTGACAAGAATGTATATGTTTTTGCCCCGACTGTGTCCCTTCAAGGTGGCCTAAGCAACAGGGCTCAATTGAGGCTTATGTGACTCAAACTGGGCTCGAACAGGGCTGATGACATGTCAGCGGGATGGAAATTCATGAAATCCTTGTTGTATCGTTGTATTGACCTTATTGAAGTGGGACAAACGCCCCTGAAGCGCTGAAGAAGCACTGCAAAAGTATTAGTGGTAGTGTATTTACGGGTTGTGTCTGGGGGAGAGACAGTCGTTTCTTCCTGTATCATGCTGATCAAACCAGCCTTGTCAATCATGTACAGTCATGCATAATCGGCATGAGAAACGGGAATGTGTGACTGGGGCATAACTCTGGTTCACTTATTAGTACACTGAGGATGGCGTTTTAAGGATCTTACAGGACTTCTCTTTGTGATCCAGGCTTTCTCTGACTTCTCCCTCTGTCCAGTGTTTGCCATACTGTCTCTTTAATAATAAGGTCAGCACTTTAACAGTTTGTCCTAATATCATGAGCATCAGATATCACTGAGCATCAACTGCTTGGTGACAAAACTCCATCCCTTAGACATTTAATTCCACTTAAATTCAAGTCAAGCACATTTTTAATATGAAGTCTCTTACAGCTCTGAGCTGTCTGAGTTTTGCCTCAGGATGAATATAAGATAGTGTGTAACATGTTAACCATGCCTATTCATATTATTCATGCTCCACTAAATCCATTTTCAGGACAAAAGCACTGTTCAGTAAAAGGGTGAATGAAAACAAAGAAAGGTATTTTCTGTTGCCAGGTCACTCCTGACTCCTTGTCAGTTTCTCTCACTTCTTGAAAACATGACATGTCACGCCATGCTAACAAGTTTTTAACGCATTGCCTCCCAAATGATGTCCCAGGGCACACTGGTGGATAATAAGGCCCTTAAAGTATCATAGAAATTTATGGATCATTTTGAAAAAAAACAAAAACATAAGTATGTTCAGTATGTGGGTTTCTTCACAGACATGGGGTGCAGATGCCACAGTCTGATGATGGTGCATTTGGTCGATATTCAATGCTTGCATATTCAAGCCCAGCTCTGGCTGTTACATGACAATGTGTACTTGGCTAGACCCCAAGTTTCTCCAACTGCTGCGTGTAAATGGGTGTGTAAAAGGTGCGGGTGTGTTAGGTGATAATGATGGACAACTGGTATAGATATTCAACCAGTAGTGAGTAAATGGCAGACAATTGCCCAAGTCTCTGATCTGAGTCCCAAGCAACTCTCGAGTTTTTTCTGTTGTGGGCAAGTCGAGTCGAGTTGAGTCACAGGTTATGACGGGTTGAGTCCCTCACCACTGTTCCCCAGTCCACCCAAAAAGCACTCAGATTTTTATCTTGAAGAGAGAAACCTTATCTTCCCACACATACAACACACGTACACCCTTTTTACTAATGTTAGCTTTGCTAGCTTCATATTGACCACAGGTCAGGCTAACGTTTCTGCCATATTGACCATTGGCAGGAACGGTAGCTACCTGGCTAACGTTTGCAGGTTTCACTTACTTGGCCTCATGTGTCCTCAGGTGGCAGATAAAGTTTGATGTTGTTCCCTATTTTTCGCTTATCGAAGCGTTGCAGGTCATGCACTTGGCTTGTCTTCGTTTTTCATCTGATTGAAATTCTTTATTTGCAAAGAAAATAACTTTGGGCACAGAAGACATAACGGTTGCCAATTTGAAACCCACATCCAGCACACCCTGCCCACTGATTATCACTGTAGCAGAAGCGGGTGTGTGGTGGGAACGTATGTGTGTAGTACTGTGTGTGGGACAATGATAGGTGAAGGACAAGTGTACTGTGAATGGAGCATCAATAAAGTGAACCTTAAAGGAAAGAGCGGGGTATATCTCCTGTCTGGCTCTTCTTACAAAGCCTGAGTGCGTGCAATTTCCGAATCATGTTGTGTCAAGTCAGGTCAAGTCTGTAGACATTTTCTCCCGAGTCTGAGTCGAGTCTCGAATTTTTACCTCCGAGTCCAAGTTGAGTTGCATGTCGTCTCAATTGCTTAAGTCAACTCAAGTCCGAGTCCCTATGACTCAAGTCCAATTGTCTGGTAAATGGATGTGAATGGGTGGATGTGAACTGCGCTGTGAAGCTGTTTTGAGTAGTCAAAGAGACTAGGAAAGGGCTATATAAGCTCAAGTCCATTACCAAATGCCAAAACAGGCTTTTACTTTGAAAAGCAAAAACCTGGGAGTGGAACAACATCATATTAAGCCCATCTGTAACATATTGTTGTCGACTGATGTGAAAAAAAGCCTTAGCTCACACAAGTAGATCTTTCTATTTTCCATTTTTCTGTTCATTTGGTTGAGATATGTACATGGCTCATGGTAGAAATAGATGAGCCTTCTATTCTCTAGATACTCAGTATTATATACAGAGGTTTACATCCATGAAGGCAAAAAGTCACTTGTAATACTAGTCATTTGAGTTGTGGGGTAAATAAAAGTTGGCTTCCGAAGTGTTCCCTTGGCAGTTTTTGGTCTTTAGCTTTCCCATGTCTTACTCTTGTCAAACAAACATTGTTGACACAACAAACCCAGTGGTGGCCTGAATCATTTGCACAGTGTTGCAAGTTACTATTTTATATTTGGAGATGCATTTCATATATTCATTTTAATCCCAGCTCAGACCAAAGATTCATGACAAGAGAGGTTGAAACTTGTGGCTGTTTGCAGGGTCTTTGCAATATTCTGAAAGCGTGTGAATTTACACTGCTGCATCCTCAGGAGACAATTTGTTGTCTGTATAGAAACAACCCTATTTTCATATTTCACTCCCGCGTAACAGGCTGGGTCTTCTTGCCGCTAAGTGTAAGAGGAGAATGGTAGTGATTGACTTGATCTAGCTGCAATTCTACTCCTGTTAAAAAAAAAAAAAAAGTCAAAAGGCGAGAGAATAAGGATTTGGTCATTCCAATTTTCAAGAATTTGATCTTGAAAGTTGGTTGAAAGTTGCTACCCCTTGGGGACATCATCAGGAGGCACGGCATCAGCTTCCATAGCTATGCTGATGACACGCAACTGTACATTGCCGTGTCTCCTGATGACACTGGGCCAATTGACGCCCTTTTAAACTGCATTTTAGACATCAAGTCATGGATGGCAGCTAACTTCCTACAGCTCAACCAGGGCAAAACAGAGGTTTTAGTTATTGGTCCTGAAGACCTGAGAGAGAAACTTTTACCTAAGTTACAGGATTTTAAATCTTCAAAATCTGTAAAAAATCTGGGCGTGATTTTAGATTCTGAGCTAACTTTTATACCCCACATTAAAAACATTACAAAGATAGGTTTTTACCATCTTAAGAATATAGCCAGAGTCCGCCCGTTTCTCTCTCAGGCCAGCACGGAGGTGCTGATGCATGCTTTTATCTCCTGTCGCTTAGACTATTGTAATGCCCTGCTCTCTGGTCTTCCCAAAAAGAACATTTACAATTTACAATTACTGCAAAACTCAGCCGACGCTGCGTGCTGACGAGACCAGAGGCGGGAGCACATTACACCTGTTTTAAAATCGCTGCATTGGCTCCCCGTGCGTTTCAGGATCGATTTTAAGGTTCTTTTATTAGTTTTTAAGTGTCTTAACGGTGTTGGGCCATCTTATCTATCCGAAATACTTTTACCCTATCAACCCTCGCGGACCCTGAGGTCCTCCGGTGCTGGCCTTTTAACAATACCACAAGTTAGAACTAAAACTCACGGGGAGGCGGCATTCAGTTATTATGGTCCCCGACTGTGGAACAGCCTCCCGGAGAGTCTCAGGGGCGCAGAGAATGTTGATATTTTTAAAAAGAGGCTCAAGACCCATCTTTTTAATCAGGCTTTTAACTGACTAATTTAACTCCTCCTAATCCTTTTATGCTTACCCATATTTTTACACTTTTTATCATTACTTTATTTATATTAGTATCATTATTATTATTTTATTTACTTATTTAGCTTGGTCTATCCTTTTATATTATGTTATTGTTTTATTTTGATGTTTTAGATTTAGTTTAATTCACATTATCTATTTAATCTATCTTAAGAATACTGTTTTATTCACTCAGTTTTAGCTTCTATACCTTTTATCACATTTTACTATTTTAGCCCCTCGGTTTTCCAGTGTTTCCTCCTGGGGCCTGACACACGGGAGCTGTTTTTGGTCCACTGATTGGGGCGCTATCCCGTGGATGGCTCCGGCCCTGGTGGCTACAGAGCTCTACACCTTGGTGTGGAGCCTCCTGTCTGCCTGGGCTGGGGTGGTCCCTGTGGTGGCGCCCCCTTCACCCATGGACCATGGCCCCTCCCGGTCTGCACGGCCCCCAAAGGCAGCTTTTTCCTCACCTCAGATCTTGGTGCCCAGCCATGTCTCCTCAGCAACAGCCTGTGTTTGTGTGTGTGTGTGTGTGTGTGTGTGTGTGTGTGTGTGTGTGTGTGTGTGTGTGTGTGTGTGTGTGTGTGTGTGTGTGTGTGTGTGTGTGTGTGTGTGTGTGGGTATGTATATGTGCGCGTATGTCTATGTATGTGTACGAGTGTATATATTTGTGGGGGTGGGAGGTTTGGGGTTTTTATGGTATTCGCCTTTTGTTTTGTTATTGTTTTGTTTTTGTTCTTATCCTCTGTGAGGCACTTTGTGTTGCTAAATGCATGAAAAGTGCCATATAAATGAAATAAAGTTGAAGTTGAAGTTGAAGTTGATAGTTAGCTAAGTCACTGTGAATATCCTCTCTGGTCTGAATTTGGAAAGTCGAGCGATCTTCATGGAATCCCAAAGTTACCAGCACAGAGGCACTTATCTGTAATGTGACGTAATTCCCAGATTTGAGTTCTACATTATGACATTAATTTCAACGCACCATTACATCAACTTATTTCACTCTCTGAGTTTGAAGCTGGAAATATCTCATATTTTGAGGATTTCTCCCAGTTATTCTTTGAGCAGTTTGTCATGAAAGGAATATGTGCAGCCTCTCAGGACAAAAACTGCAGACTGGAGTGTATTTAACAGAGGGAATGGCTTACGATAACGCTGCCCTTCTTGGCAACAGGTGAGCCATAGCTGTTGATAAACATATACCACACATTATGTAAGGTGGATCCTATTTTACAAATTTCCTTCAAGGTCCTGATTAGTCATCAAACACATGAGCTGTGTAATGTTTTGAAACCAGCTGTTGTCAATTTGACACACTTGAGTCAAGTTTCAACAGCTCAGTTCACTCAGCTTCAGCCTAAAACTGTCTTGATGCATTAAATATTTGGTCTGAACTGGGATTTAGACATAAAGCTATATTTTACAGCCCTTTCCATAAAGTGTAAATGGATAACTCTTCAGTGTCCCACTTAAGGCCAATCTGAAGGTTACAGTGACTTCACAGGGGTCAGAAAGGTCATTTACTTCATCAGTCTTAATTATTTTATCACTGGAGTCGATGTCTTCATGTATTCATTGGAATAACTTTGATCCCATGAGCATTGATGTAGGTGAGCAGCACTCTGACCCGCCTTTCGATGACTTCGATCAGTTTGTCGATCCCCTGCCGGCCACCCTGACTCTCCCAGTATATCTGATCTAGGAACAGCGACTGGAGGAGCTTCTCCCTCAGCTTCCTGCTCCTCAGCACGGACACAGCCTGCTCGGGGAGCCTGCAAGGACAGACAGTGAGTCACACAAACGCAGCAAAACACTTAGTGTGCATTTCCCAAAGCTGCAGAAGACTTCTAAATTGTTCTCCGTGGACACTGTCTTCATAACATCCTGTTTGAAGAGAATATGGAGGTAAGAGAACAACAAAGGAAAAGCATCCATCGACATGGTGTTGAACAAAATGTCTTTGTTGCAACTTCTTGCTGTTTCTGCACACATAGCAAAGATTCAATCTGTAGTTATGGTGATAAAAGTGCAAAAAAAAACAACATCTGTGAAGCAAAGAAGAATCAGAAAAATACTTTAAAGTCTCTTCATCTCCTCTACCCAGAGGGTGTGGGTGCACTGCTAAGCAACAAGTCAAACAAACTTTTAGTCACTCACAAACAACCACCAACTGAGTTTTTTTGGTATGTTGTTTTGACATTCTAACAGCTAGCATGTGTGTATAATCTCCTCTCTTGCAGATGTGAATATCAGCCGAGGTTAGACAAAGAGAGTGGGCTCTGTGGGTGTGCACGAGTGAAGCTGTGCAGCAGCAGCAGCCAGGTTTGAAAATCCTGACGTGCTTTCAGAAAAAATATAAAAGATCCACTCTGGACAAACATGAGAGTGAGCCTCCGCTATGGTGCTGGTGAAAATATGTGAATGAGCATCACTGGATGATTTATTTAGAGCTTGTTTATGGCTTCTCCCTCTGGAGTTTTGAGTGAATTTAATGAATGCCTGAAGACAGATTCCTTGTTGAAGAGCATCTTAATTCAGTTAACCCCTCAAACGCCCATGAGTTTTGGTGAAACATGGCAGAAATGCATTAGAGCATAATATTTTATATTTCAGCCTGTGTAGCAGAAAGAGACATGAGTTAAAACAATTGGAAGCTTTAACCAACAGCTTTAGCTGCTTATCATCATCTTTTTGTACTAAATGTCTAAATCCACACTCAGTCAAATCAAAATCATCAAAAATTTCTACATTGTGAAGATTTTGCTCCAAGTCTTAGGGCATTTGCTTAGCATACACTTTTTCCACAAATACTTCAAGCTAAATGTTTTCCAGCCCCTTAGACCAGTGGCCTCCAACCTATTTAATATCATGTCCAGTTTTATGTTATGTAATATGGTTACCGACCGGCCTTGGGGGGCACACACATGTTGTGCACAGGGTAACTTAGCATGATGTCGGGTCAGAGGGAGCTTGAGATTCTGTCTGAATTTTAAAATTGAAGAAACTAATTTTAAGTTTATTCACAAATTTTTCCTAACTCCAGTAAAAATGCAGAAAATCTCTAAAGAAAATTCTCCAAATTGCCAAAGGTGCAAAATCAAAGAAGGGTGATGAAATCAATCATTTTCATCCTCTATGGCCTGTTACCAAATGATCTACGTCGAAGCACTGGTCCATGGCCCATTGGTTGAGGACCTCTGCTCGACTAATAATTTTAGTTTAGTTTCTAATTTTAGTCTGCAGTGATTTTTTCTGATGTTTCCAGTCTGGTAACCTTTCCTATATCCAATGATGAGATCTGACTGTGATCCTGTTAGTCAGACATTCGTTATAACAGGCTGCTTAATGTTGTTTGTATCACAGCACTTGTTTCATTTGTCAGAAGCAATGTTTCCCAACCTTTTCCTCCCCTTCTTGCTGTGAGTCACACACACACTAACCTGCTACGCCACGAGTTGCCCTCCATTAAGGTTGTCTTTTTCTGTTTTGGTTTAATAAAATAAGCTCGGCTATGGTTTTATGATTTATTGTGATGCACACCGTTAATGTGCGCAAAACCTAATTTCCCTGATGCTTTTTTGATTTGATAGTATGGTTGTATGACACTTTTTGAAAGGATCCATAAGTCTCGATAGTTGTTTTGATAAGGTCTTGTGAAATTAATTTTCAGATTTTAAAAATGCTGAATGTTTTCAGTGTCCATTCCTGATTAATAAAGTTAGAAAACACACATTGAGGTATGTCTAAAGCATTTTCTTGACAGTTGTTGAAGTTTTAGGTGGAAAGACTGGGTGGATGATTTCACCTGAAGACCCAAGGGTGTGGTTTCATGGGCAGCTTGGGGCCATGCTAAACACAGATGGAGCAAACTTTGGGCCTAAACCCTTCTGGAAAATTATCTGGTTGATTTCTTGCCAGCCTCAAGTTTGATTTAAAAAAAGACCAGAAGGATAGTCAAAGTCCATCAGAGTTATAAGACCCATGTAGTCAGATACTTTAAAGGGCTGATATCTGAGGCACAGAGAGCAGATACACAGTTTGAGTATGTTTTCACAAATATATAATCTCCAATTTTTGTCTTTTAACTTGCTATTTAATGCTCTTAAGATGACATATGTTCTGTTTTTTCTTTATTGTTGCTTTGAATTGCTGTGTCTACAAGTTGTTATCCAGAAAATTCCTTTAAAAATACAGATCAACACAACAAAAGAGGTAAAAACAAGTTGATCATCACATGTGCTTAATAATATCTGCGGTTAAACAAAGTGACATTAAAACAACCCTTAGCGTGTCTGTATGAACTGGGTCTGAGATAAAATACCAAAGACCAGTTTATTTGCTTTTCTAAAAGTCAAAGGAGCCTCTCAGATCTACAGATCATGACAAGATCTCCATGTAATGACAAGTATCTGTCAACCAATCTAGCAACTAATCAGTTCAGACTGATTTTGCCTTTATATCTGATTAAACTTCAGCTTAGAGGCTCAGTTTTCAAAGAGGATACAAGGATCTGTGCTTTGGAGAAGTCACAAACATCCTTGCCAAACCACCGTTTCTCTCCTGTCTCCCCTGTGGCCTGACTCAATGATTTATTGATCAAAAGGTGGATGAAATGAAAGCAGGATCTGCACGGTGTGGTTTGGGAATACACATCAACACAGATCTGTGAGAATAAACAGAGGATAATTGCTAACATGCTCCCAGGGCTCAGATCCAAAAACACACTTAGTTTGGTTAACCAGGTATAAATATGTATGAGAACTTTAGACAGCTTTGTGGTTTATGTGCAAATGGAACATTTTGGTTTAGTTTCTTTTACAATCCAAACAGGATTTGAAATATTTCAAAGAATTGTTGAAATATTTGTTGCAATATTTGTAACGTCTCCCATGGGTTTTGTTTGTGTTGTCAGCTTGGCAGAGATTCATTTCATGAATGTTAAGAGGTTCTGTGTTTACGGCTTTCATGATGGAAATCCTTAATGGCTTTGTTGAAAGATAACGAAATCTTAAGTTGTTGAAAACAGTCAAATCTAAGTTTACTAAACTTCAAGAGCCTTGTCCTATGCCTGCTATGGGGACTCGAGCACTGGACCACTCAAGACTAGATCCTGAGTCTACAGTCTGTGTTGCAGCATGTTTCTCTGTACGTATTTGAGCTTGGAAAGTGCATTTCTTGACATCTGTACATTTTATTTCATTTCTGCTGATATTTAGAACAACAATTTTGGCCATACATCTCACCGTATACATATACATTGCTAGGACTGGGCTGGAACCTTGTTTGCCTTCAGAGGTGCCTTAATTCTTTGTGGCATAGATTTAAAAAGGTGCTGAAAACATTCCTCTGAGATTTCCTTACATTTTGACATGATAGCACCATGCAGATATTATAGAATTGCTGCACATTCATGATGGATATATTGCCTAACACAGCACTCAAAATGTGCTCTATTGGATTGAGATCTATTGGGGAGGCCATTGGAGTCCATTCAACTTACTGTTCTGTTTAAGAAATCAGTTTGAGATGATTTGGACTTTGTGACTTTGTCCTTTATCCTGCTAGGAGAAGCCATCAGAGGATGAATACAGTGTGGTCGTTCTGTACTTAGTTAGGCTGTGGTTTGTACTGAGGGGCCCAATGTGTACCAGGAACATAGTCCACCCATCACACCATCATGATCATGCTTTTATACTGTTTACTCCAAATTATGACCCTGCCTATCTGAATCCTGCAGCTGAAATGGAGACTCACCAGAGGAGGCAACATTCTCTAATCTTCTATTGTCCAAATTTGGTGAGCCCATCTAAAATTGTGGCCTCAGTTTTTTAGTTGAAGAAGTGGCATCTGGTTTGGTTGTCTGATGCTACAGCCTATCTACCTCAAGATTTGACATGTTGTGTGACTGGAAATGGTTCTCCATAGGACTTGGTTGAAATGAGTAGTTATTGACAACACTGCTGCTCTGCTGCTATCATCTTAAACCATTCTCCTCAGACCTCGAGCATCAACAAGGCATTTTCACCCAAAGAACTGGTGCTCACTGGAAATTTTGTTTATTTTTGCCTCTGCGAGAAAACCCCAGTAGATCAGCCTGTCTCGCACCAACACTCATACCATATTCAAAGCCACTTAAATCAGCCTGAAGTGGATCCAACTGCATTGCAAGTTTAGGAATCAGTACACACTGACCGTTAATGCAAGTATTAACTTTCTTTTGTCTAATGGTCTATTTCTATATGTCATCAAGAACTTTTCGGCAGCAGCACTTGCTGAGCTCTAAATTTTGACAGCACCGTAACCATTACATCTGGTTTATGTCTCTTTTCTGAATGCTGCACCTTCTTTTGATAATAATAACTGTTTTACTTGCACACGTGGCGACTGTCGTAATGCTGCGTTACAGTAACCTTGGAACTGGGAATGACATCATCTCAGACTTATCGGCGTTCCAGTTGAAGTCGGAAAAGAACATCCTGGTCTACCAGGCTATTGTTAGCTGTTGTTAGCACGCCCTGCATTGTTGTTCACAAATATCACATGGAGAATGTGATTATCGCTATGGCAGCATTTTTGTAAATATAAGTGTTACAATACTATGTATACAGCTGATCTAGAGCGACACACCCCAGTCAGAAGTGCAGATACATTGAATATTACAGGAGCTAAATAACTGTTCACACTGGGGGCATCCATCTTCCATTGTCAACTCGGGGGTGGCGAGGTTTCACCGAGTTCCCAGTGGGAAATTCTGACTTCGGGGGACGTTTCAGCTGCAGTTTCCTACTCAGAACTCGGAAATCCCTACTTCTGACTAAAACTGGAACACACCAAAAGACGTGACCCAAGCCAAAGCGTAAAGCGTGCGTTTGTTGTGATGCTAATAAACTGCAGCTCGGACCTTCCTCAGAACTCTGCATTGCTTTACAGCTTCTTTTTTCAACAACTTGCAGGATGCAAAGTGACGAGGTAATGTATCTCTTTCTAGTTACATAGCGCTAGTTTTTGATGTGTGACAACAAGCAACTTTTGGAAAACTTAGTATTGTAGTTTTGCAGCTGGCTATATATTGCTACTTACAGCCCAGTGCTCTAAGACTTGTTCGAATAATATAAATTTGCTCTAGTTTTAATTGTCTTGTTCCCGAAGTTGAGTATCCAGGCCAGTCCAGCCCTGTCCGACCCGACCACGAAGCTAAGAAATAGCATTTATAGAGAACCTATTTTGATGCTATAAAGCTCATCTTAAAGTGTGTATTTTGATCAGGCATATATCTAAAAGTGAGACTTTTTTGTAATTCCCTAGAAAATCCTCATAGCATCTTTAAATAATGTTTGAGAACAGTCATATCAAACTTACTCTTTGATTCCCTCCAGTAGCCTGAAGTCAAGGTTGTCCTCATTGCGGTCGAAGAACCCCTTGTTGTTTGTAAAGACCAGGTGTCTAGGGTCATAAGCTCTGTGTACGATGTTTCCCAGTTGGATGTTGTTCTGGTCTACACAGTCAGCATGGTGTCCAAGCTCAACACACAAATCCTCCATCCTGGGCCTGAATCCACAGCAGCTCTGATCCAGACGGCTGTGGATCTGACAGAAAGACCACATTTCTCACTGGAAGGTTATTGCAAAGACATCACATTTTGAAAAATGACATTTATAAACATCTAAATTGGATTTAGATTTATGGGCTAACTGAAATGATCTTTCATGAAAAACAAACAGTCATCAAACCACGATTTTAGATTTTTTGGTCCAGCCAGCAGATATCCAGGAAACTGATAAATAACATCCAGACCATGACTTCCTTTTTTGTGCCCCGGGTTTTGTTTGTAGTCTGGAGCCTGAGAATGGTGTGGGAGTTTAGAGACATCATCTCAAACTGAAACATTTTCTGTTTGTAGAGATTAATAAAAGCTGAAGTGCTGTCAGACAAGTGCTCATGGCCTCTTCATTTGAATTTTGGCTGAGGTGTTCCTCACATTCTTTGTCAGTGAGGAATGGTCTTTGCTAATGGGACAATAACCCTGACCACAAACATTACATACTTTTATGGAAGAATCCTGTCTACTACAGACAAAGTCTTCATTCATACATCAAATCTGTTTCTTATTTGCTTGGCCTTAATTATCCTTGGTGTGTTTTATGGCTCTACATCTGCAACATTCAAGAATGAAGTAAACAGATTGTAATTTAACTGCAACTAATGTTTATTTCTGGTTTGTGAACATGATACCTATAAAATGCTTGGGACCTTCTTTTGCAAAAATGTCCTATCTGCAAAAGGATTAGCTTGTCTGATCTATGATTTCCAAAGTGCCAGCATATAGATTATACTCCTTTAAAAAAGTCAAGAATGTTGTCAGTTTTTCCCCATTAACAACATTAATTGGTTTAATAACGCTGCTAAGAGACTGAGTATGGTTTTTGTTGTCTTTCTTCAGCTTTACTGACAATTGAAGGTGAGTCACGACAAAGAAGACACCTGTCAATCTGTCAAATAGTTCCCTTTCTGCATAGCTGTGTTCAAGTCAAGCTGTTAAGGCAGAGCAATATGAATAAGATAATTGGAATTCTGAACAACCATACCTCCATTGGGACTTTGATAAAACATGTTCTCATTAAATCCAATTCTTTCCAAGAGTCAACAACCCATTACCCAAACTACAGCTTCACCTGGGCATCTGAATGTCAAACCCTGTAACTGGAAGACATTTTCAATCACAGAAATGGATAAATCATATTTTAGACACTAAGGTGTCCCTCATATGTGTAGATGGGACATCAGAGAAGAGGATTACATGCCAATAATAGGCTTGTAAAACAGCTTTGTGAGATTTGAGTCCTGGGGGTCTTGAAAGATACAACATATTGATCCTCCTTGGTTATGGTAAAGGAAGGCACAGAGGGAGAAATTTGCTGCTGAAATGTGACTGGTCTTAAGCTGCATTCACACCGCAAGCGACCCAGCTACCAAAATAGCGTTGACCACTGACGTATCGTCGTGCATCCATAAATACCTCATTTTGGTCACCATTGCAGTCGGCTGTCGCTTGGTGACGTCACGTCCGCTCGAGTTTCCCCCCAATCATATCATATATCATATAATAAGATGTAAAAGCGGACATTATTCCAACTGTATCCTTTTCACTCACTTATCAACCACAAAACACTGCAGCTGATGCCCTGCAGCAGCATTATCTGTGAGTTTACTGCGGTCCGTCTAGGCAGAACTAATGTCCTCACTGACTAATGTTTCCCACATGGACATAAATTGTTCCTCTGTAGTCCGGATGAATTACTGTCTGTCTAGGGTGTGCACGCACCGCTGATTGGCTGTTGCCGCACAGCCACGCACGACATCGCCTGAAAAGATCAACTTTTTTTACTTTCACATTGGGCGACAAGCTATGTGGTAGAGTGAAAAGCGGCTGTCGTATCGCGGGAGGGCCCCGCCCCACCGCGGCTGTACATTGACTTTGCATGGAGAGTGATCGCCGAGGTAGTACAAGTAGCGTTCGGTGTGAACACAGCATTAGAGTGTGCCTTGCAGTGTAGCCCCTGAATTGGGACAAAGTTCTGCATTTTTAAAACTACTTTGCTTCCGGAGACCACCCAACAATATGAGGAAACCAATTACTTATCCCCCATCATGAGGGACATGTTAAGAAATATCCAGCACAATTTCCAGGACAAGCTGAAATTACATTTTCAGAAATTTGGGAAACGTGTTTTAAAAGGGTTAACAAACCAGTGTCAAGTTTCAGCATGTCACTGAAACTGTGGATAGGGTCTGAAGGACACTAAATCCCCACAAAGTTAATAGACTCTTGTACAGAAGGCAGATCTTAAGAATGTCATGTTTGAAGGAGCTTTGCCAAATGATCTCCCTCTCATATCATTCAGAGTTTCTCTTACTAGCCTGAGTTGAACTCCTGTATCCAGCTGTGTTTGCTGTCACTTTACATGCACGTCATTCAAGGGTAACTTCAGGACAAGAAAGTAGCCTTCTGTGACCTCTTTGTATGGGTTCACTCATGTCTGCAAACTTTTATTCCCTGTGGAAAGACTTTCTATTTTCACAGTACAGTACATCTCTTATCACCTCATCATTTCTCTGAAGAGACCTGTTTATTTTCAGATAGTCACACTATTAACCCAACACATTTTAATGCATACAAATTTTGAAGTTTGACTTTTGCTCTGATTTCTCAGTCTGTGCTCTTAACACAATGAGAGTGAGAGGAAGAATCAAGGAGCCCTCTGGAGATGTGTCCTAAAAGCTCAAATCTGATCAGAGATCCAGACTTCCCACACAGGAAACAAAAAATCTGTTCAGCCAAGAGCAGGAATACCTCTGAGATTATTAAACCTTCTTTTTATATCAGTAACAGCTGGAGGAGGATTTTGTTTACAATAGCATATTTGTTATTGTCAGTTAAGGGGCTTTCTTTATATAGTATATAAGGGATCCCCAACACTATCATGACCTGGTTTAAAAAACCACATGAGGTTCATACTATAACTCACCGTAACGCAGGATCAGAGAGGGCTTGTTTCTAAACCTCACTTAAAGGTGTAGTCAGCGATCTTCTAATCTTCTCATCTAATGCACTATTTGTCAAAATCACCGTATTTCTCCTCTCCATCTACAAGATGTCCCCACTGACAGCATGTTGGAAAAAAAAGTCCGGTTTCAATACACAGCCTTGGCTCTGAATTTCAGCAGGTAAATACTGTGGCTCGAGCCGAGTCAATAAGACAGGGTACACCCCCCCACATCCAGGGGGCGATCATACTCATGCACAGATCAGACAGAGGGGGGAGGGTGGGTAGTAGGTTGCGTAGCGTGCGCAGTTAGCATAAGAGACAGATACAATAGGTGCAGTAGCAATGGCTGAAAAACAGCCCAAAAGAAAAAGGTCAGAGGAGTGAAAAGTGAAAAAGAAGGGCTATGACCATGAAAGAGCGAAGACCCGGGTCAACATTGGTGTTGTTTCCGACGGTGGAGGGAACCCCGCGAATTGAAACACCTGAAAACGGACACGTATGTTGCTGTCTTCATGCTGGATAGGTAGCAGTATTAGCTTTGCAGTACTTCACATAACAGTAACAGCCGTCAGGTATCATCTTATTGTCTAATCTGCCGAAATGTACTGTTGTTGTGATGTTATCAATAATGGCAGTTGAGTTGTCTGACGAGTCAGGGTTACCTTAGCTACATTGGTCAGCTACGCAGTTTCTACGGCCATTTCCATGACGATGCACGTCCATCAGCTTTCGGGGGTGAAACCAGGGGTGAGGTATGAAGGGAGAGGCGGGTCTACATTCGTTTATCAACAACCTCTCCACTCGTTTTCTCCCAAATCGCTGACTACAGCTATAAGAGATATTTATGCAGACTATTGGCTTATGGGACAATTAGGTGCTCAGTCATCTGAAAGTCAGCTAATTAAACAATGACACCTTCTGCGTGCAGATGAGAGTGCTGTGTGAATGACATGTGAATGATGCATATGATGTGTGTTCATCAATTAGCAAACAGCCTGAGCTGAACTACAAATCCCATAGATTATTTAAAGATATTTATAGGTTCTTACCTCTGAATTGAACACATCCACATCAGAAAGTTTAGCACCTTTGTATGCCTCGTGCACACATTATGCAGTCAAATACATTTACAACTATGTCTGTTATTTGATTTTCAAATAAGACAACGGTACACTCTGATTTTGCCTCATGGTGAATTACACACAGCACAGCATGTGTGTTTGTTTGTCATTACCACCTGCCTCCCATGTGAAGACCAGTCCCACGATTATATAGCTTCACATAATCAGCTGTGGTACAAAAAGAAGTTTGGGGACCACTGATCATGGCCAGTCTTTCTCAAAGGCATTGGTGAAGTCAGGTCTAGGTGTGCCTTGTGAATTTTAACAACCAAAAGTTTTTCATTATTTCAACTTAAAAAAAACCCAAATTTAAGTATTTTATCATTTAATTTGTTTGGGTGTGTTAATGTTTGTTGATGCAGCAGCAACATCCAGAATGTTTCATAATCTCCATTACATGGTTCGGGGGTCACCACCTTTTGCAGTCAACAGAATTTGCAGGTGGAGGAAATTATTACTTTATTCTCTCTTTCATTTATTCATCACCTTTTCTGACCTGTCTGGCCAAAATGTGTGTTGACTATAAGAAATTTACATTAACTTTAAACTAGTTTATTTCTAAACAAATATCTCAAGAAGTTACAGAGCTGTCTGATAGATTTTACTGAGGCCACGTAGGCATAAATCAAAACTTTTCAGACCAGTGTGACATATGGTGTGTGCCAGTTGTATTGGGAAGTCGGGATTTTGAAGTTCTGGTTGGGAAACTTCAACTGGAACGCCCCCCCTGAGGTCGTAATTTTAACTCACCACCCCTGACTTGACAATAGAAGATGGCTGCCCCAGTGCAAACAGTTACTAAGCTCCTGTAATAATCAGTTTATTAGCACTTCTGATTTGTGTTTGTCGCACTAAATCAGAGGTATACATATTGTTTGACTTATATTTATGGAAATGCTGCCACAGTGTTATTTACATTATTCAAGTGGTGTGAGCAAACTACAATGCAGGTAGTGCTAACAACGGCTAGCACAACAGCTAACAATAGCCTGCCAGACACGTTTTTTCCGACTTCATAACTGGAATGCTGATAAATTGGAGATGACGTCATTCCCACTTCCCTCTTCCCAGTTCCAATGTTAATGGAACGCAGCAATAGCATCAAAATATTAAGTGTTAAAGTTGCTCTTTCACATGGGTATAAATATGGTTTGATTTAAGAGGTTGGCCTCACTTGAGGTGTTCCTTGGAATAAAACATTTTTGAGAGGCACAACAACTTTTGTTCGCGAACAAAAAGCTGAGAAAGCCATGTGAGGGACTTTTCAAACAAGTTTAAGTCATGAGATTTTAGAAGGTTGAGATCTTTATGCCACATGTCCATCCCTTACTTATTAGATTTTCCCTAATCTCATTTCCAGAAATGTCACCCCAGCCCTCTTCTTGGCCCATTACTGCGCTTTTAATGTCTGTTGTATAACCACTCGGCAGTAGTTTTGGTTTTATAATCTAGCACAGACCAAGGAGACTGAAACAGCACAAAGGAAAACGAAAGCACAGAAAGTGACACTAAGCTTTCACTCCCAAAACTGCATTCTGTTAGTTTGTTTGTTTGTCTGATTAATTGTTTTACCTGTAACAGGAAGTCAAACAGAGCCAGTTTACTCCACTCATAGTGATGAACTGTGGAGCATCCGGACTCTGGTTTTGGACTGATGTTTTTGATCCAGCACCTCTGTTTCAGGGAGCTCTGGTACTCCCCCCACGTTAGCCTCACTGTGGACGAGCCAGCAGCAAGGCCCTCTGGGTAAAGAGATGAATCCCATGACACAACTGGACAGGGCAGGCCGTCTAAAAAAGGGAGGATAAACGGATTAGAAGATCAGGTTACAGCAACTGTGCAGCCTCTGTGTAAGTTTTAACCTATTTTTAACCTGGAAGAGTTGGCTGGGATATTTTCACATGATTGTAGGGTAAAACAGCCATGCTCATAGTCAGATATTTACAGTTTACAGTGTTTGAAAAGGAAATCAACAGCATGTCTAATACTCTGTAAAAGGTCAGTTTTCAGCAATAACCACCTGTATGTTTACTGACAAAGTGGAAAAGCTTGAAGCTTTCAGTCTGACCTTTGCAAGCTAACATCTGCACAGTGTTGTAACTCCATAAACACTGTGTTCTTGAGGATGGGAACAACTCTCCAGTTCTATCTATTCTTACCTCCATCATGACAGTTATGTTTAATGAAGTTTGATGGCATGTTCAGAGAATGTTGGTCGTGGCAAAAGGAAGTAATGGTTGCATTTTAGTGGTCTGATTATGGATGCAGACCCAGGAATATTTTGTAGAAATTGTTAAAACTGATATTGGGCAGACTTTAGCCTGCTGTGTGTTAATTTGTCAGTTGAGCACTGCACCATGTTTTCAACAACTCTGCCTACAGTCTGTGCTCTGTGTAAACCTTGTTCCTGTGAGCCAATGGGCTTAACCTGCTAGCAAAAACATGGTTGGATGTAACATAGACAGGTCCATTGAGGGGGCAGGGATGAGATAGTTTAGGCAGCTACTGGTGCTGTACACAGGTGGAGAGAAGTCCACATGCAGAGGACTTTGTCTTGTGCATAGAAGTGCTCTATCATGTAGCAGGGACTTGTAAAACACACAAAAGGATATATAAACCTAAGAAAGTATAATATGGGCTATTGAATTAATGCAAGCAAAAAGGTGTCTTTTTATGAGCAGAAAAATAGCGTACATTAAAAAAAATGGCACTAACTTCTAGGGCTGGGTTAAAAAAATCAATTTCATCGATTTAAATCAATTTTCCTTTAACTGGTTCAAAATCAATTCATAAAATCCAAAGATTGATCTTTAAACTTGGGCAGTTTTTTCTTCTTTGGATGTGCAGAGAAGCAGCCTGTGGCATCAACCCTGCTAGTCTCGTGTGATCAGCGTTTAGCGTTGCTTTCTACTGAACAAGATCTCATGAGATGTTACTGCAAACAAACATGGTGGAAGCACTATATGGGCACCACTGGCAAGTTTAAAAGCTGATGTTTGGATGTACAGTATTTTAGATTTAACAAGTACAAAGGAAAATACGAGTTGGACAAAAAACAAGTAATATGCAGAATATGCATATTATTAAAATATGATTAATGTAACTGCTTTGGGTTTAGTTCTTCATGTTAAAACAATTTTTAATGATGTACCAGGTCAAAAGGTCACTTTTTAAATTTACAGCACTATTTTAACTAAGCTATCCCAGACTGAATAAATAACGAATTGAATCGTGAATGGAATCGATTTGAGACCTTGTAATATGGAATTGAATCGATCCAGAAAATCTAAATCAATACCCAGCCCTACTAACTTCATTCAAAAAGTAAGTTGACAAAGCTTGAAATTTAAGCGGGTGAAACAGGAAACAGGTGAGGGTTTCTCATCAGCTTTACCCAAACATTGCAAAACACTGCCAACATTTTTGTTCAGTTTGGAAAGTGCACTCTCCTTGTTGAAAATTTGACTGAATGGAAAGAAACTGCTGTGAATCAAAAGCCACTCAAAAGTCTAAAAATATCTCTGCATCCTGCCGATTTCAGTTGAACAGATCCCTGAAGAAATAAGGGCCTTGTGTTCCTCGACCTGGGCCCAAAATCCCTTAAACCACATCTGTGTCTCACTAAGATTGGCTAAAAAGTTTTCTGTCTCGGTCTTAAAATAGCCAGAATGACACTGCAAGTTTAAAATTGAAAATATATCCCATACCTTGAGTTTGACAGAACTGATTTCTAACTTATTTGCAATGCAACAAAAACCAAACTAGACCCTTTAAAACTCCTCATGTTTTCTTTTCTGGTGCACTGTGGCAAAAACAACTTTATCTCCCCTCTGCAGATGTGAGTCACAGCTGGAAAAATCTGTCACCTGCTGTCGAAAAGCTTCTCATTTCCCTCTTTAAGCCTGGCGGAGGAGCTCATTATAGCAATTTCTGCTGCTCTTCAAGTTTTATTACAGTTGAAGTATGAATTTATATCTTTGAATAAGTTGCCTGGCTTCCTCAACTACATTTGTATTCCACTTTAAAGGACGTTTAAGATTTTGCTCCTACTTCCATTTGAATGGGAATAAATCAGAGGCTTGTGTCCCTCAGTGACCCTGGTGGTGTTTGCTTCCTGTCTCATGACTGTTGTGATTTGATTTTGTTAGTGATATTCACATGTTTTCAGGTTATGTTTTAGAATATCTGTTTCATTTTTTTCCGTATTTTTGCATTACATTCCTTTTTTTGCCAGTAAATGTGCACTTCATGTTAGCACTTTTTTGACGAATACTACAATTCAAGACAGTAACCTAAAGAGCCCGATTAAGTTGATCTTTTTAATCTGTTAATAATTTCACTCATTTTTAAGTTTATGCAGGAATTTCAAATGACAATAACCCAAAATATATGTACTTTCCTGGTGTATTGATAAAAAAAAAGCACCTAATTTCCTCATAACTCACTCCAATCTGACCAGTGATGGGTTGTTTATGAGTCTTGGGTGAATAACGTATTAAAATTTAACCTTGAAAGGGGTTACAGCAATGCTCTAACTTTGGTTTGCATTGTAGATATTGCAATATGGTATCTGTGTTGCAGTTTGCAATTATCATTCTTTTTGTTAAAAAACAAAGTCCAGTCCGTGCAAATGATAAAATCATGTTTAAAAATGTCCAGTTTTCCATCGAGTCTCACTTTCCAACCTTGTTTTAATGTTTGGCAAATGTAGTTGCCTGGAAATGAAATACATTGTCATGTATTTCAAATGTAAATACGGGGGCGGAGTAAGTTTAAAAAAACATTAAAATGGATTTTAATGAATCAAAAAGTGCTTGGGAAGACCCCTAGCCCCGTCAACAAGGCACAGGGCCCTAAACTATCCAAAATATGACTTTATGCCAAGTGAAGTATAATTTATGGAAATGATCACTTTTCTAATTGATTTGCAGTAAATGGCATATTATGAAGATTCTAAAGGAAGGCGTCTCTTAACTATTAAATCATTAGCCACATTTTTTTTTAAATGTATTTAACATTTACTTAAAAACGACATTTTCGGTTTTTCATTGTAAATGAATTAATATTCAGGGTTTTTTTGCATTTCCAAATGTCCACAAAATAAGTTTTATAGACAAATGTGTGATCTTCACAAATGTTTAAATCAGGATGGATTAAGCCTTTAATGAAAATGTTAAATAAAAATGTGCTAAATGCTGAAGCTAGTGCCTTTCAAAGCATGTCAAAATGCTTTAACAGGCACAAAACGTGATACATTAACAGAATAGAGTGAGATTAATGACTGAGACTAGATGGAAGGACATTCCTGCATGTTGTTGACTTTGTCTTACAGCTGGTTTTGGTTACGGGTTTTAACTCCAGTGAGTTACAAGAAACTCAATGGAGTAAAGTAAATTTAAATGCAAAGTAATAGTTAAAAAATTTTAGTTCTTAGTAAGTAATTGTTAATACTGTTTCTACAACTTTTTGAAGAACTTGCCCAGCCAATTTTGCCAGCCTTTCTTTTTATTTAGACAGTTTCACTTGTTTTTGTTAAAATATGTCAGAAGGTCATCATGTTTTAAATAACCACCTCTCAAAAATCTAGATTTACATTTTTCCTATGTGTTTTCATTAGTGTGAAATGGATCTTTTGAAGGGGAAAGGGGCCTAAAATGTGTCTTTTCAAGGGGCCTCCAAATAATCAAAACCGCCCCTGCCCTGTTCTGAGATTATTTTCATCATTCAGTGCTTTCAGTAAGTTATCCTCATGACAATAATTAACTGAGTCCCAGCTGCTGAGCCTCCCTAGTTTTCGTCAGAAAACCAGAGCATCTGCCTCCAGTCTGCAGACATACCATGTATAAAGCTGAACTTTCTGCTCACGGCCGGGAGCGTCCTGTTGAGCCCCAGCACTCTGTCCAGGTGGAAAGCGAACACCTCCGTGTTATCCACAGGACTGTTGATAATACCACACTGTCCTCCACATACATGACTCCTCTCTGACAGCCTTTGGTCCCTCTCTGAATCCCCAGTCTCTCCCTGAAATACCAGACGTGACGGAGAGTCTAACCGAGAAACTTCTTTGATGCGTAAAACTTTGGCATCAGCGAGAAAGCGCATGGTCCTCACGTCCTGTGCGCTGAGCCATGGCGGAGATCTCTGGCTGTAAATTCTAATAGAACTAATGTGAGAGTCTGAGTGTTCCTCTTTTAAAGTTTTATAGTTCAAATTCAGAGATTTATAATCTATATTCCGTGTTTCTCCTCTGGAGGTGTTGCGATGAAAGTTGCTCCTTGTTCGGCCCGCGTCCTGCTCCAAAGTGGAAAGTTTCTTCTGCGTAAAAGCGGAACTAACAGTGATGTTTCTCCTCACTTTTCTCCTCAGCTTTGGCCTGATTGTCCCACGTATATTAGCAGGTTTCAGGCGCTTAGTCTTTAGTGTTATGTACACCACATTAGACCGCGTGGGGACAGAGTCTGGCAGCGCATCACCAGTTTCCAAGTTATACAATCCACGAGTGTGTCGGTACTTGTCTTTGTCTGTCCGTCTGTCCTGGTTCTGCTGCGTGGATCCAAATTCAGAGACGACAAAGAACAAATAAATAGCACAAATAATCCCAATGATCAAACTCCTTCTGGAGGGGGGCCACCTCCGAAAGCTGCCGGTCAGTCTTTGGAGGGGGAAGCAGAGCCAGTGAAAGCGAGACTTCCCCATTAGGACTAATGATATTATCATGGCTGAGTGTCTTTATAGCGCCAAACTCAAACCAGGAGGAGCGCTCAGCCTCGGAAACTCATTTTGGAAGGGAGGATTTATGGGCACATTGTGCACACAGATAAGTGCGCAGGGGATGGACAGGCTGGGAAACCACCCTCCAGCCTAACGTGAGGACATTTCTCTTTTTTCTTTTTCTTTTTTTTTTTTTTTAGTTTAGTTTTTTCTTAGTTTTTTTGTGTGTGTGTTGAGTTTTTGTCCGATTTTTTTTTTGCCATTTTATTCTTTTCTATCCCTTTTTGTATCATTTTGTAATTGTCAGAACGAATTGAGGTGGAGGCTATATTGTGGTAAAAGTATTTTCCGTGGTGCGAAAGATACTGTTACTCTCCAAGAAACAAGTGTTCAAGTAAATGTTCTGCAAATTCTTGACTTGACTTGAAAAACTTTCCTTTTTTTTCTTGCCACAATCGAGGCACTTCTTTAAAAAACTGCTAATGTTTCACACTATCCATTGTAAGCCTTGATGACTGTGAGGATAGTGACAAGGCTTAAATAAACCTTATATTACATTTTCATCCATACCATGAGACAACTTTGAATAAATAAATAAATAAATAAATAACAGAAAGAGTAGAAACTGATCCCAGAGGTGAGGGCTTTAGTCCCGTTTCAGCATGTTGGCGTGTTCAAGGCGACACCTGCTGGTAATTGTATGTACTTCTTAATTGGCTCAAACTGAACTGCTATTGTTATGGTGATAAAACAAGTAAGGGCACAATACACAACACAATGGATGGAAAATATTAGCCTAGAAGTAGAAGTGGTTGATTTGACAGCAGGAAACAAATGTCTCATCCTGCTGCAGAGAAATGCCACCAGAGTAAACACAGGATTTCCTGACCTGAGGCTTAAATTTAGAACTATTGTTTCGTGACCCCAATACCAACACCTATTATTACAGAGGTATTGTTCATCAACAGGCCAAACAAGTGAGCCAGACAAATGGGACAGACTAAATCTGATCTATATTTGTTTTAGGCGATGGGTAGACAATTTCTGAAGGACTGTTTTTCAGCCGTTGACTCGATCTGACCTGGGAGATATTATCCAAGCTTCATATCTTAATATTTTACAGCCCAACAGAGATACACAATACATTCATTTACTGTAAAGATACAACAGCAACTATAAAAGTCAGTTTTAAGCCAAATCCCCATAGACAATCCAAGGGTCACATCAGGCCCTCAGAATAACAACAAATTCACACAGTTGAAGGGCAAAAGTCTGTTGTGGTTTGATTGGTAACTTTTGTAATTTAACCCCCTATAGCAATTAATGCAGCCCAAAGCAACTGATACACAGTGACAGTTTTACAATCAATTACTTCATGTTTTCTCTTTTTAAAAGAAATAGATGAGAAATACACTCAACGAGGGCAACGGTAAGAACCAGAACTGGACGGCCTCAGAAGGAAGAAGCAAAGATATCACAGCTATAGTATTAGTGATAGGGACTGATGTTACTTTTGAAAATTAAGAGATATATTCATAAAAGAATGATTTGACTAGTGGCATTATAGAACAAAATATTTAAGTTAATTCAGTATATTTGGAAAAATCTGGTCCTTGTTATTGAAAACTCAATAACTGTGACAAGCACTCACCGGTTGCACATTGTTAACATGTTCATGTAAAATTATGAGATATAAACATGTATGTATTTTAAATTGTGCCTGTAAAATGCTCAGAAAAATTAGAAAGCTTTGTAAAAAAAAGTGTCCTCAAGCTTAGGGTGTACCTTCCTGTCCGGTGTCCACTGGGATAGGATCCATAAAGGATCTCTATACATCGCTCAACTATAAATCTATATCACTTAGTACATCCCTATACATATCAACATTGCTAAACTGAGCTGAAGAAAAGCAGCTGTCACTATCTTAAGTTAGATATAATGAACAGTCAGTCATGTAATCTTATTAAACTACAGTTCTACAGTTGAAATAATATTAAGTTACCAAGTTACCAGCATTTGCCATAAGGGAATACATCACTAGTTAGACAGTATATAATATCAGTGATTTATGACAGCACATAGAGGGGCTTAAATAGTCTGTTTTCAGTTTTACATTTAGCTACTAACTGCAACCATATCAATTGTGTGATTTTGCTAAGTTAAGGATGAGTTGTCTAATACAGATGAAAGCAGCACTATGATCACTTTGGGAAATTGCAAACTGTAAAACAGACTGTTAATGTCTGATCAGAGTCACTGGAGTATCTTAATATTGGAAATAAACAGTTTATAGTCCCCCAAACTGAATTAATTTCATATATGCCCTGAATGTTAATGATGTTTTGTTGGCCTGCTCTCAATAATGCCACAGTTTATCAAAAAAAATCCATGAAAATCAATCCATGTCACTTAATAACACATAACATTACATAAATGTCTTATCACAAATAGACTTTGTTGGCTGAAGGAGGGCTCAGCCTCTTTTAGAGAGGGCAGCATAAAAATCTGAACCTCCACAGACTGAAGGCTTGAAATGTTTGTCTTAAACTCTGAAACATATAAGCATCCTATAAAGCTTTGTCTTTTAATTTTATCATCATCACTGATATTACACCCTATCAATCATATGCCATCTCAAAACCTCGTGCTCTCACACACTCACACACTGCACCCGTGACGTCAGAAAAATCCCTCAGGTTTAATTCTGCATTTAGGTGCTGTGAGAAAAATCGGAAAATTGAGTGTCAAACTTTTAAGTCTGTGGTTTATCCCTCTGATAATTCACCTAATTGTGCTACTAATTTCACCTAATTGTGCTACTTTTGCGAAGCTAAATATGGAGAAATTCTATCATGAATGTAAATTCTCCTCCTTTTAAAACTCGCAAGAGCATTTTTAGAAATACAAAACTGCTTTACCGATAGAGATAGGGCAGTTCTTCCACATATTTCGACAACAGCTAGTTTAAATATATTTTCCTTTTTAATGCCAATGAAAGTCTTGGAGGAATAATTCAACTACAGCTCTTTTCTATTAGAGATATATTTAAAGCAAGGCAAACTTTATTATATTTTCCCGGTGAACATATATGTTTTTATACTTGAAATTAACTGGGGGCCTTTATTGATGGAGTATGGGGGCCAAATGTGGCTCCTGGGCCACCAGCTGCCCACCTCTGTTCACCTTCCACTGTGAAATCCCCTGTTATTCTGCAGTTGGGCTGTAAACTGGTCAAGAGGGCAAACCTCACCTAATGGTCAGGGGCCTTCATCACGCTGTTTTGTATTGTTTGCCAACTCCCTGTCATTATGACCATCATCTTTTTAATCATTCTGTCTTATTTTGAAATCATAAATCATACATTTCGAAAATGTAGCCGTGAGTTTCTAAACAGTATCTTTAAAATGGGCTCTCATTACACTTTTCTAAACCTGAAAGTCGAGTTCTTATGTTTCCCAAATGACCATGAACGCACCAAAGTCGCATGAAAGCCTTCCTAACTTGGGAACCCCGAACATCTGAGGAGCACGTGAAGGCAGGGCTGGTGCCTCGGCTTTAGGGTCGGTTCGCAGGATGGAGAGATTTAGGCCTTTTCTTTCTGCTGGTCATGTTTCCACTGCAGCCTCTCCCCGTCGAGCTGATTGATTGGATAATTAGCAGCACCTGGATGACGGAAACACCTCGAAACTGAAGTCACGCGCGCGGTCTCCAGAGCAGAGAAAAGCACAGATATTGAATTTTTAAAAATGCTCCAAGCCAAAAACTCACTATTGTTTTTATTTGCCATCGTGATATTGATTGTGAGCTGTCGGGGCTCTGAAAATGGTTCTGAACAAGGTAAGGATGCTCGATTCCCTGCAGTCCTACCAATGGGTGCCACTTTCTCCCTAAAACTATTTAAAGTTTGACCTTGAGTTTGTTTTTCACACATAATGTGTTAATACAAAAATCTGTCTTTTCAAAATGTTAATTAGTGCATACTTCAGTCAATTATTTGAGGGGAAATTCTGGCATGTTGACATTTTCCATTTTTTCTTATCACTGGTTTGCCGTCAAGCCATAAATTCAAAATTAAAAGTCCAACATATTTTTGTCACAATGAAGGTGCTCCATATTAGATAACAATGATCTAAAGGAGAACGACCAAAGCAATCAAATGTTTTCTACTCTAAGGTTAATAATATTCTTTTTGCTTAAGTCACAATCTCCCACATTATGCCAGCCCACCCACCCAGAGGTTTTTGGTGAATAGGTTACCTTACATACAAAGCATGAATTTAATGGTACAACATTGGTATCAGCAGTTATTGATATTTGCCACACCACTGTTATATTGGCAATACAAACTGGCCACATATTGACTGGCAAAATATACAAGTGGACTGTATTGGTGCACTGTAACATCATGGCATAGGTACATTTGAAAATCAATAGTTTATTTTTGTCCTTTTAAAGAGTGTAAAGTTGTTTTCTTGTGTTAGAACTGCTTACACATTTAGACCATCACATTAGGCAGCAGCAATTTAGAAAGTATCAGTATTGGTGATACCAAGTCCAGAAATATCGACTTGTCCGATAGCAGCAAAAACCTTAAATTGTGCATCCCTAATGGTGATATTTTATTATTCAATAATTTATAGAAATTTAGGACTTTTTTTTTTTTTTTAAATTAAAAACAGCCTTTGGTCACTAGATGGCAGCAGAAATTCAGCCACTTTATGCTCCATTTGTCGCATTTATTGCTAAGAGATGTTGCAGGGATCATGCTAATTAGAAACTAGATTTTAATGTAATGTTGGTTCTTCATGCTAGCAGATTGAAAAATACTTTGTAGTAACAAAGAATTGTCTTGTTTATAGTGTATTGCTATATCTAGGTATGTCTTATTTAGGGATGCCAAATTATTGAGTTAATTACGTTTAACTTATGTCTGATAAAACTGCAGATCTTCCTGCATCCACAGACATAGCTGTTGTTTTCAAACATGCAGTCACTTCCTGTTGTCACCTGCCTCTGTCCCCTGATTGGGCCGTTCGAGTTGTAGAGTTTTTAACGCATTGGGCTTCTTGTGCTTCAGTTTTTGGTGGGTGTAGAACAATCTTTTGATCTGCCACAAAAATCTAATGAGTTTCGATGAAAATACCTCAAGTTGAAGGCTTTTTCAGCGTGTTTTTTCAGTGTCATTAAAAAAAAGTGATTAATTGGATTAATTACAGGTCATAGTTAATCAATCTCTCTTTTTTTAATCTCCTGACAGAGCTGGTCTTATTATCAGCCATGTATTGCAAAGCATACTACCAGATTCCTGCCAGCACAAGACCCTAAAATATTCCCTGACTCCAGTTTATTACAGAGTACACTTTAAATATATGGATAAATAAGCAGGACTCCAATAGTAAAATGTGATTGGCAGTTTTTCTTATAACTTGGGGACAGAGTGGCACCCATTAGTTAGGAAGACCCATATGCAGTAAGGATTTGTCGGCTTGAACCCATCATTTTTTATGTTTGTATTTTTTTTTCTTCTTTCAGCCATTGAAAATGAAGTATTTAGTGAAATGGGGATATTTAATTACACCATGAACTCCACCAATATGACTCATTTCGCCTATGGCATTGCTGCAAATGTGGTTGCTGTTCTGCTGTATGGAAGCAACGTTGTTCCTGTCAAAAGAATAGAGACAGGAGATGGTAAGCAAATGGGTTTCCTTTTTAAGATTCCACATTACCATTTTAACGAAGAGTAAACTCACTCTGAGGTCTGCAAGTTTGAGAATCCTTGTGATATTAAGTTTTCTTGAATCTTCAGTAAAATGCCCCTCTTTTCTGCCCACAGGTATGTTTTTTCAGTGGGTGACCTGTGCTGCGATTTGGGTTGTAGCGATGCTCGGAGACTTGATGCTTCAGTCACCCAAGTTTCACCCTTTCGCGATGCTTGGAGGTTTTATCTGGGCTACAGGTATTCCGACATGAAAGTAAAAGTTCAAACTTCAATCATCCTGAACATTTCTGTCCTGCTTTAGCTTAATTTGGTTTTGATGGGATTAAGTCTTTTAAAGTTGAGTTCAGGATGCTGCAGTCAGACTCTAAACATCAGCTTTTGACACTGCTGCTGTCCATATAAGACATGATGCTGAGACCAGCACTGACTTTATTTCACCAGGATTTATGCAAACAATAAAAGGTATGCTGTACTTGAGTAGTACTGTTACCTCCGCCAGGAGGTTATGTTTTCGGGAGAGTTTGTTTGTCTGTCTGTCTGTGAACAAAATAGCTCAAAAAGTTAAGGATGGATTTTGATGAAATTTTCAGGAAATGTTCAGCATGGGAAAAGGAAGAAATGATTCAATTTTGGTGTTGATCCAGATCACGTCTGGATCCGCCATGACGAAAAATGCGATTTTCGTGAATAACTACTGAACTAAAATAGATATCATGATGAATCCAATTGCTAATGGTATGTTTTCATGGTCAAGGAATCTAAATATTTACATGAAATAAAGGTAGGACTAATATTTATGGTAAAAATCACAGTATGGGAGAGGACTGTGGTGCTCGCGGAGGTCTGCGCTCTCCGAGTGCTTTTCTAGTTGGTGTAATAATTTGGTTTCATAATATGTGCTTGGCTTTGTGTTGTAGTCCAGACAAGGACCTAAATAAACCCTCATGATTGTTTTTCCATAAGTGGGATATCATTACATAACCGTGAACTCATTTGTGATCAACAACAGAGGCACAAAACAAAGAAAAAAATCAAAATACATTCAGACAACAGTATACTATTAATGCAAACCAAAATACATATTTATTAGGAATGCATTATACTGGATTGTTTATATTTAATGTGCAGATATTTTCAGACTTATCAAGCCAAATACTGATACCAGTGTGCACATTTTTGTTGTCTTTCATATGCTTGTTTTGTTGTTTTTTCTTAATGTATTTTGGGGCATTTTGTGCGTTTATTGATAGGAGAGACTGACAGTGGATAGGCTTGTGAAAGGGGTGAGATAGTAGGGGCAGGCACTCTGCAAACTGGCCACAGGCTAGAAGAAATACGCTTGTCAGGCCTGACATAATGACCACCATCACCCTGACTGGTCTGGAGCTGTACAGCCCCACAAATGACCAACTGCAATGCACTCTGTACCTAAAAACCTCTCTGTCAACATTAAGGTCTTCTGCAGTTTGAGCGACAGTAGCTCATCTGTCAAATCGGACCACACAGGGCCAGCCTTCGTTCTCCTAGTGCATAAATTTGTCTTGGACTCCCATGACCCTGATACATTCACCACTGTTCCTTTCTTGGACCACTTTAGATAGAAACTGAGCACTGCTCTGTCAAAGTTTGCCCCCAGCTGCTTCTGACATCATCTTTGGGGACAAAATGTTCCCCTGCAGCCTGATACATGCTAACAGATGCCATGATAAAGAGATGATCAGTGATCATAACACGATGCGTAGATGGTGTATATTAAAATGAAGTGCCAATTAGGACTTCAATAAAAATGCTAATTCTTAATTAACCATTACATATATAAATGGGGGGGGGGGGTAATTGCATAAACCAGATCAGATGTCAGCCTGGTTTGTTACATGTAAATGCAGCTCACATCTAGGTGCACGCATACATGCACAATTCTGATCTTTTTAAACCATGTAGAACAGAAAAGATAATCAAGTAACACTCCATGAACCAGCAAAGAGTCTTGGGGTGGCACAAGGCTCTCTCTGCTTTAAGGTGTCAAAATTTGGTTCATGTAGCTTCCCTAAAACAATGCAGACACACTGACATACTGCTTTTAAAGGTCTTTGCACACAAATGTGAGAGTTTGCACTTTTTCCTCATGATTGTATCGATACTTATGTTTGTGTGTTCATTTGGAGTTTGTGTGTGCACAAGATTTACAGAATAGACATTATAAATGCTTTGAAGACGGACAGGAATTTAGTCAATCTGGATTTGAGAAAAGGATTTTTGGCAAATGAGCCTAATACCTACAATACACTAACATGAGAACAGCATGCTTGTGAATATAATTTAGGTCTACTATTGAATTTTTACCATTGGGACTTCTAATACTGGAAACTTTTGAACTGAAACTTTCTTCAGCAATGAAACTAAATCCAAAAGTCAAATGCACATAACTGATAAAAATCCAAATGTTTGTCTCCCAGATTGTTTTAACATTGTGGGAACCCTTCAGTTAATCAGAAGTACTTTAATTAATCCTCATCAGTGTTGACTTTAGTTTGACAGATGTTTACCCTGCAGTCTTTATTTTTGCTTCTAACATTTTTCTCTTTACACATTCAGAGGGCTGATGTTGCACATTTTCACTTGGGGGCGAATCACGAGATGCTGCGTTTTCTGTATCATGTGAACACTTAATCTTTTCTCATCCTTTCTGCAGGGAATGTTCTAGTTGTTCCAATAGTTAAAGCAGTTGGCCTCAGTCTTGGGGTCTTGATATGGGGGTCCTCCAGTTTGTTGATGGGCTGGGCCAGCACAAGGTAAGTGAGAAGATGAACCTTCTTTTGTTGACTTTTAACAGGTGAACGTCTTTAAAAGGTATTGACTGAATGAAATTGCTTGGACCTGCAATAGAAATGTCACTCTGTGTCGTGAGCAGGAACTTTGTCATTTCCTATAAGTCAGTGATTTTTCTGTTACAGGTTCGGCTGGTTTGGGATTAATGCTCAGGATGTCTCCAGGCCAGTACTGAATTATTGTGGAGCTGCTCTCTGTTTGCTAAGGTATGTATCATATCTATTTTGGACGTCTGCTGACCCACTTTCTAGACAGTTTTGTGGCTGCTCCTAAAAAAGAGAGCACAGATGGCTACTGGGTCATGGCAGAAACCATGAAGACAAGAATTTGATCAATAACAAGATCATGGCGATTGAAACCATTGCTGACGGATTTTGTCTTTACTCATTGAGCTTCAAAAAATTAGTGAGCAAAATATGATTATATTAAATAGGTATCTATGATGATTATTGCTTTTGATTAATTGGTTGATTGATGTATGGATTTGCTTAATGATGAAAAAGTAGCATCAAAAAAATATTTACTTTGACATCTGTAAAGCCCCAGTCACACATTCCCGTTTCTCATGGCGATTGTGCACGATTATCATAATCCTGATGAAACGTGCTTTGGTCGTGGTGCATGCGCTACTTGGTCTGGATCAGCCTTGTATAGTCGTGGATGAACGGCGGGGAACGGGGAAGGATCCCGACAGTTTTGAACTGTTCAAAACTGTCGTGGAGAATCGCTGCACTCAGTGTAGTGGGATGGAAGCCTTATGCAGTCCTAATGTGAACGGCATTAGCGTGGCATGTACGGAGCTCAGTCAGGTGGATCGTGGCTCAATCCTGAAAGCTTTCTGAGGACGACGGACAAGGATGTATCCGTTTGTGCCTTGACTGTGTCCAGTTCAAGACGGCGCAAGCGACGGGGCTCAGTCGGGGCTTACGTGACGCGAACTGAGCTCGAGCGGGGCTTGTCAGCGGGATGAAAATTCATGCAATCCTCATCATATCGCTGTATTAACCTAGCTGAAGCGGGACGAACGCCACCGAAGCGCTGTAGAAGCGCTACTGACGGTGTATTTGTGGGGTATGTCCAGGGGTGAGACAGTCATTTCATCCCGTATCGTAGTGATCACACCAGCCTCCTGAATCGTGTACAGTCGTGCACAATCGCCATGAGAAACAGGAATGTGTGACTTAGGCATTAGTGATGGGTGGCACGGTGGTGCAGTGAATGTGCCTCACAGTAAGAAGGTTGTTGGTCGAATTTCAAGTCGGTCAGGGCCTTTCTATGTGGAGCTGCATGTTGTCCTCGAGCATGCGTGGGTTATCTCTGGGCATTCCAGCTTCCTTCCACAGACCAACAAGGCTCATTAGGTTAACTGGTGACTCCAAAAAATGTCCCTTATGTATAAGCGTGAGTGTGAATGTCAGCTGGAACAGGCTCCAGCCCCCCAGGACCCCAAAAGGGATAAGTGGTATAGATAATGGATGAATGGATCTTCAGTAACTGTTAGTCAAAAGCACATGCTAGGAATTTGTTTGTCCTTAATTTTAAGAACTGGTTTAGAATTTTAAATTGCCTGGTGAAACCTAAAGCAAAGGTTGTCAAACTTTATTTTGCACAACTAAAATCATGCCAAGATTTTAAGGAACATTGTACTTACATCCATGAAAATTGATTTTTAACCATGTTATAGTACTTGATCAGTCTGTAGGTGTTCGTTTCCACCTATATATCACTGCCTCATAAAATTTTGCAGGGAAATTAATATCTGTTGAAATATTTATTCCATGAAGACATCATTTACATTTTTGTCAGATTTTGTGAATAATCAGTCCAATTTCAACTTTAACAATCATGAATTTGAATTAGGAGAATAAATATTTTGCAGTTGAAACTGGAAAATACTGTTCAAAAATATGTGATTGAGGGGATTACACACTCTTGCATTCGTTTGTCTTACACTTTTAGGTGATGGATGTAAAATTTTAAAGCACAGCTAGACTTGCCTCTGCCTTGGCACACAGTTTTAGAACCACTGGCCACAGAATAAAGCACAATTAAGATGTGGAGCGAGAAACTACCATTAGAGATGAAATGTGCAATTTTGGCTGGTCCAAATCACAAATAAAATTAGATTGGTACAACTGCTCAGCACTAGAACATAATTTAACTTCCTCTTGTCACTGAAAATAACCCGACTTTTGTATTTGCTCCAGCGGCCTCATCTTTTTCTTTGTGAAATCAGACGTGGACCTGCATTCCAACTCTGAATCAATTCCCTTACTTATCGACAGAGTGAGTA
The DNA here is from genome assembly GCA_036419115.1 of Scarus forsteni. NCBI lineage: Eukaryota > Metazoa > Chordata > Actinopteri > Labriformes > Labridae > Scarus > Scarus forsteni. The sequence goes on from JAZDUH010000383.1 coordinate 25,961,663, forward strand.
TTGATTGGATGTTGGTTGATTTTCTCGTCTTTGTAGAGGTTACCTCTGACATCACACTCAAAGCATATTTTGATTAACCAATACCCTTCCAGGAGGATCAATTCCTGCCCCTCGGTCTCTCAAAAGTGAGTCCCAATGACATTGTCTTGTTATGTGTGTCCAGCTCATGTCATTGTTGTGAGTGGCTTCATGTCTCCGTTAATGTTTTTTCTTTCTGCAGAGACCAGTTTCAGGCATTAACGGGCCGAGCTCTACACCTTTTTGGATTGACATCATTGGGACAAAGACCAGGCGGTTCATGTGAGCTCAACAGATTAGCAGGCGTGAGCTGTGTTTGCACAAATATCAAATGTTCTGCAAGTTTAAGAAACACAGATCAAACTTAATTTGTAGACAAAGAAATGGACATAAAAAGAAGGTCTAGACCAGCAGTCCTCAAATAGTTTGGTTGAGCACCCTGGTGTGCCTGAGAAATTGGCACAAGCATAATTTTTAACTGCAACAAGTGACTTCATCAGTGCCTGAGGTACATAAATGTCTGCATACAGCAGTCATTAATAGATAGATGTGGATGTGTGCAGATTCTATGACACATTAAAGGGGCTATTTTTCAGTAATATGAATATGGTGAGCCTTAATTTTGGCTAGATAGCAGGTCTGCCTTGAAACAAATCTAAAAACCATTAGTCAAGACAGAACTTTGTTTTTCCCAAAATTCCAAAGTGCAATTATTATGACTGCACAAGATTATCAGTGTAGCCTTGCTATCTGCGTACAGGTTAACTTTTAATTTGACAGATACAAATCTTGCATACTTACGAAATATATTGATGGACTAGAATGCCCTACCTTATCGATGAAACAATTTTTGGTCATTTTTAAGCCAAACAATGTCCTGTATATTAGTAGCAATATCAGCACAAAAATAAGGTGGGAAAAATCAGGATAAGGGATATTGGTACGGTTAATTATTGAGATCAGAGTAGCACATTTGTTGAGGTGGGACTTAAGTTCGGTTTCTACAGCTTTCACATTGTTTATAGAATGAAGTAGAACAATATACTCACCCAGAAGGCTTTCCTGATCCAAATAGTGTTTCAGGAGATATTTAGGTCCAAAATCGAGCGGCGGACATCCGTATAATGGTAGCACATAGGGCATACAGCGCCGCTCCTAAAACTGCATTAATCATCCAAAAACTCACTAGTTTCACCAATATTTCATCATGGTCCGCTCAGGCTACTCCTCCATTACAGTCTGTGTTGCCCCAGACATGTTTTTGTGACTGTGCCGACCTCTGAACTGAAGAAGAACGCTTGCCTCCGCACATGCGCAGTACTCTGGAGCGCTGCCTCCGCGTCCTCCTTTCAATGAGCTCCTCATCTGTAAACTCTGGCTCAAAACTGTAAGGACACCCATCATATTCAAAGTTCTCCACAACATCTTCATCCGATAGATATTCATCCATTTTGCACAAAACTGGAAGAAGAAAGTCATTGTGTAGCCGGCTGTCTTCCCCTGAAACAATGAGCCGCACTGCGCATGTGCGGAGGCGAACATTCTTCTTCTTCAGTTCAGAGGTCAGTACAGTCACAAAGACATGTCTGGAGCAACACAGACTGTAATGGAGGAGTAGCCCGAGTGGACCATGATGAAATTTTGGTGAAACTGAGTTTTTGGACGATTAATGCAGTTTTAGGGGCGGCGCTGATGCCCTATGTGCTACCATTATACAGATGTCCGCCGCTCGATTTTGGATCCAAATATCTCCCGAAGCACTGTTTGGATCAGGAAAGCCTTCTGGGTGAGTATATTGTTCTACTTCATTCTATAAACAATGTGAAAGCTGTAGAAACTGAACTCATCCTTTAAGGCCATCTGACCAATAACAACATTGCCCTGAGTCCTTGTCAATCATGTCTATGCCTATAAAACCAGAAAACTTTTTATTAACATAAAAATTGATGCAAATTCACACAAAAAAACCTATTGCAGTGAGAGCCTTTTGATATATTACATATTTAGACCAAATATGTTTTGTTGAACCAGGGCTGTATATGTTTATTTAAGCCATAAAAAAAAACATCTGTCCTCTGCACACAGTTGTGTCAGAATTCTTTCAGCCACCCTTTAACGGACACTCAAACTTCTATTGTTCCCACTTCACTGGCTTCATATTTGAGTTCAAGAGTTTGCCACTTGATATTGCAACAAGCAAAAGGTTGCAAAGTTGCAGTGTTAAAAAAAAAACTGCCTTTGTGAACAGAACCAAACACTGATTTAAAATCCAGGGGTCTCAGGGATCAAGGGGGAGGCCGAGAGAAGAGGGGCAAGAAAAGTTTATGAAATATGAATTGAATAGGTAATCAGTAAAAAAAATTTCTTGCTTGAGGACAAAAAAACATGGGAATAAATATTAGAAAAGAAGCCTCAGGCTTTGGACAGAGGTTTTGAAGAAAGCTGCTGTCTCTCCTGATGAATTTTGTGTTCAGGGATCCTCCAACAAACATGATCCAGTTAACAATGCCCTGATATATATAACATCTATAGACCAGAGAGAATAAAACATTGTGAGAACACAAAATAATAGTCACAGATTAATGTAAGAATGCAGTTATACTGCAGAAAACAATAAATGATTGGAAGAAAATGAATATTGCAAACATATTTAAAAACGAAAGATCTAATGCAGATTCACTGTTCATTTACATTATTTGATTAAATACTAAATAGGTTTATGAAATGTTTTATATTCAAATGTCAATGCACATGGCATCCTTGCAGCTTTTATGAGCGAACTGTGCATTGTTAAAATGTTTAATTAATTCACCCTCTTGTCAGCGATGATTGAAAGCTCCTTCATCATGCAGCGTCTCTCTCTCTCTGTTTCAGCGGCTGCCTACTTGCTGCCTTCTCCGGCCTGCTGTATGGGTCTTCCTTCACACCCATCCTCTACATTAAGGCCAACTCTGGCTGTACGGACTGCATGTTTAAGGGAGCCAGTGCTTTTGGTATGTTCTCGGAGTCTGACAACAACACACCCTCCAAACCTGTTCATGCTGGTATTGATATTTTAAAGTGTTTTGACTTTTGCTTGACTTCAAAACATCATGAGCCTTGGGCTATAAATAACGTTAAATTCTCCAGAGAAGCATGTTCATCATCATTTTGTCTGTGGGCAGGCTTCAGTATTTTTTTATCTCAATAACGTGTCATACTGTTTGAATGTGTCCCTAAAAAACCCTAGCTTCAATAATGTGTCTGAGACCTTATGGCCAAAAGCATGTGGTGTGTTTTGCTGTAGAAAAATACAAAATTGATCCAAAACTTGACATTTGTTGTTCCTTTCCAGATCTGGACTATGTCTACGCGCAGTGTTCTGGTATTTTTGTTGCAAGTACTGTGTACTTTGCTATCTACTGTGCTGTCATGAAAAACAAGCCCAGAGTCTACTCCACAGCCATCCTGCCAGGTAAGTTTATCAAACCACAACTCACTTTAGACTTAAAGCTATGGTCTACGATTTGGAAGCTTTGTACATATTAATAACACCGTTTATAAGGCTGTTATGGTCCTATGGTCCTATCTACACAGTATAAAGACCAAAAAGAATGAAAAAAATCCATTCAGTATATCCGCTGAAAAGCTGCATACTAGCTGACCAATCAAACCTAAGAACCTGCGACTATTAATTGGTCCGTGAGTTGGTCTGTGAGTCCATCCAATCCTCGTCTCCTCGCCACGCAGCGTCATGCGCGCCATGGTCCCGTCTCCTCCCCTCTACCTCCGTGAGCAGCTAGCAGCGTTAGCTACTGAACTATCATGGAGCCGGAAAAGCCTAGCGCCGAGACCGGCCGCCTCCCTCTGCCCAACGGAGCTCTGCCCGCTGGTTGAGGCCTGTTAGCGGGCTAACGGCTAACGGCTAACTAATAGCCTCAGCCAGCCGTCAGACCTTCAGCATCGGCCGCTTTCGCCCTGGTTGATCAGGTAATGGCTTTGTTTACTACAGTGGGAGATGTCTGCTGAATAACTCTGGTTAGTTTGTGCCTGCACGGGCTAATAACTTGTAGGGGAGCGGATTAGCCTGTTAGCCGCTAATCGTTAGCACTGTAAGCTGAGCTGGGGAGGACAGGCTGAGAAAGATAAATCCTTCCCCACACTCGGCTCCGCTCTGGCGGCGCCAGACCCGCATTGCCGCCGGTCCAATTGAAATGGCTACTGCTGTGTGTTACAAGGGGGATGTCTGTCCTGTTTGATACTTTCAGTTGAGCTGAGCTGTTTTTGATTGAGTTTGCTGCTGATATATTGTGCTAGTCGCTCGTAGCTCTGTCCGAGGGGGCTATATGAGGCGTCACGAGCTGGGGGCGGGATCTTGGAACACGGAGGGGAGAGGTGAGGGAAGGGGGGCAGGCTGCGGTTTCAAATCGTAGACCACAGCTTTAAGAGTTTAAATTGAATTTGTAGACTACATACAAAGTGAAACTCGGCTCTTGATACATACCATGGGCAAGGTTCACTACTGCAGGCCAAATACGTCTTTTTCGCTGATACATAACCCGTGTATGATTTTTTTTTCATAGTCTGAATGGGACAAATCAATTCAAATCAGCCACAGGCCATTTTCATATGTGGTCCTGAATCAGATACATATCTGATGTTTCTCAAAGGGACATCAATGTGGCAGTTATGCCGCATTTCATCCAACTGTTACATTATTAAAGTGAAACAGACGTCACAAATCTGCGTCAGAGGAGGCAGGACTCGGCATGATCAAATTGAAACAATAGATGAAACAAGGATAGTTAAAGTATGTCTGTGAAGGCCCTCGTGTTACAATCCCACCACCCCAGTTCAGACTCAATATCCACACATGCCTCTGTTCAGAAGCAGCAACCAGTGCTCCACAAAAAAGCCATTGTAAAATTGTCTTCTCATTTTTTCTAATTCTTCTTCTCCTCATCACTTTGTCGTAGATTTGTTGGCTCTGATTGCGAAACAACTTTAAATCTTACACACTTACTCAGACGTGTATGTGTATCAATGTTACTTTGTGCAAATACAGCATGTTTTTTAAACAACCAAGCAAAAAAATCTGACCTCAACAAAAAACGAACTGATCCTTAAGACCAGCAGTGTGAATGTAGCCATGGTAACGAACCCCCAAAACAAAAGAAACACAGATGTGTTGGTCTCCTCTGAATTCCAGTTTCGTGTGAACTTCTCATTTTTAAGGCAAATTATAATCATTCATATGAGGCGGCCTGAAAGGAAAATCTGCTCAAGGCCAAATTCAGATCATAACTTGTGATTATGAATGCTGGGAGATTTTCCTTATCTAATGGGCCACAAGCCAAAAAGGGATGAAAGTCACACAAATACACACAACAATCTGCTAACTCACCAAAACTCAGAGCCAGATCACAGCACAGGCTGAATGAGGAATGAACGGGCAAGTCTTACAAGGGGAAATACCTAAAGATTAGGAGCGCCCCCTGCTGACTAGCTGTAAACCCCATCTTCTCCGTGATAATGGATGGAGCATGTATTGACCTTTATGATTTAATCCAAAATTATTCTAAAATATGCCTTATGTTTGTATATTCATATTCAGATGTGCTAAGTCGAGGAGAAGTAGACCAAAACCTGAACAACTACCAACAGAATTATCTGTAAATAAGTTTCTGCTTAAGATCTCACACAAAACACTGCAGACTGTGGCCACGTCTACATGCTGTCATTACCCGTTTCATAACCAGAATATTAGCAATAACCCAGTTGCGTATTGAAAAAACAGAATATGCTCATTCTGGTTTTTAAAAATCCAAAAATAACCCTATGTGTTGCTCCTTTTCTAACCTGAATATTTGGTCAAGTATACACTTATCGGAATATTCCCATCGAAGGGAACATTAATTTGTGTTCTGCACGTTCTCTTTGAAGAAATCTTGGTGTTTTGAATACAGAAGTACTTGTTGTTAATGGCACAGCTCCAGCTTGATTTCCTATGTCTTCACATCCTCGCCTTCCATTCATGGCGCAAACTATGGCGACTCCTTCCTGCTCAGGGCTGCTCATTATCCGCCATGCTGCTGCTGTTGTTTATTGCTATTGGATACAGGAAGAACTGCGTCATGATGTTCATGTGTCGAGATGTTGTCCATGCATCGCTGTTTTGATTGGGATAAAAAGTGTACTGTTTGCTCACACATGCAAACAGGTTATTCCGAATGTTTCAAAACTGGAATATTGGCCTTAACCCAGATATTGACTGCATATAAACGTAGCCTGTATCTATCTACAGGGTTTTTGATGCGAGTTTTAGTGGAAGCAACATGATTTCAAAACTGCAACTCCTCCAGTGTATATCTACTGTCTAGACTTTCAGAGTGTCACCAACACAATGCCATTGATCCAGCTATGATAACATGATCCATGCCTCAGTTTATGGAATTACTTTCCTCTGTAGTAGCTGAAAAAATATGCCACATGATATAGCATTTAAAATTCCGTCAGTCCATAAGGGCTTGGGCTGGGGACTCATTCTGATCAGAAATGTTTTGCTGTGTTGTCAGCTGACTACAATAACACAACTGAAGCCTCGAGGCGTAGAGGTTGCACCTAAACATGTCCAAATAAAGTCGGGTTACAGTCACTGGTGGTGCAGAGGAGTCAGGAATGAATGGCAAAGTTCTGACCTGATATGTGCTTCCACACCTGTGTTCTATATTGCGGAAACAATATAATTTGCGTTAACAAAAATAAAGTGTAAATGAGCAGTTTAACATAACATTATCCAAGCTTATATGCTTTATGTTGAATATAATACTTGTATATCCAGTATATTTGTTCAGAGTTAAACAAAAAAAAATGAAGCTTTTTTTCTGAATTGTCCCAGAAAAACTAACTAATGACTCAGGATGCACAGTACTGTTGGAAAAATATTGATATTAGCTGATAATGGTTTTAAAATGTATGTATCAATACCTGTATATGTGAAAATTTCTTCAGCCAGTATATTAACCAAACATACTGACCATATATTTCTCATATATAGACAAGCTATATGGGTTTACCATAATGCTTCACCTTATTTTTTTTCAACATCTGTTTTCTAGAAGCAACAGTAACATTTTTAGCTAATGACATTTCTGTAGCAGCAATAATGAGTTCAGAGACCTTGGCATTTCAGGTATGTCCAAATACTTTCCAACTACAACTACGGACTTCCTAACTATCCATTTAAGGCATGTCAATGTATCAAATGTTATTGATTTTAATATGATATCACTTAAGCCAACATTGATGGTGTTGATGAAAATTATACAAATAAAGTACATTTCTTCTGACTTGTTGTGGACAAACTAATGTAAAAATTTTACACTTGTTAAGTATAGTATTAACAATTAAAAATGAAAGCACTTGCACTAATGGAGAATTATCTTATTGCTGAAGAGTAGTAAGTTGAGTTCAGTTTATTCTGATTGCTTTTTGGAAAAGACCAACAAAATGATGCAAATCCTCCTTTTATTGTTATGTCTACTTTTCCAAATGTTGATGAAAAATGTGCAATTAAGATATTGCCCACTCTTATTTGGGTTAAAATATGACTGAAGATCATAAGCTATCAAGATAATGCTGATTTATTGATGCGAAATTCCTGCTTGCTTTTGTTGGTCCTTTTCATATTTACTGATCCCCTTCCATGTTATTGAGTGGGTTCTGTATTTTTTTTTAGCCAGTTAAAGGTGCAAAAATTGTAATGAGGATAGCAAAATATCTTTTATTCAGTAGTCTTACTTTTTTTAATTTCCTGATCAGAGGTTTGTGCCTGACCTAAGAAGCCAAAAATTCAGACAATCTCCCCTGATATAAATGTTGACACACTATTGTTTGATAATAACTAGTTATTCAAAAAATATAATTCAGGTATTGCCGCTAGGTACACCTGGATGTATAGATCTGACTGTGAACACATCAAGTTTCATGTATAAGAGCTAACCTCCAATATCTGTTGCTGTAGGAGTGTAAGTGCCATTTTTTCTAATCTTTTTTTTCACCAGATCATATCTAACCATTTTTACCCCTTAAAGCGTATATTCTTCTTACCTGTGCGTGACCCATGCATTTACCTAAAAGGTAAGTTAATGCTCTAATTATTGTCTTTCTATCTCTCAGGTATGTTGTCAGGAGTGATGTGGGCTTTAGCAACATACTGCTGGTTCCTGGCCAATAACTACCTGAGTGCTGTTATTACCTTCCCCATTGTCACTGCAGTAAGTACATCATGTCCTCCGAGCTGCTGGGTTTCCTTTCCATCACTCCAGAGACATTCCTGTCAGCATGTCGGTGTACAAGGGAACCATCTAATACTTTAAGGTTGGAAGTAGACAGTGTTTTTCAGGGGTTTGAGTCTGAAACTTTTAGTTGATATTCCTGTTTGCTCCCAATGTCATCTGTCATGATCAGATATTAAGCCGCAAACATTGGTGGACCAGAAACTATCAGAAAGTTTCAGTAGGACAGGTTTGAATACAAGTATTCACTGAAGCCGGGCATACACATGTGATTAGAGTTGTGGAGTTGTTAGATGAGTTTTGAAGCTGGGCTTGTGAGGTCTGAAATTAAAAACAGTCATGCAGCAAATGTAGATATATTTTTGGTGTGGCAGGTAAATCTTTAAAGGGTTACGCACCAAAAGGCAGGTGCATGTGTCGTGAAAAAATCATGCTGAGTAAACATACAGTGGAGGAAATAAGTATTTGACCCCCCGCTGATTTTGAAAGTTTTCATACTAAGAAATAAATGAAGAGTGTCTGATTTTTATGGCAGCTTTATTTTAACAGTGTTAAAAAGAATATCAAGGAAAAATTTGAGAAAAGTCAATGTACAGCTGCATTGGGGCGGGGCTAACCCTCCCGGGATGTGACAGACGCTTGTCACACTACCACATCGCTTGTCGCGCGATGTCAAAGTAAAAAAAAGTTGATCTATTCAGATGATGTCGTGCGTGGCTGTGCAGCAACCGCCAATCAGCGGTGTGTGCGTGTGTGACGATGCCCATGACAGACAGTTTTTCATCCGGACTACAGAAGAACAATTTATGTCCGTGTGGGAAACATTAGTCAGTGAGGACATTTAGTTCCGCCTAGACAGACCGCCGGAAACTCACAGATAATGCTGCTGCAGGGCATTAGCTGCAGTGTTTTGTGGTTGATAAGTGAATGAAAAGGATACAGCTGGAATAATGTCCACTTATACATCCTATTATATGATATATGATATGACCGCGGTGAATCTCGAGTGGACGTGACGTCACCGAGCGACAGCAACGGTGACCAAAATGAGGTATATATGGACTTGCGACGCTATGTCAGTGGGTGACGCGATTTTGGTAGCTGGGTCGCTTGCGGTGTGAATGCAGCATTAAAGCACCAGGCTGTAAATCGCGATATATAGCCCGCTACAAAGCTACGATGCTAAGTTTTCCAAAAATTGCTTGTTGTCACACATCAAAAACTACCGCTACGTAACTAGAAAGAGATACATTACCTCGTTGCTTTGCACCCTGTAAGTTGTTGAAAAAAGAAGTTGTAAAGCAATGCAGAGTTCTGAGGAAGGTCCGAGCTGCATTTATAAGCATCAAAAGAAACGCACGCTTTGGCTTGGGTCACGTCTTTTGGTGCGTCCCAGTTGTAGTCAGAAGTAGGAATTTCTGAGTTCCGAGTAGGAAACTGCAACTGGAACGTTCCCCGGAAGTCGGAATTTCCTACTGGAAACTCAGTGAAACCTCGCCACCCCAGAGTTGACAATCAAAGATTGATGCCTCCAGTGTGAACAGTTATTTAGCTCCTGTAATAATCCATTTATTTGCACTTCTGACTGGGGTGTGTCGCTCTAGATCAGCTCTATACATAGTATTGTTAGACTTATATTTACAAAAATGCTCCCATAGTGATAATCACATTCTTCATACAACAACGCAGAGCGTGCAACAACAGCTAACAATAGCCTGGTAGATCGGCATGATTTTTTCCAACTTCAACTGGACCACCGATAAGATGTCAGAGAAGATGTCACTCCCAGTTCGGAGGTTACTGGAACGCAGCATTACGACAGTCTCTGCGTGGGCTCATGGGTAGCAGAGTCTTTGTCTTCGGAAATAGATTCTACTCATAGCACCTTTTAAGTTTAATTTCTGACTCTAACAAATTAAGGAGGAATCATACACAGATGTAAGAACATACAGGAAGTCCATTCACAAACTGCCTTGTTTTGGCTCCTGAAGTCAGTATTTTGTTGAATATATTGAATAAGAAAGCGCGAGTGATGTTTAAAAAGCAGCTTCTCTGCAGTGAGCAAAATTTCACAACAGGAGATCAGATTAAAGAGTGTGTTTACTCTGACAGTTTGTTTTTCTCTTCAGGGATATGGACTTGTTGCAGCTCTGTGGGGATGTTTGGTGTTCAGAGAAATAAAGGTAAGAATCATCAGCTATCCATATCTTCTCATTCCTTGATTAAACCTCAGCGTTGATAGATCACAGCGATAGACTGAGGGCAGCAGGTTATCAGACCAAACAAGCAGAGGAATGACTAAACTGTACAGTCCAGATGGTGTACTTCATCAGGTACACTGGCTGAACTGTTTTATAATGTTATTCACCTAAGTGCAGGGCAGCAATTCATGAACGTGGGCAGCCTTCTGATGTATAGATGAAGCATCAGAATGGGGAAGGTGATTAAGCTGACCTTGCATGGTTTTTGGTGCTGGAAATTCTCATCTAAATATCTCAGACTGCTGGTCTACTGGGACTTTCAATAAAGTAATCCAGAATAGAAAAGGATCCAATTAGAAACAGTGCTCTTGTAAAATATGCCGTTGTACTATTAGTATTGGTAGCAGCACGTAATTTTTGTCAGGTGTCCGTGTTAGTAAATGAAAAGCAAGTCTGTGAAAGAGAGGGAGGGAATGACTCATTGTATTTTAGGGCTGTCACCTTAAACTGGATATCTGAATATTGTTTAAGCATGGGGGGAACATTTGCACCCAAACTCTAAATCAACATTTGCAATGGGGCAGTACATTAGAGCCCCTGGAGCAGTGATTCAGCTGAGCCACCACAGGGCACAACCACCGTCCATTACCTTGAGAAAAATGAGGACAGGCCAATCCACCTCATGGGAGCACATTAAGCTCCACACTCCTGAAGGCAAAACTAAAGCCGGTGCAGTGCAGCTGGCTTACTCCTTATCTGCCACAAATTTGCGGGCCCATTTGTTGGCCTTCCACCGATGGACGGGGATCAAATAGCTTCAAATATTAGCGTGTATGCTCGAAAAAGAAATTGATCATGGTCAGTACTCTTCAGTTAGGTGAATGTGTGGCTATTATGTAGTGACAGATCAGGTCGCGGGTCTGGTGTATGTGAGTGTGGGTTTGGTGGGTGGTTGGTTGGTTTGGTTGAGATTCCAAGACAGATGGGTTCAGGTTTGAATAACTGGACAGTGCGGGACTCTGTAGTGAAGCATTCAGGCATATTTCTACATTATACCACTGGCTGATACTATGTGTGTATCTGCTGGTGAATTACTTTTTAGCTAGTATCGGATAATGATAATTTCCATTGCACAGTACCAGTATATCAAAATTTATGATGTCAAACTTCTCTTTTTGAGTTGTCTAAAGATATAATTGTGATAAAAGGTTGCATTTCTTTTTGTTTGTAAGAGATAAATGATTACACCTAAAATTCAGACAACTTACGCAGTGAATGTTTTCACGTGTTTGTCTTCTTCAGGGTTTATCCAACTGTTTCGTCTTCTTGTTGGCTTCTGTCGTCGTCCTGACCGGCTCCCTCCTGACAGCCATCTCCAAACTGTAAAACTTCAGCTAACTTCTGCTGATGTCTGCCATCACTCGCAGTCCCCAGTTCACTTGGAAATAATGTTTTTATATAAACCTCTAAGAACTCCATTAAAAAGCCAAAAGGTATTGTGGTTGAGATGAATGTAAGGGCTTCTGTAGGTTTGTAATCTGCCTTCTGTGTCATTTGTTGGTGTCTTACATGAATGACCCTTGTGCCCCCATGGTTTGTGTTAAAGGGAGCAGTTGCTTAAAATCTCTATATTTGCCTCACAGTAATTTGTCACTCATGCAATGTTTGTGTTGTTGAAATGTTCTATTAATTTAAAAATATTTAATATATATTTTCTCACATCCTTTTGTTCAGTTGCTTCTAATTATGTCAGGTTATTTAACACACATGTAGTTCTGCACTTTTTTTGTTTATACATTACTAATGTGGTGGCTGTATTTCTTAGTTTTCCTAAATTAGTTTTGTTTTTCACTTGCTCCTATTAAAAAGCATCTCATGCCAACACGTGTGTGCTCTTACTTCCAACAAAAACATGGAATACTAATTTGTATAAAATTTTGCATACTTAACTTGGGCACTTGTGATATTGGTTGCTTCATGATATCTTCTCATTGCAAAGGATTTTAGATCAGGTAGGAGGTGATTTTAGAATAAAAATGTCAGAATGCTTGAGTTGGTGTTATGTCCAACGGTAACAACCACGTTGTACATTTTGGTCCATTTGTGAAGGCCTTCATGTGAGTACAGACCAAATCTGACATGATTATGTAAACATATTACACTATAGGCCCATTCACGCTGCCATTTCAAGCTGTGATATTAACACCCCTGTGATGCTTCACCTCCTCTCTTAACATTGCAGAAACAGAATGGGAGGAATATATTGATCTCCCATGTGCTCCGTCTCCACAGGTAGCATCAGAAGTGTATTATAGAAAATAGAGGGGTCACATGGACTCAGTAGCAGCGCTGTGATTGTATGTCTTTACCTCTGTGTGTATGCAAATCCTACATTGTGGCATGCTGATATGACGCACCAGATGGCCAGTTTAATATACGGTATTTCACCAATGCATCGGGTGAAGAGCCTATAGACAGTGTCTGGGATTGGGTAGAATCAAAGCATGTCCGACAAATGATTGCAACTGCTCATCATTCATTATGGGCCAATAAGGTAATGTAGGCAGGCGCTACTGCAGCTAGTGAAGGACGGAGTAAGTACCTTCTAAAACAAATTCTTTTAAAATCATGTTGAAAATGGGGCAAAATTACCCTTTCTCTAGAGAAGTTTATAGTGTTTAATTATTTTATTGACTAGCACCAATGCTAATGTCTAACCATTTCCTGCTGGTCTAACTCATAGCCCCCACCTCTCCCAGTTTTAAAGAACTCTGTTTGGGCTGTCCTGCTTTGGGACCCTAATGGAGCTTGGCCAGATGGATATGCCTGATAACAGACTTTGAATCAGGTAGATCCATCTGCATACAAGTTGAGTGGCCTGCCCAATGTGCACATAACACCATAAAGTAACAGGAATATAAGACCCACACAGATATAATGTGAGTGTCCCAAAGGCGTAATGATGACAGTTTTGTGATGATGCTTTTGCTGTAATACAATGGTGAAAATGGCACGAGTTACTTATTCTGTACCAAACATCTGTGTGGAAACATCCTTAAGGAGAAGGTGTTGCAGGCTGGCTAACAAAGACAAAACACATCCTGTGAATTTTTGCATTTTGTAATGTATTCTAACTTTCAGAATAAAATGAGAACTTTTCTTCTGCTGTATGTCCCCAAGTACCCTTTACCTCCATGATTTCATTTTTCATATAAAATCTCTTGGCATTTATGCTTCGATGGACAGACCACAGTGACAAATGACTGGCATGCTGGGAACTTGATATGACATGTTCCAGAGATACATATTCACAGAAGGGGATGACATTTGGCTGAAACTTCTAACTTTTATCTTCCATCACATTTCAGAAGTTTGGATTTTGTTATCTGTTGCTGCACTTTGCCAACAATAAAATGTGATTTTACCGTTGGAGTGGGTTGGCTGTTTGTATACTGCTTGGCTTCTGTTTTCTTGAACTGAGAGTATATATCAAAGACTTTTTCAAGATGTTTCACAAAACATAATTAAACCTCTGAAGATGTCGTTTACATCTTATTTAACTCTACCCATCATGAAACCCCATCCCTCAGAGCTTCACTGCCAGCCAAAATAATGTGATCTACTCAAAGTAGTTTGCATAGAATCAATCTTTAATCCAAAATCATCAAGTTGGTATGGGTGCAGGAAACTCAAATATCTTAATAAGTAATATAACTCTGAGGTGCTGCTGCGAATAATTTATTTGATACATATAATTTCTACTTCAGCATGAACTCATTTTCTCTGCTCAGCCATGTTTAGTTTGTTTCTTAAAACTTTGACTCTGCAGAGAAACTTAACAAACTGAATCTGTTTGTTTTTAGTAAAAATGATGTGTGCCAAAAAGTAATCCACTTTAAAAGCTGCCACACATTGACACAAAATCTTGAGCAGTTATTGTCAGTCTTACTAATCAAAATTGAATCCCAAGGCCAAAGAACCCATCAAACCACCGTATTTACATCTGAAATCTCCATTTGTAAGTATCAAACATGCACACAACCACTGTAAATATTCCACTTACTACATAGATAATTACCTCCACCAAGGAGGTTATGTTTTCGGAGAGAGTTTGTTTGTCTGTTTGTCTGTCTGTCCGCCTGTGAACAAAATAACTCAAAAAGTTAAGGATGGATTTTGATTAAATTTCAGGAAATGTTCAGCATGGGAAAAGGAAGAAGTGATTCGATTTTGGTGTTGATCCGGATCAACGTCTGGCCGCCATGATGAAAAATGTTATTTCTGTGAATAACTACTGAACTAAAATAGATATCATTATGAATCCAGTTGCTAATGGTATGTTCTCATGGTCAAGGAATCTAAATATTTCGATGTAATAAAGGTAGGAATAATATTTATGGTCAAAATGACAATATGGCTGAGGACTGTGGCACTTGCGGAGGTCTGCGCTCTCCGAGTGCTTTTCTAGTTTTCTATTTTTTTATTTTTCATATAATTTTATTAGATTTTTATTTTTTACATTTGCAAGTTTCTTTCACATATTTCTCTTGTTTCATGCAGCTGTAAATTTGGAATTTCCCCATGTGGGACTAATACAGGAATATCTTATCTAGTCTAATCTAATCCAATTAAAAGAGCGAGCACAATTAAAAAAAAGGCTTTCCTCGAACTAAAGCTGTAATTTACACAATTGAGATGAGAGCTTGAAGTCTGACAGAACATTTAGCAAGAGGATTATCCAAAGAAGAGACTCCTTTCCCCCGGTCATGAATACTAAGTGCAGAGTGAGTAAAAGACTGTCAGCTCCTAATGTGCAATTATAGGGTACTGTGTATGGAGACATTATTCATTGAGGTATAAATGTTTCCTCATGAACACAATACATCAGTTATGGGATAAATCAGGCCTTGCTTTCACTTCTGAGGCTGTTGTACCATTTTTTTTTTTAGAACAGCAGCACATTAAGTTTCTTTCAGATAAACTCAAAGCCTATATGGAGACCTGATTAGAAGTACAAACCCCAATTTCGGTTAAGTTGGACATTGTGTAAATTGTAAATTAAAACAGAATACAATGATTTTTTAAATCTTCTACCCCAGAGAGACAAAATATTTGATAGTCAGACTCAAAAACTGTTTCATGCACATGTTCCCTAATTCTAAATTTAATGCCTGCAACACATTCCAAAAAGCTGGGGCAGGGGTGTTTACCTATAGTGTTACATCACCTTTCCTTTTAGCAGCACTAAAAAAGCATTTCAGAAGGAAAGAAAATAATTGGTGAAGGTTTGTAGGTGGAATTCTTATGGCTTCAGTTGCCCTACAGCTCCAGGTCTCCGTTGTTGTATTTGGTGCTTTGTAATGTTGTTTTCAGTGTGAGACAGATTTGGACCTCAAGCCGACATCCATTCAGGGATGCTCCTTTTATACCCGATCAATTAACCTGTTCGCCTGAGGAATGCTCCAAGCAAGTTATTTTGACCATGAATTAAATTTCCTAGTCTTTTGTTGTCATTGTTCCATTTTTTTGAATGTTCTGCAGGCACTGAATTAAAAATAAGTGAATTTTTGAAAAGAAAATTTTATCTGCTTGGACATCAAATATCTTGCATTTGGAGTGTATTCAATTGAATTCAGGTGGAAAAAGAATTACATATGACTGTATTCTACTTTTATGATCAGATTAAAAAATGTCCACCTTCACTGGAGTTTGGGTTTGTATGTTTGTTTCATGGGTCAGAAAATGGGTGGATGGATTTATTGATGAGTTCTTTAGGTTGGTGGGTGGATGATTTCACATATGGACAGACAGACAAATTGATGAATGGATCTTTTGTGGGGTAAATCAAATTTAGAATTGATGGATCTTTTATATGGATGCATTGATAGATGATCCAATAGGTAAATGGACAAAATAAGTGTTTGCAAAGACAGACTGATGAATGGGTGGATTTTGTGGTGAATCGATAAATGGAGGGTTGGATGGAAAGATGGTTGGGTGGGCAGTTTGGGGTCTGCTTAGTTAAAACCCAAGTGCAATGTATGCCCATAAGTAAAGATGAATAAATGAAGTGAGAAATGAATGGAAGAACTAGAAAAGCACTCGGAGAGCGCAGACCTCCACCAGCGCCACAGTCCTCACCCACATTGTGATTTTCACCATAAATATTTCAGTCAGTCAACTCACGTTCAATTGTTTTATTGTTGACGGGCGGACAGACAAACTCTCCCGAAAAACATAACCTCCTTGGCGGAGGTAACCACGTATGGATCCATGACCAGAATTTGACACATGCAGCACATTTGTGAGAAATTTCTGATGTGCACATATGACCATAGTTGCTTTGATTGCGTCCCAGATTGAACCCATTGTGTCACTGTGGTGTGGAAAATTGCAGAAGGTACATGCCAATCAAAGCCACACAGATGAGTATCAGATCAGGCATATTCAGGTAACAGATGATTGGTGGCTAGACATCCTGGCAGGGAGAGACAGAAATCTGATCTATTAATAGCACCTGGACACCTGAGGAGGAGCTGTGAGGGTCAAATCAGATGCTAAGCTGGTGTAAGATATTGGTGACAGGTGTGAGATGTGTGAAACAAAAGGAGATGTTCAAATCAATAACCTAATCACATGAAGTGGAGGAGACAGAAAGAGGCAGCAGCTGGCAGCAGGATGTTAGAAAATGGACATAAGGCATGACGGTGCGATGAGATCAGCCTCAGTTACATTTATAATCCTGAGGAGGCAACGCACTCCAAGAACATGTAGTGTTACTTCAGGTCAGTTAGCTCATGTAACAATCGCTCTAGATCAGCGATATACATAGTATTGTTAGACTTATATTTACAAAAATGCTGCCATAGTGATAATCACATACTTCATGTGATATTTGTGAACAACAACTCAGGGCGTGCTAACAGCTAACAATAGCCTGGTAGATCGGTATGTTTTTTTCCGACTTTAACTGGAACGTCGATAAGTCGGAGATGATGTCACTCCCATTTCTGAGGTTACTGGAATGCAGCATTACAACAGTCGCTGCGCATGCTCATGGGTAGCAGAGTCTTTATGTATTCGGAAATAGATTCTCCTCATAGCACCTTTAAATACAAAAACAGGTCAGGTAAGACTTTTCTTAAAGCTCTCAGACCAAGTTGTCAGCATGTTACCTCAGTTGTAATGACATTTATTTCATGTACTGTTCATGTGACTTATTCAGACTCGTCACACTGCAGTTATTTCACTTATACAGTATACATATACATGCATTAAACACAGTATCTTCTAAAAACTTATAACCACAACCATTCAGACATGAGGATCCTCCTGAAAACAAGATGTAGCATCTCAAGAGGCTAACCTCTAATAAATCAGTTTTCAGCAGAAACAAATATGATGACAACAGGTCTATGGTTCATGGATCTGTCACAAACTTTAGTTCTTACTTGTCTTGCCCACACACCCAACACAGCATCCTGTGGATTTGCTGTTCATCATGAGACCAAGATCCACATTCAAAATTTCCTGCTGCTTAACAGAAGTTTTTTTTCATGCTGCCATGGTAGGCACACAGCATGAAACAGTGTTTCATGCATATATATATATATATATATATATATATATATATATATATATATATATATATATATATATATATATATATATATATATATATATATATATATGTGTGTGTGTGTGTGTGTGTGTGTGTGTGTGTGTATTTTATATACTGTATGTATATATGTATGTCCATAAAACAAATACCTTTATGCTCTATTGTAAAGTGTCTTGAGAGATAACACGTGTTCTGAATTGGCGCTATTCAAGTGAAGATTGATTGATCGATTGATATCAGCAGACTGCTCTTCTTCTTATTGTTTCTGCAGGCTTTCTGTAAATAGCCCATATTATGTGTTTTGGAGTTTTGAGTGCCCCTCAGTGTGCCTTACATGTTGTTGTGAGATTCAGTACTTCTACTCACAAGACAAAAAGTCTCAAGACTTCTCCTTCCCTGCTCTTTAAAGTAGCCACCTGCAATGGTTTATTCCCCCACCCACTAAAATTGATCTACCAGAGTGACATCCTGCCATTGATTTTTTCATAGTTTTGTCCCATAGGATAGCAAACCCAGTAGGGATAGAAGTGATTTTCAAACTTTTTTGCCACCTTGGATTAGGTCAATATTCAAAGGTATGCCATGGTTTTATGACTGCAGAACAGACTCTTTTTTAAAGTATTGTATCATTGTATCCAAGTATATTTTTAATCTAAAAATGGCCAATTAAATTTGGCAGAAAAAAAACCTTACAACTCATGAAACATTGATTGGCAGTATTTACAAATTAATTTGAAAGTTTATTAAATCTGATAGACTTCAGCAATACAAATTAAAACTTGACAGTTCACAATTTCTAACAAACATTGTTTAACTTAGAAATAAAGAGAAGGTTAACAGTTACCTGGATGTTTAATATTGATTTGGAGGTTACAGAGAGTGTAGCTGTACATGGTAATGAGAAAGAGAAACAAATCAACAAATGGGTGAGTGAATGAAGTTCTGCTCATGCAGCCTGAGGCCCGACCTGAGGAAGTGTCTCCCTCTACTCTCCATCTCCCTTACAAAGTCTCTTTGCTGTCCCTCCACTTTCAAAAAGAGGCACACAACGTGAAACAGCTGTTTGACGAGTCATCATGGCAGAGCTGTTGTTTTAGGAAGTTGAACTTTTGCATGTAGAGACCTCCATGCTCTCACTGACCATAGCATCTCTGACACTATGGAGACAACAGAAGTGTACAAAGTCACACAATCCTGACTCTGTAATGACAAATGTTCAAAGATAACTTACTATTGATGTCTCACAATCAATCAGTGTTCTAAAATGAAAAAGGTGGCGACCTGAACATAAGTTAATCTTACCAAACTACACCACTATTTTCCTGGGTTTTCTAAAAATGATTCACACAAATGTTTTTTTCTGTCTGACGCAGCTACTGGGCTGAGGATAGAGGACATCCTCTGTTCTTTACATCTGTTTTTTTTTTTGCCTTCATGTGTAGATTAAAGCTGCACAGGACCAAAGGTATACTTCAGTCAGGGAAGTTTTGTAAGAGGACAGCATCTGAGTGTTGTTATTATGAAAGGCTACTTCAGGAGTAGCAGTGTGCTCTGAAAACATCACAGCCAATGGACACAAGATTAAACAAAAATAACATGGCTCATGTAGTCATAATGGATTCATAATAAAGGTAAAAAGCAATGTGATTTAAAAAGAACATCATCCACATTGTGTTCAAAAACTCCTATAATAAGTGATTCTTTTCTTTGAAAGGACAGTTTGATGGAAATCTGTTTCAATAACATTTTTTTTTCTGCCATTCAGTCAGCAGTCTGTGTCTTTGTACTTAAACTCAAATGATGTGATCACAAACAAATCTCCTGGAGGTTTTCTGGAATTTTCAAGCAAAGCTGCACCTGTGAGTGTGAATGACCCTTTTCTAACCTATATCGCTTTGAAAGCAGGATAAATGAAGTAAAAACAGTTAATACATGATTGAAATCCGGGATGAATTATAAAGATTTTATTTTATTTTTGTTGTGTTGTGTTTGTTTGTGTTGGTTCTCAGTTATCCAGCTCATGGTTATCAGAATACAGTGACACTTTATGAGTGATTTTATCTCAAATTATCCCTTCAATGCTTTCATTTAACCTTAAAGCAATGGCAGTGGTTCACTAGCTTTATCTAAATGACTGAGTGGACAGCCCAGTCCGGTTCCCCTTAAGAGCGGAAATTATTCATATAATATTGTTAAGATGGACTGAGGCAAGGAGTAATAATTAAAAAGGCCTGATCCAGGACATGAAACACCATCCAAGTCCACATTTTTTAGACTGAAAATAGATATTTTCATTCAATTTGGTCAAAAGACTTCCCAGCTTTCAGCAGAATGAGGACTGTCTGTTTGTTATAAAGCCTGTCTTCGACAAAATCTTTTCAACATGGAGGACACGAGCTTTTGTAAGGTTCTTGTAGTCTGCATTTAAAAAGCTAATTGGTCTGAGGGTCTAATTTTTTTTAAGTTATTAAGATGATGGCCTGAGTTAGAGTTTGCGGAATCAAAACTTTGCTGAAATATTCTGCGTAGAATAGGGACCTTTTAAGAAAAAAAAAACGTCACTATATTTACTTGTGAATCCATCAGGGCAGGTGCTTTCCCCCCCTGTAAAGACCTAAAGGCCAGTTCAGTGTCATTCCTGTTAAGAGAGCTCGCCAGGGTTGCAATCTGATCTTGGTTGATGGTTGGAATCTAAAGATTTCCCATGAAAGATTCCAGGCAAGAGGAACCTGTAGTTTCCTGGAAAGCGAATACATTTAGGTAATACAGTTTAAATGTATTATTATTGTTTTAAGATTGTTTACATTTAGTCCAGGTTCATTGCAAATTTCAGATATTAGATTATTAGATACAGATTTGTGTAGCTGGTGTGATAACAGTTTACTCAACCAATCTCAGCATTCATAAAAATGTTGTTCAAGCACGAGTTTTTCTTTTTCCTTCATCGGCAGTATTCTAAATTCTGATTTAAGCAGCGATCTCTGTCTTAACAGTTTGGCAGATGGTATGGTAGCATAACCTGATAAGCCAGATGGACAGCTCCATATATCTGCCAGAGAAATATTTCACTAGTCCATCTGGGTAGGAGCCCTTTAAATTTGTTTTCAGGGGCAGAACATTAAAAAAAACACAAGCTTGTGATTGGAAAATCCTTTGGCTCGTCACATTCACCACAGACCAATCCACATCAAGCAGGGTTGCCTCCTATAATGTAGCATACATAGCGGCTAATGTAGCGGCTAACAACAGTTTCAGTTCATGGACGTTAGCCCTTGCTGGTTAACTTAGCCGCTAACAGCTAACAACAGCTAATGACCATTAGCCGTTAGCCGCCAACTGCTAACAACAGTGGATGACCGTCAGCTGCTAACTTAGCTGCTAACAGCTAACGGCCTCATACTATCGTCTTACACTAAATTGTACCACACAGATGATTCATTTAACACTTATATGTAACATGAACCTCGTCAAAGACAATCCCGACAAGTAAACTTCTGAGGAGGGCAGATTTCGCCAAGTTTCACTGAGTAGCAATGAGGACAATAGGCTAATCGGCATGTCTGTTCTCAACTTCCAGTTCTCAACTTCCGGCTGTCGTCATGTCCGCATTCAACAGCTCCCGCCTCTCTTCTGATTGGGCCGTTAGGAATTCAGCCGAGTGAATTTGTTGGACAACGGAGGCTGGCAAGATGGACCTGCAGGATTTCAGAATCAGGCAGGTCTGTCTGCTCTGCAAGGCTAATGTTAGCATATCCAGGTCAAAAGGAGCTGGGTCAATTCTGCAAGTCTGCTAGACTTTTTTCTTGTTTTTGTGTGCAGTGTATGAGATAATGTGGCCCAGTAAAAATGTCTTAAAAGCTAAATGGTAGACTTGGAGACTCCCAGCATGTCATTTATTTTTAAAAAAGAGTCTCTTCCCTGGAAATACAAATGATAAAGTGTTCATAAGACAACATAAAAGCATTCATTTCCATAACCGCTGTCTGGGAAGACAAAAATGTATTTGAACAGGGGAATGGTTAAATAGCCTGTTACTATGGCATGATAGTTACAGGAATAAGTATTTAGAAGAAGTGATTCTGTCAATTCTTAAAGAGGATTAGTGCACAGAGGATAAAAAGGAGTCATCTTTAGAGGCAGGATTAGTTGCTGGCCATAGGTTTATGATATTGTGTGCTTGAAGAAAGGAATTAATGACTGTAGCAGTTTTGGAGAGAGAGCTTCTTTGCTTAGTTAAAGAGCTTCAAAAATGATACAGTGCCCTTTAGTATCAGAGATGACATTAGATGATATAACATGGGCATTCTTTTAAGGAAGAATTTCAGGTCATCTTCCTCTTGCATTACAATTGGAATGCAATAGTTGATCAATTGGTGTCTTCTTGAGTTCAAATTACTGTTTTGATTATCTGGTTTTAATGTTTGGAGATAAGCCAAAGCTTTTCTTCCACTTTTTTGGATTACTGACTTCTTCAACATTCCAGGCCACAATGGCTGAGGTCCTGTATGTGTGATTTCTTATAGAACACATCCAATAGCTGACACAAAGAAATTGTTTATGAAAATATGAGTGCAAAATAGGGTAACAGAAATTATAAAATTAAACCTTTTCCATTTGTTGAGAAATAGAAACACTGCAAAACCAGCTTGTTTCATTAACAACACTCTAATCTTAGTCCAGCTAAATTATAGGCTACATGATAAAGAACAAACATGAATTATTGTGTGGACCTGTGAAACTTATTTTACACACAAGAGTTCATTTACTTGCAAGAGCTGCTCAGTGGTCTGCAGATAAAACATCACAGCAGGCAGCTCTCTCTGTAGCTCACCTCTGAGCAAACTCTGAACGATGTAACCAAGAGAATAAAGCAGTTCCTAAACTACCTTTCCTCAAAGTCTTCACCATAAAGGAACTCCTGCTGTAATGCTACCTTCAAGTTTTCACTTTATTATGACTTTACATCACTTTTAGCTTTATCTCAGTCGCGAAGTGAACCCACCGAGAGGGCACAACTTTGTTCTTCTCTAAGATCTAAAACCATGCATTTATATTTCACCCCAGGGCTACAAGCTGTTCCCTAATCTGCTGCTCACAGTGTTCAGTGGAGACTGAGTGTACCCAGGGTTATATTATAATTATGTCAGCTATATTTCTGTGCACTTAATCGACTACACTCTTACTTTAATTTGTCAGATAAGACCAAATGCTCAGTCCCATCCTGAGCTCTAAATTAGGCCACTTAAGTCAAGGAAACATCATTCCTGGTACCTCGGTTGTAAAGTGTGTATTCCTCTGGACCCAATTTTGCACAGTTAATGCTCATTCAAGTCAGTTGTTGGAATTGGGGAAATTGGATATGATCCCGAGGCGAGCTGTTATTCCCATTTGCACCATTAGTCTGACTGATGCCAATACTTGGGTGTTTAAGTATTAAGTGCCTTGTTAAGGAGGCTTCATATATGGATTGAGTTTTAAATAGAACTTTGATCTAACTTTTCCATGTTTGTGCTCTTAATCTTTTTTTTATTACCATAGATGAGGTTATGAGGTCACTGAGAGCGCTGCATACCAAAGGATCAGGTATAAAAAATACTCAATCAAGCACTTATAGCGGCAACATATTTATCAAAATAAGATTTGGGTCTCAAATTTACCTACAGTATTTATTTAACTGAAATAATGCTTCACGGCTTTGCAGTTTGGAGTCAACAATGTCGGGGGATGTGGTGAGACAACAGTTAGATGCTAATGACTGTAAAAATAATTGAAAAGATCAATTGGAAGCTTTGAAACTTTATTGATGCACATCAGTTGATGCCACACTTTAAATATCATCACAGCTAAACTTTAGTTTGCTTGACTCATGGACATAGAGGCCACCTTAGGTGGGATTTAAGGCCATCTGATAAACAACAACCTGGACATGCAGCCATGTCAATGTCATCCCTATGTCTGAAAGCAGAAATCTTTAATAAAAAAAAGGAATTAAAGATGACTACAATATAACAATATACGACCCCTCACAGTAGAAGCTCATAGATGTGTCATATATCAGACTGTAGTGGTTGAACCATGCTGTAAATATGTTTCCTCAGGCTGTTAAAGCTGTCCTTTTCATGCACACATATTCAGATAATCTTCAGAGATTCAGCAACATGGCTCAAAGCTTAAGGACTAGTTTTTTGCAAAGAACCAGAGCCTGCTGCACTGATAAGACTTGTTTTAACTTGAAAAGCTTTTTTTGTTTAAAATGTTTTTGCAGGTATTGTTAATCAGATTTATTTGTCCTTTAATATTGTTCATTGTTGAATCTAGTCGCTTCAACAACTACAGTAAATACTGTACAGTACAAAAGCCTCTGTCTGCTTTCAAGTTTTGAAAAATTAGGACATCACTACTTCTTTGAACATCTTATTTAACTTAAATTGGTCATGTGCCTTTTTCAAAGATTATATGCCCTTTAACTTCAGTGTGATCTACAAGTCTCTGCAGATGAATACCACCAGACAACAAGTCCACAGCATCAGGACTTCTTTTAACCTTGCAGAGCAGTTTGATTGTCATGATTCAATGTCTGCAATAAGGCAGATCCATCCTGCAAAGCTGCATTCTTCACTGATGATGAATGGCCCAAAGCAGGACAGCCCAATCAGAGCCTTTTAGAGCAGGAATAATGAGCCAACAGCCTGAAGCGACTGCTCATACAGAGATTAGCATAGATGCTGAAGCTTTAGTTGCAGTTTTATCCAATCTTGAGTGCATTTTAAAGGATGTTTTGGTCAATGACTGTCACGTTTTGTCAAGAGTCTATAAAGTGGCTCACCTTCTGTCCATATGCCAAAGCAGTAGCACCCGCCTACTATATTATCTGATTGGCCTGTAATGAATGTTATATGCTTTTAAAAGTTTCTGCTTATTGCTAAACACTTTCTAAGGGCCCCTTTTCACTGCTTAAAGGCTATAGCATCAGCAGACCTTCACACAGTGCAATTACTCCAAAGCAAGCTCCATCATAGTTACACGAGACATCCACATTCATTTTGTAGGAGCAGAACATATATACCAATTCATGGTGAGAAATGGCTTGGATTTGAGCAATGGAAGAGATTCACACTTACAGCTCTCCTTATTACCACAAAGTGCATACACGCCACTCTCATTGATGATATACCTCTGATAGTACCTCCACAGATGGAGTGATGGGGGTCCAATTTCAACCTCCTGAAGGGGCAGTACTCAATATGTGATTACTGGAAGGTTTGATTGAACATTCGTCATTGTAAACATATTCTAAAAGTCCTCCAGATATGAACCCAAGTCTGACATATAGTTCAGTTCTTTTAAAGTGGGGTTGTATGATAGCCTTTGCGTTTACAAAAGCAGACCTGCTTTACACTTCAACTCAAAAATAATTTGAATCACAAGATAATGGAATATAAAACCAGAGAAAAACTGCACTCGTCATAATTGATTGTCATTATTCAGTGGTGAATTAGATTTTAGAACTCTGTGTAAGACAAATTCCCTTTGGGGCAATAAAGGGTTTTATTCTTTCTTTCTTGGTCTCTTTGCTGTGTCAAAAAGCCACTGACCAGGTACAGAAACGTGTCCTTTCAAAGTCATCCAGTGTTTCTCTGTTCACAGCTGTTTTGTTGGTCCTCTTCGTGACCCTGCTTTAATTTATATGACTTTATTTTTAAGGTTTTTAGGTTATATAACATATATACATACAGATATACATACATAATAACATACTGTACATACTGAACTCCCACAGACAATGAAAACTTCAAACCCACCCATAATCCCTCATGAGCCCCCAATGACCAAGAGCACAGCCTAAGCCAAAAGTGATCAATACAGTTGAGTAGAGGTGTTAATTGATATTAGATGAATAAATAAACATATAATACTAAATAAACAAAAAACTGGATACAAAGGTTGAATATGTAAATTCACAAGTAAATAAAAAAATAGACAAAACTGAAACTTAAAGGAAGCAGTAAGGGATTCATTTTATTGTAATAATCTATTGCAGCAACAGGCTTACCATGGAATCAAAGACTCATTTTTTTTTATAAATTCTACAAAGGGAGACCATACTTTGATGAACTTATCAGGGCATCCTCTCAGTTTGTACCTTATTTTCTCTAGTTGTAACAGAGACAGCAGCTCATTAGTCCATCTTCTGAAAGAAGGAGATTTATTAGATTTCCAATTCAATAAGATGAGTCTGCGTGCTTTTAGGCTGCTAAATGCAATTGCTGTTTTCTGAGCATTTTTAGCATGGGTTTCAATAGGTGTTACTCCAAAAATTGCAGTGAGTGGGTTGGGGACCCTGCTTTGATTTAAAAAGGCACACTCAGAGTGTAAACTGCGATTGAAATGAAGCTCTTCTTACCAAAAACCAGAAAAGTTTTGAGGAAAAAAGGGTGGTTTTTACAGACACATTTTGCCCCATTTTGTGATTGCCATCCACAAAAGTATTCAATAACTTGGGAATAATACTTCCTCTAGTGATTCATCTCACAGCTGGTTGGATTTTTCCATTGCTCGGCACACATTAAAGGATTTCAAAGTCTTATTTATGACAATCACAGAAATCAAAGATGTGCGATCATCCTGCCTGGTAGTTCAGAATAAGTAAGGCAAATGCCGAAGTTTGTTCCGGCAGACAGCTTGAGCTCTTCTGATTTCACACTCGACATGTGTCATTATCCACAATCATCTGACAACTTCCCACTGGTGCTCCTTTTAAGCCGCTGGATTTCCACTTTCTACCTTTGTTCTCTTTGCCTTGTTTGAACCCGAACCACAGGCTCTCGCCCCCAGCCCCAACAACCAACCAGCATCCACCTGCTGACTCCTACTTGAAGCTTCTAAGACTAATCATTGCTGCAATGTTATCATGTCATATATTCAGGGAGGTGTGATGAGAGCCAACACAAACCAGGTCCTTTAATTTCCTACATGTCTGACAAAATATGACCTTAGACTCAAGAGCTGTAGTTTGTTTTTGAAATATTTTGTCAATTTCTTGGGTCCAAATCATGGACAGCAGATGAATAATTACCTCAGATTTGGTCCATTGTCATCTAGTGCAAGGAAAAAAAGTGTGACATGCTTGAAAAATGCTTCCCTAATGGTTGGGGTTTCTTGTGGAGCAAATGTCAACTTTGGCTGCTTCCGCGTGTTAGAGAAAAAATCCCATCATTAACTTTTCTGACTTTATTGCTTAATTCAGTGGTTCCCAAACTGGGGTACGTGTACCCCCAGGGGTACGCGAAGTGATGTAGGGGGTACGTGAAAAACTGTCAGGTCTAAACAGTTGTTTCAGTAGTTCAAGTTCAAACTTATAAATGTTTGTATTGTGAGCTTTGATAAAGGCCTGAAGTGTTGGCAGAGAGGCTGAGACATCATGGAGAGGGAAATCTGTCCTAAATGATCTAAGATTCTTAAAATAACATACAGTAAGTTCAGTCAGACAGCCTTTTAATTAAAGCTTTAAGTTCATTAATGAAAATGTTTCAGAAATGTACATTTCTTTTTCAAAAGTGGACTGGTGTTGCCCACTGGCATTGCTGGTAAATCAATCTATTTAGTTAGAAATAATTCACTATAATAGGTTTTATTTGTATGTTATGCATGTAAAATGTGGGAGGTCGGAGTGCGGCAGGCTTAAACATTTATTTTTCTTGATGTTATCAGTGCATGAGAGTTGGGGGTACATGGCTGGAGGTCAAGTGTCGGAAGGGGTACAGGCTGTGAAAAGTTTGGGAACCACTGGGTTAATTCATTGCTTATTACTCTATATACGTGAGCAGCATGTAGACCCTATAAGATCCTACAAGTACTGTCTTAGAAGTGCATTGCACTGGTTAAGATTTGAGGAGTAAAAGTATGATGGGGTAGAGTTCTGACATGGGAAATAACATGGACTTTAAGGGGTAGTTGCTGAAGTGATATAGAATATAGGTGTTATATTTGATAAGTAGGGCCTGAGGTAGTATATAACTCTGATTCAAGGACACTGGTCTAAACTATATAATGATAAGGCATTTCAAACCACAAAGCATTTTTGATTGACAAGAGCTGTGAGCTAATGGAATTCCAGAAAAAAGTGTGAAGTGCAATTGAACAGTGTGCAGATAGTGTGGTCCTCAAAATGTTCCTGTGAAATGTAGGACAGGCCATCTTATTATCAGCTGAACTTGACCTTATCTGATCTCCGTCTCCTGGGTAATCCTCAACATTGCACCATCCGACACCACAAAATATGCAGTCATGGCACAGGGAGGAGGAAAAGGGTTCAAGGAGTTGTTCAAAGCCTTTTCTTGAGTATATCCACAAGCACACACAGTAATTTACAACAGAAACATCTGAGGAGGAGGCTTGAAACTGGGTAAGGAGAGGCAAACTCTGCTTTCAGCATGGATCTTGACAACCATTGCAATGTACAGCTCAGACACCATGGCTAGACTATGGACAGGAGAAAAGGTAGAGATACTACATTAGCAAGATCCCTCCTTGGCTAAGACTTCAAAGCAGACAAGTTTCAGGATTTGTTGTCTAACCTCTTTTGAAAGAGCACAAAGAAACAGGTAATGCTAAGGACCGTAGAGGCAGTGGTCACCCAAGGAAACTTGAGGCAGACACATATAGCACCTACAGCAGGGCTCCTTCGCTACCTTTTATTATTTTAGTATAAGGATAACATTAAGGATATTTTAGGGCTTGTTAGCCTTTATTGGTGGTGGACAGCCATTGTATGAACTTTAAAATAAGGGGATATGGAAAGACAAGTATCAAACAGGCCTTGGATCAGAGTTCTGTAAAACAGTTCAAACATGATCTCTTCCCTGTAAAACTGATTCAATTGCTACATTTATACCACAACAGATTTTCACCCTTACATTTTGAGAATTTGATAATACTGTGAGGGCTTGACGAGAGACCATGTGGGGTTGATGATCTAAGCAGAAATTGTCTTAATTGAAGAATTAAAGCCCATACATTCAGTGTGAAAACCCAGTACTCACTGTTCACCAAAACATAGGAACTGGCATGTAGACAGATCTCAGCCGGTGCTCTGGGCTGGTGAGTCAAACTTTGACATTTTGGTTGTGGCAGAAGGCAGCTAAAGAGCTGGAAACTGTGAGGATAATGAGGATCTGCAGCCCAGTATGGGGCTGTGTTTCTGTGAATGACAATGAGGATTTGGTCAGGATTAATAATCCATCATACATCTCTATGAAGGCTGGAGATGAACTTGCAGTTTGTCCTTGCACTCTTGGTTGCCTGCTTACGCGTTATGAATGTTACTGGAGGATATTATTAATGAAGGCTTTGGACTGTATGTATCTAGTTGTTGAGTTAGAAGTAAACTGTAAACATGGTGGGAATTTTAAAAGTAAAGTTGATCAGTTTCTCTATTGAATATTTGCCAGGAACTGATAACTAGTGGGCAGGTCTCAGCATCAACAACATCTTCATTTTATCTCTGCGTTACTTTCCTTTGTGCACAGTTGTAACTGTCTTAGTGTTATGGCCTATGAGTGACTGTGTTGACTGCTGATTTTCACCTTAATGTGCAGATTGATGCAATTAAAGTACTGCAAAAATAAAAAGTGTACCCTTCAGTACTTTTTGTGACATTTTTTAGTCATTGTGTTGTGTAAATACCACTCAGTAGTATTTTAAACCCTCAAACACACTTCCTGACAAAGTCAACCATGGTGTCAAATTGAGTCATTCTTACACAGTCGCAAGCTGAACTATGACACCAGACTTTCTTCCTATTTCCTGACTTTTACAAGAGAATTTGACCATTTCCAAATGACCAGTCATGTCTGTGTCCAACAAATAAAGATGCTGATTATTGTGGACTTTTTTTTTTTTGTTTGTTTGTTTAACGTTATGTTAGTTGTTTCTGCTGATGTAATCAATCAGTCAGATCTCCTCTGCCTCTGCACTTATATTACTGGTCATATGTAGACTGCACGTTTGCATAACCTTCTTAACCGGGTCTTCATTGGTCCCTTGCTTGTAGATCATGTTGGGAGTAGTAAATGCACTGCTATCGTTTTGGCTGGGCTTTGTGGTGTATAAAAGGGTGGGCCTGATCTTGGTGTGGGCCTGAAGAGCATCAAAAATCATGGAGGTGATGTTTACCCCACTGCTCTCTGCAGGCAGAGTGAGAGTTAGCCAAGCTGTTGAAGGATTGGATGGTGGCAAGGATGTCCAATAGCAGCAGGTTTCTAAATATCTCCTGCATGTCTCCTGACTACTCTGCAGTGGAAACATGGTAGCTATTGTGCATCTGGTTCAGTGGAGTTAGCAGCAATTATATCCCTGACCTAGACTGAATAACTCACTGACTTGGTGAAAGTGTTCTCCAAGAACTGATGCTGGTCTGAAGGCAAAGAATAGTCACACCAAATATTACTATTTGGATTTTTCTCACTGGGTGGCATGGTGGCGCAACAGGTAATGCAAGTGTATCACAGCAAGAAGGTTCCCGGTTCAATTCCCGGGTCAGACAGGGGCTTTTCTGTGTGAGGTTTGTACGTTCTTCCTGTGCATCGTGGGTTCTCTCTGGGGACTCCGGCTTCCTCCCACAGACCAAAAACATGCTCATTAAGTTAATTGGTGACTCTTAATTGCCCTTAGGTATGAATGTGGATGTGAATGGTTGTCCTTATCTCTATGTGTCCCTGTGATCGAATGGCATCTGGTTCAGGAGGGTGTACCCCACCTCTTGCCCAATGACAGCTGAGAAAGGCCCCCCCCCCCCTTTGTTTTTTTGTAATGAATTACTGCAAACAACGGTTTGGTATCAATTTGAAAGAATTCCTCGTTAACATCATCTTACCATACCCACATAAAACTTCTGCATGGTTTAGTTCCTTTTTTTCAAGCAGGCCAGTAAATTGTGTGTCTTCCCATCAAAGTGTCCCACTTCATTTTCACCAGCTTACTAAACATGACAGAGACCCAGGTTTTTAAAAGATGCCTGAGCTTCAGGGCAGAAATTTTGGCGAAACTTCATTTGGTGTAGATAATGAGCAAAGTTAATTAAGCCTCCAGTCCTCCACAGCTGTTCTTTTTCTGTGAGATGACTGTCGAACTCAAATTTGCCTCACAGCCCGCCACTATTCAGCACAATTGCACCACTTTGCCCTAAATGTTTTATGGAGAAATATTTTATAATTTGGTAGTCATAATGCATGGTTGTGATGAGAACAGAGACTAAGTACAGAGCACAGCGTTGGGGAGGTGAATGCACTCTGATCTCAACAGTCAGAGAGAATATCAATAAGTCAGACTGACACATTCGAAGCTTAACACTCGAAGTGTAACACACGGACCGTCAGGACTGAAAGATCGAACCATGGAAGGTGAGATTAGCCCTGGAGAAATTCAGAAAGAACAAATGGATTATTAGCTCTTGCACTGTGTCAACTTATAAATCCATCTAGTGATACTCCTCATGTGTGGACAACAAATAGAGAGAGAGATCCAGAGTTTGATGCTCAGCTAACATTTTATGCCTCCAAGCAGCTCATGTAGAGATGTCACACAAGTGACCCATGTTCACATTTACAAGTCTTTAAAAGGAAAGACTGATCTTAAAGTTTAAGATAAAGTTAAATCTACCTTTGCAGCCAAAAGATGCCACAGACCCAGAGTCCAGTGAGGCAGGGACATTGTGTTAAAAAGCATACAATGTTTTGTTGACGTGTATTCGATTGAATGCACCACAACCACAAGCCATTTCATATTCAAACTGCCATTTTTTATTTTTTTTTTTCCCAATATTTCTTTATTTTCAATTTTGTTACCTTCAACATGCTCCAAAAAAGCTGGGACAGGGCCAGCGAGAGACTGGGAAAGTTAAGGATTGCCCATAAATGAAAAACAGGTGATGGGGTATAAAAGGAGCATCACTGGACGGTTCAGTAACTCACAATCGATGGAGTGAGGTTCACCACACACAGGAAAACATTTTGTGAAGTATAATTGCAAGGAGTTTAGAGGTTTCACAAACTAAAATCCGTATTACTTTCAACAGATATGGAGCATCTTGAGAAATTTCCACACATAAGTGGCAAGGCAGAAAACTAGCACTGAATGCCCTTGACCTTTGATCACTCAGGCATCACTGCAAACCTACATAATTCTGTAAAGGATATCACCTTGGACACACTGTCGTCAGTAAATACAGTTTGTTGCTACGTCTACAAGTGCAAGTCAAAGCTCTGCTGTGAGAGGCTAAAGCCAGGTGTCAACAAAAACCAGAAACACTGCCAACTTCTCTGGGCTGGAGCTCATTAGAGAGTTTATAATTAAAAATTACAACAAAACCTGAAGAGATGGACTGATGCAAAGGGGACAAAAGAAATCCTAATTTCACTACATCAACCTTCAAATTGAGCATATTAGCAGAATTCATTACAGTTTTGTTCACTCATAAAGTGCCGTGGTCTGAAGACTCCACATTTCAATTTTTTGTTTTTGTTTTTAGTGTTTTAGAAAAAGTTGGAGCATTAAAAATCTACATAATACTCAAAAATACAAGCTCCTTCAATAACTCTTTTTAACTTTACTGTTACCTCTACATACATACTGTACATTCACAAATTTGTATTCTGTTCATAATAAATTTATTCTATTTACTACTTTAGATATTATTAGACTATTATATTTTTTTATAATGCAGTTTAGTTTCTTTACTCTTGTTTATAATACTGCCTGTTTGCACCATGGGTCCGAGAGGACTGAAATTTCATCTGTGCTGTATCAATCAATCTTTATTTCAATCAATCTTTATTTGTATAGCGCCAATTCATAACAAGTGTTATCTCAAGACACTTTACAATAGAGCATAAAGCTCTTCATTTTATGGATACACATATATGCATAGATACATATATACATATAAAATACACATATACATATATATACAAATATATACATCCAACACCCAACATGAATCCATATAGCCAATCATGAATCCCTCCATCATGGCGGCAAGAAAAAACCTTCTGTTAAGCAGCAGGAAATCTTGAATGTGGATCCCAGTCTCATGATGAACAGCAAATCCACACGATGCTGTGATGGGTGTGAGGGCAAAGGAAGGGAAGTAAGAGGAGACAAGTGGACGAAGTAAGAACTAAAGTTAGGGACAGGTCCATGTATCATTGGCCTGTCGTCTGATTCCTTAGAGGTTAGCCTCTTGAGATGCTACATCTCATTTCTGGAGGGTCCTCATGTCTGAATGGTTGTGGTGATCATTTTCTAGAAGTATAATCTTAGATATTCAAACTGAAAATAAGAACTTATGGTAGTGACGAACTCATGGGTGCCCAGACCACAAGTGCATCCCAACCATATTTGTCTCCGTTAAGTATAAATGTGTTAAAGGCCTCTTGAGATGTGACATCCCATTTTCAAGAGGGACTTCATGACTATGTGGTAATAAGAAATAGATACTGTAGGTGTAACGACCATGGATATGGAGATCATGCTAATAACTACATGAACAGCTATAATGATAATGAGAATGGAGTGTTCCTAATAGAATGGCCAACTATGTGTGTCATGTTTATAGCTGTAGTTTTGAGGTTTCATGACTCCACAGCAGCAGGCAGTCTCCACCAAGGATCCCAGGCCACCTACAAGACAAGAGCCAGAGGCAGTACAGGAGCAAACAAAAGGGGCAAAAGCAGATGTGGAGAGAGAGAGAGTGATAGAGCCCATTGTGCCAGACCCCTCCCCCCCGGCAGTCTAGGCCTATTACATCTAAACTATGAGTCTAGTTTATGAACTAATTTATTTATTTATTTATTTATTTATTTATAACCTACCTATAAGCTGGTCCCTAACTGAAAGCTTTATCAAAGAGGAATGTTTTAAGTCTAACCTTAAAGGTAGAGAGAGTGTCAGACTCCCGAACTGTGGTTGGTAAATTGTTCCAGAGAAGAGGAGCCTGATAACTGAAGGCTCTACCTCCCATACTACTTTTGGAGATTGATGGCACCACAAGTAGGCCAGCATCTTGGCGCCCTAATGTTCTAGAGGGGTTGTACGGCACTACAAGCTCTTCAAGATAGACTGGTGCCTGTCCACTGAGAGCTTTATAGGTGAGGAGAAGAATCTTGAATTCTATTCTATATTTAATGGGGAGCCAATGCAGAGAAGCTAATACAGGAGTAATGTGGTCTCTTCTCCTAGTTCTAGTCAGTACCGTGCTGCAGCATTTTGGACCAGCTGAAGCGTCTTAAGCGACTTGCTGGGACAGCCTGAAAGCAGAGAATTACAATAGTCCAATCTGGAGGTAACAAAAGCATGGACTAGCTTTTCAGCATCGCTCTGGGACAGGATAGGCCTGATTTTAGCGATGTTGCGTAGATGAAAAAAGGCTGATTTTGAAATTTGCTTTATGTGAGAGTTAAAGGATAAATCCTGATCAAATAGCACTCCTAGATTTCTAACAGTTGTGCTTGGTGCCAGGGTAATGCCATCTATGGCAGTTAAATCACTAGAAAAGGATTCTCTAAGGTGTCGAGGGTCCAGCACAATAATCTCTGTCTTGTCTGAGTTAAGAAGAAGAAAATTTCTGGCCATCCAGGTTCTGATGTCCTTTAAACAGGCATCTAGTTTATCTAAGTGGTTTGTCTCACCTGGCTTTAAAGATACATAGAGCTGTGTGTCATCAGCGTAACAGTGAAAATTAACAGAGTATTTCCTCATGATATTACCAAGGAGAAGCATATATATAGAGAAGAGAATTGGACCTAGCACTGAACCTTGAGGAACCCCGTAACTTACTTTATTGTACACAGAAGATTTGTTGTTCACGTGTACAAACTGATATCTATTAGATAAGTAGGACTTAAACCAGTTTAAGGCAGTCCCTGTAATCCCAAGTAACATCTCCAATCTCTGTATAAGAACATCATGATCAATGGTGTAAAGCTGCACTAAGATCTAACAAAACAAGAACAGAGAGCAGTCCTTCATCTGAAGCTGAAAGTAGATCATTGGTTACTTTAACTAGAGCAGTCTCTGTGCTGTGATGAGCTCTAAATCCTGACTGAAAGTCCTCAAGCAGGCTATTGTCTTGAAGGAAGTCACCTAGCTGATCAGCTACCACTTTCTCCAGGATCTTTGAGGCAAATGGAAGGTTAGAAATAGGCCTATAGTTAGCTAATGTTCCTGAATCAAGGTTAGGTTTTTTAAGGATGGGTTTGATTACTGCTGTTTTAAAAGACTGTGGTACGTAGCCTGTTGATAGAGATATATTTACTGTCTCCAGCAACAATGGACAAACTAGAGGAAAGACCTCCTTAAACAACTTAGTTGGGATTGGGTCTAAAAGGCAGGTTGATGATTTAGAGGAAGAGAGAAGAGAATTTAGCTCCTGAAGGCTAATCGTGAGAGACTGTCTAACTCAGGTCTGACTTCTACTACATTTAAAGGTAGGGCAGGTTCGGCTGGAGATAAAGAGTTGCTAATTTTATCTCTAATTTTCAGAATTTTATCATTGAAAAAGTTCATAAAGTCCTCACAGCCCAGGGCTAGAGGAATCACAGGCTCAATAGAGCTCTGACTCTGTGTCAGCCTGGCTACAGTGCTGAAGAGATATCTAGGGTTGTTTCTATTTTCTTCAATTAGTGAAGAGTAGTAGGCAGCTCGAGCATGTTTTAAGGCTCTCATGTAGTTAATATGACTCTCTCGCCAAAGTATACGTGACTCTTCCCTTTTATCAGAGCGCCACATTCTCTCTAATTTACGCGTTGTTTGCTTAAGTGTCTCTGAGTTAAACCAAGGAGCTGTCCTCTGGCGTTTATCGTTTTTTGTCTCAGTGGGGCAATTGAGTCCAAAGTGGATCTTAGTAGACTGGCTGAGTCATCAACAAGCTGATCCAGCTGAGTTGAGCTAAAGCTAATATCACAGTTATCAGTTGGCCAATTTATTGAGCTTAGGGCAGTAGGAATGGCCTCTGTGAATTTAGCCACTGCACCACTGGACAGATTTCTGCTGCTCACAGTTTTGCTGCAAAACACAGAATCTTCCAGGAGGATGCTAAAAGTCACTAAGAAGTGGTCAAAGCTGTATGTCAAGCATGTATAGCATATTTGATGATAAAGCTGACTTTGTCTTTTTTTTTTTTACTTGACGTTGAAGGATATTAGCATGAGTTCACATTTTAAATTGTTTTTGGAAATCCTATAGATGCACTGTAAGTTGGCCCAGTGCTGGACACAAGGTTAAATCATTTTTGGTTTGAATGTATTTAGACTCTCTGGGCTCTAATTTCGTAGACCAGGCGCAGGCGTGGCGCACCTGCCCTGTGCCCTGTCTGCGCCTCGCCGAGAGGGCGTACCAGTGCACTTTGCAAGTTTCCTGCAGTGCCAAGAGAGGCCCACTGCAGGCGCAGAGAGGCGCAGAGAGGCGTATCCCCTGCCCCTCTGCGCAAGTGCCAGAGAGGAGGCAAAAAGGTGTGAGTGGGTTTAACACAGCCGAGTGTTGTCTTCACCAATCAAATGAGCGCCTCTCCTTGCCTTTTAATGCTCTGCAGCCGAGGCGCAGTATCTGATTGGTCTGAATGATCCCTGCCACTGCACAGTGTGCTTGAAAGACCCGTTAGCGGAGACGGTCAGAGTCGCTGTCACTTCAGCAACTGGGAGAACGGACTGGCCATCGGGGCGCTCATCGGAGGTCATGGAGCACATCACCGTGTGGGCCAGCTCCTGGGACAGATATAATCTGTTCCTTTGTCATTTATAGTAAAAAATTAAGAGACAGTTACGAGGCAGCTGGCTTATCCAATCATCATGCTTGTGATCCACCTGCACTCCTGGTTTGTCATTGCCAAATAGCAGAGCCTTTGGTGATATACTGTATACTCTCCCGGTGTCTCTGCCTCATCCTCTTTGCAATAATGTACTCCATCTTTTTAGATCATGTTAAAAATAAAGACTGAAATAGAAAAATATAGGAAATCACTGGTAAATTCTTCGTGACATATATTAATTTTCTCTTTTCTCTCCATCTTTTTTCTCCCTCTTTTCTTTGAATTTCATGAAATGAGAGAAGCCAGATATATACTCAAAATCGGATGTTAAGGCTGATAAGGCAAACTTCCAGCTGCCTTCAGGTTAAGTTTCCATTATGACAAACGGCTTTAATCCGACATCAGATGTGACAGGACAGTTAATATAGATACAAATGTATATGCTGGTTTGGATGGCTACATTAAATAGTGGATGCTGTGATTGTTTATTGCATTAAAATGTGCCTAACACTCTGGAAACCTGCCTCTGAGGCTTTGTTGACGTGTGCGCACATGTGTGCCTGTCATCAAATTACAGCTGCCGAGGGTGCGCTTTGCCTGCGCCGAGAATAGACCAGGTTGGAGCTGGCGAGCTTTCAGCACACCAAAATTGTCACTGCGCCAACATTAATCTGTCAGCACCTCCCCCTGGTGCACCGTCAACTCCTCCTGGTGCGCCATCACACCCATCTCTGCGCATGCGGTCTACCAAATTGTCAAATTGGCAGCGCACAGCAGTGCGCCGGAAGAAATTAACAATGCGCGGGGTACGCTGGCTCTGCGCCCCCTGTGCTGCGCCACGAAATTAGGGCCCTATGTGTGTATTTTTCGATCAGACAGGTAGATTTAACAAGACACACAGTGCTGCAGGTCGCCACAATACAGCGCCCCAACAATCAAAATTGCCCCCAGGTATATTAAAGCTTTTCTTAGTAAGTCCAAGTAGTCAAATAACTTAAATGTTATGTAAGTATGTATGCGTAAATGTGTATCTAAAATGAGGAGTATGGCTCCAGCCTGCTCTTTTCTGAAGGGTCTTGAGATAACACTTATTGTGAACTGGCGCTATAGAAATAATGATGGATGGATGGGTGGATGGGTGGGTTGATTGATGGGTGGATGGGTGAATGGGAGTGTCCTTTCTGACCACAAGTGATGCAGCCAGACCAGAGTGATGTGATGTGTCACAATGTTTGCCTCGAGGCTCAGTCTCTAATTTTCTTTCTGTCACTTCAGTAGAAGTGGACGAAGGACAAGAAAAGAGGGAGTTTGACAAGGTGCTGGAGGGATTTTCTTGATTTACTTTGTCTTTCCACAAACACCAGAGCTTATTAATTTATGTCACATGCTTGTGATAGAAGAGCGTTCATCTATTTTCTTTAGATTGAATGTTTTTTTTCCCCTTTTAACACCAAGGGAGACTCTTTGTCTGGCTCACAGGGAGCTGCGTATTGGCAGGCCCTTGTGTGAACCACTCATCAATAAAAAAACACTGCAAAACCATTTCTCCTCTTTTACAATGTAAGCACGTCATGTTCTGTTCTCAGTAGGACACAATAAATATTTGACAGGTGTAGTGTGGACAGCAAGCAGGGCCGAGTATCGTTATACACACACACAGGTGATAAGAGGGAACAAGGGAAGGGCTAGTGTCTGGGTGTGTGATTGAAAAATGCATTTGCTCAGCAACAATTATATAATCATCAGGATAGAGGATAGAGAGTTGGACCTGGACACTGATGAGATGACTGGAGGTGCCTGAGGTGGAGGAGGGTTGCCGAGATCACCGGTATGTCACCAACGTACTGACTGTGGAGGAGCAAAGGCATGGGCTGCGGCCGAATAGTCATTTTTGCTTAGGAAGGTTCCTAACAGAATGAAATGAACCAGAAGTAGTTCGTGATTAGAGCTGTTCGAATAGTTTAAATGCATAGGAAAGGTGGCTCAATGCTTCATTTATTATCTCCTTTAGCATAGGATACACCGGACCATCCTTTATGAAAGAAGAGGAGAATAATCTGACCCACAATTCTCCGCAGCAACAGCTTTTAAACACAGTGTGTTATCCGACTGCTTCCGAATTCAACCGAATAATGACGAACAAATCACACAGACCATGCTAGTTACCTCTTCTGTTCACTCCTTTCTAAAGTTTACCAAAACCTGCCTTAACTTTCCAGTAGTCTGATTCTCTGAAGAGAGCAGGGTATGAGACATTTGATGTTGATTATGTTTTAAACATGGTTCAATATTAATAATTTGTACATCATTAGATTGTGGTCTTAACAATGTATGCCTTTCTTTTATTTAGTTTCCCTTTTTCATGCTCTGATTGGTGTTCATGTTGATAATGAGAGGACAGATTTATTTCAATCCTCACTTTCAACATCGGTTATGCAGATGTAATTTTTACCAGGTTATTATGTTCAGTGTTGTCTGAAAGGAACAACATTGTTATGATACATGATGCGTTTTTTGTAGTCCATCTTCGGAAAATTGTAGTTTAACCGCAGCAGTATCATCCGCCGTCACATGATGACGTATAGTGAAGGTGGAGTCGGATTCTCTCTGCAGGGCAGTTTTCCCTTCCTAAGTCCTTCTGAATTCTCCTTTCTCCTTTCCTTAACCTCATGACATTTTCCATCAGGGTTAAGGAAAAGTAGATGGGAAAGGGCTTAGGAGGTTTAAAAGAAGGCTGCACCATGATGATTGGCCAGGCCGTTGTGTGTGGCAGGATCTGTGTGGCTCAGTGCTTGAATGAGAGCGCACCCATCATCAACAGAGATTTGAATCACCAGTGCAGGTAGGCAGAGTGAGGCATGAAAGAGGAGACTGAATGAGCACACAGGTCTTCCTGTCTGAACTTTCGCTAAGCTTCATCTCTGCACTCTTTTTACAGTAAATGGGGCTTAATGGTTTGCTCTCTTTACTCATATCTAAAGCACACTCAGAATACACTCATTATAATTTCTGTGAGACAAAGTCAAGGTACATATTGAAAGCTATTGAAAGCTCAATATTTGTTTAAAAAATGTTTCATAGTAAAAATCCATTTGAAGACATTTTAAGAGGGACTGAAAATATGATAGGGATGATATGATATGATAAAATGGTGCAATGTAATTTATTCAAAGGGCATTGTATGACACTTTTATTGACAAAAACAGGAGACCGTTTATATTCATATTAATAAAAGGTTTAATATTTGTAATAAAGCGCTGCATTGCATCACTGGCATTATTCCAATGTTCCTACCTACCTGCCATGATATTATGCCACATGCGTCATGATGCAACACATGCTGCTGAAGGTCCTATTTTTGTGGTTTTCAGAATATGGTCATCCTACCTTATCTAAGGAAAATAAACAAGTACACGGTGATAACTCTCTCTCAGGTGTTCTAATGTATTTTCTTTTTGAGCCTGCTCCATTGTTACTGGGGAAACACTTCTTTATCAATGCTTGTTTTTGTTTGTGTCTGTATTTTAAATTGCTTTTCCCTTATGTGTTTTGTTTGATTTACTTTAGATTAGATGTCTTGCTGGTTTAGGTGATGCTACAGTCCTAAACTTCTGAAACAAATTTCACTGCACTTTTGACAGAAAAAGTCCCTTAGATCTAAAACAGGTTTGAAGCAGGACCAGGTATCAACCTGATTGTGTGTTATTCATTGCGTGCAAGGGGACACAAGGGCAGATCGCAGTCCTATTGGTAACAGAACTGAATTGTTTTGGATTGGATTTTTTATTAGTATATAATCAGGCAGTAAATAAAAAGGCAAATGTGTTTTTTTGCTGTCTTGTGCTTTCTTACATGAAGCAGATGAACTAAAAGGCCCAATCATGAGAAGGCAGAAATGCACTGACATGTTGCAGATGTACTGTTTTTTAATTGAACAATGGCAAATTTATCTTTGACACTTACAACGAAATCTGGACACATACTGAGCCAAATCAGGGAGATTCTAAATTTATGTTTGAGTGATTTGTTCCCTAAATCAGCTTAATTTATGCATCATTTGTTTTGTAGTGCAGTAGGTGACATGACAGTATGTTACAGATGAGCTGCATCTAACTGGTTGGATGATTTTCTGATATGTTTCCTATTCTGGTGGTTCAATCTAATGCTGCGTTCACTCCGGACGCTACTTGTACTACCTCAGTGATCACTCCCCATACAAAGTCAAAGTACAGCCGCGATGGGGCGGGGCTAACCCTCCTGCAATGCGACAGCCGCTTTTCACACTACAACATAGCTTGTCGCACGATGTGAAAGTAAAAAAAAGTTGTGCACATGTGATGGTACCCCAGACAGACAGTTATTCATCTGGACTACAGAGTAGCAATCCATATCCGTGTGGGAAACATTAGTCAGTGAGGACATTAGTTCCGCCTAGACGGACCGCCAGAAACTCACAGATAATGCTGCTGCAGGACATTAGCTGCAGTGTTTTGTGTTTGATAAGTGAATGAAAAGGATACAGTTGGAATAATGTCTGCTTATACATCCTATTATATATGATATATGATATGATCGAAGTCAAACTCGAGTGGATGTGACGTCACGGAGCGGCGGCCGACGGCAACGGTGACCAAAATGAGGTGTTTATGGACGCGCGACGATACGTCAGTGGGCGACTCGATTTGGTAGCTGGGTCGCTTGCGGTCCAGAGGATTCAGTGCCGTTCTGCTGTTAAGCACAGGGCTATGACATATCACTGTACTCCGTCTGAGCAAGTTGGTTGGCTATCTTTGACTGTCTGTAGAATAACCAATTGGCAAATCCTGATTTACAAGACTATACTCAGCCTGCTTCCTTTAGACTTTTAGTTGTAACTTCTGATGACCTGACCAGGTAATAAGGGCAAAGCTACAACACTCAAGAGTTCCAATCACAAGGTTTTGTTGATGAGAAAAGATAACATAAATCTTACTGTTTTGCCAGCTGAGCCAATTTTGTAAATTAACTGTACCGATCATTCTGTTGGTAATGCTCATTTTCTCACATATGCCGATGATACTGTTATTTATTACACTTCTCCCAAATAACATCCAGCCAT
Organism: Scarus forsteni; assembly: GCA_036419115.1. Taxonomy (NCBI): domain Eukaryota; kingdom Metazoa; phylum Chordata; class Actinopteri; order Labriformes; family Labridae; genus Scarus; species Scarus forsteni. Next base: position 26,003,679 of record JAZDUH010000383.1, read on the forward strand.
CTGTCTTTTACAGAAGCCCTTTAATACTGTTCAGGACAAGAGTTTAGATTAGTTTTGAATCCTCAAGAAAAATAAACTTTTTTCAAACTCAAAGGAAAGGTAACCGAACCGGCCCTATATTGACACATCTCAAGGTAACACGAAAGAGTCTTCCATAAATTCCTTGATTTATGATTTTTTAAACATCATATTGAGAGGTTTGTGAAGAAGCTAAAGTGGCTAGGCATTTTTTCAGAGATAAGTCTTGTTTTCCTCTTACCACAAAGAGGCCTCTTGCTGTGTTGTCTTCTCTTGATTATGGTAAAGTTTTACATATCATCACAGTGCTTTAGGTTCTGAAATCTAGGGCGCTAATGAATCACTGAACTCTATGACAAAGTTGGCTTGTAGTCTTTGACCACCTGTTGAATGAATCATTGACACATAATTACAGTTTCGGTCATTCTTAAGTAATTGTATTTGAAAATTTCTGGAAGCAAAAGGACAAAACTTACTTAAGCTGTCTGTCCCCAAAGATCTTCTTAGAAATGTAAATTAGTTTTTCCTGCAGAGAGACAGGTAACTGAGTCTTGCAGAGCTGCTCTCCTTAAAATCTTTTTAAAAGATATTAACAGAGTCCCAGGAGGATGCATCAGGTTATGGATGCTTTGATTGACGATTTCCTGCACTCTGACTTCAAATTGAATGGCTGATACAGTATATGTTGATCTGTGTTTGTGTTTCAAGTCTGTAACCAGATAAATGTTCTACTCCATGTATTTACATCATGTTTGCTTTGCCGGTTTACTGATCAGGTCTATGACACATGACAGCAGTTTTAAGGCCTTACTAAAATTAAAGAGAAAACTAGTAGAAGTGGTGTTGCTTTGTCTTTCTCATGACAGCAATAGGCCTTCAGGTTTGTGGACATGGGCTCACAGTCAATGCATCTGCACCACCTGATAGCTCTTCAGCTATCACCAGTTTTTCCATCCCTCTTTCTACGTGTAACTCTGCAAAATTTCTTCCTTTGTGTACACTGACTCATAACTCTCATAACTCATAACTCATCTTCCTCGTGACTAGTGTCATCACTCAAGCCAAACGTGCGTATTTCTGTTTAATATTGTAAAGTTAGTGATAGTTATTTCCTCTGACTAACCAGCAGATAACAGTGGGATAGTACATAACCCTCATGTTGCAACACACAAATGTTCTTCACACAGGCTTTATCAAGGGAAACTTTAATGATATGAAGATTATTACTGGAGCGTCTGGAAAAGCAAATGTTTTTTGTGTATTTTTAACATAAAAGAAGAAGAAAAAAGGCTGATGATGATACCATGGGCACTATGTATAACATAGCCTCAGCATTCACCCATTTACTCTGGCTGGCTAGTTGATTTATTACCACTGCCATCAAGCTAATGTTTCTGCCTGCCTCTGTTGGTCTGTCTGTTAGTAAGATAGCACAAAAGCACTAAACTGATTTAGAGGAAACATTCAGGGAATGTTGGTCATTGTCAGAATTTTTTTCAATTGTGATACAGATCCAGCTGTGGATCCAGAATGTTTCAAAGGATTTTATTGAGATAGTGAGATCAGACAGTTTTCAAAGTTTCTGCAAATGATCAAGAAACTCTGAAAATATTTTAAAGAGATTGTGAGGAGTTTCGAAGTAATTACAAAGAGTCTCACTTTTAGATATATGCCTGATCGAAATACACACTTTAAGATGAGTTTTATAGCATCAAGGTTATCTATAAATGCTATCCCTTAGCTTCGTGGTCAGGTCGGACCGGGCTGGACTGGCCTGGATACTCAACTTCGGGAACAAGACAATTAAAACTAGAGCAAATTTATATTATTCGGACACGTCTTAGAGCACTGGGCTGTAAGTAGCCATATATAGCCGGCTACAAAACTACAATACTAAGTTTTCCAAAAATTGCTTGTTGTCACACATCAAAAACTACCGTGATGTAACTAGAAAGAGATACATTACCTCGTCGCTTTGGATCCTGTAAGTTGTTAAAAAAAGAAGTTGTAAAGCAATGCAGAGTTCTGAGGAAGATCTGAGCTGCATTTTATTAGCATCACAACAAACACAGGTTTTGGCTTGTGTTGCGTTCCAGTTGTTGTCAGAAGTAGGACTTTCCAAGTTCCAAGTAGGAAACTGCAACTGGAACGTCCCCCGAAGTCGGAATTTCCTACTGGGAACTCGGTGAAACCTCGCCACCCCCGAGTTGACAATGGAAGATGGATGCCCCCAGTGTGAACAGTTATTTAGCTCCTGTAATAATCAATTTATTTGCACTTCTGACTGGGGTGTGTCGCTCTAGATCAGCTGTATACATAGTATTGTTAGACTTATATTTACAAAAATGTTGCCATAGTGATCATCACATTCTTCATACAACAACGCAGGGCATGCTACCAACAGCTAGCAATAGCCTGGTAGATCGGCATGTTTTTTTCAGACTTCAACTGGAACGCTGATAAGAAGGAGATGATGTCACTCCCAGTTCCGAGGTTACTGGAACGCAGCATTACGACAGTCGCCGCGCGTGCTCATGGGTAGCAGAGTCCTAATGTCGCTGGAAACAGATTCTCCTCACAGTCCCTTTGATGACATTTTCAGGGAATGTTGACCATGGCACATGGAGAAGGGGCTTGATTTCAGTGATAGTCCAAATCTGACAGTGGATCCAGGAAATTTTTCAAGGATTTCTTAACAGGGCAGTTTTCCACATTTTGACAGTAACTTGTTTGATGAATGTTGTTGGAGATTCCCTGGTGAAGGTTTGCACTCTCACAGAGCTTGAAAATGTAGGAAATCATTTTACTGATGCTATAAGCCTTGAGCAGCCCGATTAAAAAAAAAATGGAATTATCCCTTTAAAAGCAGAACTTGTACACTATTTCCAATTGGTTTCTTATTTCATTTTTTTAGTAAAAAATTGCTGTCATGTTTTCATTTATTTTCATTTCATTTATTTATCAGCTCAAGCTGAGCTGCTGATTTTTTATTTGCATGTTTTGGCCGAGAGGAAATAATTGAAACACAGCGACCCATCCATCATCACACCTCCTAGTTTGTGCTCATCTGCCCTCATGGACATATTTTGAAATTAAATCCTCCATGTTTTCAGTTTGTTTTTGTACGGAAGCATCTGTGCCCCGTGAGCCTCAAAAAACATGTCAGCAATTTACAGACTCTTTCTCGAAGAGAAGAGAGGAAAAAATACTGTGTATACACTTGATGGTTTTGCTACCAACCCTGAAGGCAGGCAATTTCTCTCATCCAGCCTCAGTCTCTGCACAGCAAGTAGGTAGAGTGCTCTTGTCTGTTGTTTGAAGTAAGGTTATCAAGATCTTCATTGTACGCCATGGCTCAGGAAAGGAGGCCAGTGCAGAGACTGAAGGGCAGCGGTGAGATGAGAACGTTTGAGCAACTGTGCTAGCATCTTCATCTGAGGTGCATTTTGGACGCCTTTCAGGCATCTCAACTGTTTGTAATACACAAGAAAAAAGAAATAAAGTTATGAAATCTTGATGAATTAAATTAGGGATAATCATTTCTTGCTCAGAACCACACATAAGAGAGTGATGATCATCAATATTTATGCCTTATGGTTACTATTGTTGCCATAGCTACTGCTATAGCACCTCCTGCCTCGACTGATCCAGTCCCTCTGACAAAACACAGAGGACATGTGCAGCTGTGCTCAGTGCCCCCCCACATCAAAATGTCTGATTGTAGATATTAAACATGTTTGATCTTAAGTATAGCCTTATGTTAATAAGGATATACCAATGTTTGAGTCTTCCAGCAGTCAGTGAGGGCCAGCCAACTCGCTCATGAAGACTAGGGTGATGAGTCAGAGCCTTGAGGTTGTTTATTCACTATAAAGCTTCATGATTATCCAAAGATGCATCACTGCAGCTAGCCGCGTCTGATTTAATCTGTAATCAGGTAATCTTTCCAAGGCCCAAACTAAAATGTTTGTGAGCGGCCCAAAGCAGCACGGCTCAATAAGCATCCTTTAAAAGCAGGAAGAAGCAGGGGCTACAAGTGAGACGGCGGCAAGAAGTATCTGCTCATAACTTTTAAATAATAATAAAATATTGTATTAATATTTAATAAATGAAATTTGTAAGTTAAAAAACATTAATAGTTTTATTTTGTTTTGTTTATATTTTTTATTTGTATTTTGTTTGTGTTTATCTTTTGTATGTTTCTTTTTATCTACCTTTTTGTAACTGCTATTGGTATTCTTTTTTCCCTGAGGAGTTTTCCAAAGAAATTATTAAAGTACTATATAATATAATATAATATAATATAATAACAATGATAATACTGCAAGATGCAAGGATATTTTTTGCTCCACTTCCAACCTTTTTTTTTTTTCTTTTTTGAAGTTTTTTTCCTTATAATGTTTTTTGTTTTGGATTATTTACCACAGCAGAACTGCATTATCTTATTGGCCTGTAATTAATGTGACTGATGGAACATCCAATCCTCTGCTGGATTTGCTTTGACAGGTTTTGCCAAGCGCTTTTAATGGATGCTGAAAAGAAAACAGGACTTATTTCTGAAGTTAAAACCCATCTGTAGCTTTAACTTGTTAACTAGTTGCTAAGTATAAAACTTAAAACACAACAAATCAATTACCAAAAATTGGAGGTATTTATACCAAGAAACAGACTAAGTGACATTTACTTGAGATGTGACGGCAAAAAAGCAGGTCATTGAGTTTGGAAACATTGAATTTTCTTTTTTTCTTTTCTTTTTTTTTTTTTTGTAAGGTTTCCACATTAATTTTTGTTCACACAAACCCCATTCACACAAAACCTTGAAATTATCAGGACATTGTCCGGGTGAGCCAAATGCTTGAATGTAAACAAGCCAAATTGTTCACTCTGACTTGACTCAGTAACTTCTCTCACGTCCCTCTAGGTTTATATCACTGAAAAAAAGATGTTGTAAATCTAACAGTAACTTACTGGCAACAAGATGCAGTAAGTCACTGCAATTGTCTTTACAGTAGAATAACTCTAATTTATAGCACGAGTCTGTATTTCTAGGGTTGGGACAAGGTGCTTTTCTCCCTATTCAATAAAAAATGCGTTTCTACGATTCACTGATTTTTGTAATCTTAGGTAGCTTTTTTAACACCATCGATGAAAAGATGAACAATGATGATGCCTACAGACCATATCAGGAAAAATACACATCACATGTGAGTCAATGTTTAGGATTTATGAAGCAATACAATTTAACCAGCTGTTTATACTCCCTCTTCAAAAACCTGGACTGCATTTAAAAGTGGCTTATTAACACAGACTGAAATGAAGCATATAAATAAAAAAAAACGAACAAAAAATCAATTTAAAAATCATTAAACAAAAAATTCTAGTACTTATGTGAATTGATGTTTTCTCCAACCCCTTGTATTTTCTATAAAAGCTTCACTAATGTATTTCTATTCAAGGTATCATTACTGTCTTGCAATTTACAGCATAATTACTGCATTTTCAAAAGCAGAATCCATAGTTTTTTTATTTATAGTATTACCATATTTTAGTCTACAACTTTTTAAATGTATTTTAAATTACAGTGACATGCTGTATTTTAATTTATATGACTATATATTTAACTATTTTACTAATAATTTATTAGGATGACAACAAAAAGAAATGTGCAAGATTTTTGTCAAACAAAATACTTTTACTCAAACAGTTGTTTCACTCAAAGATATGAAACATCGACTAAAAATTCGTACCTGCTATTGGTCAATTTTTCTGGGGGAAAAAAAATATTCAACCGATTACTCTTTTCAGTAACTTAAAGTATAGACACTTGACAGTTGGTAACTGGTTTTACGGTTAAATAGTATTCATTTGACAAAAATCAGCATTTTCATACAATCAGTTTGCCATTTACACTAATTTACTGTATAGATTTTTACAGCAGGTGGCTGTAGATATAACGGTATATTATTGCTATATTTACAAAATCAGTTAGAGTGTGTGAAGTCCGATTAGGCTCATGACAGGATGGATAAAAACAACCACAGTGGGAGACATGTATTTGATTGTGAGGAGATAACGAAATCAAATGTGCGTCTTGACATCGGAAATGTTGTTTCATCTGCACATCACCAAAGTGCTGTGCTACATATGCTCCAATATGATCACTTTAACATTTAAAGAGCTAAAGTTGGATATGGAGATGAAAATCTGCAGCATTGTTGCACTGGTGTAATTGTCGTACATGTAGTGACACTGCTTCATATTCACTTATGTCAGCCACAGTGCTCCTCTCAGGTCTTCAGTTGATGCTACTGATTCACTTTTTTACATGTAACACTGAAGAAAGGATACAAATTGCAATATTAATCATCCATCCACTCTCATATTATGAACACTGATTTCTGCAAAACTGAGAGCCTGATGCTGTGGTAGCAGTGAATAACTATGTCAATCACGAATCAATTAAAAATGGCATTTGAAGCCTTATGACTGATACTGTTAATACTATATAAAACATAAATAATAGCAACCTGTGGCACGCCATTTATTTCTTCAAGTGACTGTATTTAGGTAATTGGACACATCGAAATTTGTCTGATAAAAAGCTAAAACCCAGAGACAGATTGTTCTGATCGGCCTTTAGTCTTTCTTCAGAAATGGTGTGATTGGCTGTGTCAAAGGCATTCTTGCCGAGGATATGTCCAAGCTTGGTGTGGGTCAACCTCCTCAGAAAAGAGACTTTGATCAACAGGTTGCGCCCATGTTAGCATGGACTTCTTAAATTTGCAGGAAGCTTCTTTAAGAGTCCCAAGAAATCTGTGCCTAGCAGATGTTTTTGTTCCTTTTTGTCTTATGATTCAATAAAATAAATTCTTATTTTCAGACGGCTGTGGTGGTGCTGTGCTTTTGGATATTGTCAGACTTCATTCGTATTTTGAGGATCAATAAAGTTTGAATTGTTGGCTGAGCAAAAGAGGCAACAGTGTGACAGAAATTTTAATGTCTATTTCCTCCGTTTCTGACACTTTTAGGTCAAAAACATCATTAATTAACAGAGGAAATGAAAACAATCATTAGTGTCAGCCATGTTTAGGAAACAGATGGCTTGATGATTTGATGAGAAAAAATTCACATTTCTCTTTGAGCAGAGAGGTTGAAATGGTACACTTTTCTCTGATATTTCACTTCTCTTGGCTTCTTCAATTTCTTTGTTCAAATCATCTTTTCAGTCCCATTCTCTATAGTACGTGGGTCCACTTTTCTTCTTTAAAATACCACCACAATCTTTTACAATTTTAACTGACTTATTTGAAAAGGGCTTTGTTGTTTTCCCACCAGTCTCTGGCATTTAGCTCTGCATCAATGTCTCTAGAAAGAGATTTTTTGACAATACAATCATGACTTTAAATGGCCCTCTGTGAAACCTTTCACAAAGATTTTTCCATTTCATTGCAGATAGGGGACAAAAAAAGATCTGGTAACTTAAATGACTATTTTTGAACCTTGGGGATGTTTCATTTCATGTCCATACTCCAATAGCACAGGCACCACCTCTAAAACAGTTTGTGCAAAAGATTCAGAATAGGAAGGAGAAGATGGAGGCCATCTCTGCAGCCTTTTTCAAACATGCACCCTGGCATTTCCTGTAAATTACATTGGTATCCTGCCCAGAAAATGCCCTACATGTTTTTCACACTTTATTTCTCACAGCAGGAAGGTTCCTTGCAGTTTTCATGTCAGTCAGTGGTAGGGTTGAGAAGGGGAATAATACAAGCGGGCACCAGGTAAATTTCAGGGTCAAGATTGGTTGAAAAACTCTGCTGTTTGTGGTCACACATTCACGCCCAGGTAAATTCAGGAAAATTTCAGGCTTTTTCTGCAAGTGAAGATAAGGTTCAGCATCCCACCGAGAGAATCTGTGAGGCTGTTTACGTGACAACCAAAACGGGCAAATACAGAGAGCATTTGTTGCATTTAAACCTTCTGCTTCCTCGAGAGCTGTGTTCAGAGTGTGTGAATCCACAAGCTTTTGAAACTGCAGTCCACAGTGAAAAGTTTTGAAAATCTCTTTATCTCCATCTCTCTCCGAGGGGAATGAGCCTGGCTTCTATTTTCCTTTTTCGAGCAAATGGGACAGATTTCAACCAGAGTCTCTGTGTGGACTGTCTGTTAACACTTGACTCATTTGTTCCCCATCTCTGTCACCGCTTTGATTATCGGAAAAAAAATGACCAGAGATTAACTCCCCATTTAAAGCTAGGGTCTACGACCTAAAAACCTGTTTGGCTGTTGAGACGGATTCGAAAAACGCAGCCTGCCCCCCCTTCACTCACCCCTCCTCTCTGTGTTCCAAGATCCCACCCACCAGTTCGTGTCCCCACCTCACTATACATATACATATATATATACATATACATATATGTATATATATATATATATGTATATATATATATATATAGATAGATAGATAGATAGATAGATAGATAGATAGATAGATAGATAGATAGATAGATAGATAGATAGATAGATATACATATACATATACATATACATGTACATATACATATATATTTCTCCCTTACTTCAGCCTTTTTCTCGAAACTTTTACGTTTCCTTCCCTTCGATGTGGAGGGTAATAGAAGCGGCCTCCAGGTTTTGGTGCTGGTCTTCTCTGGCTCCATGATGCTTCAGTAGCTGTGCAGCTAGCTCACCGGTACATGAGGGAGTTAGTTGGGAGGAGGTGCGATGGTGCGGAGCAGGGGAGACAGGGGATTGGATGGACTCACAGACCAATCTGAACCGCCGCTCCCCGTGGTTTGGAATGGTCAACTATTATGCCGCTTTGCAGCACATATACTGAATGGATTTTTTTCATTCTTTTGGTCTTTATATTGCGTAGATTGGACCATAGGACCATAACGGCCTTATAAACGGTGTTATTAAGATGTACCAAGCTTCCAAATCGTAGACCATAGCTTTAAATGGGTGTTCGTTTTAAGGACTTGTATCTTTCACACCTTCACCCCTCTCCTCCCTTTCAAGCTCAAATGCTCCTCTTAGTGTGAACGTGCATCATCTTTACAGCATCTCCGTGTGAACATGGAGTGCTTTTTAAAACTAAAAAGAAACTGGTTTCCATTTCTGTTAACAACATTGCTGTGTAAACGGGTTCTGAATGACTGTAGAGGGCAGAGGTCATGGAATGGTGCTGGGCATGTGGTCACTTACGCAGCACAGAAATAAATTTAGTCAATGTTATTTCTTCATTTTGACTGATAGAATCTGTATTGTGTCTTGTTTTTAAAAAATAATGAGATTCTCTGTGTGGGCTGTGTGTCAACACTCATTGACTCATTTGTTCCCTTCTCTGTCACCAATATGATTACTGGAACAAAATTACCAGACATAAACTCACCATTCAAACATGTGTTCATTTAGGGATATGTAGAAGTATCTGAGTACTCAAATACTTCTTTTGACTTGATTTTTTTCTGCCAAGAAGTTTTTTGCCAATACATTTTTAAGAAATTTTCAGGATATGTTGGTCAAAGCACAAGAACGAAGTGATAAGAGAAATGGTTTAGGTGGTGCTGCAAATCCAGATGTAGCTCCAGGAATTTTAAATATTTCTTAACAACAAAAGATGGGGCAGATTTCTCCAATTCTTGCTAATAATCCAATCATTTTCCAGTGGATTTTAACAAAATAATCAGGGAATTTTGGTTGCAGTGCAAATGAAGAAGTGATTCGATTTAGGTGATTTAAATCCAAAATTATTTTTACAGTGGGAGACAGGGCAGTTTTCCTTCACTTTCATGAGTAACTTTGCTAAGGATGCCTGAAATGTCAGCCAGAATTTTGTGTTCAATGACCTGATCTGGTTTATAAGGTGACCCATTTGATCCCCAGTTTCTTTCTGGGTGTAGTTTGCATATTCAGTGGGGGCTCTCCACGCTGGGAGCTGCTCCTGGTCCACTTTTGGGGCAGCTGCCTGGGGACAGCTCCGCCTGCATGGCCGGAGGCCCTTGCGCTGTGGTGTGGGGCCTCTTGTCTGCGCGGGGCGGGGAAGCCTCCAGCTGTGCTCCTCGTGGGCCGAGAACCCTCGTCAGTGTTGATGGCCCCCAAAGGTAGTTTATTCCTTGCCTCAGTCCTCGGTGCACAGTCATGTCTCTCTCTCTCTCTCTCTCTCTTTTATGACAGCTCGTATTAATGGGTCAATCCTACAATCCGGTGCCATTTGAGTCCCCATCACATTATACCTTTTATTTTGTTTAAAAACATCCCAATTTAAATTTTGAAAGTCACATGTTAAACAGTCATTTCCCTTCTACCATAAAACATCAAAATATGAAAGATTTTTTTATTTTATTGTATAATAATGTATCTTATATTTTTGCAAACAGGCCAAACCCATGTGTCCCAACTCATGTTTGCATGACTACAGTTATAAATATAAGTCATAAAAATTAAACAATTTCTACATTTTTTGTTATTGTTATGTAATGTGAGTTGTCAGCTTTCTGAACAAATATAATATTTCTGTATTAATAAACTTTTAATGCTTTAAAACTTAAAAATATGCTGTGTCCCTGTGTTGACTGTCCCCCCTGTTACTATGACGAATATATCTTTAAATACACACAATGACCACTCCTTAAGTTACATGATCTTCAGGAAGTGACAAAGATTTTTGGAGGGAAATGTTCTGCAAGAAGCAGAGTAAGTATCACTCTTCACTCTACTTCTTTTTAACCTTTAATTATGGCTCTCTGATGTGGTGAAGCATAACTCGTCCACTCTGTTACGCTGTTTGATTGTTGAATTTGACCATTTTTTGCAAATTTTAAAATCTGGTTAATAAATAAGTTGTAAATCTTCCTTTGTAGTCACCAGGTACTAGCATGCTACTCATGCCATGAGTAGTAATGGCTAACTTACGCCAAAAATGTCCCCCCCTGTTACCGTCCCCCCTGTTACTATTTTCCCCAATAATAACTGAAATGTATGGTTATACAATGTTATATGTCCACCCTGTTACATGTTGTCCACCCTGTTACTGCTGTATCTTTTAATTTTTTTTACATTAATTCAGGAATGTTCAAAAATATTTTGATTGTCTTTGTAGTTATTTACATGGCAAATGAATTGAAAAACTGAAAATAGATAAAAACAGGGCACATGTCCCATGAACTTCCTTTTTATTGCAAATGAAATGTGTTGAATGTCCATTTTGTGTTGGAATACAACATGTTTTTTTTTTCAAGATAATGGGTATTTGTGGATATTTTTAAAAAATACTTTTATTCATAAAATAGGGGACATTGAGGTCTTCTGAAAATGTAAAAGCACAATGACTATACATTCAGAACACTTATCAATAAAGATGAAAATGTCCCATAACAGGGTGGACATTTGGACCGTGTTGCATGTCAAGAATTTGGTCAAAATTATTTGAGTTCAATATCCTGAGCTTGACAGATATCATTTTCTTGTAGTTTAAAAAGCCCTCTTTCAGAGTATATCAAAAATTTTTGCAAAGTTTTACATTTTTTAAAAGACAGTCACAATGCTGAAATGGCACCGAATTGAAGGAATGACCCTAATGCGTATGGGTATGTGTGTGTGGGTGCGGGTGTGTGTGTGCGTATGTTGATGTCTACGAGTGCGTGTCTTGATATGTCTCTGTATTTGTGGGAGGGGGATAGCCAGGTTTTCTGTTTTTATGTTGTTTTTAGCCTCTGTGAGGCACTTTGTGTTGCTTTTAACTACGAAAAGTGCCTAATAAATAAAGTTTGAATTAGTTTGATATTCTCCCAGTGCCTACCTGACTTTTCTCTGAACACTCGAGTTTCCTCCCACAGAAAACATGCTTGTGAGGTCAACCGGTGACGCTAAATTGCCCTTTGATATGAGTGTTAAGGTGAAAGGTTGTCTGTGTCTTTGTGAGTGGCCCTGTGATTGGCTGGCGTCTGGTTAAGGGTGTAATTTGCTTCTCGCCCAGTGACAGCTGGGATAGGCTCCACCCCCCTCTGCCTCCAAAAGGGATAAGCGGTATAGATGATGAATGGATGGATGCTCTTCTGTCTCTTACTGACTTTTAACATAGAGCCTTATTTCATAGTGTGTATGAATATTGAAAGTAATGATCATTTAGATACAAGTACTCTGGACTTTTTCAACTTTATCACTGACATAAAACGTGTTCAGGGTGCACCTGCCTGTCACCCAATGACAGCTTGAATTTTAAGTATTTCTGAACAGCACAATATAGTTTTTATTTTTTACAACCGGTGTTGAGGTTGATGCCTTAATTCCATGTTGAATGAAAGATTAATCTTACTAACAAGAAAAAGATGAGTTGTGGGGTTATGTGCTGGATAATATATAGTCGTTATCATGGTTGCCATGGTTATCAGTCACAAAATGAAATTATCGTCCTGCCCTCTGAACTAGCCCCCTGTAGAAATGTAAAACAGTCAATTATGAGTGACTTATTCATAAGAGGACCCAAACAAACCTGACCAAAACAAGCATGTCATGGTGTTTTTATGCATCTTCTGATTAATACTTTCAATGCAGTGTTCAACAGTGGTGCTAATGATCTTGCTCATCCACCCTTGAAAAACTTAAATTGAGCCCAATCACATCCTCCTCCTCTTAGTGATCTGAACTACAGTACAGGCCAAAAGTTTGGACAGACCTTCTCATTCAATGCGTTTTCTTTATTTTTATCTCTAATTCCATTGTAGATTCTCACTGAAGTAATGATGGCCACTCGTTTCTCTTAACTTAGCTGATTGGTTTTTGCCATTATATTAATTCTAACAGTTGTCTCATAGGGCTGTTGGCTGTGCATCAGCCTGACTTCTGAACAACACAAATGATGGTCCCAACCCCATTAAAAAGGCACGAAATTCCATTAATTAACCCTGGAAAGGCACACCTGAGAAGAGAAAAGCATTACAGGTGGCTCCCTGTTGAAGCTCATAAAGAGGATGCCAAGAGTCTGCAAAGCAGTAATCAGAGCAAAGGGTGGTTACTTTGAAGAAACTACAACACAAGACATGTTTTCATCTATTTCACACTTTTTTATCAAGTACATAATTCCACGTGTTCATTCATAGTTTTGATACCTTCAGTGAGAATCTACAATAGATACAGTGACGAAAATTAAAAAAACACATTGAGTGAGAAGGTGTGTCCAAACTTTTGGCCTGTACTGTATATCTCGCAGTTTAAATTATCTGGTTCAGATATAGTGTTAAAATGCACTAGAATACAGGAAATGACATCTGCTTAATTGAAAATATTCTGGGAAAAAACTCCCAGACCCCCTCAGGATTTATTCAATTATGTCTATGTGTTCTTTGCTGTTGAACATCAAGTCTATGCAACCCCTTTGGATGTTGTCCTAACAACAAACTAACTTGAGAAGGGTCATAAACACAATCCTGGCGCAAAAGAACTCAATTGCAGATGAGTCAGGTCTATGAGGCAGAAGCAGGGTTGATTTTATAGGTCCAAAGTTTGGTACACCAGTAAGCAAAATAGACCCAGGCAGACATACAGGTAAAGGCAAGGTAAAAAAAAAATACTAGGTCTATGATCAAAACATGGCTACCATGAATATGTGCTGGAGAGAGATATGAGGATCAACAATCTGGCACCAAGACAGGAGAAGACATGAGGGTTAAATACATGAGGTGATTGGGAGTGATGAGACACTGCTAAGGAAAGAACAATCAGGGATCAGGTGTGACAACGCCAGACAGGAAGGAAATCTAACAGAGACAAGGAGAGACAGGTAAACTCTTAGGCTGTGGCCGAATAGTCACCTTCTCAGCCCTTTCCTTTCTACTTTTCCTTAACCCTGATGGAAAACGTCATAAGGTTAAGGAAAGGAGAAAGGAGAATTCAGAAGGACTTAGGTAAGGAAAACTGCTGTGCAGAGAAAATCCGACTACACTTTAACTACGCTACATCATCATGTGACGGCGGATGTTACTGCTGCGTTGAAACTACAAATTTCTGAAGGTGGACTACAAAAGACGCATTATGTATCATGTATTATGACAATGTTGTTCCTTTCAGACAACACTGAACATAATAACCTGGTAAAAATCATATCCGCATAACCGATGTTGGAAGTGAGGATTTAAATACATTTGTCTGGGAGATGTGGCTCTGCAGGACTGTTGAAAATGAGATGAAATTCCTGGATTTGCAGGGGAGTGAAAAAATCTTTTGCAGTTTATCCTCTCTGAGCAATAATCATGCATCAACAGATGCACTAATGTATACAATCGACCTTTCAAGGGCTTTAAAATGAATAATAATGCCTTTTACCAAAGTGCTCTCATGTTAAAATGTTCATGATTTCTTTTTTTCTTTTTTTGCTGTATCAAAATAATCTACATAATTCTCAAAATAATTTAAGGGATGTGTGTTATTCATTTCAACATTAACTGTGAGAGACACTCTCTGACAGCATTCTTTGTCTTTCAACAATTTTCCCTCACAGCCTTGCAAAATAATTTATTCTGCTATTTGAGTCGAAAATATCCAATCCCATTTTAGCTTGAAAGCTCCTCTGGGTAATTTCACACATTTATCCTCCCAAGAGACAATCACTAAGAAATGTTTGAATTTTGAAGATGCTCCAGTAAGATCCCTGAGCAAAGTAGAAATATGTACATTCAGTGGAGTGTTGCTGGATTTTTTTTGGACACTACTATGTTTTTGTTTTGTTTTTTTCATTTCAAAGTAGCAATTTTGTCCCTCCCGTGCCAAGTGGTTTCCTGTTGAATAGGCACTTTCAACAAATGAACAGTCCTTGTATTTTTTACTTGAGAAACATTGAATTTGAAGCAAGTCTGACGCTTAATATGAAATGAATCTCAGGCTGTCTGGTTTTTCATAATAGCCATGAGCCATCAGGCAACAATCCAGACACCAAACAGAACCAAGGGGCTGTGTTGTTGGGCTTTGTTGTGCAGACCATGCTGTCCCACCACAAAAGGCTGAAGGATAGCTCACATTGACCATTGTGTGGTGTTGCTGTTCAGGCTTTTTGCTTTTTGACTTCATAACACATATAATGAAACACTAAAATACATGGAATGTAAACCATAAGTTCAGGCACTTACACTTTTACATTAGCTGGGACAATATTTACGTTGTTTAAATCAGCACAACATTTGCCAGAATGTCACTTTGGAAATGTCTAAGGTGGGGATTTATTTAAAATTCGTCTTTTTGTTGGCACCCATGTGTTGCATGAACATGTTTATACTGTACTTGCCTTTATGTGATGTGTTATTGTAGACTACCCACAAAATTACCTCATGATGTTGTGTTAAAGTCAGGAGAATAGAAATACAAATTGAACAACAATAATTAACTTCAGAATTGAATATTTGTTCATAATTATTTATTCATTCATTCATTTTCTATACCCGGCTATCCCTTTCGGGGTTGGGGGGGGGGCTAGAGCCTATCCCAGCTATCATCGGGCGAGAGGCGGGGTACACCCTGAATCGGTCGCCAGTCGATCGCAGGGCCACAGAGAGACAGACAACCATTCACGCTCACACACATACCTAAGGACAATTTAGAGTTACCAATTAACCTAATGAGCATGTTTTTGGTCTGTGGGAGGAAGCCGGAGTACCCAGAGAGAACCCACGCATGCATGGGAAGAACATGCAAACTGCACACAGAAAGGCCCTCCCGACCCGGAATCGAACCGGGAACCTTCTTGCTGTGAGGTACGCGCTCTACCAGCTGCACCACCGTGCCGCCCCATAATTATTTAGACCTCCCCATTGTCATCATCTGCACTCTTTTTCTGCAGTAACCTCCTCATTAGATAGATAGATAGATAGATAGATAGATAGATAGATAGATAGATAGATAGATAGATAGATAGATAGATAGATAGGTGGGTGGGTGGGTGGGTGGGCGGACGGACGGACGGACGGACGGACGGACAGACAGACAGATAGACAAAATGATCCATCCTCAAAAGTTCAAGGACAGAACACTCTGCCGCTGCTCTGAATCATGGCCTGTGTTAAAGCAAGAGTCAGTAATTTTGGAATTTGGATGTAGCATCTCCTCAGGCTCTGCCTAGCTAGCTACCTAGATTTGTTTTCTTTGAGCTTATCAAGTTATTTTCTACTGATGCACACATAAGGATTTTCTAAGTCTGAAGTGATTTTTATCTGTTCGAAACCCCACATATGAAAATAAATATCAGGCATTGAACAGTTTTTATCATACTGTGTGTGGATGTGCTCAGATACTCTCTACAATGCATACTACACATAACAAGTCTGTCACACTACTAATCTACAATCTAGTCCTCCAAGCCAGACACCTCCTGTGATCAAACATGATCTAACAGACATGAAGAAGTCACATAGCATCAACCATAGACATATAAACCACATATAAACATATATATATGTCAATGGCAACAACTAGAAACACACGATAACACAGGATGTGAACAGGATTAAGAACCAATTTTGATTAAATTCATGGAATGTTTATACATATATACATATATTTGGGCATTTTGTGCCTTTATTGATGGGAGAGAGACAGTAGATAGGCTTGTGAAAGAGGGTGAGAAAGTAGGGGAAGACACTCTGCAAAGCAGTCACAGGCTGGATTCAAACCCGGACTGGCAGAAGTATATATGGGATGCGCATGGTTGCTAACCACTCCGCCAAACCAGCACCCCGAAATTCAGGGAATGTTGATCGTAGTACAAAGCAAAAGTGATTAAATTTTGGTCATGATCAAAATACAAATGCAGATGAAGGAATTTTCTGACAATTACTTGTTCAACAGTGTTGGAAATGCTTTGGAAGAGGTTTTTGCTCTCCAAAAGACCAAAAAAGTTATTATTTTTTTTTTTAAATCATTACTGCAGACAAAAATGAGTCATGGCTCAGAAGTTCTTAAGAGAAAGATTTAACTTTATTTCACCTCCAAGTAGCTCTACATCTAGATCCACACTGCCAGACTTTCATGTAAATTTTCTTGTAAATGTATTTATCAATATCAGTTCCACTGCTTTTTATGTAATTTGCTTATTCTACCTCAGATTCCTTCAGTGCTTTGAAAGTTTTAAATACCTGACCACATCATTTGGAGTAACACAGAAAATCAATTTGAAACCAGAAGGTCATAGTCGTAGTGTTGTACTCGTGTCCTTGAGGGTGTAGCAGCAGCATTTCTGTTAAAGTATTTTATTACAATCTCCTCACTGCCTGATGCTTCACACATGCTCTATGTGTTTAGATGTCTTTGTAGACTTCTCTTATCAATGCAGGGCAGAATCATGTGTGGGCTGTTGGACATGCATTCACAGTTTTATTGGGTTTCCCTTGTGTTCAGGTCTGCGGGCAGATGAAAACATTCATTGTATTCTCACTGATCGAGCAAACGGCTCTCTTATTTAAAATAAGTCAATGCTTTTGCTCTCCAATGTCTGCAGTTTTATCACCTCTAACAAGGGCACATGCTTGGCGACACAGCTGGCTTTGAAAAGCTTAGCAACAGGAACTAAAAAAGGGGTGGACTCTTCACAAGGGTGGACAGGAAGACTCAGGAGGTGTTCCATTAAAGGGATAGTTCAGTTTTTTAAGTGGGGTTGTATGAGCTCCATATGACCACGAAGTCCATTAGATAGATACAGTAGAAAGTTCTCTCTTCTCCCTCAGTAAGCCACAGTCTGTAAGAGTCAGTGACAAAGAAATATATGCTAATAGAAAAGTACCGTACCAAATACAAAGAGTATTTTCTCTGCCTACAAGAACTTAAATCAAAAAGTAATACCACGTCTTTACGACAGTAGCTGCACATGCTCATGGGTAGCACAGTCTTTTTGTCGGCGGAAAAAGATTCTCCTCATAGCACCTTTAACCTGTTGACATTTTCATGGTTTTGTGGCGTCCAACCTTGGAGTCAGTCCAGGGAGTCTTACTGTGAGGCACCAGCTCTGCCAACTGCTCCATAAATGCAGCATGCCACTTTGAGACATGAACAACTACCTTCCCACCTCCACATTTCTGTTCATGCCATTGCAGCGATGTGAGCACTGCTGTGTTTACATCTCTGGTGCACCACCTTTAGAGGACATAAATAATGCCTGAGGCCGCCTCCATCAGTGGACTTGATTGGTGTCACAGCACAGTGGTCTGTGTGTTCATGCTGATGAATAAATGACACTTAAATCTGAAGTGTACTAGCATCCCAACAGGAGTCCTTAGTGTTTAGGTCGACCTGTAAAAGTTTCATAATCATAACCATAAATACACCACAGAGTAACAGGCTTCTTTCCCCTGAGAAGCTAAGCATACTTCACACAGGGCAGATTTTCTTTACAGCTTTGACTTTAGAGGAACAGTGTCATCAGACATGAAGGTCCATCACATCAGAACGAAAAGTAAAAACAAACATCTTGTTTCACAGCTGATGTTCCTGTTAGGGATTGATTCTGCTGAGACAAGAAGCTGTTCCAGTGTTATATAGTTGTGTGCCGTGTGATCCCTTTACTGTACTGAGTCTAATTTTTGCTTTGATATCATTGAGGTGGTGTCACAAATGAGTCAGACAGCAGCTTTGAAGTGACACCTCCGCAGTTCACAGTGATTATCTGTTTTATTTGCACCTGTGAACACACCGAAGAAACTTTGAGGAAGCACTGAGTGGGATTTGTTTTTATTCAAATGTGCCTCCTACAAACCCCAGTGCGAATGAATTAAAATAGAATACAATGGTTTACAAATCCTTTTGTAACAATATATATGACAGAACACAAACCAAGGCAAGATATTTAATGTCTAAATAATAATCTTTATTGGCTTTTTTTTTTTTTTAATATTCACTCATTTTGAGTTTTATGCCAGCAACATGTTTCAAGAAATGTTGAGACAGGGCATGTTTACTACTGTGTTACATCACCTTTCCTCTTAACAGCACTCAATAAGCATTTGGAAAAAGAGGACACTGATTGTTGAGGCTTTGGAGGCGTCTCTTTCTATTCTACCATTTTAAAGGACAACTGTATTGCTTAACAGTCAGGGGTCTCTTTTATCTTATTTTGTGCTTCATAACATTTTAAATGGGAAACAGTTCTGGACAGGTGGCAGGGCAGACTAGCACCTGCACTCTTTCACTACAAAGCAACGCTGTTTTAACACCTGCAGAATGTTCACATTGTCTGAGCAAGGACGAAAGAAAATGTCACTTGAATGGCAGGGTATGTTTCTTTCAGCATTAAGGGTTTAGTGCCCATGTAAAGGGTACTTACACTCCCAGATCCTCAAAGAGGCTCTCTAATTTGCTCTGATAACAGCCTGGATCGTCCTTTTCCTCTTTATCCTGGAGAACAGGACATCCGTGAATTCTAAAACAATTTGAAAGATGGATTTATTTATCACTTTGCATCAGTCCATCTCAGATGTGTTCGCTCCCAGAGCAGTTTTTGGGTATCGTTGATATATGGCTTTGGCTTGCATGTTAGAGAAGAATAATGTCATTTTTTAATAAAGTTGTATCTGAGGGATCAAAGATCACATACATTCAATATCAGTTTTCCTGCTTTGTCACTTTTGTGCATAGATTTCTCAGTATTGTCACAATATGTTGATATTACGTTTTATTAACTGGCCTAAAGGCAGCATGGACAGATTGAACAGGAGGGGTCCCAGGATTGACTCTTGAGGTACCCCACAATTCAAGGCCATGTGGTCTGAGACGTTGGCTGCAGTCGAATAGTTACCTCCTAAGCCCTTTCCTAACTACTTTCCCTTAACCCTGATGGAAAACGTCATGAGGTTAAGGAAAGGAGAAAAGAGGATTCAGAAGGACTGAGGAAAGGAAAACTGCCGTGCAGAGAGAATCCAACTACACTTTCACTACGCTACGTCATAATGTGACGGCGGAGGTACTGCTGCGTTGAAACTACAATTTTCTGGTGGTCGACTATAAAAGACGCATCATAGAAGTGCTCATGTATCATGACAATGTTGTTCCTTTCAGACAACACTGAACATAATAATATGGTAAAAAAACATACATCTGCATAACCGATGTTTGAAGTGAGGATTTTGTAAATAAATCTGTCTAGTCATTATCAACATGAACACAGATCAGTGCATGAAAAAATGGGAACTGAATGAAAGAAAGGCATAAATTGTTAAGAAAGGATTGAACAGCAGCGGTAACTCACATGGTCTGTGTGATTTGTTGTTATTATTCGGTTGAATTCAGAAACAGTCGGAATACACACTGTTTATAAAAGCTGTTGCCGTGAAGATTTGTGGGACAGAATATTCTCCTCTCCTTTTGTAAAGGATGGTCCAGCGTATCCTATGCTAAAGGAGACAATAAAGGAAGCATTTAGTCACCTTTCCTATGCATTTAAGCTATATGAACAGCTCAAATCGCAAACTACTTCTGGTTCATTTCATTCCATGAGGAACCTTCCAAAGCAAAAAGAACTATTAGACATAGCCAATGTTACCAATTTCAACAAAGTATTTCCTGTCTTTTCGATGGGACTTTAACCAATTTAGGGCAGTCCCACAGATGCCCACCCAGTCCTCTGTCTCTGGAAGAGGATCTCATGATCGACAGCGTCAAAGGTAACACTCAGATCTAGCAGGACTAAGACTGAGACTTTGCCTGTGTCAGTGTTCAGGCGGATGTCATTTGTCCCCTTGATAAGATCAGTCTCAGTGTTGTGATGGGGTCTAAAACCTGACTGGATTTCTTACACAACATTCCCCGCTTCACTGGAGGTGTTACTTGTATTTTCTTTGATAAAGTGAATAATGACAGGGTTATGTGCATCAGCCTCATTTCAGTGTTCTTCAGTCAAAGTATTGATTTGTTCAGAAATGTCTTGTCTGGATATGGCTGGATTTTTTTGTTTTTTTTTTACATTAAATAGTGCCTTGGGGGGAAAATGCAAATCACTGCAGTAGATATAGATTGTCTCTCTCAGTCCTCAATAAAATGTGTCCTTTTGAGTTCTTCTGTGGTTTCAAAATTGGATGGGAGTTACAGATAAACTATAACCCATGTGTGGATATGAAAGAGCTAATAAGTAGGCCGATTGTTGAATTCTGCATCTGTACAATAAAACTTGATGTAAAAATCATAAAGCAGATGCTTGGATATACCTAAAAGAAACCCTCAACTTTGCCTTTTCAAAGTAATGTGTCTTGATCTCTTCAGGGCTTGGAGAGGCAGAGAGTCACTCTCAGGTTGCTCCACCACATTTGCTGGCCTGACATCACTTTCTGTCTTTGTTTTGGTTTGGACTATGTTATTTACAAATTGACAGATTAAACTCGATGTATGTGTTTTCTCATGTTGCATATTTTCTCAGAGATGTGTCATCGGCATACAGGACCTGATGAGAGAAAACAGCCACTTTCATATTGTAATGCATCACAATTCTGCCCTCGTGTTCTTTATAAAGAGAAAGGTTCATTAAAGATGCTATGAAGAGATTCTAAGTAATTACAAAAAAGTCTCACTGTTAGATATATGCCTGATCGAAATACACACTTTAAGATGAGTTTTATAGCATCAAAATAGGTTATCTATAAATGCTATTCCTTAGCTTCGCGTTCCAAAAATTGCTTGTTGTCACACACCAAAAACTACCACTACGTAACTAGAAAGAGATACATTACCTCGTCGCTTTGCATCCTGTAAGTTGTTGAAAAAAGAAGTTGTAAAGCAATGCAGAGTTCTGAGGAAGGTCCAGCTGCATATATTAGCATCACAACAAACGCACGCTATGGCTTGGGTCACGTCTTTTGGTGCGTTCCAGTTGTAGTCAGAAGTAGGAATTTCCGGGTTCCGAGTAGGAAACTGCATCTGGAACGTCCCCCGAAGTTGGAATTTCCTGCTGGGAACTCGGTGAAACCTCGCCACCCCCGAGTTGACAAGCGAAGATGGATGCCCCCAGTGTGAACAGTTATTTAGCTCCTGTAATAATCAATTTATTTGCACTTCTGACTGGGGTGTGTCGCTCTAGATCAGCTGTGTACATAGTATTGTTAGACTTATATTTACAAAAATGCTGCCATAGTGATAATCACATTCTTCATGTGATATTTGTGAACAACAACGCAGGGGGTGCTAACAACAGCTAACAATAGCCTGGTAGATCAGCATGTTTTTTCCGACTTCAACTTGAACGCCGATAAGTTGGAGATGATGTCACTCCCAGTTCCGAGGTTACTGGAACGCAGCATTACAACAGTCGCCGCGTGCTCATGGGTAGCAGAGTCTTTATGTTGCCAGAAATAGACTCTCCTCTTGGCAACTTTAAGTGAAGGTAATCTGTCAGTCGGACAAGCCGCTACGCTCCAGATCACTGCGCAGAGATAATAATACTACTGAGGAAGATCACCTTGTTACACTGAATGTCAATCTTCTGAGTTGAATATTCCTGTTATCTCTGGATGATTTGTCTTGTTTCAGGGTTTTTTTCCCCTTTGCTAACACATCCATCATTTTTGTCTAACTAAACTATGAGCTGATTCAAGCACAGGATCAAATATGCAAACCTGATAAAAGGAGAACATCCAGGCCTCTTACTTTCCTTAAAGTGATCATTTTGTAAATTACTGTGATGTCCATTGGATTTTATTTTGCTCCGCACTCTCTAATAAGATGCATTCATATAGATGTTTATTCTGATTCAATATGAAGACAGAAAACTAAGCTTTAAATTCTCTTTAAAAGGGAAGAATGTCTGATGATTGTAATATCCCATGGGAGCAGACAAGGTCAAAAAGACCTGCTGAAGTTTAAACCAAGCATCATCATGGGAGAGAAAGCTGATGTATGTGACATGAATGTGGCATAATAATTTGAGCTGGAAAAGCTGGTCTGAATCTCAGAAATCATTCATTTTCTGTGATCTGAATGCACAACCATCTCAAAAGGTCACAGAAAAAGTCAAACCCAGAGAAAATATCCAGTGAGCAGCAGTCTCTACGAGAAGAAACATGTCAACACAAGAAATACCAGAGTGGTTTGAAATGATATAAAAGAAAAAAATATCTTATTAAATCATAGATGACAACCAACTTCTGTTGATATCGCCTCTATGAAGGAAAAAAGCTGAAAAAAGTGTTTCCCCATAAGATGTTACTTTTAATACAGTTGTAAGGAGGTCTAGATAAATGTTGCAGAATCAGACAATCTTCCTTTAAAATCCTCTGAGTTAGACGACTGGATATTTATGAAAAATTAGCAGAATAACTTGAAAGGAGAAAAGTGGCAAGATAGAACAGTAGCAAGATGCAGGTAGCCAACTACATCTGCAATCATTTATTTTGCTAATAATTGTTAGTATTGTTATTGTTAATTCAATCAATCAATCAATCAATCAATCTTTATTTGTATAGCGCCAATTCATAGCAATTGTTATCTCAAGACACTTTACAATAGAGCATAGAGCTCTTCATATTATGGATACACATATATGCATAGATACGTATACAGTGTCCCACAAAAGTGAGCACACCCCCCACACCTCTCCAAACACTCAACGCCATCCCTCCATGGGACAGCAGCGAGGCAACGACACCCCGACACAGCGCACAGCAGCGAGCGGGCAGCCCGCCAAACAGTTCAAATTCACTGCCCCCCCAAAACAACCCAACACACTGCCACCAACGTCCAAACCACTGGCAACAAAAGTGAGCGCACCCCCAGCGAAAGCGCCCAAAATCGGCCCCAAAGCACCAAATTTAATTTTGTTTGTGGCTAAGCAATCTACTGCTGCTGTAAGGTATATCGCTGTTTTTGTTGGAAAAATAAGTTGTTCAGTATGAGGATAAGTTAGTTCCATAAAGATTTTGAGGTTGCAAAAAACAAATTGTATTTGAAAAAACATTTTATGTTTGAAATGTTTTGCAGATTTAAACTAATACATGAGTTTGTACAAAAGTTTATGCAAAAAATACATTTTAAACTTTCAGCAAAGAAAGACGAAATTGTATAAATCTTCAAGGTCCCCAAAATGTTTTCATAAATTCAAAACTTGTATTCAAATTTAAAAGGATGTTTTTACAAGTAAAAGGCACTTGTACAAGTTCAGCTGTTTTTTTTTTTCAAACTACAAAATACTTCAAAAGCAGACATAAAGTATCTTTGCAAATACCATGTGTTTTACAGCTCAAAACTATGTAAAATTTCTTCACTACATAGCTTAGATGCTGCAACACTGTTTTATGAAAGACATAATAAGAGCTGTAAAATTCTAGAAAAATTAAGAGGTATTTAACTCAGAAAACACCAGTGCTTCACAAACTCACTGGAGAAGTATTGAAACTCCTTGTGCTCTATTGGTAGTCATGTTACTAATCAGCACTGTAGACTAATAAGATTAGAGAAATAGATCTGATTGACCAAAGTGGGTATTTGCCATGAATAAGCGGAAACAGTTAATAACAATTTCAATTAATCATAGGTTTGGGTAAAGGTAAAATGAGGTTAATGCACCATGTTTAAAGAAGAACAAAATTAGATCATCAATCTTAGCCATGCCTTTGTATTCACAAAAACCAAACAAACCCATTTCTGTCAACAGAGACCTAAAATCAAATCAAAAGCACCATTTTCCATTCATAAAAATTGATGATCAGTTGCTGTGTTTGGTATGTAAATCAGGTTTTTATCTCAGTTGCACAGTCTGACTTCAATGACAGCATATTTTCTGAAGTTATTTTCCCTCGATGTCTTGCCAAGAGGACACTCAGACATAAACAGTGGGAGTCAGAGATCAGTCATAAATCCTCTGATATGAATGCAGTCTACTCTGCAATCTGGGCCACTATCACTTTTGTTTCCTGTGTGTAGTTTATTGTTACTGAGCAAAGAATTTTGGTACAGCCACCACTGAGACAAGCACACATCCACTCCTTCATATTCAACAGCAATCCTCTTTTCCACAGCTTTTAAATTCATAATACGAGTATGAGTTTGACTCGTCCAGTAGACTGGACAAAACTTTTAAAGCTGTTGTTTCTGACAATTTCTGTCTTTCTCCTCTAAGATTTTTAGCTCCTTGCCAATATCAGGCAGGTAAACTGAAGAGAGACTCAAAGGGGATGAGAGGGTCAGAACACAAACCAAAAGGGGAAATAAATTGGGGGCTGTGTTTTCAGGACTTTGTCTCCTTCTATGATGCTTTCTTAAACAGATGAGCCCAAGTAGGCACTCTGGGCCCAGTCACCTTTTCAAAATGAACAAGCCTTTTGGAGAAAAGTCCAAACATCTTCAAGAAATCAAAGAGGTCCAGTTTCCAGCTTAGAGGAAACCTTGGATAACCTGGATGTCCGAGAATCTACAGTGACATCTTGTTCCCCTCATCTGTTGCCAGGAACAAACCAGTGGCGGCTGCTGGTCAGTCAAGGAGGGGAAGCTCATTTTTTCCGGCCTACATCATAAATTTGTTTATTTATTTAAATGTAAATTCTACCCTCCGTTCCTTTTCAAGAAAATGATCTGGGACCCTGTCGTACCAACTAGGTGTCTTTTCCAGGGATTTTACCAGTGTTCTCTCAATGGCCAGCAGAGCGAGACTGCTTAAACGGCCTTGGCCCATTGTGTTGCAGGTGTAAGACTTGAGCCACTTTAAACAGGAGAAGCTCCTCTCCAGAACAACTGAATGTAAAACTTAGAAGATGCTCCGGTGGAGGGTTATACTTCAAGATCGCTGATTGGCTCATTTTACTGTCAATCAAAAAGGGATTCAGCCTCAGACAGATAATCCAATCATCATGCAGAAGCCATGTGTCCAGGCCAGCCCACTACCTCATAGACCCCCAGAGACGCTGAACGTCCGATGATGGACAAAGCCCAGCATTTATCCAAGATCGTCCAGTTTCCACAGTGGAACAACCCACTCTACGCTTCCCCATCAAAGTCAGAAGATGGTCAGTGTCCGACTGTGTTAAAGTGCTGAGACGCTGCGGGGATGAATGAGAAGGAAGTCGCTCCAGTTACCTGTGATAAGTAGCTGATTCTGAACAAAAGATGAAGGTATTCTAGCGAATATTTATTCAATGAAATGTTCACACAGCAGTACATATCACCACTTTTTTGGGGATATTTTAGGGGAAGCTGAGCTTCCCTTGCAGTCTTAGAGCAATCACCACTGGAACAAACATATAAAACTAGAACATCTTGCAGTAAAATGCTCTGAGTGGGGGTAGTGTGGCTTCTCAATGACATTAGAACTCTTTCAACAAATTTCAACAAAAAATCTATTGATACATGACTGAAGTGACTTTAACCTTGTAACCCCAAACTCCACTATCTTTATCACTAAGTAAGATTGGATATTTTAGGAAACTATGAAGAGGATACACAAAATTAGTCTCGTGGCCACATGGCAAGAAAAAAAATCAAAAGCCCAACTTCCATGACCACTGACCTCCAAAATCTTACAAGTTTGTCCTTGAGTCAGTGTGAACATTTAATCAGTTAGAGAA
The DNA here is from genome assembly GCA_036419115.1 of Scarus forsteni. Classification (NCBI taxonomy): domain Eukaryota; kingdom Metazoa; phylum Chordata; class Actinopteri; order Labriformes; family Labridae; genus Scarus; species Scarus forsteni. Next base: position 26,030,234 of record JAZDUH010000383.1, read on the forward strand.
AATACTTATAAGTGGTCTTGACATACTTTGTTAACAAAAAAAAAAAAACAATACAAAAGGCCTCAACTAAAAAGCATTATGATCTGTCTATTTGTAACATCATCTGTTTAATTTTGGTCATTTTAATTTTGGTTTCTGGTTCCCATTTTACTTTCCTAATTCCTGACTGCCTCTCTTTCAGTTCCTGGTCCGTTTCCCTCCTGTGTGATTACCTGGCCACTCCCTATTGTGTTTCCCATGTGTCTTGTTCACCTATTTAAACCCTGCAGGCTCACTCACAATCTGCCAGATCAACCCATATCCCACATAATTATCCAGCACTCTTATTCTTGACCAGTATCTAGTTTTCAACCTTTTTCCTGCTTCCCCGTTGACAAGTTTTGCCTGCTGCTTTTGGCACCTCTGCCTGATACTCTGCCTTTTGTTAATGAACCATTTTTGGAATAAAGACTAAAGCTTTTGGTCCAACTCCACATTTGAGCCCTTCTTGTCTGTGCCCCAACTCTATTGATTTGTCAGTAGCATAGACATCAACCACTGTGCGGGAGATCAGCTTGTCCTCTCAGTTTAGATCACCACCAAAAGCTGATCATTTCTTCCTTGTATCATGACCAAAAGTATAAGAAAATTTTGTTAAAATCTGTTTAGAACTTACTGAGTTATTAAGGGACATGTGTAAAACTGATATATCTTCCACTGTTAAAAAATCCCAAAACAAAATCCTGTATTTGCATCAGTCACGTCTGTCTTGTGCCATGACTTACAGTCCCTGATCATCTCTCATCATCATATTTCTTACATTTGTTTCTTTGCCTCCTCTAGCTATTAAAGCTAGAGTCCATCATTTTGGAAAACTAGCATGAATTTAAATGTAGCATCTCCTCAGGACTCCACCTAGCCCCTCCCACCCCCCCCTCCAAAATGCTCACATGCATGAGCACTGCTGATTCACAACCAGAAGACTGATTCAACTCCAAACCGGCCCCCAGCACAGTGTTTATGTTTTACACTGCACCAAGTCATGTATCAGTCAGCAGTAAGAAAACACCAAAACATTATCATAGCAAAGTTAAAAAAAAACACACATGGAAAATTAGTTAGTGCTCACAACCTGATGTTGATCGGGGTATAGGTAGTTCCTCTGCCATTCTCCACGTAGCTGTCAAGTCCCCCATTTTGGCCATGAAACTATCGTATTTTACGTATTTTATCCTCTTTCCCGACATCCTTTTGTATTAGTATTCTCCCGTGTGACGATATAATAATAAAAACATTCCTCTGCCTCTCCAAACTGAACTCTGTCTCTAGCCTGAATGGGGCGGTAATGCTCCAAAGTTATGGATGCCAACCGGCGTACAATCGCGAGAACGTCCACCTGCAGTAGCCTGGGTGGCAGCTGTGCGAGATTAGAGCCAACAGCGGGAAAAAAACAAGAAAAACAAATTGTTTATTTTAGATTTCTTGTACACCTGTCTTAAAATGTGAGGGATACTGGAGCTTGGTTGGGGCTGTGGGATGGCTCGTAGTGGGCTTCCCTTATTTTTAAAGCCAAAACTTGACAGGTAAGCATTCACCAGCGGACTTGGATCCCTCTCAGCTCGGCTTCACGCACTGAATCAGAGTCTGTGCATGCCGGCAAAATGTACACGCAGGAGGTGGACAGAACGGCAACAGGATTTGATTGGTTTAAAGTGTGGGCTACAAAGATTTAATTGGTTGGTGTTTTCCCAGGTTTATTCCTGATGTAGATAGCGGATATTTTTGGCTCTGTTTAAAGAACACATTATGAGTTGATTTCCATTGGGTCATAAAGATAATTTTAACCAGTATGAAATAAAGTGTATCTAAATCAGATTACCAACCCTAGCTTTAATGGAATTAATGAGTATCATAGCCAGATTTATTACATGCTCACATCTGCCTCCATCTCAAGAGACCTCTCTCACACAGCTCATGTAAACTTTGTATTTGTTGAAAACTGAATTGTTAAGGTTTTCTGTGAACCTAGATTTGTAATCCTGTTGGCATATTTTAAGACAAAAGGGTATAAAGCAGTGGCGATTGCTCTAAGACTGCAAGGGAAGCTCAGCTTCCCCTAAAATTTTCCTAAAAAAAGTGGTGATATGTACTGCTGTGTGTACATTTCATTGACTAAATATGCGCTAGCATACCTGCATCTTCTGTTCAGAATCAGCAACTTATCACAGGTAACTTGAGCGACTTCCTTCTCATTCATCCCCGCAGCGTCCCAGCGCTTTAACACAGTCAGACACTGAGCGTCTTCTGACTTCGATGGGGAAGTGTAGAGTGGGTTGTTCCACTGTGGAAACTGGACGGTCATTGGATAAACGCTGGGCTTTGTCCATCATCGGACGCTCAGCGTCTCTGGGGGTCTATGAGGCAGTGGGCTGGCCTGGACACATGGCTTCTGCATGATGATTGGATTATCTGTCTGAGGCTGAATCCCTTTTTGATTGACAGTAAAATGAGCCAATCAGCGATCTTGAAGTATAACCCTCCACCGGAGCATCTTCTAAGTTTTACATTCAGTTGTTCTGGAGAGGAGCTTCTCCTGTTTAAAGCGGCTCAAGTCTTACACCTGCAACATAATAGGCCAAGGCCGTTTAAGCAGTCTCGCACTGCTGGCCATTGAGAGAACACTGGTAAAATCCCTGGAAAAGACACCTAGTTGGTACGACAGGGTCCCAGATCATTTTCTTGAAAAGGAACGGAGGGTAGAATTTACATTTAAATAAATAAACAAATTTATGATGTAGGCCGGAAAAAAATGAGCTTCCCCTCCTTGACTGACCAGCAGCCGCCACTGGTATAAAGAAACCCTTGCCTAGTGATAAAGGAGGAAAGAAAAATCTTCCAATAAGGATGACCTTTATCAAACAAGGATCAGCCTGAATGTAGTCTAATATCAACCCAGAGGAAGAAGAAGAAGCACAAATTAACCTACAAAGAGATTTTGCAATTGCAGTTGGTAGGTGACAGGTCAGTCATTGGGTTCTTGCAGTCAGTGCGAGAAACACAGAGAAAATCACAAAAAATTGCTCAGCTCTGCAGATCAGCAGGCAAGCATTATGATGTCAGATAAAATAGACTTTATCATTGTCTGGGGCTGAGTGCCTTTTGGAGACAGGACTTTTTTATTGTTCTGGGAACAAAACACAAAACAAGAAACTAATGGTCTGATGTTTAGTGTTTGTATGTAAGTGTGCAGTGAGTGGTCAAATGCCCTCTGAGATGTCTTTTATGAGAACTTTATGGACCCTGTTGGAGGCAGCTGCCCTGTTCTGCCCTCCACTGCATGAATTCCTGACCACCGACCCAGAGCAGCACTTGCACAAGAGGAACTGGGCTGAGGATAGAGAGTAAGCCTGAACAACCCTATCATTAAACAGTGATGACAAGGATAACATATTTATGGTTCAGATAAGATTTTCATCTCATTACTAATGTAAAGTGGGGCTTTCTGACACAACACAGACCCGGAGTCACACCCCAAATTTCCATATACTATAAGTCTGCCTGCCTCCACATTCTGTGCCCTGATCCATCCACAGTGTGGACCAACAACACTGCTCCACACTGATCACTGGACCAACCATTGATCCCCAACAGGAAAACAAGTATTTGGAATTTAGGGAATTTCAAAACACAGTGGAAAATGTTGAAATAATACTGATGAGGGCAGCAATTGAAAAAACAAGGCAGGCACTATAATCTGATGTTTACATGTTGCTTTTCCTGTTCCTGCTCCGAATGTAACACGTCTGATCCCACAGCTTCCATGTGAAGTTGTAGTTCTCCAATGATCCTGTGGTATTGTTTTTCAATCTACTTAGAGCTGAACTCTACTGGGCACAGCTTTAAATACCAGTGGACCAGGATATGTGCCGTTGGTCGGAGCAAAGCCTCAGGGCTGACAAGATTCTATGTGGACAGACTGTGGAAATTCCACTTCACCCAAAGATCATCGAATTTTGTTTTTCTATAATAAATTATAGAACATTATCATACACATATCCAGTGATGTATCCATCCATAGGGACTAAAAACTAAGAACATGATATGAGTCCATTAGTTATGCTATAGCGACAAACTAATGGACTCAGACCATAAATATTATATTTTCTCAACATATTTGTATCTGCAGAATATGAATGTACTGTATTTAAGGTAGCCTCTTGAGTCGGGCATCTCATTTAAAAAGCAGCTCATGTCTATATGATTGTTAAGGTAGTAAGGATATATAATCAATAGCAACCATGAACAGAGAGGTCATCCTAATATATACATTAACATTCTAATGATTATTGACTGGAGTGGTCTGACGTTGATTAATATTGCAGCATCTCGCTAAACAGCCATTAAAATGGGTTTAGAAGGTTAAAATATACGAATTTATGTTAAATAATGTCATTTCTGTTAATGGTTGATGCAGGTACAGCACATGGAGACAGCAGGTCATCCATGGCTGTTTGTCACAGCCATATTAGCATATGTGTGCTTTGCTGTGGGGACAGAGCTGCGAGGCCACCACCACACCAGAAACAAGAATTTACTGTTGAAAAATGTCTTTCTGCTTTGTTTTGGTAGCTAGGATACCACTCACAATGGGAGGTGTAACCAAGTCTGTTTTTTCAGAGTGCTGTAACCACCTCTGTTTGACAAACATCCAGCAGCTGTTGAAATGAACATAACAAAAAGACACACATTAACATAAACATAAACATTAACAACATAAAACATAATTTACTTCCTGCTGCTGGATTTGTTTGCCTCATACTTTTTCTTTTACTTTCTTTTCTGCTCATCTACTGATAATGTGAACACGGCCAATTACATTTTGTACACTGATATATATGATGTGTGTGTGTGTGTGTGCGTTTTACAAAACAATAACTTGAATATGAAAGAGACCATGTTAACACTGCATTACAACGATCTCTGAACACTTGAGACTGTCAGGTAATCTGTAAGTTAAGGTCAATGATGAAATGTTTTTCTGCAGGTTTGTTATCAGGTTGTTACACGTCTGAAATAAAGTGCGATCGTCTGAAACAGCAAACAGAGAGTCAATATAATGTGTTGAAGCCTTACAGAAGAAAAGCGCTCCCACATGGATAAGTGTCAGTGTCTGAACTGACTGAACAAAGAATCCTTTGAAATACAAAAACAAAAGAAGAAAGAATTGTGGGTTTTTTCCTGAATTTTCTACCCAACCATCCTAGGTACAAATTCCATTTTCAATGAAGTTGGGATAAAACATAATTTTGTAAAATATGATCAAAACAGAAAGCAGTGATTTATTAAATAATTTCAGACCGATATCCAATTGAATACACAAAGACAAAATATTTAATGTTTAAACTTTTAAGCTTCTTTTTTTTGGAATTATTATTATTATGATTATAATGCCGGAAACACAGTCTAAAAAAGCTGGGACAGGGGGAACAGAAGAAAATTGAAGAAAGCAAAAACCTTGTGGAACATACCACAGGAGGTGATATAGAAACTGTGAAGAACGATTTGACCTTTGTACATATTGTATATAATCTTTTCATGTTTTTGAGTTTGAGTATCTCTTTATAACCCTGTCCTTATCTTGTTTAATAATTACTGTTCAGCTTTTGCATTCTTCTGCCACACAGACACACATTACATGGCCTTGAGCAGGCTCCTTCTTATCAAACACTATGACTGTACTGGGGGCATCTTCCCAGACCAGCTCAACCCAACACAGAGATGAGGAACCTGTGCGAAGGTCACTACATGCACACACACCCTTATAAAATAAAGAAGACATTGTATTTCTTCAGTTCAACATTTCAGACTGTTTGACATTCTGTATTGTTGTTAACTCCTTGCAAGTAAAATTCCATTTGATTGCATCCAGCTGCTTTTCGTCATCTTTATTCTGAATTATGTCGGGTGTGATATGAACTGGTTTCTGAGCAATCTCAGGACAGTAAGGGGAAAAAATCCTGACAGAAACAGATGAGTGTCATAATTGGGTATAAAAGGAGCTTCCCTGAAAGACTCAGGTATTCACAAGCTGGGATGTGGACTAAAAAGGAAAAGGACATCCAGATTGTTACCATCAGAAAGCCAGCATCTGTGACGGTAGGGGGTTGTGTCAGGGCCCATGCCATGGGCAACTTGCACTTCTGTAAGACACCAATAAAGCTGAAATGAACATAAAAGTTTGGTTTGACATCAGCGTCTATCTGAGTGATGTCTTTTTCAGGGATGTCCCTGCTTCTTTCAGCAAGACAATTACAAGAAACATACTTTTTGTGTTCCAACAGTGTGACTTCATAGCAAGAGTCCATTTACACACCTTGCCTGCCTGTATCCAGACCTGTATCCCTTTGAAAATGTGTGCCGCATTATGAAATATGTCAGCAGAGACCCTGAACTGTTGAGCAACTGAAGCCATACATCAAGCAAAAATATAGAGTAATTCCAGCTACTGAGCTTCAACATTTAGATTGCTTCTTTTCAAATGTTGATTGATAAAAGCAAAGGTGAAACATGCTTTCTTCTGAACACGCTGCAGACATCAAGTTAGAAATAAGTGAACTCTGGAATAGATACAAGAAAGCCTATCGGTTTAAACATTAACAATATTTTGTCTATACTGTATGGCTATCTCTCTATGGCTATAGGTGGAAAAGCATTTGAAAATCATTACCTCGATCAAGGAGGTTATGTTTTCTCCAAGGTTTGTTGTTTGTCTGTTAGCAAGATTAAGCAAAAAGTACAGGATGGATTTACATGACATTTTTTTCTTTCAGAGGTGTGGTTTGATACAAAGAAGAAGCCGTTCAATTTTGGTGCTGATCTAATCCAGATTAGCATCTTGTAAAACTACTGAAGTTTATAACTGCAAATCCCATTCATTTACAGTGTTATGGGAAGTGCAGTTTATTTGCAAAATAAGTTCTAGTTTTTCAGGCCTTTGTCGCTACATTTCCCAGCGTCCTTTGCAATGCCAGGGGAGGAGTTCTCTATGCAGACTTATGTTGCGTTCCAGGCGACCCGTAACTTGGATATTTCCCAGTTAAAATCTCCAAGTTCCGATCTGAAAGTGTTCCAGGCAAAATACGACTTTGGTTTGAGCGCAAGGAATTCTGGTATGAAAAATAACCAACATGGCAGGCATTATAGGATTTATGCTTTATCAACTAACTCATTTGAATGAAACAGAAGCGGGGAAACGGCGAACAATGTAATAGAAGCTTATACTTTACAGTGTTTGTCATTATTTAGAGGCTGCCATATTGTTCAGGCAGTGGTGTGACGTCACAAGTCGTCACTCGGAGTACATCGATCTGGTACGAGTTCACGGGTCGGAAGTTAGGAGTTCAACTGCCGTTCCAGTGAATATTCACGAGTTACAGGTCGGAAAAACACGAGTTATGGGTTGCCTGGAACGCAGCATCAGTCTGCTGTCTCACAGAACACCGAATAAGTCAGCACTGAAAGCTATGCATGCAGAGTCCTGTTCAAAGACACAGGAGAAAGGAGGAAGAAATTTCTGATGGACCTTCTCATTCACTAGAAAAAAGGCTGCTGATAACGTCAAGAAGAACACTAGTCCTTCATAATAGAGATCTGTGTGTGTGTGAGTTTAACAATGTAACCCCCATATTCCACATAGAACGAACACGTCGCACACCAAAGCGCTGTGATTTTGCTCCAAACAACGGGCTAGCAACATCGCCCACTGGATGCAGAACACTCAACCCCAACATCTGTACAAGCAGCAGCAAATTGGTTCAGTCAACAAATTACAAGACCCACTACTGACTAGATCACTCTGCTGGATGATATTTATATCAACAATGATTAAACTTCTTACAGATTGATATGTTGATTCCTCAATGTGCATATAAAATAAATATAGAACTATAATGTTGAGGGAAATTACAATTTATGTTTGGAACTGAGCTGCTTGGGGGAGGTCTGCGCTCTCACAGTGCTTTTCTAGTTTGTTCTGTTTTTATTTACATTTTACACGACATCCCAACTTCATTGGCACATGGGTTTAGAATATTAGATTGCTTTGGGGTATTTTCTCAAAACTTTGTTCTACAGTCTGCTTGGATCAAGATAAAGTGTCTACATTTTTGAGGTAGAAGGTCAAGATCAGAGGGACCTAAATCTTCCATCTTCACCCTGAAAGAGATGAGATATCTAGTGAGCCCCTACTACAAAAACCACCCTTGGCTTTTTCCTCAACCCAGTGCCACGTCTCTTTCAGGCACCTTGAGAAGCAGTTAACCACTGGGTTGGTCATAGCTGTTCTGTCAACATGTGTTGGCCTTATCTAGCCAAGATACATTCCTCTTTTTTCTCTCCTGGATCAAACAAAGTGGCCAGAATAGATGACCTGACAATCTGAGGAATTACATAAGCAGTCTTTGTCCACACTCTTTCCTCGTCCATATCAATGACCTCCTGTCTGTGTTCCTTGCCGTGTCACTCTGCTGAACGGAACACTGTGACATCTGATTAAGATGCAGGGCATTTGGAAGTGCGCCGGGCACACTTTGCAGCTCGGTATTACTGTGGCGCTCAAACAGTCCCGCCGTGGCTGCAGCGCGTCATGTTCTGGCGCATTTTAATAAGGGGCACAAAGCCAAAACTGGGCTAAAACAGAAGCAGAAGCAGGTGCTGATATAAGTTTTACTGAGCCGCGGTCCGCTGAGACCAGGAAGGACCCAGACATGAGACAGCAAGCAAAGTTCACAAATAACAGCTTTTATTGAAAAGCTCAGGAGTAGTTATTTCAGGAGTGGGGATCGAACCCGGAATGTCAAGATCTGAAGCTGATGACACTGTCCACTTGGCCAAGCTGCAGCCACACACTTGAACATTGGCTTAGGGTCTTTAACGAGAAGCCGACTCAGACTAACTCGCAGCAGGAAGCAGGATTGTTAGCCGTAGATCAGACAGCCACCACAGATCAGAACTCACAGGCAGGTACTAGACGTCAGGAACAGATGGCGAGGTCAACAACCAGGGATCAGGTGAGCAGGTAAGTACAGGACAGAAACTTGACCACAGAAACTTGTGGTCAAGCCGAGGATCAGACGAGAAGGGCAGAAACAGGAACAAAGAAGGTTAACAACGGGTGATCAGTCCGGTTTGAAGATCTGGATTGCTGGGCATGAGAGCGAAGACGACCTGACAATTGGTGATCGTGGAGCTGGGGTTTAAGTAGGCCGGGTTGATAGCAGAGGATGAGGTGCAGGTGTGTTCAGGAGAGCAGGTGAATGGAGTTGGTCAGATTAGGTGGAGGCTGCAGAGTGACAGGGTGAGGCTGTGGCTGTTAAAATTTAGAGTCATCAAGCATGCTTTGGGGGTCTGTAGGAGGAAACTGGAATGCCCTGAGGGAATCCACCCATGCACAGGGAGAATATGCACCCATACAAACTCTGATGAACATAAGGTTTTAACCAACAATCTTCTCTCTATGAGGCAAGCACACTACCTGCTGCACCACTGTGCTGCCCAGAAAAGATCATCATGGTCATCTATTACACCAACACAATACATTTCTCAGTCAAATTACTCCAGTAAAAGTACTGATGTACTTATTTTTAAGATAAAGAAGTGTACAAAGTACTTTTAAAAGAAATTCCAAACACTGTATTTTCACTAGAGATAGGATTTGGTGAGAACTTATCGATACCAATTCAGTTCCAGCTTCATTGGTTCTAATGTTTGCAGATGACAGAAAGAAACATAATTCTCATTCCTTCTATGACCCCATTTTATAAGAAATATTTTTTTTCCATTGGAAAATCATTTTAGGGAGTGATAATGAAAGATATACTATCAAAAAAATCAAAATAAAAACACTTATTTTAATAACTTTTGAAGCGTTGATTCAGAACATTAACTTTAAGCATATGACTCCAAACTGAGGTCATAATTTATCATCAGATTCCTGCTCTGAATGCTTCTTTCTCAGAGATAACAAAGTTACATGTGAGCCTTTGCCTCAAGTTTTTAATTTTGAAGACTGGCACCCTGCTGCTTGTCCTCGATCTTTGAATCTTTTCATTCTTAATTGAAAAGTGCTCCATTTTGACTGATCAAAATTTCTCTGACGCATTTTTTCATTCCATCCTTTGAAATGTGAGGACACTCATCACTAGAGCTGCAGATGTTAAAATGCACCTACTGGTGCTGTTTTTGTTCAGAATGTGCTTTCAGTGATCAGAAATGTAAAATGTGCATGTATTTTCAGGTTAATTTTAATCTTTAGTTTTAGCATCATTGTTTGGCGTTGACAAAATGAGGGTATTTCCTCCGATAGAGGCTTTTTCTGCTACAATAAATGATTTACATAACAACTAGGAAGTGAAGGATTACTGAAGCACAAAAATAAAAGCTGAAGCAGAAGGATGAAAATATTTTTCAAGTTTGCAAAGCGATAGGACAAGCCTCCCAACATAAAAAAAGAATAAGAGGATTATGGAGTCTTTCTTTGGTCACTGTTGAATGATTTGACAAGTTATAAGGAAAGCATTTCTTTGTCAATAGATGTGTTTATTTGACCTCTCACGCTGTCTTTTCTGGTTTTGACATCCTTAAGCTGTACATTTGCTTAATTTCTACACACTACTTCATGTAAAAGCAGCCCATAATTTACCTTTTTTGAGATTCTTTTGTGGCCTCTGAGCGTAACTGCACTGTTTACACACACAGCACTGGAATTGATGAGATAAACTAATGAACCACAGCACATTTTTATGTGATGAAATATGGCTGATCCAGCTCTTGCTGCCCAGTGTTTTCAGCATATGTTTATTTAAAGCAGCACAACAGAAGATCCCCACTTGACTGGAGAGAGAACTCAATGAGCTCTAGCGCGCGCATACTGTCGTAAGGATACAGATCTGCCGGTCGCGTGCGTTTGTTTTGTAGGCGGATCACAGAAGCCAGGACTTCGCTCAAAAGTATTCTTCTGTCTTCAGCGGCTGTTTGCAGGATGGATAGCGGCGAGGTAATGTATTTATTTTTGACTAAATGACGATGTTAAAAATCGCTAAGTTCAACTTGGTTTTAGTACCGTGAAGTCGCCTCCGTCCTGTTGAAGCGATAAAGTGAATAAAAGTAAAGACAACGACGAGCTGGCGATATCACATACTTGAAATAGGTCTAAACAAAACTACATACTGGTACGTTCTGGATTTGTTGTGCTGTACTTTTTTCCTGTCAAGTTTTTTTGAGGAACTTCGTCATAAATTAGTCGCCCAACATACCTGATAGTACTCGGACATCCCTCCTCGTCTTTTATTTCACGCCAGCGAGTGAACCGATGTTTATTCTGGTCTGAGCATTCAGCTTGTTTTTCTCTTGCTTTCTTTGTTTTGTATCCTCCGACAAAACTTTTCTCTTCCTTACGTTGTTGCCTCCGCCATGGTTACAGCGTTTGGCTTTTGCCGAGACTTCCATGTTTTAAACGAATCGGGGGAAGTTATGTATGCTGTAAAGCAGTCCAAACGTGTAGTTTTTGGTGTGGCAGCATTCTTACCATCCACCTCGAAGTTACATAGTGCTAGTGAAAGGGATTCAAACCACTCCAGACCACGACAGAGGTGTCATACAACTCAATTGTAAAGTGGTGGACCATCACAGTGAATATCGAAGGATAATATTATGTTTGAAAAACTACATAGTGTTGGTTTAAAGTTGTTAAGACCACTTTTGAGTGGCTGATTTATTATATCCTAGTTGAGGTAGGTTGTTTTAGTTTATAATAAAACAAATCACAGCTAATAACGTAATAGCAGATCCAACAACAGGAAAAAAGGTTTAAAGAACCACTCTCTAATCCAGCAAGTTCATCGCCAGTCAGACAATCAGCCTGATGTATCATGAAGCTCCTGCCACTGTGTAGAAGTCTGACAAATAATCACTCTGCAGTTTCTTGCTCATCACTCTCTCTTTTTCTTTCTCTAGCCTTATCATTTTCCATCCTCTGTCCCTGATGTCACTTTCACATCTGAGTCAGCAGACTCTCTCTGGAGTGAAGTGGCAGCATTGTTTCCTATTTTACTTGGTTTGGTTTTCACATGGCACTTTGTTTTGATTATACATCCATATTAAGTATTTTTACAACTATATACTGTAGATTGAGGTCCCTTTGAAGTTAGATGCCACATCCCAGGGGGATCACCTTTAATAATCTAGATTCAACGAAGACAAATAAAGCGCTATACAGACAAAGTTTGGTTGATTGAATCTATTTTCAGCAGAGACAAATGTGATGAGGACATGCAGTGTTTATGATCTGGGTGTCCATGTGTTTGTCGCTTTCTTAAATTTGTGTTTTCAGTTCCTCTTGATGTAAGTATGTGTACAGGCCAAAAGTTTGGACTCACCTTCTAATGCAATGTGTTTTCTATATTTTTATCTCTAATTGCATTATAGATTCTCACTGAAGTAATGATGGCCACCTGTTTCTCATAACTTAGCTGATTGGTTCTTGCCATGATATTAATTCTATCAGTTGTCTAATAGGGCTGTCAGCTGTGCATCAGCCTGACTTCTGAACAACACAACTGAGGGTCCCAACTCCATTAAAAAGGCAAAATATTCCATTAATTAACCCTGGCAAGACACACCTGAGAAGTGAAAACCATTTCATAAATAAATAAATAAACAGGCAAGTGTGGTTTGACACACAACAAAATTTAACCTGGCCAGTTACTTCCAAAGACAACAGCCTATACATGGGGTGTGCAGATAAACCAAGACCACTGGCATTCCCTAAACATTTTTATTATTATATCACATCTGGCACAAGGCAAGCTGACAGAGCAGCAAACTGAAAGAGCTGGAGAATGGCATGTTGCAAAGGTGCCACAGTTTCACACAGTTCGCCTCAAACAATTATCGGCATCTCAACGTGAAGCAACTTGAAGCTCATAAGAGAATGCCAAAAGTCTGCAAAGCAGTAATCAGAGCAAAGGGTGGATACTTTGAAGAAACTAGAATATAAGACATGTTTTTTGTTTAGTTCACACTTTTTTGTTAAGTACATAATTCCACATGTGTTCATTCATAGTTTTGATACCTTCAGTGCGAATCTACAATATAGTGATGAAAATAAAGAAAACACATTGAATGAGGTGTGTCCAATCTTTTGGCCTGTGCTGTACATTTAAGAAAGAGAAGCCATTGCAGATGGCAAACTGCTACAATTTTGAATAATCGCAGCAACTAGGAAAAGAGGAAAACAGTTTGGCTTTTGATGGTGAGGCTCTTTTGTTATGTAACAGAGAATCTGCCGAGTATTTAGTTTGCATGAAATTCAGTCTGGGGGATTAATATTGAGGTCAGCCACAGATGACTTAAGCATCTTCATTTGTCCTGTCACTGTCTGTCCTGTCATGAGGGTCTGCCATTTGTTCTTCTTCCTTTCTGCTGATTATTGAAGTGTCTTGTATTAAAAAAAAAAAACTTGATTGTTTGATTTGATTTCCTGCATGTGAAATCGGACGGGACCGCAGGTGTCCAAGAGCACAATAAAGCAGAAGTGACAGACAGAAAAAGAGGACAGCGTGATCATCAGTGCACATCAAAGTCTCTCTCCTGGGTAGAAAGTGCAAAAACACTTGTCATGTTGACAGGGACTCACAGGGTGTTGCTGTGAAAACAATGATTGATCCTTTCAAATCCCTCATCACCCTCTTGAGCAGACATACCACTTGGTGCGTGCAATATGTTGTCAAGACACAAATTAAGATGCTATGTTGAGCCTTTTAAAAACTCTTTCACATATGCAGTAGACCCCTGCAGTTTTCCTAACAAAACTTCGATCAATCAATCAATCTTTATTTGTATAGCGCCAATTCATAACAAGTGTTATCTCAAGACACTTTACAACAGAGCATAAAACTCTTCATTGTATGGCTACACATATATGCATAGATACATAAATACATACAGAATGTGAAATAAACATATACATATATGCATATATATATACAAATATAAACATCCAACATCCAACATGAATCCATATAGCCAATCATGAATCCCTCCATCATGGCGGAAAAAAAAAACTTCTGTTAAGCAGCAGGAAATCTTGAATGTGGACCCCAGTCTCATGATGAACAGCAAATCCACAAGATGCTGAATCTGGTAATTCAGAATTGTATCTTTTACAGGGGTTGGGCAAAAGCCACTGCTAGAAGCTGCTGAGCGGCTTGGTGGAGGTATGTGCTTTTCTGGATGTATATATTTTTCTTAAGATCTGCCCTCTACACCACCTGTCAAGTAAAATACTGGCCCTTGAACAAATGTAACTGATGACCCCTGGAAAACAGTTTTGATAAAAAGTAAATCAGATGATATGTCTGAGTTTCACGTACAGTTTCAGTTATAAGCGTTAACTAGCCGTGTTAGTCTCAGCCTATGGGAAAGTCGCATGCATAGATAATTGGAAAGCTTCTATAATGCGTTCAGTTAATTTGCATTTATGGAGATTTCATTTTCACAGATGACAATGAATTACCATCGAGGCATTTTCCCCATCACTGCAGTTCACATTGATGGAGTAACTGGAATTAATAACCTAGGTGAGAAATTGTTGCTTACTGGTGATGCAGGAGAGCAAAATCAGCTGAAATTAAATCAGAAAGCCAAGCATCCTCCGTCTGAACTCTTTCCTCACGGGTTTCCAGCTAATGCCTTCTGCAGCGCTTCAATAGCAAATGATATCTAAATGAGCTGGTCACAGTTATGTTGAAATATTCATGAGATTAGGATATAACAGTAGTCTGATTCTATGTTTTGCATGCTGATACAATTTGCATCATTTAAGATGCCTTCACCTCCTGCTGAGAATAATTTTATGCGCTGAACAGAGCATAGTGCTGAACGTTGTTTTGATAGAAAGCAGGAGCTTTAACCGAAGGGATTAGTGGTAGAGTGCTGCGTAAAGGTTTTAAGCAAATGTGAAAAATGCTGTTAAAGAAAAGATGCTTTCACAATCAGAAGAGCTTCCAGTTTATTTTCAATCAATTAACAAATGGGCTGAGTTGAAAGAAATCTAAATCAAATCAATATTTATGTTACAACCTGCTACCTTCACAGCAAAGCCAGATGAACTTGCTCACAACCTTTGAAGGAACTCCTCAGCATTGCCTTTTTCCATGGTTCTTCAAAAGAGAAAATCTTGAAAACTCAGTCTGCTTTGAAATCATGGCTTGGGAGACACTTAGCTTATATTTTATAAATATTTTGAGTCTTCCTGTGCTCAGTCTCGCAATCCTGCATGATTTCTGACATGAGACGCTCCTCTACAAGATTGGTATTCCTTGCCCAGGTTTCAGCCTCAAACATGGCTGTTCCTGTTTCAGATAAAACAGTTTCAACCGGCATATTAAAATGAAGCATAAGTGGTGAATCAGATACCTGTATATATTCCTATAACATTCTTCTCAAACTCTGTGCAAGTGTATAAATAAAAAATGCAATTTAAAGGCCAAAGATGATCACAGCAAATACTGATTTAATTTAGATCTTCCTTCGTTTTCCACTCTTTTAGGTTGGTTAATTAATAAAAATAAACGAATAAAATTCATGGAAAAATGATTAACTGTTTTGTGATCTTATAGGAAGATATCTCTGTGCATGGTTGCCGACCCCAAAATGTGGGTAGTTTCAGTCTGATTAGATCCAAGTTGGACCATCTGTCATAATCAAAAAGCCCGGTACCAACCCCCAGTCTTAATGGAGTTATTTATTCCAAACTAATTTTCTGGTTGCTGATGGTTTTGTTTTGCTCGACTGCTCTGGGCAGAGATAGTCACAGCTCAATTCCCTATAACTTGTGTTTACTCTCTCTGAGCTCATCACAGTCTGTCTTAAATTAATTGAATTTGAGGTAAATTTAGTAACTGAGATTTTTCTCAGTGTTTATCTGTTAAGGCCAGGCGGCAACATCAGGGGTTGAAAAAGGAGGCCCAAGCTGAAGTACCAAAAGCTGTAGTTCTTTGAGTGTCTATAGTTAAGGTTGGTTGCAGATTCTCTGGAGCTGTTATGATTGCTTGCAAGGCAAATTTTATGGTCTAAATGAACAACTGTACAGCCTGGTTAAAATGGCTTTGGTCTATAGATATATCATATCTCTAAGTATATGCCCATTATTCTATCATAAGAATTTCTGTCTATAAAGGTGATTGACATGATTGACATGATTGCACATCAAAACTGAGCTGTTTGGTCAGACAACCTAAAACCCTCAACACAGCCGCTGTGTCTATAGTAGGTTGATCTAAAGTTTACTCTAAATTACTCTCTAAGGAAATGACATGCAGTGTAGCAGCATCAAGTACATCACATATACAGTGTTCCCAAGGCTGTTTGGGTAATCCAATGGCTGACGTCTCATGCCCTCTTCCAGTTTTTTTAACAGTCATTAAGCCTAACATTAAGCATGAGTGAAACTACAAAGCTAGCTATTTATTAATGCTTAAACACAAAGTTTGTGAATTCTAGCACCAAGGGGCTCTCATTCAATGCACTGCTGCAAGTACGAAGTTACCGATTAAGTGAGCAATAGAAGTAGTGTGTTGATTTTTTTTCTTAATTTGACAGTATTTTAAGATTTAAAGGTGCTATGAGGAGAATCTATTACCGGCGACATTAAGACTCTGCTACCCATGAGCACGGGCGGCGACTGTCGTAATGCTGCGTTCCAGTAACCTCAGAACTGGGAGTGACATCATCTCCGACTTATCGGCGTTCCAGTTGAAGTCGGAAAAAGCATGCCGATCTACCAGGCTATTGTTAGCTGTGCGCCCTGCATTGTTGTATGAAGAATGTGCTTATCACTATGGTAGCATTTTTGTAAATATAAGTCTAACAATACTATGTATACAGCTGATCTAGAGCGACACACCCCAGTCAGAAGTGCAAATAAATGGTTTATTACAGGAGCTAAATAACTGTTTACACTGGGGGCATCCATCTTCGATTGTCAACTCGGGGGTGGTGAGGTTTCACCGAGTGCCCAGTAGGAAATTCCAACTTTAGGGGCAATTCCAGATGCAGTTTCCTACTCGGAACCCGGAAATTCCTACTTCTGACTAAAACTGGAATGCACCAAAAGACGTGACCCAAGCCAAGCGTGTTTGTTGTGATGCTAATAAATGAAGCTCAGACCTTCCTCAGAACTCTCTTACAACTTCTTTTTTCAACAGCTTACAGGATGCAAAGCGACAAGGTAATGTGTCTCTTTCTAGTTATGTAGCAGTAGTTTTTGATGTGTGACGACAAGCAATTTATGTAAAACGTATTATCGGAGTTTTGTAGCCAGCTGACCCGACCACGAAGCTAAGGAATAGCATTTATAGATAACCTTTTTTGATGCTATAAAACTCATCTTAAAGTGTGTATTTCGATCAGGCATATAGCTAAAAGTGAGACTTTTTTTGTACTTAGAAACTCCTCATAGCATCTTTAAATGACAATGTACCTATACCTTCACCAATATCTCTGCAGAACCTGTTTTGAGCAAAAATTCAGCATGCTCACATCTGGCTCCATGGCTTGTAGCAGATAATATGATAGCAGACCTATTCTGATGTCATTCTCTGTATTCAGCTGAGTCCTTGTGTGAGGAACAGACTGTCATGTACCTGCAGGGATGAGTGATGTATGCTTTCACAACCATGCCATTGGGGCAGAAAATGTACATTTTATGGTCCTGCTGCACACCAAGCTTATGATCAAGAACTGAAAGTCACTCATTATCAAAAATGAAACCATCAGAAAAATATGTCTGGACCATTCTTCACAAAAGTGAATCCTCCCAGGACCATTAAAAGTTTACTTTCTCCTGAAATTGATAGGTCGACACAAAGCAAAAACACAATCTTCAGAGGATAAGTGCTGTGAAAGAGGACCATATGTGAGGGAGGGAGCTCCGACCTCAGGTGACCACACCCAATCTCCATGAAGCAGAAAGCAGAGAAAAAGACACAAAAGCAGGAGCACAAGAGTTCAGAAACTCTGCAAGAAAGTAGCTGATGAATTGGTGTAGTCGCACCACAAGTACATATAGAAAAATGCTCAAGACATCAAACGTCAACTCACAAAAGTATCCTGACACACCTCATGTCACCCTACTTAACATGCAGGCAAAACATATATCCAGATTGTGGTTTGAAAGTATTTTAGGACCCAGTATTTTCAAACAACACAGGCAAAAATATTTTATATTGAACAAGAAGTTGGTGATATGGCTGAACAGCAACAATTAAAAATGAATTAAATACCATCAATGCCACTTGAGCACTTAGAAATTCTGCTTTTAACAGGATGTGTGATCTTCTTAACAAACTCCCACACAGAGAAACACAGCCTTAATACCTTTACACTTCTGCTCACACTTTACTCTTACTGTATATGTTTTTTATTTCACTTAGGCACAACAGCATTTAATCGAATGAGTGATGCAGTTAAAGAAGTTACCCGCCACTGACCCTTTTCAAAATGATTGCACTATCATTTTCAGACTTTGAGACTTCTGTTTGAATATGGTGAAGTTACAAATACCCACTGGCCACTTTATTAGGCACCCCTTGCTTGTGCTGGATGAAAACAATATTTACCTGCAGAACTGCCTTAATTCTACGTGGAATCAATTTAAGGTGCTGGAAACATTCCTCGGAGATTTTGTTGGTCCATACTGGCATGATTACATCCCACAGTTGATGAATTTAAGGTGTAGATCCATGATGTAAATCTCCTGGTTCCTCACATCCTAAATCTGCTCTAATGGATCTGGTGGCTTTTGAGATCACTGGAGTACAATGAACTCATTGTCATGTTTAAGAAACCAGTTTATGAGGGGTGTAGAAAATGAATGAATTAAATTTTGTGGCATGGTGCATGATGCAAACACCTTGGGCATGGGCCTGAACTGTTGATATAATGCAGGATGGATGTTTGCTGCCATGTTGTTCTGACCTGATCAGCACAAAATTAGACCCATCCACTAGGCCAGAAAAGGGAGTATTGCTTTCAATCTCTTATTGTTCAGTTTGATAATCCTGTGCAAATTGTTTGGTCTTATTTTCTTGTTCTTTGTTGACAGACTCAACATGTTGCGTATATGATGAGTGTTCTGCATGTAGTTTTGTAGCTACAGGCAGTTGTGTGATTCACCGATGCTTCTATATCCTCTGGAACCACCCTTGCCATTCTTCTCTGACGTCTGGCCTAATTAACTGTTACACGCTGGATATTTAACATTTTAAAACCATTCTCTGAGAGCCTCAGGGATGCTTTTGTGTGGAAAATCCCAGTGTCAGCAGTCCCTGAATTACACATATAGTGCTTTAAATTGATTGTTCGTAGAAGTAGTCTTTGTCTTTACCCTAAGATAACCTCTGAGCTACTTATGCTAATCAAGAGGAGACCAAGTAAAAATCTTGAGCAAAGCAGATAACTGATCGAGGAGTCTGCAGAAAGAAATAGTTCATTAGTTCAAGTCCCTACTCTCTCCAAACTTCAATTTTCTTCCCATAGTGTGGTTTGACTTAAGAATTCTAATTTTGCAAATTTGCTTCTGAAACCTATCTCTAAAGGATGAGGGTAGATTTTCTGGTCCAAGGGCTTTGCATAATGACAAATAAATATTTAGTCCATACAAGAAGCTGCAGAAAGGTCTAAAGACTTAGCTCAAAGATTCAACCCATTTTACCTTAAATGATTTCTTTCACATTAAGAGACAAGGCTTTAGGTTTGGAAATGACGTACCCAAAAGGGGATTGTAGCTTCTTTCTTTTTGAAAACTCTGAGTTTGCAAATCTTGATTGTCTCCTTAAGACTGAGTTAATACAAAATAATTTCACATCAAAATGCATGAGATCATTGGAAAACAGCTCATCAGATGCTCATGCATGTTATAACAAAACAGAATAAAATTCACTTGCATTCCTCCAGGGACTTGTGTAAAAACAGACTTTTCAAACATCTGTTCACATTCACATATTTTTTGTTCCATTTGTCAATGCATGGACATTTTTATTTGACATAGTAAATGTGGTTGGAATCTTTCTTTCTTTTAATGGGGGATTTTCATATTAAAAAGCGTGCCCTAAGGATAAAGCAGTAGAGAACATTTGAATTTTATAGTTCCAAGTTTTTCAAAGTCCCTTGAAAATACTTTCGAAAGGGCCAAATGCCCAAAGACATTTATTTTTTATTATGCATGTCCTCCAAAGCACCAAAACAACTATGCCATAAAACATGGCAAAAAAGGCTGTTGTGTCCGGTCTGACCGACTATTATCCTGTGGCATTGATTCTGATAGTGGTGAAGTGTTCTGAACATCTCATTAAACCACACATCACATCTATTCTACCTGCTTCACTGGATGCACATCAGTATGCATACTGCACAAACCCCTCCACAGTAAGATGGTATATACACCACCCTGTATGTTCGACTTCAGCTTTGAATTTAACACCATCATACCACAGAAACTGATGGAGAAACTTTGTCTCTTAGGCCTAAGCTCCACCCTCTTTCGCTGGATACTGGATTTCCTGCCTGAGAGACCACAGTCAGTCCATGTTGGGAAAAGCCCCTCTGGCACTAACCCATAAGACCCATAAGTTCCTGGGAGTGCAGATCTTTGACAACCCCACCTGCTTAAAGAACACCACTGACGAGTGAAGCAGAGACAGGCCACGTCTCTCATCAGCACCCTCACCACGTTCTACAGGGGGCCATGAAGGGGGCAGTGCTGACCTGTGCCATCTCCACCCGGTTCCCCAGCTGCAGTGCGGCAGACAACATAACCCTGCAGAGAGTAGCAAGATCACCAGAAAGGGTCATCAGAGCCTCACTTCTCTCTGTCCAGGACATATTCTTGAGCATTTCTGAACAGCTTTTTTTCAGCTCCTACCCTTCTGGAAGCGCGACCACAGCTCAAGATGCTCCACCACCATGCTTAGCTCTTTTTCACCCACATCAGGATGCTGAGCTCAGAGGGGAAGGGGAACCTTGTGAGTGTATTCTGAGGCAAGTCTCAAAAAAAGTGATATGAGTTTCGTGGTTCAAATCAAAAGTTTCAACCTGAGCTGAGAAAGCTGGGGAAACTTGAGGGAACAAAAAAAAAACAAATTAAAAAAATTTAAGCTTTACAGCTCCAAACATCTCCACATGTGGATTCAGCTGACAGCCCCAGAAGTGTCAAAGTGTTTTTGAACATTTCAGTTTGATTTTATAAAGCCAATGCCAATTTACAAATAGAACTGCATATGGGCACTGTTTTTTTTCCCCACTGTATATACATCTAAGGCATTCATTAAAATTTTGTGTGAATTTTTGGAGCATATTCCTGGCGAAATTCTGTGGGTCAAAGATATCCTATTACGTTTTGCTAGTTTTTAAGCCATAGTTTTGATCAGACATTATCTAAGAGCCTATGATTATTGTTTATATATTAGAAGATCAGGAAATAAAACTGAATACAAGTTTGATAACATCCCCCCCCTTCACACACACACACACACACTCACACACACACATTCAGCTTTTCAAAGGGACAGTCCAGGATTCTTAAAATGTTATTCAATGAGGTAATTGCATCAGCCTGAACACCAGCTACGCTAACTAACAGCTGCAATACTAAAATACTCAAAACAAGACGACCGTTTGCTCTTAACAATGGCACTGAATCAGCATAATATAAGATTTCTGGGTGAAAGCATGTCACAAAAACAACATCGGGTGATTACATGCTATGAATAGATTATTTCCAACATATTACTTTTCCGATCTGTCCTGGCACGCATTCAGTATGCAGCACAACCAGTGTGTCCTTTGGTCAGAAGCATATACTGGCTCTATTATCTCCAATTATTACTATATCTCAAATAAAGATTATTTAACATAACAATTTTTAAAGATTAATATCCTAACCAAGCACAGTCATGTTGATGAAGAGTAATAGTCTTGCCTCATTTATCTCCACAATGACAAATATATAAATAATATACAGTGTTTTCATCCAGTAAACATTAAAACTCTGGATTCTGTCTCAACAAAATGCCTCTCTCAGAGGCATGAAGAAAAGCTGCTATCCTCTGATCCTGAAACATCTTGAAGGGATGTGTTGTACTCGAACATTTATTTCATCCAGTTTGACGACATCCGCTTACGTTTCACACACCTGGTTTCTCTGATCCAGTAGCAGTTTCCTCGATGTTTCATTCTGACCCGTTGACTCCCTGTCTACAAAAGATTGCCCGGACTGAACATTTACTCATTTGGTGCAAAAATAAACCCCTTTTTCCATTTTGGTAGTGCCTGTGTCCTCCTGTGAAGCAAGATGGTGCAAACTGCTGGTGGAAGGACATGTAGGAGGTGCTGAGTAATGAAGTAGTGTCAAAATAGAGCAGTCTGGTATTGGAAAAGTAATCTTTGTAAATCAACTGTTTATATAGCATAACCACCCTATGCTGATTTTGTGACCAAGAAGTCTTAAAATTGCATAGTTACTGTGCTACCATTCGCAGAAAGCATTAGCCTCCATTCCAGTACCTGGTACAGACTGAGAGCTGCTGTTTGTCAGCGTGGCAAGTGTTCAGGGTAATGCTATGTACCTCACACAACTTCACTTTAAAATTCCTGAACTAACCCTTTAAGGCTTCCCACCCAACAATATATAACAGCAGCAAAGATGAATACAAACTATTTATATCTAACCCTACATTTTAGCCCTTGCATTTTGCCATGCTGTTTTCTTTATCCTTTTTATCCCTTTGTTTGAAAATCAGAGCTTTAACTCTCAACCATCAAAACAACTGACGCTCATTCATATTTAAAGCTGCAGAAGCTAAAAGTAAACATGTAATCCTCCTTTCAAAAGGAGAGAAAACATTTAAAGATGTGTTGGAGGTTGTCTTGGATGCTGTAATACAAATCATTTATTGACTGCCAGAGCAGTAGATGCCTGCCAATACCCCAGAGGGTTTGTTTGTGTGATCTGGCAGCCTGATATTCGTCAGAGACTCTGAACTGAAAGAGGAGCAGACAACATATTTTGAGGTAAGTGTTGAAGGATAATATTACACAGATTTCCAGATTTTCAGATTTTGGCTATGTAAGGCCAGCTGGTTTGGGACAAGTTTTCTTTTATTTTCATTTCTCCTTTTTCCTTCATAGGGATAGTTTAAAGGTGCTGTGAGGAGAATCTATTTGCGGCGACACAAAGACTCTGCTACCCATGAGCACGAGTGGCGACTGTCGTAATGCTACGTTCCAGTAACCTCCGAACTGGGAGTGACATCATCTCCGACGTATCGGCGTTCCAGTTGAAGTCTGAAAAAAACATGCCGATCTACCAGGCTATTGTTAGCTGTTGTTAGCACGCCTGCGTTGTTGTTCACAAATATCACATGAAGAATGTGATTATCACTATGGCAGCATTTTTGTAAATATAAGTCTATCAATACTATGTATACAGCTGATCTAGAGCGACACACCCCAGTCAGAAGTGCAAATTACAGGAGCTAAATAACTGTTCACACTGGGAGCATCCATCTTCGATCGTCAACTCGGGGGTGGTGAGGTTTCACCGAGTTCCCAGTAAGAAATTGCCACTTCGGGGGACCTTTCAGTTGCAGTTTCCTACTCAGAACCTGGAAATTCCTACTTCTGACTACAACTGGAACGCACCAAATGACATGGCCCAAGCCAAACCGTGTGTTTGTTGATGCTAATAAAACTGCAGCTCAGACCTTTCTCAGAACTCTTCATTGCTTTACAACTTCTTTTTTCAACAACTTACAGGAAAGCGATGAGGTAATGTATCGCTTTCTAGTTACGTAGCGGTAGATTTTGATGTGCGACAGCCAGCAATTTTTTGGAAAACTTAGTATCGTAGTTTTGTGGTCGGCTATATATCGCTACTTACAGCCCGGTGCTCGAAAACATGTCTGAAATATATAAATTTGTTCTACTTTTAATTGTCTTGTTCCTGAAGTTGAGTATCCAGGCCAGTCCAGCTCTGTCCGATCCGACCGCAAAGCTAAGGAATAGCATTTATAGATAACCTATTTTGATTCTATAAAACTCATCTTAAAGTGTGTATTTTGATCAGGCATATATCTAAAAGTGAGACTTTTTTGTAATTACTTAGAAACTCCTCACAGTCCCTCTAAGTGGGGTTGCTTAAGTTTCATGGCACTAGTAAATATAATTGCTAATAAAGCAACTGACTGTCTCTCCCACTGAGTGAAGATAGCCAGGTACAGATGCTAATTGCCTCACGTGTCGGGTAAAAGTACACAAACAACTATGAAGGCTTGGCTAGGCCCTACAATAAGCTCCTTTGCAGTGTTCCACTTTTCCCTGACAAAGCTCCTTAGTTTGGGACTACTTAGACCAGCCTCCACCAGCCAGCCACTACCTTCCTCCCATCATTTGTTCAGGTCAGCAGTGCCCACAAGAAACATCTATTTTTCAACGTGACACCCAAATGGTTTGGCACTTAAAACTATTTTTTTTTAAAAGTGAAGCATTGTCAGTAATTGGCCAAATGGATGTGGATTTAAGGTCATTTTAAAAATCAATCAGCTCTGTAGAGGAGCAGACACAGCTCTTTTTTCCTCCCCTTTGGAAACATTCTGATCTGACAAAGCGGTGGAGGCTACAGGAGGCTATAATAATTAGATCTGCCAAAGTGATACCTGATAAGGAGGAAGAGGAGGGGTTGCAGGCTGTGGGCTGCAAGAAGGACTTTCAAAACTGTCATGTTGTCTTGAGGCTGAACAACTATGACCTAAGAAACCAAAGATAGTACAAACAGAGTGTTTTAAAGGGGATTGAGAGTTTAGGAAAAAGTGTTATGTGTTCCCAAGCCTCCTTTAACAACATTAAAATACAGCCATTGTAATCAAACCTCTCTGGGTTATATTTTGGCTACAATCATAAAAACATGATCCATTATCAGAAGTGTCCAGTCATGTCAGATATTCACGTTTGACTAGATAGAAAAACAAATATCTGGAGGGCAGAGAGAGCAGTGGGCCTCTTCATTACCTAGGTGTGTATGCTTCATGATTTGGTACCAGTTGGTGAAGCATCATGACCTCAATATTACAGCTCAAAATATTTGGATAACATTGATTGAGGATTTAAACTGCCTGCAGTTAATACTCTGGGATATTTCGCAGAACATTTATCCTCCACCATAAATCAGTGAGTCATTTTGTGGTTTGCTTAGCCTGACGTCAGCCATCACAAAAGGGAGAGATATGGGAGAAAACTGCAGAGTTGAAAGATCTGAGGGAGGAAGACCACCCCCCACAGCCTCCACACCGATGGAGAATAGATTCAACACTGGACAACAAGTGCGCCTTTACTTTTCATGCTGTGCTACACAATGTCACAGGGAATTATATGGTTGCCCTCATTGATTTTCTAGGCTCATTTCAAAGGACACAGGCTCAAGGAAAAGTAAGGGCACTCGCCCCATTCACCACATTCACATTTCCCTTCAATAAATCCATTCTACAGTGAGACTCTTCACAACACATTCTTTCTGTCTTGTCTTGTCTGGAACTATTAGCTGTTTTGAAAAAATGTATTGACACAAGATCAATGCTGCTTTCAGAAGTACAGATTTGCAATATGTGCGGGGCATGGGATCTTTCATTGACTTACTGATCTAAGGCCATTAGGTGCTGAATTTTGTGTGAGTAACAACAAGGAGAGTAGTAGTCAAGTGGTGGCCTGGATTAGCAGAAGTTCTTTATGATTTTTGAACCAATACAACAAAATGGCAATTTTATGGTCCTATTTCAGGACCAGAGTGAGGACTAGGATAACACAGAGCCATCACTTATCTGCAAGACAATCAGTTGAGCCCGGAGGGTTAATACCAAGCAGGGCTGCTGGAAAAGGCGGGAGTTAGGCTAATTTAGGGGCCCATGGCAGACAGAAGCCATTAAAATATGAAAGTGGTTAATTTTCCATAACTTGTAAATTTGGCTGCAATCAAAGACATTTCAAGCACCATTCTGGTTAAATTGGCTGTTTGTCTTTCTTTTGCTTCTGTTGCAAAAATTGGCATCTTTCAAGTCACTCCTTCCCATAAGATTAAAAAGCTTAATTGTTTAATTATTAGTGCTGTGTTACTCAAGACCTGTCTTGGTCTCGAGACCTGTCTGAAGGCCATATTTTAAAGGTCTTGGTCTTGTCTCAGACTCAAGAGCATTTTTACTCGGTCTTGCCTCGGTCTCGGACTGTCCGGATTTGGGATTTTCCGTCAAGACCAATCAAGACCAGCACTGATCTGCTGTTCTTCGACATCATAAATGTTAACAAGGAGGAACACTTGGTTAAACAAAAAAAAGCTTCAACTCATGTGTTTTTCCCCTGTGACGACTGCAACCTTCCCGGGGTCCCCCCCCCCCTTTAATGTTCATAGTTTTTAAAATTGATTTTGATGGTCTCGGTCTTGGCCTCGACTCCAAAAAGTCTTGATCTTGTCTTGGTCTCGGTGCATTCTGTTCTCGGGCAAGTCTTGGTATGGGATAGTGTGGTCTTGAGCACAACACTATTAATCATTTAAGTAAGTACATGAGCATTAGGGACTTCAGGCTGGACCATACAAATGGCAGTCCCATGGAGAACAAGCAATCAATTTTTAATGTAAAGCACCTGCTCATCATAAGTGTTATCTTACTTGAGAAGACGTTTATCACTCTTCCATCAGGCCCCCAGTTTTTAGCAGCACCCCTGCCTTGTGGAAAATGAGTCCTAAAATGTTGAGGTAAGTTAGCATTTTAACAGTTTTGGTTTCTGCATCCCAAAGTTCATGGGATCTTAGAAAAGCCTTTTGGTTAAATGAATGAATTTGTGATCTGTGATAAACACGAGCATGCAAGATTACAACATTTCATGCTTCAACATAAAATGCACCAAACACTGCCCTCATTTGTTTTTTTTAAAAATGAGTTTTCCAAAAAGATTGTTGCTAACAAACTGCTAACAAGGACTGCAAAAATGAACCCTAATGCAATTATTTTTGATCATTTTTAAAAACAAGGTTATACATACTGGATAGCCCTGGCCTTGGGCACCGTCTTAATCAGATAATTGGTTAATGGGATCATTCTTAGACAAGAGGTTACATAACATGTCCTTGGGAGTGTGTTTTAGTTACTTCTTGGGACCTGGGGACTGGGGTTTTAGGTTTGAGTCCAGGAACTTGGAAATGCTTTGGGGATTTATTTATTGATTGATTTATCGCTTTATTGGGAGGTGGGGGCTTTGATCCGTGGGGCTTGTTCTTGTAATCAGAAATATTTAAGGGGAAACTTGTTTTTCGGACCATGTTGGGCATCAGGACTGTTTGCACCACTTTTTGGGCTGAAAATGTTTCCCTTTCATGAGCATTTTGTGTCCCTTCGACTGCTTTTGCTTTCTCTTCTTAGGTTCTTGCTGTGCTTAGGTTTATTATACCTTTTGTGTTTGTTTGTGATGGTGCTTTAAATGAAATTGGGCTTTTTGTTAGTTTACTCTGTGCTTGAGCTCCTGTGCTTTGTCCCCTGTCTGTTCCTGTCGATTCATTAAAGCACTTTCTAAACCTGTTCTGAAAAGCAAATAAATGTAACCTTTAATGGATCCTCTGTTAGTGGGATCTCACAAACCTCCCACTGCAAACTTTCCTGCTCCAAAAAAGTATCACTGTCATAACACAGAATCTTTGTGAATCAATTGTCCATACCCCACAAGACAGTTACATGTTTTATTCTACCTTTGTCTCAACCTCCATTATTCTTGGTATTTCAAATGAAGTATCAAACCAAGCTCTATTTTAAAGTAAACTTCAGGAAACAAGCAAGGATGCTGAATTTTTCACATGTTTAGAAAAATAATACCATAGAAAGTGAGAGAAAGAGCTGGAGGCCACCTGCTCAGTGGCTGAAATAATAGCAGGTCCATGAGCATTGACCCTGGCTCTGGATTCCTGTTCAGAGTAAATTAAACAGTGAAAAGCTGAATTACTCTGTCCCATAACAACCTCTGTGTTAGTGGTCAGGGGGATACCGAACAGTTATTTTGTTA
Organism: Scarus forsteni; assembly: GCA_036419115.1. NCBI lineage: Eukaryota > Metazoa > Chordata > Actinopteri > Labriformes > Labridae > Scarus > Scarus forsteni. The sequence goes on from JAZDUH010000383.1 coordinate 26,058,368, forward strand.
TTAACACATTTTGACTGAAGGGATATGTCATTTATTACATTTTAAAGGCCTGAACAGAAATCTGGTTAAGAAAAACTTCACTATGGAGTGAAAATGCCTTTATGGTTATATGAAAACAGACTGAAGGACAGGGTCCTTCTTTAGCTGTGGGATAAAATGAAATGAGAGCAAATAGGTTAGGCAGCTTCAAGGTGAATTGAATCAAAGTAGCTGAATGGTTCCATGCTGTGGTTTGTTCAACCATCACAACTACAGTGTTACTCACTATGTAACCATTTTATATAACAAAAATCCTATCAGGGCATGTTTACCACTGTGTTACATCAGCTTCCTTTTAACAACACACAATAAGCACTTGGGAGCTGAGGACTAACTGTTGAAGCTTTGTTAATGGAATTCTTTCCCATTCTCAGTTGATGGACGACTTTAGCCTGGGGTCTCTGTTGTGGTATTTTGCCGTGATAATGTACAACACAATTTAAATGGGAGACACATCTCAACTGCAGGCAGGCCAGTCTAGTACTTAGACTCCTACTATGAAGCAATGATGTCATAAAACATGCAAAATGTGGCTCCATGTTATCTCACTGAATTAAGAAATCAAGTCTCTGACAGATGGACTTCCATGCCACTTGGATGGCAGCATATTTGCTCCAAAACCTGCATGTACCTTTCAGCAGTAATGGTGCCTTTACAGCTGTGCAATATACCCATGCAGGTGGCATAAACACATCCTCATTCCCTCACAGGTACTGGCTTTTAAACTTCAAACTGAGAACAATCTGGATGGTCCTTTTACTTTTAGCCCAGAGGACATGACATCCATGATCCCCAAAAACAATTTAAAATGTGGACTCTTCCGACCACAGCTCACTTTCCACTTTAAGCCAGTCCATCTCTGAGCTCAGGCCCAGAGAAGAAGGTGGAGCTTCTGGGTGTTATTGTGGCTTTTGCTGGTAACTGGTAGTGTTTCATCTTGCGCTAGTAGATGTCACGACAAACTTTGTTAACTGACAATGGTTTTCTGAGGTATTCCTGAGCCCACGGGATAATGTCCTTTACACAGTGATGTTGGTTTGTAATGCAGTTCTGCCTGGAGGATCAGAGGTCATGGGCATTCAGAGTTGGCTTTCAGCCCCACTGCTTACATGCAGAGATTTCTCTGGATTCTCTGAATCTTTTGATGATTAAATCCCTAAATTCCTTGGATTGTGCATTGAGAAGTGTTGTCCTTAAACTGTTGGACTAATTTCTTATGCAGTTGTGTACAAAGTAATAAACTTCCACCCTTGCTTGTGAATGACTGAGCCCTTCAGGGATGCTCCTTTAATATCCAATCATAGCATTTTCCAGTTGACAATAAACCTGTTCACCTGTGTCATGTTCAAAACAGGTGTGCCTCAACTTTCTCAGTCTTTTGTTGCCCCATCTAAGCTTTTTAGGAATGTGTTGACAACATTAAATTTAGAGTAAGTCAATGTTTGCAAAAAACTATATACATCTCAGTTTTAATATTCAATATATTGTCTTTGTTTATTCAGTGGAATACAGGCTGAGAAGTATTTGAAAATCTTTATATTCTGCTTGTATTTACATTTTTCAAAATGTCCAGACTTCTTTGGAATTTGGGTTTGTATAACTTAAGCTCATATAAGCTTTATCTAAATCCTGAAATGTATTCATTCATTCATTTTACACCCTGAACCGGTCACCACTCAATCACTGGGCCACATGGAGAGACAGACAACCATTTACGCTCACACTCATACCTAAGGGCAATTTAATCCATCAATCAATCTTTATTTGTATCGCTCCAATTCACAACAAGTGTTATCCCAAGACACTTTACAATAGAGCATAAAGCTCTTCATTTTATGGATACACATATATGCATAGATACATCTATACATATAAAAATACACATATACATATATATACAAATATATACATCCAACACCCAACATGAATCCATGTAGCCAATCATGAATCCCTCCATCATGGCGGCAAGAAAAAACCTTCTGTTAAGCAGCAGGAAATCTCGAATGCTGATCCCAGTCTCAATTTAGAGTGACTAATTAACCTAATGAGCATGTTTTTGGTCAGTGGGAGGAAGCAGAAGTGCCTGGAGAGAACCCACGCATGCACGGGAAGAACATGCAAACTTCACACAGAAAGGCCCCTGTCAGACCCGGGAACCTTCTTGCTGTGAGGCACGTGCACTACCTGCTGCACCACCGTAATATATTTCAAAAGAGAAAAAGACTCAAGGATTTAAAAGAAGCAGTAGACTGACAAATTAATTGAGAAACAAGGTGCCTCGGTCATCGTGTTATAGGTCATTGATTTGACACAAATTTGAAAAAAATGAACAAACCAATTTTTTGTATGTATTTTATACTGAAACAAACATACTGGACTAGCACTGATTTGTAACCCAAGCAAAAAAAGGCAAACTAAACATGCACATGCACTCTGGATAGCCGAGAGGGTGGCAGGGTTATGTGCTAATACATAATTGTTCTATTTACACTACCTTGCTGTGTTTGAAGGCAAAAGAGCAACAGGGCACTCCTCTGAATCCATTTATGTCTTAAAAGCTATAAGAAGGCCACTCACATTCTGAAAGGACTGATACTGTTCAAGTGAAGAGAGAACTAAAGACATTACACAAAGGGAAACATTTCACAGGCATATCCTCTCTCTGCCTGCCTGTGATCTTTTATGTGAACACAAAGGCAGTATTAAACAGGAACAGAGGAGAAAAGCACAGAGACAGTATGCTCTCAATCATTATACCACAGGAAATCCCAGAGGTCAGAAACCCTGGATTATTGTATGTTACATGAAAAAAATAAAAGCTGCAGTAGGCTTAAGTTAGTTAGTGTGTTGGAGAGGCTCCCAGCTGCATGAGTCCACTGTGACCAAGAGCAACATGCAAGAATAAAAGTGCTTCTGTGTCATCTGCAGGAATTAGTGCTGCCTGGAGGGTTGACAGTGACATCAGAGCATTTCAATTCAGGTTTGGAGGAATAAATGGGGTTAAATTTGGGAAAGAGGTGTTGAACAAAAAGCTTTAGAGTTATTCCTGCTGTGATTGAATCAATTTTTAGAAGGTTGGAGGTTAAAATCAGGGTTAATGGGGGGAAAACACATGCAAGAGCCATTTCTGTGTTTATTGGTTTGTTTGACCTTTGACCAGGACCTTTGTCCCTTCCACCACTTTTGGAACAGGGTGACAAGGTGATTAAGAATAAACGGGTGGCAGAGTGCAGGTGCTGCTGATTTGGTTGAGAAAAACTTTATTTCGTTTTGCTGGACTCTGAGTGTGAGACTGATCTATTTTTTAAGTTTGAACATTTGCAGTTTTATCACAAAACAAACCAAACAACAGAGTGGAGCTGATTATTTAGGCGTCAGAACGTTTATCACAACAGCAACAGCAGTGCAGACTGACTGGCAAGTGGGTGCTACACCCAAATTCCAATCCAGTTTGGATGTTGTTTAGAACAAAAAAATGAATGCAATGATTTGCAAATCTTTTTCAACCTATATTCAATTAAATGCACCACAATGATTTGATATATGCTGAACAAACTGAGAAATTTTTTTGATGGGGTTGTATATGCATGAATTTTACATACACAGGCAAATCTGTGTTAACATGTTTTGTTTTTTGCTTGGTGTGTGTGTGTCTGTGTATCTATGTGTAGGGTTATAAGCACTTAAAGGTACTAACATGCAAGCAGATATAAATGTGCATACCGTACTTATCCTTAAATCATGCAGTTGGGAATATATGTTGGGTGTTTAAAAATATTTTAAAATATTTAGCAAGATTCAGGGTATGGGGTTGGAGATATATATATATGTGTATGTGTGTGTATGTATATATGTATATGTGTGTATGTAGGTATATGTATATATGTGTATATAAATATATACAAGTGTATAAACTATTTACTATACTAACATCTATAGACATATCTAATATCTAGATATATAGCTGATGAATTTATAGCATTATTATTATTATAATTATCATTTGAGGTAAACTGATTGGATTATTTTCATTATTCAGCAATGGAGAAGGGGTTGAAATTAAAAAGTTTTACTTCATCCCACTCCTTTTTGAAATGTAAAAGAAGTTAAACTGTGAATTTTAACGGTTTGTTTCTATTTTTTTTTTATTGTTTGCTAAACTGCTGAATTTCATTGCACTGATTCTTTTTTGTTTTTTTCCGAAAAAAAATATTCGATCATTATTTTCTTTTACATTTTCAAAATAAAAATATTCATTCATTCATTCATTTGGCAGAGTGGTTAGCAACCAGGCACGTCCCATATACATACTTCTGTTGGCCTGGGTTCATATCCAGCCTGAAGCCAGTTTGCAGAACGTCTTCCCCTACTCTCTCATCCCTTTCACAAGATTATCCACTGTCATTCTCTCTTATCAATAAATGCACCAAATGTTCAAAAATACGTTAAAAACATATGCCTGCAACTTGGTAATAAAAGATGGGAATAGGGTAACAAAAAATGGGAAGTTGAGGTACGCTCATAAAACATTTGTTTGGAACATTCCACAGGTAAACAGGTTGATTGGAAACAGGTGAGTTTCATGACTGGGTTTAAAGTGAAACACTTTACCATAGAGTCTTGTCAAGCCGGTGTTGTTTTTGGTGTAGTTTAAACGTATAAAGGGGTACATTTTGAGGCTTTTTGGTGGCACCCTGTTTCGTAGCGCCTTTGGCCTCAAACAACCCCACTTAATAAAATTTGAACTATCCCTTTAAATGGCTTAGAAAAGGAAATAATAGTTGAAGTAGTGTGCAGAGGTCAAAGCAGGGCTTTAGTGGTTAACTTGGGGTTTCATTGTTACAGGAGGGTTTGAGTGAGGTTAAATCTGGATTGTAATAGTTAAATCAAAGTTTGAAGACTCAGCTCTTCAAACTAATCCTTTCCTCCAATGTTGTATCTTTAAAGACCCTTATACTGAGCTAAAAATACAAAGCATCAAATAATGTTTTACTGATCTTTGACATATCCAAAAGTGTGATATCATGTTAATAATCTCCTGTCTTCAATCATGTTTTTATTGACAAGTGTCCATTTTGTGTGTTTTTCCACCAATTCAGTGACACCACCTATGGAATTGGCACTTATAGGTTTAATTTCCTTAAAAGTAAAAAAGGTTTTGATTAGAACTGAAGTCGATGAAGAGATATGAGCAAAAACAAGAAAAAGAGTTTATCTGATGTGTTTTATTACAGCAGCCAAAGTTAGTGGTTGTTAACATGCTCAATAGGATGATTTGTCCAGAGTATATGTTTGACCTTTTCAAATATTTGAAATCACATTTTTATAGTTTATGTAGAATTAAGATTCCTCGCCAAAAAGGATTTCACTCTCTCAAACACAGGAAAAGTTAAGGTCAAAGTAGTTGTAAACATGACCCCCTCGTGGGTACAGAGACACATGGGTTAACAGTAGTGTAACTTACTGGAGCCCTTTCACTTCCTTTTACTTCATTGACTTTTGTCGTAAACCTCATATAAAAAAAAACACCGAAACATCCATTTAAGTTCTAATTTCCCCAAATGTAATCAACTACTACTACTACTACTGCTTCTCTCTTCAAACCCTGATTTGTTGCTTCAAAAACAGATAAAACACACGTTAATTGTATGAACAGCTACACCATGCCTCCTCCAGAACCTGAATTTCATTATGACGCTTACTACTGCAACACACACACACACACACACACACACACACACACTCCGAGGGAAACGTAACTCCTCCCTCTCACAGACTCACACGCCCACCCTCCAACACACAGTCCGCACGCTGCACCTGTGCTGCTGCTGCTGCTTGTGCGTCAGATGATGATGACAAATGAATCTCCAGTCCCCTCTCTCTCTCTCTCTCTCTCTCTCTCTCTCTCTCTCTCTTCACACACCGAGTCCTACTTCACCAGCTACAAGTCCCTCGCCCTCAGACCCTCCACTTCACTCTCGTGTCTTCTCTGCTCGGACTACAAACATCCGGACGCGACCAAAGTTTTGGGTTTTACGCGCATGGTTTACCAATCAAGACATTTTACCGCAACCTATTGTGCTCGTCCTCGAAAAAACTTCAACTCCAAAGAGGTACCATGCGACTTTATGTGGCTGTAATCTTCATTTCTGGAGTAACGGGTAAGTGCTGCAACTTCTTCCATGTGCTGGATGTTGTTAAAGTTCAAGTTAAGACTGCGGAAGCTTGTGCGTTTGCTCTCACTCGTCTCTGCTTCACCGTGGTTGCATTTGGTTGTTTGACTTGACTCGAGATTGTAAATAGTGTTAAAGAGCTGCAGGGAGTAAAATCTCTCAAATCTGCTCTGATTTTACGGAATCGGTTTCGAGAAGCAACAGAAGTGGTTCAAAACATGCAGAGTGATTACTTAGATAAGAATATGGTGTTATATTGTTCAGAGTAGCCGTGCTACAAGAGACTTTCCAGTATATAGACCACGGCTCAACTGATGCTGAGGGCGGCGAAGAAACCCCTCACCAGTAAATATTAAGTGACAGCAGGCGTGCGTAAAATGTAAATACGTGCGTAACGTGTAAAACAAGCATGTAGAGGCAAATGAGGGAGCTCGAGTGCATGAAATAGCATCTAAATACAGAGGAAATTCCCAAACATCCCATAAAAGTGAACATATTATTTTTCTTAGATGACAACTGTGCCGGAGATGTGGGAAACCACTTAGATGGGACATCAGCGTCAGATGGTTAAAGTGAAAGACAACAGTACTAGACAGGGAGAAGGAAACACATTAGCAGAAACTAAAAGATATGAAGTACTCATTTAAAAAGTGAATAATTTCTGTGAATGTCAATGAAATGCATAAAATATCTAAAAAAAAAAAGATTTTGTAGCCAAAATATAGCCCAAAGAAGTCCAATTGTTATGGCCGATTTGGTGATAAACAGATTTTAAAGAGTTGAATTCGCAGATTTAAAGCTCCCAATTCCATCAAAATTAATTTTTGTTTTCTTATAATGTTTTCTAAAGGGTTTGGGGAGCAGGAAGATGTGACATTTAACTTTCAGCTGAAGGTCAAATAAGCTTTACCTCTTAAGAAAAAATGTCCCTAAAATCCTTAATTTTTCACTTCCTGTGGTTTATGAGGTCACAGATATACAGCCTCCACCTACATATTTGTTTTCTACTCATCACAGTAGACATTATTTGTGCAGCCAATCAGTGCAGAGTTCATTCATTGTAACAGCCTTCCATAGCCTCCTACCATCCGAGTGTTTCCAAAGAGGAGGGAGGAAGAGCAACGTCTGATCCTCTGCAGATATTAATTATTTAATTATTATTCATCTTTAATCAAATAATTTCATAAAAGGAGTCCAAGATATGATGTCAGTGGACAATTGGACAATTTTCCATATTTTTTACTTTAACTTGCCTGAACAATGTTTGAAATGCCTTGGTGGAAATTTGTGCCCTTGAATTCTGCTACTTAGTGTTTGGTTTTATTAAAAAAAAGAAAAAGCTTGAAGAGGAAGGGCTTTAACTATCGGGAGTTCTTTGGAGGCATAATCAGTGATACAGTAAGTCCAGGGGAAAATGGTATTTTTCAAATCCTCTGTGACAAAATACAGTAAAGGCCAAAAGTTTGGACAAACCTTTTCGCTCAATGTGTTTTCTGTTTTTTCATCGCTAGTTACATTGTAGATTCTCACTGAAGTAATGATGGCCACTCCTTTCTCTTAACTTAGCTGATTGGTTCTTGCCATAATATTAATTCTAAAAGTTGTCTAATGGTGTGGCCACACCAGACGCGGATTCGCAAAGACGTGCTAGATTACATACAAAGTCAATGCAAAGACGCATTTGGATGCAGATTTGCCCCGAGCGGCGCGGCGGACGCGTTTGGACAACCGCCGCATTTGGGGCGTCAAACATATAGCGCCCCTGCTCAAACCCTACTGAAAGATGGAGGAGAGGTTTATCTCCGCTGTTTGCTATCATCCTGAGCTATACGATTCGACGTGTGTACTCTACAAAGACCGGAACAAAAAGGAGCAGGCTTGGGTGAAAGTCGCTGAGGAGTCAGGTTTTGAAGGTAAGTTCTGTAAATATTCGTTTCCAGCTGGATTTGCCTGCACGGGTCATCACCGACAAGCTCTGGCTCTCTACTGCACCTGCGCAGTAAATTCACCAATTAGCGTCCGGTGTGGCCGTAGCATAATAGGGCTGTGCATCAGCCTGACTTCTGCACAACACAAATGATAAAGGTAATTAAAGCATGTATAACAGTCTCTGCATTGGCTTGAGAAAGAAACTGTCATAATCTGGAAATGCTCACCTTTCACAATGTTGCTGATGATCCCCTCATATGTTTTCGTTTGAGAACTACACAAAGTGCCCTTTGGAGGGCCCTTTATTTCCACTTTAAAAATACCATGGATGAGTCCCTACATCATAGGCATTAATCCATAAGAATGTAAACTCTGCGGATTCAAGGTGGACTGATTGTAAGGTTTTTGCCGCAGAAATCATTTATGATTTAGGTGATTATCTTCAGGCTTCATTATATATTTTCTCATGCTTGGTTATTTTTTTTTATCACTAGAGAGCTGTATTCAAGCTTTAATGACAGCAGTGATGCCACCTACAATGCAATAACCCTCCATTTGTTACACTAGTATGTGGAGGTGGAACATAATTAAATGGATGAGAGGCACCTCACAGGATTTCTAGTTTTCCATTCTTATTCAAACCTCTGTGCATTTCAGCAGTGGCCCTGTTTCATATTAATGTGCGGCCTTATAGGCTCAAATATACATGCATTATTGTACATAGGCTTTGTGTATTTACTTGAGAGCATAAAATCACGCCGGAGGGTGCCTGTGGGAGTTTTCGCGCATGCTCCCAACCCATATTGCATGCTGGGTAATGTAGTTTTTGAGTTACTACACTGCGTAACATCACAGTTCTGCTCCGAGGTGGATTCACGTCCAATAAGTGCTCATGCATGCGTAACAGCATGCTCGCGTCTCTGCTTGAAGCTTGTTGCTTTCTGTTGTTGCCGTAGTTGGTGTTGTTCGTGCTCTGTGAAAATGTTGGTATGAAAGTTGTAGCAATACTTGTAGCTGCTAGAACAAGATCAGAATCAGCTTCGTGGCGCCATTGTTGTTGTTGTTGTGTGTGACAGCGTGGGTTGGCGAGATCCCGGAGGGGTGCTATGAAGGTCACCGTCTTCTCCGGACTCATCTGTTTACACCCTTTCGGCATGAAGAGCGAATCGCAGATATCCACTTTAAACCCGTTTTCCAAAAAGATCTTAGTCATGGACCATCTGCGTCTTCGTGTGTCAATATCACCAGATCGATAGTTTATTTTACCGGAGTCGTACAAATTCGTCCTCGTGTAAAGCCCACCTAAGTTTGTTTGGAATTGACAGTACACAGTGTTCCACTGTTATTTATTTATTAAACCTTTATTTAAGCTGAAAAAACCCCCACTGAGATCAAGATCTCCTTCACAAAGGTGACCTGGCCAAGAGGTCAGCAGCACACGTCATGTAGAAAACGAAATTGAAAGGTGACAATATACGATCAGATAAAATGTACATTTTCACGAGTACAAAGTGTCTTAAAATAAAGTCAGGAGACTTTAGCTTAAATAAAAACTTGGAAACAAAGTCACGGTTCAATGGTCTCATGCTGCTAATCCATCATCACGGACATCAGAACAACCATGTAGGGGTATGTTTGGGTGCACATGCACAAACCTGAATCCCGATGAAGTTGGGGCTTTGTGTCAAACACTGTAAATAACAGAATGCACTGATTTGTTAAACAGTAAAGACCCAAATTGCATTTAAGACACTGGAAGAAAAATACAATATATTGTAAAATCTATCTATAAAATCTATTGTTCAAGCTGATAAACGTTTGCATTTTTTTTTCTCATTTTGAATTTGACACCTGCATCATGCTTCAAAAATGCTGGGACGGGGCATGTTTACCAATAAGTTACACCACCTTTCCTATTAACAACACTCAGTTCGCCTTTCAGGAACTAAGGGCACTCTTAGTGATCAGCGACTAAAGCTGCTCCACAGTCTGGTGTCTCAGTTGTCATTATCATAATGCACCACACATATTTAGTACCCTCACTCTTTTAATATGAAGCTGTGCAGTTGTAACATATATGCAGAGAGTATCATGGCATTGATCTGTTTGAACAAACAGGGATGTCTCTGAAAGAATATATTGCTCCAAAACCTGTATGGACCCTCTAGCATTAAAGGTGTAGTCAAGTCAGCGATGGAGAAACGAGTGGAGAGGTTGTTGATAAACGAATTTAGACCCGCCTCTCCCTTCATACCTCACCCCTGGCTCCACCCCTGAAAGCTGATGGACGTGCATCGTCATGGAAACGGCAGTAGAAACTGCATAGCCGACCAACGTAGCTAAGGTAACCCTAACTCGTCAGACAACTCGACTGACAATATTGATAACATCACGACAACAGTACATTCTGACAGATTAGACAATAATATGAATGCCTGACAGCTGTTACTGTTATGTGAAGCACCACAAAGCTAATGTTGCTTTCCTATCCAGCAGACAGACTGCAACATCCGCGTCCGTTTTCAGGTCTTTCAATTGGCGGAGTTCCCTCCACCGTCGGAAAGCAACACCAATGTTGACCCGGGTCTTCACTCTTTCATGGTCATAGCCCTTCTTTTTCACTTTTCACTCCTCTGACCTTTTTCTTTTGGGCTGTTTTTCAGCCATTGCTACTGCACCTATTGTATCTCTCTCTTACGCTAACTGCGCACGCTACGCAACCAACGACTCCCCCTTCCCCCTCTGTCTGATCTGCGCATGAGTATGATCACCCCCTGGATGTGGGGGGGTGTACCCTGTTTTGGTAACTCGGCCCGAGCCACAGTATTTACCTGCTGAAATTCAGAGCCAAGGCTGTGTATTGAAACCGGACTTTTTTTTCAACATGCTGTCAGTGGGGACATCTTGTGGGTGGAGAGGTGAATTTGACAAATACTGCATTAGATTAGAAGATAGAAGATCGCTGACTACACCTTTAATGTTGCCTTTTCAGATCTACAAGTTACCCATGACATGGGCACTAACACCCCCCATACCATTACAGAGGCTGGCACTGGAGCTTTATGGTAATAGCTATCTGGATAATCCTTTTCCTGTTTAGCTCTGGATTTGAAAGTTTTGACACTCCTATTGTTTACTTATTTTTCTGGAATCAAATAATTAAGGAATTGGAATTAATAATACTGTTTTGATGCCAGTGGCATTGACAATTTTGCTAAGCAGAAAGATTATTGTTGATTTTCTGTTGGCAAAAGTTGGCATGTAGGTTTTCAGTGACAACAATGTCAAACACATGACATTCCTGATTCAGTGCTGTGCTGCAGAGATTAATGCTTCTGCAAGTTCCTGTTGATTCCACTTACTGAAAGTTGTTGCCTTTTTGTCAAATATCAGGCCACAAATCTGACCATTGCTAACCCATGTTAGTGGAAGGAGTTGATAAGACATATATCAGTTGAGACTTGAGAGCGTTGTTGGTGATTTTTAACTTCAATTGGCGATTCCCGTCTCTGATCTTGATCAAGGCAATTGTGTTTGAAGGCTCAATCGCTGATTTAAAAAAGGCCCCAGGACAAATGTACTCACCAGCCATGTATGACACCCATTCAGCTGCTAGTTTTGAATATTTCTAAACCAATTGAAAGTACACAAAAAAAACATTTCTAATTTGGACAACATTTTAATTAATCATTAAGGTGAATCTGAGTTTGTTTTATATCCTGAAAAGCATAATTAGATTATAAGCTTTGGCCCAGTAGCATTAATGTTTGTCTTTTTAAATGAGTTTCTTTCCAGACAAGTTGACTTTTTTCTCTGCTAGAGACAGGCAGACAGATTTGGATATTCTCTACTGTATGAAAATTTAGTATTTGTTTCCATAAACTGCATTGCCTCACATCAAAACATTAATACATTTAAAACTTTTGGTTTTCTTCCATTTTCAAACTCAGTGAGAAAGTGCACATTACACAGCACTGGTTTGTTTTGACTTTTGTCAGGGAGCTTTAACAAAGGGGACAGAACTTTTGTGACAGTAATATTTTTAGGCCAAACCGAGCTTTTCAGCTGATGTGGAATAAATGTGTTTCTGCTGTATTATATATTTTGAAACTTACAGCAGAACCACCACAGAGGAAAAGCCTCAAAGACTGTGAAATGCTTGTGGCCTTGGGACTGGATGTTTGTTCAGGACTTCATAAGAGACTAATGCAAATGTGACTGCAGCCACAGGCGAGTTTAGAAAATTGAGGTTTTCTCAAAGTTTGGAGAGTGAATTAAAAGAGACAGCTTTGAAAAGCATTTTAATTCTGCAAATGTGATGGATAAACTGAGAGGCACTGGTCAGGAAAGAAAAAAGTTGCCCTGTTTGCTTTTTAAGATCTACAGAGAAAACAGGATTCAAAGTAAAACTGGCCATGCTGCGAGCCACTCTTCTAAAGAAAATGTATCTTCTGCTTAACAAACAGTAAGGGCTCTTTTATGCTGTCACGATCAGCAGATGACAGCCGACTCTGGAGATGAATTCATTGAAGAACTGTTGGAGGCTGACTTACCGCAGCCCAAATTGTTTGTGGTTTTTGTGATTCCCCATGGCACTGCTACTTTCACAGTCCTCATCAGCTTCTGTTTGGCTGAGTCTGCGTTAAATCAGAGCTGGAGGCAGTTAAAGAGTGAGAGCGTTATCTGAGGGTCTGTCCAGTCTGGCAAATCAGTGTTTTCAATCAGTGCACCTACTTCTCCGCTAGCCTTTTCTTTCAGATCAAAAGCTAAAGTCTAAGAAAACTTCACAGAACTATATTGAGCCTGTTATGGAGAGCTGTTGAAACACCCTTGGTCGGGATTCACTGAAGTAAATCTTTGGAAGTTTTAACATTAATTGCAGTAAAGCTTTTTACTCTCCCCTTCTTTCAGGATAGACAAGGTGCCAAGGTGCCAGTGCCATGGTCTCAGCATCTTTGAGTGCACATGGTACTACATGGGGTTACCTGTCAGAATGCCTAAATGCATTGAGTTGCTGCTATGTGATTGGATAACAAGCTATGTGTGCTGATGAGAAGGTGAATAAGTTTACTCAATTCAAATGTCTGGTAGGCCTGTGCTCAAAATATCGATACGGCAAAATAAAGTATCGCACTCCTTTGAGATACGTGTATCGATACGGATTCTACAGAATCGATACGGCCCAAATATTTTGACAGTTGTTGTAAATACACTTTAGGTAGGGGTGGGCGATATGGCAAAAATATCATATCTCGATTTTTTAAAAAATAAAACCACGATCACGATTTTATCAGGATTCTTTTTTTACGTTGATTTTTTTCTAGACTAATTTGCGTGTTTGACCATTTTTTTTCCCATATTTAACATATAAAACGTGTAAAACCCTAAAAGAAAAAAAATGATAATTGAAGCCAAAGAAACTTTCTGAAGAGTTTTTAATTTAAGTAGTGCAGTTTTTATAAAAATGTGCCATCAATGTAAACATAGAAGGTAATGAACAACAATAAAGTGAACTTTTGTAACATAAAAACTAAACACACCAAATAGCTTATTGAAAAGAGTCAAATATAAATGCAAACTTAAGTATCTGGTTATCTCTTAAAGTGCAACAATTTAGAACAAAAGTTATCTAACTGCATTCTCTATAACCTGAGTGAATAATACAGCTGCTTTAGAACAGATTTTTGTTCAGACATCTTCAAGCTTTTATCTCCTTTTCTCTTTCCGCCATGGCTTCATGCTACATAACCAAACAGGAGATCCTACCATGCACTGCACGTAATGTGCTATGATTGGCTAGTCGGGGGGGTGTCAAAGTCTCTGCGCCCACACAGACGAACTGACGATCTTTCTACTTTGTGAGATCATCCCCACGTTATAATCCTTAACGATTTAATATCGTCATATCGCACACCACTAACTTTAGGTAATGTTAACAGTGGCACAGATCAAGGTAGAAGACGAGTTACATAATGAAGCATATGTTCGAAATTTGAACTTAGGTCTACCATCTTTGAGGATCTGAATTTATGTCTCTTAAGTCGTAGAACCACTTTAAACTCATCCTTGTTCTTTTTCTTCTCATAAGAAAAACTAAACTTGTCAAGAATTTTGCTTAAAGCATAGTCAATGTTCACAATTTACATGTATCGGGATATGTATCATATCGTGGCCTTAGTATCGGGATATGTATCGTATTGTGAAGTTGCTGGAAATACCCAGCCCTAATGTCTGGTGAGTGTAAATTTGAGCACATGAACATGTGTGGCTGATCTCCAGTTTTAGATCCCTGAAGAATCAAGTTAAGACCATGTCTGTCCCCAACGTCTGAGTACAAAAGAGTTGTATTTAGTGCAATATTGAAGATATCAAGGCTTTTTGATTAGCATAAAAATGATTAACAGAGACAGAGGGGACAAACAAGTCTTGCTTGGTGTTTCAGTCCGTACTTTCTGTTTTCTTCCATCAACATCAAACAACTGAATAGCTCCGGCACATTGGTATAACCCGTTCTGACCCCTGCTGTAGCAAAATGTAATTTTTGACTACCAGCTTCAAGTTGGGAGTGGATGCCTTTGTGGTGTTGACAGACAGCTCTGACACAGAACAGACAGGAATTCAATTGGAGAACTTTTTGGTGGACTTCAAATAATAGGAACTTAATAATCAGCATGTGTTTCTATACTCAGAACAGACCCACAAGCTGAACCTCTCATATCCAAATGTCATGTATTTGTTACCCTGCCCATTTTTAATTATACATTGTCTTTGTCCAAACATTTGGCTTAATGTTTTTGTGCTCTTAATTAGGAGTTAGAATTGATTGCTGGAGTATAATACCTGCAATTTCAGACCTCACTTGAATATCTTATTTCTCATCCCTGTAATAAAACGTCAGGCATTGTTATCTCCATGCGTGGTCTGATGTGTATTGAATTTTTTTGTCAATAGTTTAAACAGTCATACTCCAAAGTGATGTTGATTTACTATATCTGGCGTCTATCATAGAAAACAGTTGCACTGTATCCTCCATGTGGTTTGGTGTCATGGTGTGATTCATTATCAGTGTGAGAAGATCATAGTCGAGTGCTGGCACTGGCACTGGACTGTATCCTCTCCAGTCTGAGGCATGTCTGCAAAACAATGAATGAATAATTAAATTCAGAATAATGTTTGACCATAAGCCCATTTTAATACAGTATGTCATAACCAGTGCTTTTGCTGTTTTATGAAACTCTTACAGCTGTATTTTTCTTCTGTTTTTAATTCAGTGGTTTTCAAATAGTGTGGTTTGAGGCAAGTCTTATTATGCCTTGGGAAAATTTTTTGTACTATTTCAGCATCTTAAAGGGACTGTGAGGAGAAAAAGTCTCCCTTTTAGATATATGCCTGATCTAAATACACACTTTAAGATGAGTTTTATAGCATCAAAATAGGTTATCTATAAATGCTATTCCTTAGCCTTCCGGTTGGGTTGGATAGGGCTGGACTGGCCTGGATACTCAACTTCAGGAACAAGACAATTAAAACTAGAGCAAATTTGGGGCTGGTTTGGCGGAGTGGTTAGCAACCAGGCACCCCATGTACTTGCTTCTGCCGGTCCAGGTTCGAATCCTGCCTGTGACCAGTTTGCAGAGTGTCTTCCCCTACTCTCTCACCCCCTTTCACAAGCCTGTCCACTGTCTCTCTACTATCAATAAAGGCATAAAATGCCCAAAAAATACATTTAAAAAAAAAAAACTAGAGCAAATTTATATTATTTCATTATTTATATTACACGTCTTAGAGCACCGGGCTGTAAGTGGCGTTATATAGCCGGCTACAAAACTACCGCTACGCAACTAGAAAGAGATGCATTACCTCGTCGCTTTGCATTCTGTAGGTTGTTGAAAAAAGAAGTTGTAAAGCAATGCAGAGTTCTGAGGAAGGTCCGAGCTGCATTCATTAGCATCACAACAAACACACGCTTTGGCTTGCGTTACATCTTTTGGTGCGTTCCAGTTGTAGTCAGAAGTAGGAATTTCCGAGTTTCGAGTAGGAAACTGCAACTGGAACGTCCCCCAAAGTCTGAATTTCCTACTGGGAACTCGGTGAAACCTCGCCACCCCCGAGTTGACAATTGAAGATGGATGCCCCCAGTGTGAACAGTTATTTAGCTCCTGTAATAATCAGTTTATTTGCACTTCTGACTGGGGTGTGTCGCTCTAGATCAGCTGTAGACACATATATATACATATTGTTAGACTTATATTTACAAAAATGCTGCCATAGTGATAATCACATTCTTCATGTGATATTTGTAACAACTACGCAGGGCGTGCTAACAACAGCTAACAGTAGCCTGGTAGATCGGCATGTTTTTTACCGACTACAACTGGATAAGTCTGAGATGATGTCACTCCCAGTTCCGAGGTTACTGGAACGCAGCATTACGACAGTCGCCGCGCGTGCTCATGGGTAGCAGAGTCTTTATGTCCCAGCAAATAGATTCTCCTCATGGCACCTTTAAGAAGAGGTTTTTGTTAGCCATGTCAGGACTTGAATTTTTGTATTAAACTGCATATTCAGTAACTAAAAGAAATTCTTTTAAAACTTCAACAGCTTTGGCAAGTTTTCAACAAAATAATGAAATAAAATCTGATAATTCAATAATGTCTGAGCTTTATGAATCTTGTGTCAGGTCTCATTGATCTTGTGAAATAGGGCTGTTTTATTGTATTGATGCTGGCCCAAAAGCGTTTGGTAGATCTTGCAAGAGGAAACAAGCCCCAAAATAGCTTCACAGCATTCACCCTTGCAGCCCCAGGCCGTTTTGTGCTGTTTTCAGTTAGATGGATATTAATTGAAATATTGCATGTAATGGGCTGTGGCATACTGAAGTTTGAGAAAGCCTGATCTTATCAGCTGGAAATGGCATATTGGACTTTTATCATTTAAAGAATTTGATGCACAACCTAAAAAACACATTGTCTCCATCCTCCAGCTGTTATTGCAATGGCATGAAAATGTTTATTATCCACTTTTTTCTGAGCAAATCTAAAACAAATAAATGAAAAGCTAAGTCTACTCTATGATTATTGAACATAAGTTCTTATTAGGAAGCAGTTGGATGCAAACAAATCTTGAAGTTTATATAGCAAATGACCAACAATGTAACAGTAAATCACGAGGAAAACAAAAAGAGCCCCCCACTCTGAATGTAACAGCACAGGGACATACCTGCTGAGGGAGTGTGGCATCTCCCATAGGATCCCTTAAGGTGTTTAATGTATGACTGGTGAATTTATTTGTGGAAAATTTCAGAGATTTTTTTCAGTGCTTAGACTGTTGCCTTGCACCTGCATGTTTTCAAAACAGCCACTCACTGATCAATGATGATCTATGGAGCTTCAGGCATCACTGATCCTG
Organism: Scarus forsteni; assembly: GCA_036419115.1. Taxonomy (NCBI): domain Eukaryota; kingdom Metazoa; phylum Chordata; class Actinopteri; order Labriformes; family Labridae; genus Scarus; species Scarus forsteni. The sequence goes on from JAZDUH010000383.1 coordinate 26,075,917, forward strand.
TTTCATGTGGATAATTTGTGCCTGTATCACCTTTGATTTCATCATCGTGATACCTCCTGGAGTGAGGGTTAGAATTACCTGAGGTGGTTACAGTGTGAAGGTGACGTGATGAATCATCCACATCCCACAAGGTAATTCTTCATCAAGAAGCACACAGCAGCTCAGGCTTATCTCTCTCCTCTTTGCTGGATTTTCCCTTTTATATGTACTGTTCTTCCTGAGCTAATATTTGGTCACAAATCCCTCAAAGCAGAGCAAACAGCACTGCTTTTGCTCCCGCTCACTCCTACTTCAGTGTCAAGACCTCGTACATTTGAAGTCACGACCTCTGTTCAAACTTCCATTCTTGTTTAAAGTGTTTTGGTACGTCTTTGGCTGAACTCTTTTGAGTTGACACTTTGTCGTCATGCCTCCACAAACAGTTTCCCTGAGTGGGCGAGATCTGTCACTTTTTCGCCACGTGATGACAGAAGCAATTGCTGAAGAGAGGTTTAATTGGGGAATGACAGGAGTGAAAAGAGTACACAAAAACGCACTCAAGTACAAGAACAGTGAGTTTGATTAAGCTTTTCTCAATAACAAATAATATTAGTAATATTATTAACTATTCAATGCAAGTGAGAGTGACAAGTACAACTTTTGAATTGTACTCAAAGTACAGACAATAAAAACATTTGTTTGTTTGCTTTAAATATTTCTGAATGTCTTACTTCATATTCTAATACTGTAACAAATAAAACAAAGTAGAAAACATCCCATGACATGTGCTCTGATATCACTACTCAAATACTATAGGTGCACAAAAAACAGCTTAACTATAGTAACTTGAGTTAATGTTAGAAGTTCATTTCCACCCATAAAAAATATTCTCATATGTAGGCCTGTCAAAATAGCAAATATTGCTGGACGATAATTGTCAAAAAAATGATTGCCAATAAACAGTATTATTGTCAATATTATTTTGAAACATCATTTTTTTTTCATTAATGTGATTATATGTTGTAATAAAATGAGTACGCCATATCAAAAGCAATGAACTTTGGTTTCTTAAGAGTATTTAACTGTAAGTGGAAGGTCAAAAGCTTTTAAATGAAATAAATTAAACAATGTAATAAATTTAACAAACAAAAAGGGAACAAAAAAAAAGAATGAAAACGAAATGGACTCTCTTTTGGGAAAACTGCGTGCTAAAAAACTCATTAGAATAATCAAAACAATTACAAAAAATAGACCCTGTCTCTATAAAGAAAAGAAGACAGAAGAAAAAAAAACAAAAGGCCAATAAAAACACACACAACAATAAAAACAATTAATAAAATGTAGTTTTAACAGTTCCTGAATTGTTTGCGACATGTACTTCCTCCCAGTCAATTCGTATTGTCTGTCAAACAGTTGTAACATTGCTGGCTTTTAAACCGTATTGAAGGGCTGCATTTCTTTTGCAACATAGCGAATGACACTGTCTGTTAGCGCACATCATTTCGCACTGTTTGATTTATTTTGACTTTGCAGACCAAACGCCTCAGTAAGTGCTGACTGTCGGGACGAAGGCGCTACTGCACCTTCCCTTCTTTGTCGCCACTACTTTCAAACAAATTGTCTCGTCGGTGTTCATGGGCTCACACCTTGTTCATTTTGATTACAGCCAAAATATTCCTGCACTTGGGCTTTGGCATTCGGCTTAGAAACTGCCGCTTTCATGCCTTCATTCATATTAGCGTTTGTTTCCGTATTGCTCCCAACAATGCTCACTACAGCTCTGTGTGTGTGTACACGTGAGCGGCCCCGCCTCCCCCTCAAAGATTGAATGAATGACAGATGATCACTAACCCTTAGCTCACTCATTCTGCTGTAGAACCAACGTGCCTAGTTGTTGAGAAAGATGTATTAAGTGAACCATCTTCTCATCCAGCCTGTTTGGTAGAAAGAGAGGAGGGAAACCAACACGCATGCACGTCAATTTATCGAGGCCGGCAAACTTACCGTGGACATTTTTATTTATTGTGAGGTTAATTGATTTATTGATTATCATGACAGGCCAACTCATATGAGTGTGGATCAGAATTGAAAACATTTTATTGTTTCCAATCACAGAATTGATCCTGCTTATCAATCAAGTTCTTCAACAATTCCCTTGTTGATCTTCATCCCTTAAATGAATGCCACTGCCACTGGGTTTTTTTGTCCTGCCTCTGCTATTTGTTACTCCACATCCGAGACGTTGACCAATGTTCACAGACAAGAAACCAGGGTTTATGCATTGAGAGCGATGAGACACAGAAAAAGTTTCCAAACCTCTGAAAAACAGCATCCCTACCTTTATGATGTGTTGTAGAGGTGCTACTACAGACTGTTAACAGAGGAATGCTGGAGAGAAACAGCAGACAAACAAGAAGTAATTGCTCACATTTATCAGCAGTTTGACATTTGATTTAGCATAATGTTTGTAGATACAAAGAACTGCACTCTGAATGGCTCATTGTTACCGAGTCTGACATACCAACTATTTTTTACAACAAATAAAGTCATGTAGTCTGACCTCGGTATGATAATCCCCCAGGAAGAACTGGAAAATGTGGCAGGAAATAGAGAAGTCTGGGCTGACCTGCTTGGCCTGCTGCCTCTGCCACGTGGATCTGGATAACCTTTAATAAATTTGTTTTCAGCAGAAACAAATTTGACAACAACAGGTCTATGATTCATGGATCTGTCACTAACTTTAGTTCTTACTTTAGTCCACTTGTCTCCTCTTACCTCCCTTCCTTTGCCCACACACCCAACACAGCATCGTGTGGATTTGCTGTTCATCATGTGACTGGGATCCTCATTCAAGATTTCCTGCTGCTTAACAGAAGGTTTTTTTCTTCCCGCTGTGATGGAGGGATTCATGATTGGCTATATGGATTCATGTTGAGTGTTGGATGTACATATTTGTATTAGGGCTGCAACTATCGATTATTTTTGTAATTGTTTACTCTATCAGATATTTTGTCGATTAATCGAGTAAATGGATAACAGTTACATTGCGCTCACTGCTATTTTTTTTTACATTGAATCACTACGCATTATTATTATTAGTAACACACAAAACAGAAAAGCCAGGTCACTTAAATTAACAACTTATTTTTCTTATTTTGAACATTCTGAGCATAAATGGGATCTCAAAATCAAAATCTATACTTTTATGTTTACTCTGGGCCATACCTTGCTTTTTCCATTATTTTTTTTAAGTTTTGTGATTTTTATTTTATTTGTATTCATGCTTGTCTCTTTTTGCTAAATTATTGCCTTTACTACTGTACCATATTGATGATCTTATTTTGCTTACTTTACTTCTAGGACCAAATAATATCATACTTAGATACCAGGATAATTTAACTAGCTAATGTACATTTCTATAACATATGAAAGCATTCCCTACATCTACATCCTCTGCTCACCGTCAGTGTTTCCTGTTCTACTCTCTGCAATCAAATTAAATGTAAAGTTATTGGATGTGAAAAGTATGTAAACAAAATACACATGATTCTGGGCAAGTAGCCTCCGCATTGATTTACGTCCTGAACCAGCCTTTACACGGAGCCATAATCAAAGTAGGTTATTTACTAGTCCATATCTCAGTTATTGATCCCATTAGCTGCTTCTGTTGATGTATCATGAGTGTCATCCTGTTGTGTCGCTCTGAGGACGTGATGCACAGACCGGATGTTTACTGTTGACGTGCTGCTGTTTCTTTTCATCCCTTCTTGTAGTGACCACACACTTGGGACACTCTACCATTTATTCTGCGGACTATGTCCTTTCTGTCCCTCTCTTTTCCTTCATGATTTTACAAATCGCACAGCAGCGGAGGTAGCAGGTGCGTTCTGCCCTAATTTGTATATATATATATGTATATGTGTATTTTATATATTTATATATGTATCTATGCATATATATGAATCCTTAAAATGAAGTTTTATGCTCTATTGTAAAGTGTCAAGTCAAATTTATTTATAGAGCACCTTCAAGAAGACAGCAGCCAATCAAAGTGCTGTACACAAAATATGTAGAAATAAATAAATGGATAGATAACAATAAAAACAATAACAATTAAAAAACACGGTATTAAAACAGTAAAAGTATAAAAACTAAAGTGTGTTGGGATAACACTTGTTTTAAATTGTCACTATACAGATAAAGATTGATGGATTGATTGATTGATTGATTGACAGGTAAATGAAGAGTGGATGGATGGATGGGTGGATGGATTTGAACTTTAACCTCCATAACCTAAATTCTTCATGCTTGAATCAGAACAGACATTTATACAGTTTCCTTGAAGTCAATTTCATCATGTTATAGATTCTAGGTAGATAAATGGGGTCTGTAGATTGTTGGCTTTTTGTATATGGTTGGCCACAGGACTCCATGCCATGACCTTTAATCTATGATCTCTAAAGACTACTAGAAAATCCACTTTGGCAAAAAAATCGCTTGAGGACTATGCACTTTTGTATCCTCAAGGTCTTGACCTGAAGAGCTGATTGCATATGAGCAGAGAGATGGACAGCCTGAAGACATAATGCTTTCACTCTGCCATTACTGGCATGGAGGAATTAAACTTTACAGATGTTTAGATGCTTCATGGCAGGGTCATCAGTGTTACGCTGTAACTTCAGCGTTTTCACAGCAAAGCATAGAATTGGCTTCCATATGGCATAAATCTTTTAGTCTATTCAGAGATTTTTATTTATACTTATCTGTTCCCTTTCCTCTCTCGGATGCTGTGTACAAATGGCAAGTTGTCCACTAAATTACCTTAATTATCTTGTTCCTGAAATTACTCATTACATCAGAGTTATCTTCAGAATCAGGGATAATTCAGTAATTCATTTGTTTGATGTGTCGTTGCTGTCGACAGTTAGAATGAGAGGACGTGAATGAAACAAATGTTTGGCTTGTGGAGCTTTCGAGTGATGGGAGCAGCTGGTTGATGGTCTAAATTACTTTATTGGATTTTACCTGTACCATGTACTGTATGTGTTTTTTCCAGGAAACAAATGTATTCATGTACTATTAGAGTAATGTGACCATTAAGAAACTAAAGATAGGAAACCCTCCAAAGTGCTCATGTTATGTAACTGCAGACAAATTACATAAGTGCAGAAAAAAGACCATCTGACAGGAAATGATTTTAGATTTGGTTTAATCTTTAGAGCAAAGTTCAATAGCAGTTATTTGATGTTCAAGCTTTGCAATAGTCCTGATCCTCAGAGACCTGGAGATAGTATTTTCTATATAAAGTTGCACCTGCTTAACACAAAAAAATGCAGACCAACCACACGGTGGCAACTCAGTCCATTTAGGTATGTAGACATGCTTAAGAGGACCTCAGAAGTTTTAAACCAAGCATTAAAATGGGGGACAAGAATGACTTCAGTGACTACAAACATGACAAGGTTTTTGGTGTCAGACAGTCTGGTTTGGGTATTTGCCTTTTACCTCCGCCAAGGAGGTTATGTTATTGCCGGCGTCTGTTTTTTTGTTTGTTTGTTTCTCTGCTAGCAACATAACTCAAAAAGTTATGGACGGATTTTGATGAAATTTTCAGGAAATGTCTGGATTGGGACAAGGAACAAATGGTTAGATTTTGGGAATGATCTGGATCAGCGTAAAACCGCCATGATGAAAAAAGGAATTTTCGTGAATAACTACTGAACTAAAATAGATATCATTATGAATCAAATTACGAATGGTATGTTTTCATGGTCAAGGAATCTAAATATGTAGATTAAATAAAGGTAGGGCTAATATTTATGGTGAAAATCACAATATGGGTGAGGTTTGTGGCGCTGGCGGAGGTCTGCGTTATCCGAGTGCTTTTCTATGTGGCTGTTTTTACAAATGGTACATAAAGTGCAATTGATATTTACAGACTTTTTAGCATTAGACATTAGACAAAACATGACAGGAAAGAGCAGAACAGCCAGGAAAGGGCTAGATGGGATTAAAACAGCACATGAAGGAAAAAACTTTGTCATGGGTATGTCGAGACACATTGCACATCTGAAGTTTGATCGGCCTGTTGCTCAGAAAAAGTGAGGTAGACACATACACATGTACATACCCACGTGGTTTAGGTATTTCAGAAACTTGTGTTCTTTAATTTCCATGTAAAGATGTCTCGCTGTTTACATAATAGTCTGAAAAGAGAAAAAAACTTAAAAATTCTGTTCGCTAATTGTTTTGTTGATGCCTAAGGTCAGAGGAAAACAGCCAAGTGGTTCATGGTAATAGAAGGTAACTGTTACTTAAATAACCACTCATTACCAAGGTATGTAGAAGACTGTTTCTTAAATGCACAATATTTTGAATCTTACAGCACATGAGCCAGACCAGCAAAGACCTCTCAAAGTGCCAGTCCCCTCAGCTAAGGACTGAAACTAATTTGCACTGGCTCAAACTAATTGGTCTGAAGATTTGAAAATAGTTTCCTAGTCTGAAGAGTCTGGTTTTATGCTGCCCCGCTCAAATGGTAGGGTCAGAATTTGACATAAACATAAAAGTATGGATCAGTGTTGCCGTTGACCTCAGGCTGATGGCGATTTTTGTGATGGTGTAGCTTATTTTTCACAGTCAGGGCCATGCTGAGTATAGTTTGCTGACCATGCCTTTCCTTTTAGACCACAAATCTTTTATTGTCTTCTTTCAGCTGAATTACTGAACTCCACTAGTCTCCACAGTCACCGGATCTCATTCAAATGGGACACCTTTGAGATATGGTAGAATGGGGGATTTACATCATGAATATGCAGCAGACAAATTTGCAGCTTCCTGATGATGCTATCATGTCAATATAGACCCAGTATAGCCTCTGAAGAACATTTCAGACCCCTTATTGAATCTATAAGTGCTAGGCTAAAGGATTCTTGGAGTTTCTCAATGTTATGAATCATGTAGAAGTCACCCTGAAGGCTATTGATGTTTTGAAAATAAAATATTGCTGTCTTGATTGATGTGGCATGTTACATTAGAAAGATTCAGGCCACCAAGCAGATGAAGATAAATTAACTGTGTAAGAAAATCGACGGTCAAACACACAGCAGCGGATTAGTATTTGTGTTTTTCCTGCCAGCAGTCCAGAGCAGAAATTGAATTAACTGAGCATTTTCCATCAGACAGATTTTTCTCTCCTTGTTATCAATGACAGAAAATGTGAAAGCTGTTTGTCATTTTGTTAGATCAAAATTTGGTTGTCATCCACCAGATGATGCTTTCTGGTACTTGTGATCTGTGAAATTGAGATAATCCTGGCAAGTAAGTTTGAAAACCTGATCCAGTTAAGATCCAGGGATGTTCTCAGGGGAATTATTTTGAATTCAAGTTAAAGCAAGGCAAAATAAAATGTAATTAACTTGTGTTCATTTAGGGGCAGAGCAATGGCACAGCAGGTCATGCATGTGCCTCACAGCCTGTCTGCGATTTGAAAATATCAACAAGCCATATTGCGATTTAATCTAATTTGCAGTTAATTGTTCAGCCCTAATGCATGGGTACGCGTCCTCCAACAGACCAAAAACATGCTCTTTGATTGTTTAATAGATGACTCTAAATTTTCCTCAGGTATGAGTGTGAGCATGAATAGCTGTCTGGCTCTGTATGCAACTCTGCAATCTGCTGCCAACTGGTTCAGGATGTACCCCGCCTCTCACTTAATTTCAATGGGGATAAGCTACAACCCCAAAAAGGATAAGCATAATTTGATCTAAATAAACTGAGAATGACTTCATATATCAGGTGCACAGGCCTCCATGCTATCTAAAACAAATTTTACGGATGCACAATATTACCCAAACATTATCGGTATTAGCAGATAATTACCCAAACATTAATTATTGGTATTGTGGTATAGTAATTTTTTGCCAATGTTTACAGTAAGTATTCTAGCAGTACAAACAGGCCATACATATCTTATAAACTGGCTATAAAATTGACAAAAAGCACCATAATGGTTTGCCCCCCATCATCATTGTTATAATTCAAGTGCCATTTACTAAAGAACAAAATGTTTTTTATTTCTTCACATCTGTTTATTACACATTCCCTGTAACTCAAAGGAATGGATACATTAAGTTAAGTGGAGGGTTTGTGCTCTTTACCAAAAATATATGCTGGTATTGGAGATAATGAGTTTAGAAATAGCTACATACAATCTCAAGAATAGGAGGTTTGCCTATTTTTTGTATGAGCTGTCATGTGTTTCTTGGACAAAACAGAGTAAAAGAAGACCCTTATCTAGCTGTTTGTTTGCCTACAGCAGTAGAATATGTCAGAAAAAGGACAGTTATTCTGTCTGTCTTGCAGAATTAAGTTTGAGTTTGCCTCCTCCATGGTGGCAAACAAAAAATGCTTTCATTTTTTCAATGAACTGTGGTCCTTCTGATGAGATTTATTGTGGTTCTCCCTAAACCTTCAATAAAAGCTTTTCTGGGGGGTGATATTTATGGAAAAGTAGAGCTGTTACAGCAGGGAGATGCGACCACAACCAAGCTCACAGTTTTCCCGAGAGTGAAAGTTGAGGCATGCTGAGCTGGAGCTGACACGCGCATCAGCCGCACCAGCTGCAGTGAACGAGGCATAATATGCATGCTCACCTCACAGGAGTGGATGTAAAACAGTTAGACACCATCAGGTGATTGGTAGAAAAGTGGAGAGCGACATGCAGGAAATAAGCCATCCATTTGCTTCAAGGACCACAACCTGTGTCCAAGCTAACCAATAACCAGTGACCCTAAATCTCTTAATTCAATATGAAACCCTCTTTGATACAACAAGAGTTGAGGAGATGGTGTGTGCCTCTTCCTAATTGGATTTCTGTGCAGGGTGTCAAGCCTGGCCTCATGTGTTATCTGCATGTGAATGGCCTTTCTGCTCTATTTTCAACTTGAAGCATGATAAGGCGGACTCCCTATGGCACATTAACAAGTAATCAAGGCAGCATGAGGGGAGGGACCGAATAATTTTATCTGCTTGCTCCAATTGCATTCACAGCTTGTTGTCCTCTAAGCTGTCCTGTCTGTTTTGTCTGGGCATAATTAAGAGTCCAAAGATGCCAAATGGCCTGCCCATGCAAGTATATGTAATTATAGAAAAGTATGACTCAACATCTATTGTACAAACAACAGCCACTCTGCAGCCTGAATCAATGCACACAAAAGCTCAGTTAATGAGATATTTGGTAAATTTTCTGAAAAGAGCTTTCAATATGCCTTTGACAAAGAGAAGTGTCAGATATTTTTCTACATGAATATTCATGTTCTCGTATTTTCTGCTTTATTTGCAGCACTGAATATCACAGAGGAGAGAGGTTCATGCCCTCTTGGATATTTCCCATGTGGGAACCTGACTGTGTGCCTCCCTCAGCTCCTGCACTGCAACGGCATTGATGACTGCGGAAACCAAGCAGATGAGGAGAACTGCGGTGAGCCATTGTTTCCACCGGAGCTTGATGTTAAGATGACCTGCTGCTTTATTACTCATATCTCATCCAGTCACAGGGTTTGTTGGAGGGCAGTGGACACATGCAGATACTCGAAGCTTCCCAAAAGCCTTCTTAAATGTAATAAGTAGCTTTATAGCATTATTGAATTTAAAGGTGCTATGAGGAGAATCTATTTGCAGTGACATTAAGACTCTGCTACCCATGAGCACACGCAGACTGTTGTAATGCTGCATTTCAGTAACCTTGGAACCAGTGGCGGCTGCTGGTCAGTCAGGGAGGGGAAGCTCATTTTTTTCTGGCCTACATCATAAATTTATTTATTTATGTAAATGATCTGTGACCCTGTTGTACCAACTAGGTGTCTTTTCCAGGGATTTTATTCCCCAAAACCCACTTTTGACCAGACAACACATCCCTGAGATGGTTTCATCAAGAGGCATGTCCAACAGTATTTTATTTGTGACAGCACTTCCAGTGAGCCAGCCCACCTTGTCATACCAGGAATGCTGAAAAGACCTGTTTCTTTTCCACACCTTTTTGAACTAAATCAATCTAAAGAGTTGATCTGCCCTGCTGTTTAACTCTAATTTTCTCTTCGTAAGGAAGACTATCAAATGGCCTCGCAAAAATCTGGTTGACAACATTCATACTATCTGCTATGATGTGCAGCTTGCTAGCAGCTGGAGCAGCTATGTGAGACCATTGACAGGCTGTGAGTGTGAGTGAGAGGGAGAGAAGCTGCAGCTGCTCGTTTGTGAAAAGAAAAAGTGACAGGAGAGAATCTTAAACACAACGCTGGTCGTTTTTCAGAAAGATAAAGTCGCTGGTGATCGATAAAGCCTCCGGATCAGTACAGAACAACTAAATGAAAAACTTCGAAGAAGGGTGAGCCTTCAAGATCGCTGATTGGCTTATTTCACTGTCAATCAAAAAAGGATTCGGCCTCAGACAGATCATCCAATCATCACGCAGAAGCTGAGCGTCCAGGCCAGCCCACTGCCTCATAGACCTCCAGAGACGCTGAGCGTCCGATGGCGACAAAGCCCAGCTGCTTTATCCAATGACCGCCCAGTTTCCACAGCGAACAACCCACTCTATATTTAAGCGCTGAAGTCGAAGACGCCAGCGCCGCCTCGACTGTAGCACTGAGACGCTTCATGAATGAGAAAGAAGTCGCGCCAGTTACCTGTGATAAGTAGCTGATTCTGAACAAAAGATGAAGGTATTCTAGAGCATATTAAGTCAATTAAATGTACAAACAGCAGTACACATCGCAGCTTGAGCGACTGTTGTAATGCTGCATTTCAGTAACCTTGGAACTGGGAGTGACATCATCTCCGACTTATCGGCGTTCCAGTTGAAGTCGGAAAAAAACGTGCCAATCTACCAGGCTATTGTTAGTTCTTGTTAGCACGCCCTGTGTTGTTGTTGACAAATATCTCATGAAGAATGTGATTATCACTATGGCAGCATTTTTGTAAATATAGGTCTAACAATACTATGTATACAGCTGATGTAGAGCGACACACCCCAGTCAGAAGTGCAAATAAATTGATTATTACAGGAGCTAAATAACTGTTCACACTGGGAACATCCATCTTCGATTGTCAACTCGGGGGTGGCGAGGTTTCACCGAGTTCCCAGTAGGAAATTCTGACTTCAGGGGACATTCCAGTTGCAGTTTCCTACTCGAAACCTGGGAAATTCCTACTTCTGACTACAACTGGAACGCACCAAAAGACATGACCCAAGCCAAAGCGTGTGTTTGTTGTGATGCTAATAAATGCAGCTCGGGCCTTCCTCAGAACTCTTCATTGCTTTACAACTTCTTTTTCAACAACTTACAGAATTCAAAGCGATGAATGTAAAACTGTATCTCTTTCTAGTAACGTAGCAGTAGTTTTTGATGTGTGACAACAAGCAATTTTTGGAAAACTTATCGTAGTTTTGTAGCCGGGCTGTCCATACCGACCGCTTAACTAAGGAATAGCATTTATAGATAACCTATTTTGATGCTATAAAACTCATCTTAAAGTGTGTATTTCGATCAGGCATATATCTAAAAGTAAGACTTTTTTGTAATTACTTAGAAACTCCTCATAGCATCTTTAATATAATTTTTGTGTTTTGTGAGAATACATACATTTGAAATAATCATGTCAATGCACTGATGAATATTTAACTTGGTCCATAATAAGTTTGATGGAGCTCCACAAGGGCAGGGCAGTTTATTGGTGATTTTAAGGCAAGGAAAGGCAAGATTAATTGTATATCATGTTTCAACAACAAGGGTTGGCATGGTTGTGCATCAGGTAGTGCATGTGCCTCACAGCAAGAAGGTCACTGGTTCGATCCCTGGGTGGGGCAGATTCTTGTTGTGTGAGGTTTGCTTATTATTTCTGTGCATCATTGCTAATTTCTCTCCGAGCAGTCACTTCCTGCTGTTGTCTCACCTGTAGCTCCCGCCTCTCTCTGTTTTATTCGACTCTGCTTGGGCTGTGCTGTTTTAAGCTGTGCACAGATAGTAGATTAGTGCTTGGAAAGATGGACCGGCTTGATTACAGACATTGAATCAGGTGGATCCAGGTCAAATTGCAATATTTAATTTACTGATAAATACATGGCAGGCCTGATGCTCTGTTAAGTGGTTATCAGTTGGAACCAGTGACAGCAATATGCTCTTTGACGACCCCATAATCTATTTAAATTACTTTGGTTGCCATAACCTGTCATGTGTCATTCAAATAAAATAATTTCCTCTAAGAAAATATATTAGGAAATTGTTTTCTACACACACATCCACCGCACACCCACACACCCACCTACGCACACACCCACATCTATCTATCTATCCCTCTCTTCTCTCTCTCTCTCTCTCTCAAGAAATGTTGAATATGACCCAAAAAAGAAGTGATTATTTTTTTGTGATTTGCTAACAGTCAACAATGGGGCAGTTTTCTAAACTTTCACTTTCAACTTTGCTAAGAATGTCAGAACTTTCCTGGTGGAGGATTGCACTCTTTGAGCATTTCCAGTACTCTTATGTTGATGTACATATTACTGAACGTCGTTTTTCATTTTATTTGTCGGTTGTTGTTTTTTTGGTGTTATATTCTGACACAGCCTACTTACAGCTTAATTTCCTTTTTTACATTTAGGTGTTACTGGTGCAATCTGTTTATTATGCAGTTTTTATTCACATTTATTACTTGGATCAAAGAGGGCATGCCCTTTCTGCCCTTAAGTAATCAGTTTGTTCTTTTTTAAGTTTGTTGTAAAGGTTTGTTAACATGACAACTAAAACAGAAGTTGTCATGTTAACAACTTAAAAAATTAATTAAAGCAGCACTACGGAAGATCCTCGCTTGACCGGGGAGAGAACTCAGCTACCCATGAGCTCTAGCGCGCGCATACTGTCGTAAGACAGATCTGCCGGTCGGGTGCGTTTGTTTTTATAGGCGAATCTCAGAAGCCAGGACTTCGCTCAAAAGTATTCTTCTGTCTTCAGCGGCTGTTTGCAGGATGGATAGCGACGAGGTAATGTATTTATTTTTGACTAAATGACGATGTTAAAAATCGCTAAGTTCAACTTGGTTTTATTACCGTGAAGTCGCCCCCATCCTGTTGAAGCAATAAAGTAAATAAAAGTAAAGACAACGACGCGTTGGCAATATCACGCACTTGAAATAGGTCTAAACAAAACTACGCACTGGTACATTCTGGATTTGTTGTGCTGTACTTTTTTCCTGTCCAGTTTTTTTGAGGAACTTCGTCATAAATTAGTCGCCCAACTTACCTGATAGTAGTCGGACATCTCTCCTTGTCTTTTATTTCACACCAGCGAGTGAACGCTGAACCGATGTTTATTCTGGTCCGAGCATTCAGCTTGTTTTTCTCTCGCTTTCTTTGTTTTGTATCCTCGGACAAAACTTTTCTCTTCCTTACGTTGTTGCCTCCGCCATGGTTACAGCTCGGCGTTGACGATTGGCTTTCGCCGAGACTTGCGTGTTTTAAACGAATCAGGAATCGGGGGAAGTGACGTATGCCGTAAAGCAGTCCAAACATGCAGTTTTTTAGTGTGGCAGGTTCCCACCATCCACCTCGATGTTACATAGCGCCAGTTAAAGGGATACAGACCACTCCAGACCACGACAGAGGTGTCATTCAACTCCATTGTAAAGTGATGGACCATCACAATGAATATCAAAGGATTATATTATATTTGAAAAACTACAAAGTGTTGGTTTAAATTTAGAATCACTCCAAAATGGGCCACAGACCAATCCATTTGATTTTTTATTTTTTTTTTTTTTGGTGATCCAATTCCACATGTAGATACATTTATTTTTGGAAGAATTGTCTTGACTTTGGTGGTCTCTGGAGTTAGATCCAGGAATTTGTCAAGCATTTGTTAAGAGTGTAAAGTAAGATACTTTTCCAGATTTTTTGCAGTAATAGCTATACACTCTATATTCAGTTTAATTTAATTGGCACTCACAAATAAAGATGCTGTAATTTAGATTTTAATACAAGATTCATTGTTGATGTAGCAGCTGTTTGATTCATGCAGAGCTGTCTTGAAAAAAATGACGGAGACGAATGAATCCAAAGAAACCTATCTATGATAGATTACACTTGTCACAGACAATCATTTTGACGCAGAATCCTTTTAGGCTGCAGATTTCAGAGAAGGTGCATGCTTGATGTCTTGATATATGACGTGGGGACATTCATCAATCATGACATGTCAGCTGAAAAGATGCTGCTTATAAGTAAGGCGTCAAATTTTAATAAATGACAGCTACAATTCTCCTGACAGTTTTAAATTCTTGGCTTCATTTCCCCCTCAATTGAGGCAGAGGTGATTCATTTTATCACCCATGTGTGCAGAAATACCGGAGGATTACACAGAGCTTAGAGAGGAACTTCAGATTAACTTTTTATTACCTTTTATATCAAGAAACAAAAAATCAATTTGCAGTAGCAGGACAAATTCAGCAGCATGCATCACAGCACTTATGTTTGTGCACTGAATGCTATGAGGGTGTGAGACTCTAAGTTTGCAGGTAATACTCCTCTAGTTTAATCAATTTCCTGGGAACAAAGAGAGTATTTATGTCTGAACTGAAATGGTTTGTTGATGTTGCAGCAGTCAAAGTAATTCTAACTTTTGTGCCCATGCAGAGAAAGAAAATCACACATTCAGAGAAAATCCCTGCACCCTGAATCTTTTCTTTTGAGATAAATTCAAGCACATGTATCTATAAAAAATGACTTAACACTTGGGATGTTCCTTGTGAAATCATTTCATGATATCACAGCTTCAGCAGGTTAAACAATGTGAAGTTGGATTGCTTGGTGTGGCCAGTGTTGGTATCAGTGTCATTAGGTGCTTCTTGTTGTCTTGTCAGCATTCTCAGTACTTTATCCTGTTTTAAGTCATTTTACATGCATATAAACAACCTTTGTACAGGTTGGTATGCATTTAACTAGGCCTGTCACAAAAATCAATAAATCAGTTAACTGCATGATAAATAAAAATGTCCTTGGTAAGTTCGCCGGGCCTCGATAAATTGACATGTGCATACATGCTTGTTTTCCTTCCCTCTTTCTACCAAACAGGCTGGATGAGAAGATGGCTCACTCCGTCCATCTTTCTCAACACCTGGGCGCGTTGGTTTATAGCGGATGAGCAGGGTTAGGGTTAGTGATCCATCGGTCATTCATTCAATCTTTGAGGGGGAGGCGGGGCCGTTCATGTGTACACACACTGAGCTGATGTGAGTGCCGTGAGGAATAACGAGGAAACAAACACAAAAATGAAAAATGGCGCAAAAGCGATGGTTCCTGGGGTGCTGGTTTGGCGTAGTGGTTAGCACCCCATGTACATGCTTCTGCCGGTCCAGGTTCAAATCCCGCCTGTGACCAGTTTGCAGAGTGTCTTCCCCTGCTCTCTCTCCCCCTTTCACAAGCCTATCCACTGTCTCTCTCCTATCAATAAAGGCATAAAATGCCCAAAAATATACATTAAAAAGCAATGGTTCCTAAGCCAGGTGCCACAGCCCCAGTGTGGGAATATGTTAGGTTTTAAATAGAATGGCATGAGCCTATGAACACTGACGAGCCGATATGTCGTCTTTTTTTGAAAGTGGTGATGACAAAGAAGGGGAGGTGTGGTGGAGCCTTCGTCCTGTCAGTCAGCACTTGGTCTGCAAAGCAAATACAAATAAAGCAGCGCAAAATGGTGCACGCTCAAAGACAGTGTTGTTCACTACATTGCTACAGAAATGCAGCCCTTCAATACGGTTGAAAGCCAGCAATGTTACAAACATTTGACAGACAGTATGAAGTGACTGAGAGAACGTACATGTCACAGACAATTCAGGAAATGTATAAACTACATTTTATTTAATGTTTTTATTGTTGTGTGTGTTTTTAGTTGAGTTTTGTCTTTTTCTTTACAGAGACAGGGTCTATTTTTTTTTATTGTTTTTGATTATTATAATGATTTTTTATGCAGTTTTCCCCAAAAGAGAGCCCATTTCATTTCATTGTTCATTTCAGATGTTCTTTTAAATTGCTTGAGATTTAATTTCTGGTGAATGGGGCAGAGATGTGACAATATTAAGGTGATTGTGCCTTTCCTTCAATGATGGGTAAAGTACTGATGAAAGGCTGCTTTTACAGATATCTCACTCAAGAGAGCTGTTTTGACAGTGTTGTTTGTTCACTGCAAGCTACTTATTGAGGTGCACTTGTTTTGTAAGCTGTCGTAAAATATTTCACTTAAAAGTTGAGCAAAGCATTAACTAAAACTTTTGTGGCTAAATTGAACAAAAAAACAGCATGAAATGATACCAGCAGCGTCAGTGATTCTGCTTATTTATTTATTTCTTTAACAATTCCCTTATTGATTCGTGTGGATTTGCTGTTCATCATGAGACTGGGATCCACATTCAAGATTCCCTGCTGCTTAACAGAAGGTTTTTTTCTTGTTGCCATGATGGAGGTATTCATGATTGGCTATATGGATTCATGTTGGGTGTTGTTGGATGTATATATTTGTATATGTGTATTTTTATATGTATATATGTATCTATGCATATATGGGTATCCATAAAATGAAGAGCTTTATGCTTCATTGTAGAGTGTCTTGAGATAACACATGTTATGAATTGGTGCTTTACAAATAAAGATTAACTGATTGATTACCTCCGCCAAGGAGGTTATGTTTTCGGGAGAGTTTGTCTGTCTGTCTGTCCGTCCGTCTGTGAACAAAATAACTCAAAAAGTTATAGATGGATTTGGATGAAATTCAATGAAATTCAAAATGAATAACTACTGAACTAAAATAGATATCATTATGAAACCAATTGCTAATGGTATGTTTTCATGGTCAAGGAATCTAAATATTTACACAAAATAAAGGTAGGACTAATGTTTATGGTGAAAATCACAATGTGGGTGAGGATTGTGGCGCTGGCGGAGGTCTGCGCTCTCCGAGTGCTTTTCTAGTTCCGACTGTTTTTCTGTTCTGGCAAAAGTTGACCTGTAGGTTTTCAGTGGCAACAACACCAAACACATGACTCTCGTAATTCAGTGCTGTGCTGCTTATACAAATACTTTTTGCAAGTTGCTGGTGTTTCCACTTACCAAAAGTTGTTGTCTTTTTGTCAAAAATCCGGTCACACCTCTTGCCACTTCTGACCCCATCAGTGGAAGGAACTGATAAGGGAATTGATCATATTGATTCCTTGTGGGAGTTGTCAACAATAGTCAAATTATTATTTCAGTTGCCATCCCTTCTTTGATTTATTGTTAAGCCCTTTGGAACCCACACCGCCCAAATGATACTCTTTCTGTTGAATAAACAATCAACATGGCCTTGAGTTTGGGATTGCCTCGTTTTCCTTTTTTCATCCTTAGTGAAGATGGTGTTTTTTGATTTGCTGACTGGTGTTTTGCCTTGGGATCATATTAAAAGATCCAAGTTTTATCGCTTGTAATCACTCCTTCTAAAACTTGGGTTTCTACAATTTGTTTTAAAATGTCTTTGCAGTTCTGCCTGCTTTTTTTCCTATTGACCAGGAGTCAGAATATGTGGCACACACTGTCATGTTCAATTTTTCATGCAAAATTTGTTGTACCATCTCTTCATCACTGAAGACAGTTTCTTCTCTTGTTCTTTAAACTCAGTAATCAATTTAAACAAATTTTTAATTTGTTGAATGGTTTCAGAAGATTTTTTGATTCTAGCACGTCAGGAACTTTATCTTCTATGACATCCTTTTTGCCTCCCTAAAATGTTCTATTCCATTCGAACACTGCAAGTGGCACCTATTCAATGTTTGAAAAGATTTGACAGCTGTTTTGTTCAGTTTCACAAAAAAATTAAAGTGAATGTGTGACTGAGCTTTTAAGCTACTTCCTCTCTGAAACTCAAATCAGTAACTAGCTGGGAACTTTAGATTCCACATATTGAAAACTCACCATCATGTGCTTGAATACCCAACCTAATATATGACACCATGTGTGACTGTGTACAACATGTTTATTTTCTCGTAAGTGCAGTTATTTAATAGATAACATCTCTATATGTATAAAATTAGATATAACTTTGACTTCTTGCCCTCAGGATAAGCAGCAATTAAGGATGCAACTAATGACTGTTTCTATCATCATATTGTAATCAACTTTTAAGTCAATTAGTGGACTCACTAGGTGCTACTCTTTGACCCTACAATTAACAAATGGGTCTCATTAGTGCTTTGTGATGTGCATATATTTTATTTATTAAATAATGACTCAAATTAGCATTGTCCTTCTTACAATTATCATTATAATTTCCTTCTTACATTTGATGATGCTCCGTCAAACTTAAAATGTGCAGTTTTGGTTCTTCAATTAATGTTAGTCTTATATTATATGATACCTGGTTACCACAGTTAAAATATCAATATAATTAGACTATGCCTTATTTTTTAGTGGTAGGAGTGGGAACTACAATGTAAGAGAAGAAGAAAGAATGCATGACTTTAGTTTTGGCATTTTAAGACACATTTATTTGTGAATGTGGTTCTCAAAGACCCTTCTCCTTAAATGCTTGAGCAGTGCTGGCATACTCTACTTCCAAAAAGGCTGTAAACTAAATTAAAAACAAAGATATTTCCCCATAAGTTTGTTAAACTGTGGCTGAGTAGGAACAGGGTGAAGATAACTGAGACAGAGTTTGACTTCTGTTGTCACATATTGAGTGCTAAAATGGGATCTTTGACAGAAATAAATGGTGAGAAAAATGTTCAGTTTTATCGGAGAGCAACAATCTGCTCAGTCTCCACGCTGATGTATGTGACGTAAGAGCTCGTGCCTGATCACAGCAGCTGTTGAAGAGGATGGGGTTAGCTCTTAAATTAGCACCATTATTTCTTGAACTTAGAGCAGACAAGTAAGTCTCCATTGTCCTTCTTGCATGATAGAGACTGATGTGAGGATGTTTAAACCCCTTATGAACAGTGCTGAGGATAAAATACAGAGACTAACAAGGATGTGGTAACATAACCCCGGCTTCTGCTGCTATGCTACACTGTGTTTGTGATGCTTTGTGCCTGTTGTTTGATGATGCTGTTCCATCAAGGATTGGAAGAAAAGTAAAATGACTCACTCCACAGAAAAATTTGCTCCAGAAAACAATCTAATGTCCATGCATTGCATCAAAAACATGTGATGACATAATTTAATGACTATCTGATGATAAAATCCATCCTTGACCATTTGTGTTGTCAGCTTTTGTTGAATGTCAGTAATTTGCTGCATCCCTAGTGGCCATACAATCTTTCATAGGATTTATTTTTTGTAGATAAGATAAACGTTTTTGCTTATGATTCTAATAGTCTGAAATATTTTGTGCATTCAGCAAAAAAATCAATTAATGAACTTTTAGTTTGCAGCCTTGTCAAGAGAAAAGCTTGGTTTAGCTGTAACCTTGAGAGTCACTGATCCTCTCTGAGCACTCAAACTGTGAGCCATTTTTTCAGACAGACCTGACAACACAAACAAAAAAATGCTGTGGGAGGTTGGTATGAAGTTAAAATGTGTCTGATTCTTTTGAAGGACTGATTGCAACATTTTCCTTGGATTCTTAGATATTTTAATTATTAAATCAAATTTTAAATCAGGTTCATATAACCATCTTTGTTCGCAGCGAGAGTATTTTTCCAATTTGTTTTTGCCCCCACAGTTACTGAATGGGCCTTGTAAGTGCTTTCAAATGTGATGTATGTTTTATCAAATAGTGATGGAACATAATGATACAGATTACTATTGTTCCAACCCTTCTTATTATGTATTTCTTACATTTGACTATGCTCTGTCAAACTACAAATGTGCAGATTTGATTGGGATTAGAGCCAAAAAACTCTCATGTTCTAAGCAGAACTTTTGTGAGGAAATGCTTCATTTAGCTTTAACCTTAAAGGTCACTGATCTTCTCTGAATGCTGCAACTGTGAATCATTTTCTCAGACAGGTCCGAGTAAAACACCCAAGCTATGGGAGGCTGGGGTAAAGTTATAAGATGTCTGATTCTTTAGAAGGACTGATGGCAACATTTACCTATAGGCTTCTTAAAGAGCTCAAATTTGACCTTAAATCATGCATGCATGGTAATGCCCAGTCTGTCTGAGATGCTCTGTTAGATCTCCTCCCTTTCTAAAGGTGCTTACACACCAGACTCTACTTGTACTACCTCGACGATCACTCCCCAGTCAATGTACAGCCGGGATGGGGCGGGGCTAACCCTCCCGCGATGCGACAGCCGCTTTTCACACTACCACATAGCTTGTCGCGCGATGTTAAGGTAAAAAAAAGTTCATCTTTTTAGACGATGTCATGAGTGGCTGTGCGGCAACAGCCAATCAGCAGGTGTGTGCACGTGTGACAATACCGTAGACAGACAGCTATTCATCCGGACTACAGAGTAGAATCCAGGTCCATGTGGGAAACATTAGTCAGTGAGGACATTAGTTCTGCCTAGACAAACCGCGTGAAACTCACAGATAATGCTGCTGCAGGGCGTCAGCTGCAGTGTTTTGTGGTTGATAAGTGAATGAAAAGGATACAATTGGACTAATGTCTGCTTCTGCATCCTGTTATATGATACATGATATCGCGGTGAAACTCGAGCAGATGTGACGTCACCGAGCGACGGCCGACAGCAATGGTGACCAAAATGAGGCATTTATGGACGTGCGATGATATGTCAGTGGGCGACGCGATTTTCGTAGCTGGCGGTGTGAACGCAGCATTAGGCTCCATTCCCATAAGGGCCAAGTCCACTCTGTTTAGTTTGCCAGTCTACTTTGTGGTGGTTGATCAGTTATGTTTGGTGTCATATTGTCAACATCTCTGTATTCATTCTTTTGTCTGTTCTCTACACTGGGCTGCTGCGTGCTAGTATGCTTAGAATAATGACAAAATGGTAGGACTTCACACTGGTAGGTGTACTCAAGGGGGCTAGGGGGAACAAGATGTTTTAGAAGCATAGAGAGGGTAAAAAACTTGCTGCATCACAAGCATGTAAGCAAGCTGCTGTTAGCTCAGTAGCTGACTGCAAGAGCCCATTAGCTCTGCATCTGTTAGCTTGTTAGCTTGCTGTGACTGTGATATGCCTATATGGAGTAGCACAAATAAAAAGCCAGTGTTTGGTTGCATTTTGGATTCTCCATCGTCATGGTAAACATAGAGCATGATGTGGAATATTCAGTATACAGACTCTGCTAAATGAAATTTTTTTTTTTTTTTATTTTGGAAGCTATCACGTTAAGATGAAGGAAGCAGAACATTTGACAGTGACAGTGCTGAATGGTGATCACTGCACACTGCACAGCTCAACTCAAATCCATTTGAATAATAATACTGAGAGCTAAATTAATAATTACATTACTTATTATATTAGAGCAAAAAATGAGAAAGAGGAGGGTCTCTATTTTGAAATGGACAGCATTGAAAAATGTATTTCATTCTTTCAAAAGATTATGGTAAGTCATTACAGTAAAGAATATAAATGATAACGACAAGCTAAACAGTTTCTTAGGTTGATCAATCAGTCAGTCTTTATTTGTATATGCCAGTTCATAACAGGTGCAATCTCAAGACACTTTACAAAAGAGCAGGATGAAGATAAACTCTCTTTTAAAAGAAACACAGACATGCATAAATATACACATACATATAAAGCACACACATGCACATTTAAAAACACATAGACTTCCAAGACATCCAATACCCCGACAAGAGTCAATCATGGCACAGCACTGGGCCAACCAAAACTACAGGAATCAACCATACTACATGAATGGGGTGTCTGTGGGGGGCACAATGGCTGATAATAAGACAGTCTAAATCAGCAGTCTTGGCCTAGTTGCAGCTCAGCTATGAGCTGTGAGCTGGCCCCTAACTGAAAGCAAAAGGAATGTTTAAGTCTAACCTATAAGGTAGAGAGGATGTCTGCCTCCCAAACCGTGGTCAGTAAGTGTTTTAATCAAGGGTTGACCATGTCAGTAATCATCTTTTTGGGCCCCTTCTATACGCTGAGCTCAGAAAACCTTACCTCTTATTGGTGACCTTGATTCAGAACTAACTCCAATGCATGGTTCATTCCTGAAGAATAGCACTTCCTACATTGAATACAATCAAGACCTTGAGCCTGACAAGACACGTTCATTGTTAGTGCACCTTTTAGTGAAAAGGCAGTTCAGAACACTTCAAATTAAAAAATAATCAAAAAGGAAAAGATAAAACATATTATGAGAACAAAGAAGATAAAAAAAAACATCATTTGACAATAGTGTATCATTTTGCACATGCACTCCTGCATACTTCCTTGTAGGGGTGTCCTGATTCAACATTTTCACCTCTGATACGATATGATATTGCAGCCCTGAGTATTGGCAAATATAGCTATATCTATATCTATATCTATATATCTATATCTATATCTATATCTATATCTATATCTATATATATATATATATATATATATATATATATATATATATATATATATATGTATATATATATATATAGATATATAGATGTGTGTGTATATATATATATATAAATATATATATATATATATATATATATATATATATATATATATATATATATATATATATATATCAATACAATACAATACCAGCAGGAATCATACGGACTTTTATTATTTATTTTGTAGTATAGACTGTAAAAAAAAGCTTGATCAAGTGAGATTACTCAAATGGAGAACGGTAGTCAGCAATATCAGGTATGAGAAAAACTGACCAATTTGTTATTAACCAATGGGTTCAATAAATTTAACCTTAAACATATGAATATCGTACAATTAAATAAAATAAATGAAAATAAATTAGAAAACCCTGAAAAGTAATATCAAGAAATCCAATGAAAACAAAATCATGTATTTTAAAATTGCAAAATAACCACTGTGTTTAACTTAATATAAGCATATTCTACAACTAAATTAAATAAACAGAATAGATTAGAGTGGACTACTTGTATCGGAGTCATTATATCGGATATTGTAGATGCAGGCCGATATAATCAAAAAAAAATTCTGCTGATATGGGACCAATATCAGTATCAGATCGGGACACCCGTACTTCCTTGTTCCTAGTGTTGTTAACTTGTGTTTTCTTTGTTCTGCCTTTAAGTCCATGCAGCTCTAATTGTAGTGACAAATCCAAAAGTTTGTCATAAAGTACATCTCTTAGCATCCAACTGGTTCACTAATCAAGAAACTTTTTATTGCTTCACAAGGCAAGTAAAGAAGTGAATCATCCAGTTCAGGGAAAACGAGCATGAGAGCTGTGGGTGTGAAGGGATAGCCTGATTTTCAGATTACTTCTGAATTCCATGACCTTTCCACTAATCAGGCTGAAATGTTAATCCGGCATATTTGTTTTTGTTATGAAGACGGGGATTAATTATTAAACCAGGGTGATTATGAGCTCCCTATTATTTCAAAGATCATAACTCTGAAATATTGTCTGGGATTTTTAACCAACAGACCCAAAAGCTTTTTTCTCCAGATAGACGGCGCAATATCAGCAAATCAAATAGTCATAATTTTAAGACCTCCAGGGTCAGGAGAAGGTACTGTGGGACATGTAAATCATAAATTTGTCTGTGTAAGGTTTTGAGGAAGGGTCTCATGATTAAAAGTTATCCCTGCCCCTTGAGCATCATGGACAGATCCTACTGCTGTTGAATCTACCGTCCATTTATGTTTGAACCTCAAAATTTTCTTTTTTTCAGTCTCTTGGTGTTTTCACCCTGAGGCCAAATTGTTGAAAAACATGCGAAAGTGCTCTCTTGGAAGCCAAAATGTGCATTAGAGTGCCTTCTTGGGTTGCAAAAAAACGTGTTAAAGCGCCCTTGAGAGCTGAAACCTGCTGAAGTGTCGCCTGGGGAGCCAAAGTATGTGCTAAAGTGCCCTGGTTGGCAAAGAAAAATAAACTGCCCTCTGGGGTGGAAAAATACACTTAACTCCAGAGGGACAATTTGGACCAAGAAATACGTGAAGCTTTACTATTGCAATGACTTTTATGTTGGGTCTTTTTTTGATCTGTATTGAGCCAGAACCATAGCTAACAAATCAATTTGTTTGGTGCTAATGTGGTGTTAAAATGCACTAGAATTCAGGAAATGACATCTGCTTAATTGAGTATGTTCTGGAGAAGACCCATAGACCCCCTAGGGATGTAACGGTTACCGGTAAAATGGTAAGCCGTAGTAAAATTTCCAACGGTAATCATTACCGCGTCCCATTAAAATTACCGTTAAACCGTGTCTGATCATCACACTGTGTCAATAACTCATGGTGATGCTGCTCTTTGCCTGGAAAAGCCTCGGTGAAGCAGCCTTCTCACACAGACAGAGGTGCGCATTGCTTCTCGAAATGGACAAAGTCTAAAGTCGGTCGAAGTTTGGATTTTACAAGGATGTCGAGGGGAAACTGAATGACGACAGTCACCCTGTCCAAAACACCAAGCTGTGGTGAAAGACAAAAATGCGTGTGATTAAAACTGCTGTAACTTCTTGAGTAAACGAGCAGACTGAGAGACAGAGAGGATTCAGTAAGCCATACCTGAGTGAATTCCAGGGGGTTTATCAGTATTTTCTGTGGGAATAATATATAAAGGTTGTAAATAGCAGCATTAGTATTATTATGGAGTGTTCATGCAGTTCTTTCGCTGTTTATTCGCCGTGTTTTGCTGTACTTCATAGTAGATCATCTTTTTCCGTCATAGTTTTATGGATTTAATCAATCGTAATTTGGAAATTTTAAAGATGTCGAGGATCTGCCATGGAAAGTGGAGACCAGAGGAGAGTCATGAAGTGGGCTAACTGCTTCAGGGACTATCGTTATTAAAAAAAAAAAAAAAAAAAATGCTGACAAGCTGTAACATGGACACTAATGCTGCAGGCAAATTAAAATGTATGAGTGTATGTGAAAAAGGTTAAATTTACTTGTGCCTGTCTCAAACTTTGAACATGTTCATTTACAACTGTAAACAAAGGGAATACTGTTTAAAGTTCAAATCATTTTTTTCTTTTCTTGTAACTATGCACATGTTTAAAGTATTTAGAACCTGTAATGGCAAACACTGATCTTAACTAACTTCAGTAGTTTGTCTAGTTAGTCTGTTTTAAGGCTATATAATGTGCCATTTGTAAATCATATAAACATGTCTGAAGTGCACTTGAAAACACACAAAACAGTGCCCACTTCAGATGCGAAAGCACACTGTATGGGCCCTTTTTTTCCTTTAGCCCCTGCCCGTAAAAAGTCTGTGCACGCGATTGGATGATTTATATAAAGAGGGAGAGAGAGCTGTGACAGCAGAGAGACACTCTGGGGATGCATGAAATTAATGTGTCTAGCTTGAGTGCTTTGGTAGTTCTGGCCAGAGTTTTTACATGTGGCAAATGAACAAAAGCAAAATGCTTCCAGTGTGAAACAGACGTAAGTCATGCAACAAGCATTTGGTTCTGTGCTAAAATGGCTGTGCCCTTTCATCATCTTCTTGCTTTGCGTGCCTATAGCTTTAAGTTAAAACCCAGCTTCAGCCTATTAGAGGTGTGCGTCTTTACTAGTCTCACTCCAATGCAGTTCGGTTTGATATCACTATACAACACAATGGGTAGCATGCTTGATTTTCAACATTACTGAACGCAGCTACTTTTTTATCAGTTAAATTGTTCAATTTATCAGCCAAAGGGAGCCCAGAAAAGAACTTAGTTTACTACTTGCCAAAGCTTAACAGGAAATAAGCTACTTTTCAGAACTTTTAGTAAAAGAATAACAGAACAAGGTTAAAAAAATACCTGTGCTTTCATTTTCACATCACTATAAATTTATAAAACCGAAAACATTTTCAGGTGTTTAAAGTGGGAAAAAAATGGTTGTTTGTCAAAGCACCCCCAAAGTTTGTAATGTCAGTTTAAAAACTTTGCCAAAATCTCCATTTTTGCCTCGAAGACATCTGTGAGAATAATTCAACCAGATCTGAGTAAGAAGAATCCCTGCTGATCTGGCCTCCAACTATAAAAAGGATCTTCAGAAATGCTTAATAGGACTGCAAATCTGTCTAAGCATCACAGAATGTTCAGCAGGAGGCTGGAGTGACATATTTCACTGATTGGGTGTAGGCTGTGTGGGAGTAAGCAATGATAATACACGTAACAGATGTAGCTGAATGAAGAAAGAAAAGGAGTTAAACAAAAGAAAAGGGGGGAAAGAACCTCTCATTGAGTTAATGAATTCAGACAAATCCCTTTTGTGAAACAAGATTTAGACACATGAGTGATCCCTGTGACTTGATTAATGCTAATTTATCTGTTCAGGGGATGCAGCCAGTCTTTGTTTATGCAGTGACCCAGTTAATGAAAGCAGGGATATCTTATAAAGAAGAAAGATGGTCACCAAACAAACAAGCAGGTCATATTCAAAAACAAAATTACACATTTTATCGTGTAAACAGGGCTGAAAACCACAAGTAATTCGTATGCAGTCAATAATACATTTTGGTTTATGTTAATGAATAGCTGCTGGAAACTGCAAATTATCAGAGGACACCTTCTGTTTGGCAGCCAGATGATGTTGCTGATTAGTTATTTTTCTCCTTTTACACCTGCTGTAGAGATGGTTTGAAGTTTTACGTAAATGTAATGAATCATGTAATGCCAGGATTTTTCAATGTATTCTACAGCTTTTTATAACAACGTGTGTACTTTGTTTTCTCAGATATTCACGTATATCTCAAAAAACACCTTAAAATTATAAAACATTGGCACAAGCATCCAGCTGAACTTTAAAGGGATAGTTCAGTTTTTTTGAAGTGGGGTTGTATGAGCTCCATATGGCCACTAAGTACATTAGATACAGGAGAAAGTTCTCTCCTCTCCCTCAGTAAGCCACAGTCTATAACTTTCCTGTTAGCGTCTTCTTTTTCGTCTCCGACGGTTACAGACTGTGGCTTACTGAGGGAGAGGAGAGAACTTTCTACTGTATCTAATGTTCTTAGCAGCCATATGGAGCTCATACAACCCCACTTCAAAAAAATTGAACTACCCCTTTAAGGACTGACTTGATTTGCTGCTCTTGTTTCTCTTTGACAACAGTGAGCTCTCTCAAAGAAATGGGCAGAGATATTTCCAAGACAAACAGAATGAGCAGACAGGGTTTTATTTTTCAGAATTTTTTGTTCATCATTTGGCATTTTTTTAATGTCTGGATGCATTTGCAAGGATAGGCTGGGGTGTTATCTTAATTCTTAAATGGTACAAAGACCTACGCAATAATTTCAACACTGGTGGTGTGTGAATTGACCAAAATATCAACAGAAACTTTGCCATTTATATCAGCTGATATCAGTTCAGTGTGACTGATACTTTGGTTTTAGTTTCTGTCCTGTATGTCGTGCTGCTGTTTCCTCTAAAAGGCGACCTGGCCTCTTGCACCAGGTTGGATGCCTGCTCGATGACTTATTCATCATTCAGTCTTCGTTTTGAAGCTCCAGCACTCCTCATTGCTGTATATATTGTATAATATATTTTCAAACTAAATACAAGTTTAGGCAGTATTATTGATACAGATGTAGTTATATTGGCACAAAAATGAGGCCGTATGGTAAAATAAAAAATAGCATCTCTATGTGTTGATATCAGATTTCAGATGAACAGCAGAATGAAATTTGTTGAGAAAGTCGACGCAGGCGGCAAAAAAGTTTGAGCATTGGGGTGCTGGTTTGGCGGACTGGTTGGCAACTATACACATTCAATATGAAATATGGCAGGCCCTCATTCGACTCCCGCCAGAGGCCCAAGTGCCAAGTGCCTGTCCCTTCTCTCACAACCTATATTCCCCTTGTAAATCCATGGTCTTTCCCTTCTGTCTAATAAAGGCTACTAAATGCCACAAAAATATACTTAGAAAAAAGCTTAAACATGACTAATTACAGATTAGAATCAATAACAAATCCTTCAAGGGATCCATATCACCACTTTGCACTGCATGCTTTGCAAATGAAAAATATGATGCTCTCATTAGGGGTAATCAGCAGAAATTATACCAAAGAATCAAAAATCATGGCAGACGGGGCATTAGTGGCCAAAATCGTCATAATTTTCTGCAGAAAAGATGATTGAACATGAGTGTTGTGTTTGATGTTGCTGTCCCTCAAAAAATATGTAAGTCTTTTTCTCACAGAAAATCAGCAGGAATCAATAAATGAAGTGTTTATGAAGCAGAAACATTAATGGCATCAATAAATTCATATCAGCACCCATCCTTACCAATGACTATATATACTCAACAAAAATATAAATGCAACACTTTTGTTTTTGCTCCCATTTTTCATGAGATGGACTCCAAGATCTGAAATTCATTCCAGATAAACAATATTACCATTTCTTTCAAGTGTTGTTCACAAATCTGTCTAAATGTTTGATAGTGAGCACTTCTGCTATGCTGAGATAATTCATCCCACCTCACAGGTGTGCCACATCAAGATGCTGATCTGACACCATGATTAGTGCACAGGTGTGCCTTAGACTGTCCACAATAAAAGGCCACCCTGAAATGTGCAGGTTTTTTTGCTTTATTGGGGGTCTGGGGACTCAGAACCAGTCAGTATCTGGTGTGACCACCATTTGCCTCATGCAGTGCAACACATCTTCGCATAGAGTTTATCAGATTGTCAATTGTGGCCTGTGGAATGTTGTTGTGAGGCCGGTTGGATGTACTGCTATATTCTCTGAAACGCCTTTGGAGACAGCTTATGGTGGAGAAATGAACATTCAATGCACGAGCAACAGATCTGGTTGACATTCCTGCTGTCAGCATGCCAATTGCACGCTCCCTCAATGCTTGCAACATCTGTGGCATTTTGCTGTGAGACAAAAATGCACATTTCAGAGTGGCCTTTTATTGTGGACAGTCTAAGGTACACCTGTGCACTAATCATGGTGTCAGATCAGCATCTTGATGTGGCACACCTGTGAGGTGGGATGGATTATCTCAGCAATGTGCTCACTATCAAACACTTAGACAGATTTGTGAACAACATTTGAAAAAAATGGTAATATTGTTTATCTGGAATGAATTTTAGATCTTGGAGTCCATCTCATGAAAAATGGGAGCAAAAACAAAAGTGTTGCATTTATATTTTTGTTGAGTGTAATAGGGTGAGCTGCAGCCAAAATCTTTTAACTTTTGAAGGTCTCTGCATGAAAACAATCCTTGTTCTGAGCTAGGTATTGAGTTTTTTAAAATTATTAATTTGGAAAAAGAAATATCAAAATGGATATTAAATATAATTTTTAAACAAAACATACATGTTGGCCATAATGTCCAGCCCTACCTTATACAACACCACTTAAAAAGATCACATACTATTCCTTTAAACCCTCCCCCTCTTTGAACTGTTCTTAGTTTCCCTGCAGTTGTTGCATTAATTATTATAGTATTCAAGAGATAAATTATAAATATAGTCATATAAATTGTTAAATATAATTATTAGATGTATATTTCTTTTTAATATTGCTAATTGTTTTACCTTTTTTTCTTTCCCGCCCCCTGTGTGCGTTATTATTATTATTTTTTGAAACCATTTACTGCTTTACAATACTGCTGGAATCTTAGTTTCCTTCAGGGCATGTCCCCAAGGGATTAATAAAGTTCTGTTAAATCTAATCTTGTCTAATCTTTACAAGAAGTTGAACAATACTAATAAAGTGGCAAGTAAGCCTAATAAATTGATGTAAAGTGTTTAATCCTTTTTCCACATGCTTTCTCTAGCGATTTAATTTTCTACTTTAGTCACAAAGATTCTTGTTATTCCAAATCTCTAAATAGAATAAACTCTGTAAACATATGTCATCTTTACAGATAAGATCGACCGACCTCTTTGAGGTGGCTTAGTCCTCCCTGTTTGAATAAAGTATATTGATAAAGCCAGAAACATTGGTCAAAATTTCATGCATAAAACATATACAGCAGGCTGTGAGGCAGCCATCCATCTAAGAGAACATTTCTAACAGATTGTTTGACGTGGCTCGCCTCCTCCTCACCACATGTGAACTATATGTGCCCCTCTCTTCAGCTGCAGTCTCTTCTTCACCTCTGACCTCCGACTGATTTCCCATCCTCTCTGACACTGCGAAACTGATGACAATCCTCGCACCACAGATCATTATATATAGATCTGTGGAGCTTTCCTTCATCTTTATTTTCCACAGCTTATGCTGACGTCACTTCAGTGAACCTTCTTCTTAGCAGGTGAGTTGAGGGGCAAAGGTTCCTGTTGGCAGCATTTTCACTTCCTCCAGCTGAAGGTCTGATCAGACTTGACACCTCGTTCGTCTGTGCTGTTGGCAGAGGATTGGTGTTATCTGTTGAAGGATTGGTCTTGCTCTAACATTCAGAAAAGTCAGGATTCAGCATCAGGCTGTGTGGTGGGTTTGATGGATGCAGTCATGACTTAATAAGCAGCAGCTGTTCAGTCACTGAACTGTTGATTTCAGGGTGACTGGAGGAAACAACTCAAATCATCCAACTCCAAGAATGTGAATGAGGAATATCCGTGTGCAAAGCAGTGCTGAATGGAGTGGCAAAAATATGACCACAAAATTATTTTGGTTCCTCTCAAACCACCTCCTTCTGATTGTGAAATTGCAGATGGTTTGCAAACCAAGTCCTTCCAATGTCTGTGTGGAGTGTAAGTGGGATGTTAAGTCCTCCAGCACAGATTATGGCTTTGGCTTGAGACATGGTTATTATTATCTATGAATGATGCCAGTGTGTGGTGAATGATGCATGTCCTCTGCATCCAGTTTGTGCCTTAGCTGTATGTTTTCATGTGACACAGACATGTGTGAGGCTGGGCTCTGTCTCAGGTAACAGGGGTTCATGTTGTTCTTGTTGCATTCATTTTGTTTGTTTGTTGTAAACCCCTGTGTGGAGCTTATGCCACAGTCACACATTCCCGTTTGTCATAGCGATTGTGCACGACTGTACACGATTGAGGAGGCTGGTGTGATCGCTACGATATTGGATGAAATGACTGTCTCACCCCTGGACACACCCCATAAATACATCGTCAGTAGCGCTTCTACAGCGTTCGTCCCGCTCCAGCTAGGTTAATGCAGCGATATGACGAGGATTCCGTGAATTTCCATCCCGACGTCAGCCCCGCTCGAGCTCAGTTCACGTCACGTAAGCCCCGACTGAGCCCTGTCGCTTGCGCCGGCTTGAACGGGACACAGTCGGGGCACAAACGGATAGATCTTTGTCAGTTGTCCTCATAAAGCTTTCAGGATTGAGCCACAATCAGCCCGACTGAGCTCCGTGCATGCCGCACTAATACCGTTGGCATTAGGACTGCATTAGGCTTCCATCCCGCTATACTGAGAGCGGCAATTCTCCACGACAGTTTTGAACAGTTCAAAACTGTCGGGACCCTTCCATGTTCCCTGCCGTTCGTCCACGACTATATCAAGGTGGATCCAGACCAAGTAGCGCATGCACGTTTTATCAAGATTATGATAATCGTGCACAATCGCCATGAGAAACTGGAATGTGTGACTGGGGCTTTACATGTTCTCTCTGTGCATGCATTGGCTCTCTCTAGGCACTCCGGCTTCCTTGAACAGATCAAAAACATGCTCATTAAGTCAATTGGTGACCCTAAATTTCCCTTAAATATGAGTGAGAGAGTGAATGGCTTTCTTTCTCTTGAAATGGCCCTGCAATTAACTAATGAGTGGTTCAGGGTGTACCCTGCCTCCTGCCAGATGTCGTCTGGGATAGGCTCCAGCCCCCCACAACCCCAAAAGGGATCAGCTATGGTGATGGATGTTTATTGCCTTTATTTCTTTGGTTGTTGGTTAAAGCTCTCTGTCAACTTCCCCTTTTAAAAGTGCTTTAGAAATTCTATTATAACCAAACCCATTTAGGTTATGTTTTGCTGGCATTTGTTGCTCTGTGTGTTTTGAGCAGGATAACTTGAAAAGTTATGAACAAATTTTCATGAAATATTCAGGGACTGTTTGTCATGGAACAAGAAGGAAGTGATAAAATTTTGAACCTGCGCAGAATCAGGGAATATTAAAGGATTTCTTGATAATGTAAGATAGGAAAGTTTTCTTTATATTTTAGCTTATCTCAACAGATTTTATTGGCATTTTAAGGAAATTTTGGTCATGTCATAATGAAGAAGTGATAGAGTTTTGGCAGTTATATGCATCTGGAGGAGTATCCAGGTTTTTTTTAAAAGGATTTCTCAACAGTGGCAGATAAAGCAGTTCATCACATTTTTGATAATAATTTGCTCTCAGAACACTTCAAGTTTTGAGTGCAGCACACATAGTGGTAAGGAGATCGAGTATTGTGTGTGCTGCTTACCGTGCCTGGTTTGTTATCCAGACAAAACTATCCAGACAGATCTGTTGCCCAGAAAAGAAACTCCTGCATCTTTGTGTGTCCACTCGTAACTGTTGTTTGTGAAAAGTTTTCTTCTTCATTCGTGTATTGTCGCAGCGCTGCCTCTCTGCAAGCCTACATCGCTATCTACTGAACCAGCATGCATACTACAGCGGTTTCATTTGTTTCCAGTGTCTCCGTCTGAACGCAGATCAACTTTGAAAGGAAAAGTCTCTGTGTTAACATAGCCTTACTGTGCTGTTCCAATTGAAACACGCAGTCATTGTAGATTTGAGACTGGCAAGATTGATCTGTCTGATCCACCTGCACTGCAAGGTTACTGTGGCAGCGCTGGTATTTATTATATTGGTACACTGTAAAATCCAATTAGTTATCATTACTTAAAAAAAAGCATGCAAACCGGTTGTACTTAAAAAAACAAGTGCAGAGAACTAGTTTATTTTTGTTGTACTAACTAGCACTTCCTTTTTAGAGTACACTTGCAAATGAGTTTAAGCAACTAAAACAATCAAGCTGAGTGTACTTGATAACTTACTTTCGAGTACTCTTGACTTAGTAGAGACTACTCAGAATTTCTATTTAAAGCTACTAAATGATTGCATGTTAAATTTACTCTGTTCATTTCATATAACATACTTATCAAAACTAACTTAGCATTTCTAAGTAATATTTTTACTTGAAAAGCAATCTGAATTGTTAAAACCATGCAAACTCATTCATTCATTCATTTTCTATTCAGTTTTCTTCTTTGTACAGTTGAACGGCGGGTGGCCACCTTTACAATGTGCATTACTGCCACGCACTGGCCCAGGCGTGGATTGGATCAGGCGTGAATGAGACTGTGGTGCTACTTATTGTTGTGAGTGAGCTTAACTATAAAAAAGTAATCTTCACTTTAAAAACTAAGTATTTTGCATTTATTTTGAATTTTTACACATGCAAGTGATTGTTACTTTATAAATACCAGTAATAAAGGCATATTTGTGTTAATATAGTAAAGTTGACTCATGTTTGCAAGTGAAGGCAGCTATTGGATTTTACAGTGTATGAGCAACAATAGCCATGGATAGAGAAATGGTTCTCATATTTCATTGAAGGAGACATATCATGCTGATGCATGATTTAATACTTACATATAATATAATAAATTTGAAAACAAGACCTTACACCCCCTTAATTTTCAAAAAATGAGATGTTGTATTTTTTCCGATATCCTAGAACGAGATTTGATGCCTCTGAAAATAGGTCATTGCGAGATGTCCGTGAGATTTCAAATGTCGTGACGACACGAGGTACATTTCTTTTTATTGGAGTAATCTGATAAAACACTTCCTCCTCTGTGATGTCCGTTAGCCACAAAACCGTCACCGAGGAACACATCCACCAGCAGGGGTATATAGATCCCTAGCTCACATTCACTCATTACTAGCTCTGGCCTGTCGGGGGACTCAATATGCTGTCGCTGCATTGAGCCTGCCGGAAAATACAGTAGAAGAAGAAGGGCAGGCTGGCTCAGCCCCCGATAGAATTGACCAATCAGAGCACAAAGGGCTGTGACGTTGCGAGGTAACTTTAGGTCATCCGCAGATCCGAGTGTTTCAACGAGGGCTTCATAATGACCTAAAATGAGGATATTGAGAACGCAATTGTGGGGCAATGAAGGAACTAAATGACTTGTACTGAGGGCAGAAATGCTTTACAGGTATCCTAGTCTGGCATAGTGAAAAGGAGAAACAAGCATGATATGTCCTCTTTAACAGCTGTACTTATGAAGAGGAGAGGACTGGTGTTGGTGGTCATGGTCAAATAATAATACATATTTATGACCAATTGCAGCCTTTAATCCTATTCAAGACAGGATAAGATGTAAGTATGCAGTTTTTCCACATGAAGAACAAAAGCCAGGTCACTTGGTCAGTTTGCTTGCCGCCTGTCTTACATATTCATTTTTATGGGGATATTGTGCCTTGTAGCAGAGCTGTGTGAATGAATGAAGATGGCACAGAGGAGTCCTCTGAGGGTCTTAATACAAGCAAAGTCCCTGTCTGGAGAAAAATCCTCTCATAAACTCCTTACTAACACAACATGCCTTGACCAGGGCTGATAAATGACTAAACCGTCTCTGTGTGAATGCAGCAATGTATCACATAAACAAGAGTTCAGAGATTAAACCGATGTGGCATGACTTGAAAATAATAAAAGAAGTAAATCACTTTGAACTGACATGTCTGCTGTGATGAACAGAGGAAAGTGCGTAGTCCACATTTTATCAGACATCATTGATTTTTCCTTTTTACAGGGCTTTCTAAGCTCGTACTCCAAAGGCAGATGCTCAATCATAAGAGAAATATTCACAAGCAATCAAAAACAAGCAGGCTCAAGCTTTGATTTATACAAAGAAAAGCTTCAAAAATCTGTGTAAACTTTTTTCAGTAGTTATTTCCCAGCCTCACTCAGAGAACATGCTTTTCTCTTGTATGTTGGTGTTGTAGATTTATATGAATGGAGATTAAAGCTTTCAGTCTTGTTTTTCATGTTAAGGCTTTTGCTTCCTATTTGCCAGTTCTGAATGCATTTTTACAACGGTTTGATAAAGATTATTGGCTTTCCTTTTTCCGCCAACATGTCGAGACACAACAACACTGCAGAAAATGGAAAACTCCTTACAAGGTGGGAAATCCATTGCAGCCCAGGGGACAACTTATATATTTGCAGTCCCTGGGCCCAATATATTTGGGATGTATCGTAAGATGTGAAAAATAACTAAATACAATGATTTGTAAATCCTTTTCAACATAAATCCAACATTCATATGAAAAAAGTAGGGACAAAGGCAACAAAAGAATGATGGAGCCGAGGAATGCTCACAAATTCCTGTTTGGAACATTCCACAGGTAAACAGGTGAACTGAGTACAGATGAGTGCCAAGACTGGGTATAAATGGAGTATCCCCAAAAGGCTCAGACATTTACAGATCTAAAACAGAAATGATGCCTACTTCTCTAAGGGCTTTAATTTCGTAGACCAGGCGCAGGCGAGGCGCACCTGCCCTGCACCCCGTCTGCGCCTTACCGAGAGGGTGTGTCAAGTGTACTTTGCAAGTTTCCTGCAGTGCCAAGAGAGGCGCATCCACGCCTCCGTCCCTGCCCCTACGCGCAAGTGCCAGAGAGGGAGGAGAAAAAGCCTGAGTGGGTTTAACACAGCCGAGTATTGTCTTCACCAATCAAATGACCACCTCTCCTTGCCTTTAAATGCGCTGCGGCCGAGGCGCAGCATCTGATTGGTCTGACTGATCCCTGCCACCGCGGAAACAGTGTGCTGGAAAGACCCAGTCGTGGTGATGGTCAGAGCCGCTCTCCCTTCAGCAACCGGGAGAACTTACTGGCCATCGGGGCGAGCATCTGAGGCCACGAAGTACGTCACTGTGTGGGCCAGCTCCAGGGACAGATGTAATCTGTTCCTTTGTCATTAATAGGAGTAAATTTGGTGATATACTGTATATTCTCCTTGCAATAATGTAGCCTACTCCATCTTTTTAGATCACGTTAAAAATAAAGAATAAAACAGAGGAAAATGGTAAAACCTTAGTGACTTACATTTATTTTCTCTTTTTTCTTCGTCTTTTTTCTCCCTCTTTTCTTTAAATTTCATGAAGTGAGAGAAGCCAGATATTTACTCCGTATCAGATGTTAAGGTTGTTTATTGTTGACTTGTAAGATGTGCATCAAACTTCCAGCGTCAGGTTTAGTTTCCATTATGACAAACAG
The DNA here is from genome assembly GCA_036419115.1 of Scarus forsteni. NCBI lineage: Eukaryota > Metazoa > Chordata > Actinopteri > Labriformes > Labridae > Scarus > Scarus forsteni. The sequence goes on from JAZDUH010000383.1 coordinate 26,112,169, forward strand.
CCTTAATCTGACATCAGATGTGACGGGACAGTTAATATAGATACAAATGTATATGCTGGTTCAGACGGTTATATTAACTAGTGATTGCTGTGATTGTTTATTGCATTAAAATGTGCCTAACACTCTGGAAATCTGCCTCTGAGGGTTTGGTGATGTGTGCGCACATGTGCACTTGTCACCAAATTACAGCTGCGGAAATCATGGATGTCGTGTCCTCTGGATTGAAGAGGAAAAGGATCATTCAGAATGTTATCAGAGCAAAGTTCAAAAGCCAGCATCAGTGATATATGCTCATGTGTCAGTGCCCTGAAGTGATAACTTGCTCATCTGTGAAGGCACCATTCATGCTGGAAGGTACATACAGGTTTTGGAGCGACATATGCTGTCATCCATCTTTTTCAGGGACTTCCCTGCTTATTTCAGTAAGACAATGCCACATTCTGAATGTCTTACAACACAATGGCTTACTTTAGTTTAATTTAGTAGTAGTTTATTTGGAACATGCAAGAAATAAATGTTATGTTTTAAAAAACACAACACAAAAGTAATCAAAGGTCCCCTCAGTAGAAAATACTTCAGAGTAAAAGAGTAGACTGATCTCCCTGCTGTCCACACCTGTCTCCCATTGAAAATGTGTGGCACATTATGACGCACAAAATACAACAGTGGGGACTCTGAACTGCTGAGCAGCTAAAGTCATGAATCAAACAAGGACAGGCAAGAATTTCAACTACAAAGCTTTATCAGTTATTTTCTTAAGTTCCCAAACCCCTAATGGAGTGTTGCCCTTGTCCCAGCTGTTTTGGAACATGCTTCATGAATCAAAAGTTTATGTTTGTGAAACAACAATGAAATGTATCAGTTTGAACATTAGATATCTTGTCCAAAGGATTTGTAAAATAATAGTATTCAGTTTTTTAGCTTTACAAAATGTCCTAACTTCATTGGAATTTAGTTTTGAAGTTTAGATAGTCACTTGTTCACTCTGTAGTTTTCCTGTGTGTTAGGTTTTTTAGGCCTGATTCTTGAAAACTGAACCATTTATCTTATCCTTCATACAGATGTCATATACTATAAAAAGACTTGAATAAAGCCAAGTAACATCTGCTGTTAAATTATCAAAGAAGTCTTTGGGATGTTGTGCATTCAGTGCCATCTGTGACAACATGAATACAACCAAAGAGGAATCTTGTGAGGGCTTTTATAATTATGCTAAACCCTTTAGACTCCTAACTATGAAGAAGGCATCATACTCCATTTAAACCACAATTTAACAGACTCAGCCCCACAATTTGAAAGCACTGATTTATTTTTTCATCTCCATGTACAGTGACTCTCATTCATTCTGTCCCCGGTGAAGCCTGGAGGTGACATTTGCCATTGAAATGACTTCAATTCCGAGTTGAGTAAGCTCTTTCAGCATCACCCAGTGTAGGCATGTTTTTGTAAAGATGTCTCAAAATAACACATCAAGACAAAGACTGGAAAATATGATTTCAAACATGAAAAAGCTATGACAGCATCTGACTTAATCTTGGCCTGACAGCAGTGTTTTAGTTTAAATCATTTTCAGATTATAGTGCTATAAAAGGTACAAGAATAAAGACTGAACAGATTCTCGATCAATCAATTCTTTTTCAGGAAGTTCTTATTACATCTTCTTTTGTCCATTTCTATCTGACAAATCCAAACCTATTTTTCAGTAAGCATGTAAGAAAAAAAACTCTGAAGATCTAAGTGGGTAGTAACAGCTTTGATTGCTTTAAAGGTGCTGTGAGGAGAATCTATTACCAGCGGCATTAAGACTCTGCTACCCCTGAGCACGCTCGGCGACTGTCGTAATGCTGCATTTCAGTAACCTCGGAACTGGGAGTGACGTCATCTCCGACTTATCGGCGTTCCATTTGAAGTCGGAAAAAAACATGCCGATCTACCAGGCTATTGTTAGCTGCTGTTAGCCCTAACCCTACTCGGAACTTTGAAATTCCTACTTCTGATTACAACTGGAATGCACCAAAAGACGTGACCCAAGCCAAAGCGTGTGTTTGTTGTGATGCTAATAAAAATGCAGCTCGGACCTTCCTCAGAACTCTGCATTGCTTTACAACTTCTTTTTTCAACAACTTACAGGATGCAAAGCGACGAGGTAATGTATCTCTTTCTAGTTAGGTAGTTTTTGATGTGTGACAACAAGCAATTTTTGGAAAACTTAGTGTCGTAGTTTTGTAACCGGCTATATATCGCTACTTACAGCCCGGTGCTCTAAGACGTGTCCAAATAATATAAATTTGCTCTAGTTTTAATTGTCTTGTTCCTGAAGTTGAGTATCTAGGCCAGTCCAGCCCTGTCCGACCTGACCGCAAAGTTAAGAATATCATTTATAGATAACCTATTTTAATGCTATAAAATTGATCTTAAAGTGTGTACTTCAATCAGGCATATAGCTAAAAGTGAGACTTTTTTATAATTACTTAGAAACTCCTCACAATCCCTTTAAACATATAGATTGGAATCCACACATAAAAAACATTTCCCCTCATAGCTTAACATTCCAGCCATGGAAACAAATAAATTAAATAGCTTTTAAAAAATACAGATATGGTGTGTTAGGACTGCATAAATTTGCACTGCTGAATTGTATCCATTCACTCGTGCTGTTCTCTTGACCTCATCAGACAACCAGTGAAGTTTATCTCAAAAGTGCACGACCTTCTTATCCACAAAAAAAAATTGTGGGCCTATTTGTCAAGTAAAAGCTGGGTTTGGTATTTTTGATGATGAAGCGAACTGTGTTGTTGCAAAATGCTTTTATTCCAAATGAGTTTCTGAATAGCTATTCAGTTATTGATGTGACTCACAAAGTTTTTTAGTGCTTTTCCTTCATTTCTTCTAAACTTTTCTCAACAAAACACATTTGAATCACAAAGGGGATAAAACACACATATGAAAGTATATAAAATCAGCCCCAAGTGTTTATTTGACTGAAATTGAAAGAATTCAATTTTTCACATTTGAACTTACTCCAGAAAATAAAGCTGTTTGGTGTGCATATTGTCTTTCATTTTTGAGCAGCCAATTGTGAGGAAGCTTATTAATATTATAATGAGCTACAGTAAAATACCATCTAACAGTGAGGCTTTTTTCTCCCTGTATTTTTTAAGCAATGTGAAAACCTACAGGTCAAAGAGATTCAAAGAAAACAGAACTAGTTTAGATAACAAATCAAGTTAAAGGTTCATTATTTTTCCCAAATAAAAATGTTCACAGTGAATCACAGTGTGATTCTGAGCCTTTGTAGCTTGTCCTCAACATCCATGGTCATGCCTGTTTTGTTGTATTTAATTCCACTCCATGCAAGGCTGTTACCTGAAGCAGACTGCCATTATTCAACAGGATTTACCTAAAACAGGGTTTGCACTTTGCAAGGGGCAAAATGTCTGAGTAAAAAGGAAGCACGCAGAGATGCCTGAGAAGAATTTTATCCTGAGGCTGTATAATGAGGCTCTGCACTGAACAAAGTCAAGACTGTTTGTGGTTCATCTTTGCAATATTGACTTTGTTGTATAAAAGTGTAAGAAGTAAAAATCAATTCCAGCGAACTTAAGATTTATCACTCTCCACTTCTCTTAATATGCCTCTGCATGGGCATAAGCCAGGACAGTAGGCCCAAAGTGTTACTTGGTGTTCCTCCATTTATTCATTCTTGTTGGTATACACATTAGAGGATGACATTTTTCCAGAATTCCCGTGGGTCACGTTATTCCTGTCATTTTTTAATTAATTTTGTGATCTGGAGGGGACGGGAAAAAAGCAACAGGAGCGGGCAGGAGCGGTAGACATTAATAGATGATCATTTTCAGCCGTGTTAAACAACCAGATGAACAGATGCGTCCAACACGAAACAACATAAAAGTACTACAAAAGTGGTCTGACTTCCTGTCACCACCAGAAGTGAAAAGCGACTCAGAGCAGCTGCCGGGGACACACATACAAAACAACATAGAGGGAGAAGACAACACGTCGAAAAGAGAGCTGTTTACACCAACAGAATGTCAGGCATGTGAAATTTAAAGGCAAGGCCTTTTATATGCTCTGCACTTTTACTTAAAATAAAAAATGCAACATTTTTTCAACATGTGTGGTTTTATTCAAATGGGAACGAGGCTGGAGTGGGAGTAATTTTGAGTGAGAGCAGGATGGGAGTGGGAGTCATTCAATGGGAGTGGGACAGGACAGGATAATTTTTTATTTCGACCCGGGATTGGGACGGCACAGGATTTTTTATGTGGGAGTGGGACGGGACAGGAGTGAATATTTGCTCCCATGTCATGCTCTAATACAGAGGAGATTCTACAGGTCAGAGTTTGACGTTGAATGCCACTACTCAAGAGCCTTTTGAGCAACATCATTTGAACTGTGCACTAATGTACATCCTGACCTGAGGATAATCCAATCAGGCTTTGGAGATTGTTTATTCATTTAAACTAACCTTTATTTAACCAGGTTTGTCCCATTGAGATCAACGGATCTCTTTTGAAAGGGAGACCTGAACAAGAATGGCAGCAAATCACAGTTTCATCAAACAGTCACTCAGACTCAAACAGAGCAGAAAAAGTGAGGACACAATTATCTAATGTCAAGGAAATTTGGAAAGATTTACTTCAAACTGGGCACAGATCCCATTTCTGAATTGACAATAAACAGAAGTTTGGAAACCATGGGTTTTTGGGAAAGGTTAGTCAGCCACTTGTTTATTGAAGGGATTTTCTTCGAACTTTGTTATTAATGTTTCACTCAAAGTTGGACTGATAAGGGTTTAGAATAATTGGACAAGATGATGGCCTCAAAACATTTCAGCCATAATGCTAATGTCACTTTGACCTTAAATATTTTGTATGTGCTTTGACACCATTACAAAAATAAGGTCCCTGCCAATAATACCGCCACAAAACTGTCCCCAGGTCTTGGCCTATCTCTGTACAGTGTATTTCAGGGAGGCTTAAACAGCCAGGCAGTAATTCTAATTTTCTTTTGTTTCATTTTTATGCTGACCTGTGTTTCTTCTCAAGGCCTTTTAGATATTAGTCCTGAAATGATTTATGTTCCCTTTTAACCCTGGCTGTTTTGGCAAGATACATTGTAGAATTGACAGAAGGTAGTAAACATCATAAATAACGATGAAACCCCCAAACACCTATAACACTGGTAAAATTTTTAATGAGACAGGGACTCATAAAACTTTGAAAGATGCCATGACTGAGGCTGCCACCCCAGCCCTGTGGAAAAACATGACATTTAGATTTAATTTGTTATTGAGTGTGTTCAGAATTTTCACACAGGACCCTCTGGCTCTTCAAAAAAATAACTCTGTTTAAATCAGAAATATGCTATGCCTGTCAGTTAAACCTTTGAATGCCACTTTTTAAAGCTCTGTTATCACCATGTTTGTGCATAGGTCTAGAATTTATTGGTTTAGAACAAATTTTTCTAAGTTTCATTTTGAGAAGCTTCTCAAAAGCAGCAGGCGTTGTACACATTCTTGAATTATCATTTAAAATCTCCAGCGGTTACCCATGATAGGGCAACACTTAATGTTTTTCTATTTGTGCACCAATTTTGTTGCTTTTTTCATAAATCTAACTGATATTCGGTACATTTATGGACAATGTTATCTGTATATTATCAGTGTTAAATGTAGCTGACGTGATTATCAGAGTTGAGAAGAAAGGTGATTTAAGTGACTCTGAACATGGCTTGGTTGTTGGTGACAAGCACCCTGGTCAGTATTTTAAAAAACTGTTGATCTACTGCAATTTTCACGCACAAACATCTCAAGGTGTGTTTCCAAAACCTTGAAGAATATATGCCACGACAATTAAGACAGTTGTGAAGGCTTATCTCCAGCCAAGTCTGTTGTTTTATCAGTACAGTTCTAAAAGTAAATGGGAGAGCATTTATTATTATGTTATGAATGCTTAAACAGTGTGTAATTACAAGAAAAGAAAAAAAAACTGATTTGAACTTTAAACAGTATTCTCTTTATAAACAATTGTAAATGAACATGTTCAAAGATTTGAGACGACCAGAATTAAACTTAACCTATTTTACACACGCTTACTCATTTTTGTTTGCCTGTAGTATTAGTGTCTGTGCTCGTTATATTAGACCATATCCAGGCATTTTTTTTTTTTTTTTTTACTGACGATAGTCCCTGAAGCAATTAGCCCCCTTCATGACTCTTTTCTGCTCTCCCCTTTCAATGGCAGATCTCCTCAACATCTCCTTTAATATTTACAAATTACAACTGATTAAATCCATAAAACACGAACTATGACGGAAAAAGACAATCTACTACAACAAAATACGGCAAAATACAGCAAAACACGGTCACATACACTCCAGATTGATACTAATACCATTATTTACAATCTTTATACATTATTCCCACAGAAAATACTGATAAACCCCCTGTAATTCACTCAGGTATTGCTCTCTGAATCCTCACTGTCTCTTGGTCTACTGGTTTACTCAAGAAGTTACAGCAGTTTTAATCACACACATTTTTGTCTTTCACAGCAGCTTGGTGTTTTAGACAAGGTGACTGTCGTCAATCAGTTTCTCCTCGACATCCTTGTAAATCCAAACTTCAACTAGACTTTAGACTTTGTCCGTTTTGAGCAGGAAAACCTGTAAGTCTGAGCGAGCTCTAACTGTTATACCGGACTTCTCAGAGGCCAAACATTGCAAGCTGCGCATGCGTGCCTCTGTCTGCGTCAGAGGGCTGCTTCATCGAGGGGCAGACACACATAGTTCAGGCTTTTCCAGGCAAAGAGCAGCATCACCGTGAGTTATTGACACAGTGTGATGATCAACTGTTGTATAACGGTCATTTTAATAGGACACGGTAATGGTTTACCATATTACCGGTAACTGTTACATCCCTAGGTGTAACATACCAAAATGAAGTGTATATAATTAATCTTCATATGTTTTTTTTCTGAATTTTGGTCCTTTAACACTTTGCATATAAACTTTTAATGTAGAGCCCTGGTGTTTTATTACCTCCGCCAAGGAGGTTATGTTTTCGGGAGAGTTTGTTTGTCTGTCTGTCTGTCCGTCTGTCCGTCTATGAACAAAATAACTCAATAAATAATGAATGGATTTTGATGAAATTTTCGGGAAATGTTCAGCATGGGAAAAGGAAGAACTGATTCAATTTTGGTGTTGATCCGGATCAGCGTCTGGCCGCCAGGGCGAAAAATGTGATTCCTGTGAATAACTACTGAACTAAAATAGATATCATTATGAATCCCATTGCTAATGGTATGTTTTCATGGTCAATAAATCTAAATATTTCGATGAAATAAAGGTTGGACTAATATTTATGGTCAAAATCACAATATGGCTGAGGACTGTGGTGCTGGCGGAGGTCTGTGCTCTTCGAGTGCTTTTCTAGTTATCTGTCTGTCACAGGAAGGATGCCTACACTAATATTCACTCTACCTCGGTACAGTGACCAATATACAGTATTTATTCTCATTCTGGGCAGTGCTACAGACAGAAACTTTTCACTCTGCAGAGCTGTAACCTCTCCACTGCCATTAAGGTACAGCCAGGCAGTTGTACACCATCTTGACACTGCACTGACATTAGCCATCTGCAGACTCTGCTCAGCATCAAAGACCAACAACCCAGCCATGAAAGATGAAATCCTGCTCTGATGGTGAGGATGTACAAGCGGCATATTAAGTCACATAGGCATAGAGGGAAATAAGATGGAACAAGTTTTCAAGGTTGTCTTTTCTTCTGCTCTAACACTGAGATAGGCAGACTGTTCATATAGGGATCCAGGAGATTTATACGAGAACCAGATGGAACTGCGTGAAGCTCCAGGGCTGCTTGATGCTGATACACATGTCCTTCTGAAAGATGTGAATCTTCATCCATCCAATAAAACAAATAGAATAATGCTGCACATCGGAAAGAACAAACATTGTAGTCAGGGAACATTGTGTTTATTAGATAAAGCTGGGCATATGGGCACCACATCAATACTCTTCTTCTTTAAGGATGCTCTGAGAGGCTCTTACCCCACTAGTGCCACCTCTGAATCTCACGATGAAAGGAAATACACATTAAGGGACACTTAGAGAGATAAAAAATCAGAGAACTGGTTCGATGAAGTGGTTTGTTTATTACTCTCTGCAGTTCAAACCTTTTCAGTTGGCATTGTTCTGAGGTGATTAGGCAGGGTGTTTACTATCATAATACAGTTTAAAAGCGCCTTACAGTACAACCAAGGACAATGTGCAAGGAATTAAAAGATGATAACAATAAAATCAACACTCAAACAATAAATTCAGCAAAACAACAGACAATTACATGTGCAGGGATATAAATGTCCGGGTTATTGCCACACTCCCCATGGTGCTGAGACAGGCAGAGGGAACAGTGAGGTTGGTGGAGGAGGATCTGAGGGAGCAGACTGGAGTGGCGATGTGGAGGAGGTCAGACACACATGGAGGAGCGAGGTTGTGGGTGGCTTTTAATGTGTACAGGAGCAGTTTGAATTCTATTCTCTGCTTGCCCGGGAGACAGTGGAACTGCTTTACAATATTTCTAGATTGTGAACCATCTAAAATCTTTTGTGATGTATTCACAGGTCTTTTTATTTGATAATCCCAGTCTGTCATAATGCACTTTGCATGTAGTCTTTAGAAATATTTGGCTTGCAAGTGCAACCAGTGGGACCGTTAAACATTCAAGATCCTGTTTGGATGAAGTGAAGCACTCTGTCTCATGGTTTGGACTGTTTCAGTCTAAATTTGTATTTTGATATTTCTTGGTGCATCATTTTGCGCCGGGAATAGAAAGAAAGTGCTTGATGATAAATGAGTGATCTGGCCGTAACATAGGTCAAACACTGTAATAAGTGCACTGGCTTGCTGGCATTTTGCGTTTTGCTCACCGAGTTTCACTGTTTGATCAGAAATTAGCTGGATTATTTAGGGGCCGTGTACATGACGCAGAAAACTGTCAATTCCGCAAACATTTCGTTGCGTTTTGGCCTTCCGTTTAGATGAGACCACGTTGTGTTTCCACCTAAAACGCAAACTTTTGAAAACGCTCCCCAGAGCGGAAAGATTTGAATCCGCTCCTCCATCCAGCCTCGTGTAAACACAGAGCAGAGCGTTTCAGGGGGAAACGCTGACGTCACCGTATGCGCAGTACTCTTTCACATGGAGGCTGCGTGCACATACCAGGAACAACAGCAGCTTCCTCTGCTAAATAAGACTCTATTTCGCATAGCGCCGTGAAACGGCCTCTGCGGAAGAGCCTCCGCTGCAGCGGAGGCTCTGCAGCCACAGCTCTGGCTGTGCAGCGGAGGCCGTTTCACGGCGCTATGCGAAATAGAGCCTTATTTAGCGGTGTTTTTGTGTGAAAGTAACGCACTGAAAATTCTCTAAATAGAGCGTGAATGCAGACCGATATCAGACTTTTTCGGTGGGAGTCCGTTTATTTGTGTTTTTGGTCAAGTAAAATATGGCCCCGTCTGACTGCAGCGGAATCAGCAGACGAGCAGAACCGAAGCAGGAAGAGGGAGTTAGGTCCTAGCGCCCTGGGCTTCACCTCCACAGAAACACTGCTGTAGAGGTAATTTCTGCCCTAAACCTTGTGATAGGACCCAACTTGTTCAATCCCGGAATATCACTTTAATCTCCAGGCCTCGTCAGCCGAGCTAGTGTACGGTCAGCCACTACGGGTCCCCGGGGAGTTTCTTCCAGATGCCACGACTCCATGGGTGGTCGCCTCCCATTGTGCTGTGTCTCGGGCTATTGCCGACGTCTTCGTTCCTTTTCTGACGTCTCCCAGCTGTCTTCCCCAGTCCTACGTCCCCAAGGACCTGCCATCTGCAAGGTCCGTCTTCATCAGACACGACAGCCATCGGACTCCGCTGCAGCCCTCCTACGACGGGCCTTTCCATGTCCTGGAGGCGGGCACTAAGAACTTTGCCGTGGACATGGGGGGCAGGCCAGAGCGGGTCACTGTAGACCAGCTCAAGCCTGCTCACATGGACATTGATGAGCCGGTACAGTTGGCCCTGCCCCCGCAGCGGGGGCGCCCTCCGGTTTCGGTCCTGGCCCTGTTGGCGGTCGGGGCTCCGGCCCCCATAAATCCCCCCCTATGAAACGCAGCTGTTTTGGCTGGGTGGTCCACCCCACACAACGTTGACTGTTTCTATTCAGTCCGTTCGCATGAATATTGGACTTTGCACTTTTGTTGGTAATGCACCTTCCTGTTGTTGATGTTGGTTTTGGTGAATTCTGGGGGGGCCAGTGTGGTGGACCCACTTTGTGAGAGATGAGAGACATTCACCAAAGAGGTCTTTCGCCTTTAAGAGCGGGAGTGAGAATACTGTTTCCATTTCCGGGTTATAGGGGAATTCAGTTTTTACCAGCAAGAAGCATATACACAGTTGTGTCTGCATGCTCTGTAAAGTGGAGAGAAATAACTAAATTGCCTCGACTCACGTCCCCTGTCTCGTTGTTCCTACTCCACACCCTCTCCATTTATTGAGCCACTATACTCAAAAACACACAAAACATTATGAAATATGTCTGTGTTCAGAAAAAAAAGTTTTTTCATTGAAACATTCAGAGAATGAGAAATCATAAAGCAATGGAGTTTGGTTTGAGTGTTAAAGTGAAACCTCATTAACTGTTTTAATCTCTAATTTAAATTTACAGTACTAGTCAGTTTGGTGTGCATGCAAAATCTATTTGTTGATTAACTTTCCTTTATTGGAAAGTCTTTCCAGAATAATGCTGAAACCTTACATTAACGATGAAGAAAGCTTCCAAACAGTCTCTGTAGTAGTACTTACCATTACCAGCCTCCATCTGCCAGACAAGCAATTACATGCACTCTGCATCTCAGGCAGAATTATATCAGATTTCCAGAATGAAAACAAGCATTGCCTCTGATTGCAGGGTCTCACTTATATGCAGAAAGGTGTCCCCTTGCTGTGTAATTGTATTACAGGGTTGTGCTTTTTCAGAATCAGATCAGATCTTTCATTTGAGATCATATTTCTTTGAATATATTCAAACTTTTTCACTTGTTCTAAATTTTGAGCAAAGCATTACAGGAGTACAACACTATTCTACTTTATCTACAGCCCCAGACAAATAAATCATTCTGGAAAGTTATCTAAGAGACAGATAATTAAAATTACTGCCTGTTTATCTGCAGTCATGACATGTTGTTGTTGAAAAAAGTTTAAATGATGTGGAGTCTATCCCCACCGCCCGTTTGTTTCAGCCTGACAGTTACTCTCTCATCCTCACTGATGCCAACAGTCTTTTTTTTTCATTCAATTACAAATTTAGATAAAGTAAAAAGACAATGAAACTGGTCTACTCCTTTGTAAAGTTTCTTGAGATGACATTTGTCATAATTTTGCACTAAACAAATAAAGGTTGCTTGATCAATTGATTGATAAATTGCAATACAGCTATCTGCTGGTCAGTACTTTTCTTTGTGTATTTCCTATTTAAGGAGTTTCTTTCATCAACAGCACTTTGACTTAGTTCCCCCTTTATTCTTTTGAATGGTTTTTATATTGAATTTGCCTTCCCTTAAAGGTGTAGTCAGCGATGTGGGAGAAAAACGAGTGGAGAGGTTGTTTATAAACAAATTTAGACCCACCTCTCCCTTCATACCTCACCCCTGGCTCCACCCCCAAAAGCTGATGGATGTGCATCGTCATGGAAACGGTCGTAGAAACTGTGTAGCTGATCAACGTAGCTAAGCTAACCCCGACTCGTCAGACAACTCGACTGACAATATTGATAACATCACAACAACAGTACATTTTGGCAGATTAGACAATAAGATGAATGCCCGACGGCTGTTACTGTTATGTGAAGCACCACAAAGCTAATGTTGCTAACCTATCCAGCAGAAAGACGGCGACATTCGCGTCCGTTTTCAGGTCTTTCAATTGGCGGAGTTCCCTCCACCGTCGGAAAGCAACACCAATGTTGACCCGGGTCTTCGTTCTTTCATGGTCATCGCCCTTCTTTTTCACTTTCCACTCCTCTGACCTTTTTCTTTTGGGCTGTTTTTCAGCCATTGCTACTGCACCTATAGTATCTGTCTCTTACGCTAACTGCGCATGCTACGCAACCTACGACTCCCCCCTCCCCCCTCTCTCTGATCTGCGCATGAGTATGATCGCCCCCTGGATGTGGAGGGTGTACTCTGTTTTGGTAACTCGGCCCGAGCCACAGTATTTACCTGCTGAAATTCAGAGCCAAGGCTGTGTATTGAAACCGGATTTTTTTTTTCAACATGCTGTCAGTGGGGACATCTTGTGGATGGAGAGGAGAAATACGGTGAATTTGACAAATACTGCATTAGATTAGAAGATTAGAAGATCACTGACTACACCTTTAATGCAAGTTTCCGTGCCTGTTTATTCACAGTAGCCAGGTTTACATGGAGCCTAATATTCCGATCAGAATTGGGTTAGAAGCCCAAACCAAATAAAAATGCTTCAAATAAACACCTCAATCGGAATAAACAGGCCAAATCCGAATGTAATTTCATTCCGTTGCACAGGGGTAGTATATTCCTTTTCCCAAACAGATTAAAAGTGAAATCCTGTCATGTAAACTATGAATCGGAGAGGCTGGGTTCTGTCTCGGCATGCTCAGTCCTGATGTAAACAAGCAGTGACGTTTACTACCTTGGAAACATGGCAGCTTCCAAACAGAGCATACAGCACTGGTCTGCGTCGGAGAGTTTGTTTTTAATACAAACTCTCAAGAACTAAACATTATCGCACGTTTAGACGGTAGGAAAACAAGAAATACTGAACTATTGAAAAAAAAGTCCACAAAAACTCATCGAAGCCGCGATAGACCAAAGCGTCAAACAAATAAGGAGCTACTGAAAATCTCTGAAGGCTGGTTACTATAAGGCCAAACAGCACAACCCTCAAATAATTAGTTTAAATGCCTACTTACTGCCATCTTTGATAAATGATGTGATGCTTAAATAGATCTAAGTGTATCACATGTCTGTAAAACAGCTGTTCTGATTAAATGTTGTGGCACATGTAAACACCAGATTGGAATAGATCACGTCACATGTAAACAGTTCACCTGAGATCTTCAGTCAGAATGATTTTAATGAGAACTGTAAACCTGGCTATTGACAGGGTGCAGAAGCTAGAGGGAATAGGCCTATGGCACACTTGAAGCAGAATACTGTATGTTGGATTGATTCCATATAACTGATCGTGCTTTCCTTTGTAATGACTCTGTTACTTCTTCTGATGATGGCAAAGAGGAGGAATCACTTCATACCCTAGGGTGGCTAAATTATGGAAAAAGAGGTCTCTTTCGGTTATTTTGATTGATAATGAAGTCCCCTTAATTCCAGAAACTACTCATGTATTATTAAATATCTGTGCATTAATTTCTCAGTTATTAAACATTCATATTGCAGCCATCATAAAATGAGGACCAGTCATCCACAGAGCTGGTGTGTTTCTGCCTTTAGATCACAAAGAGTCATTGCTTCTTGAACCAAGTTATACCCGATCTAAAGATTAGAGTCTGCAGTGAAGAGTGATCCTGTTAATTTGAGGATGCATTGATAAGATGGACATATCAGAAGATATGAATACATACTCACAGCAGCACATCATCCGAACTGTTAAATATCAGAACATCTCCAAGTAAAGTTGGTAAAGAACAGTTTTATAGCACCTCTCTAGAGCAGAAGATAATTTATTTAATTATTTATTTATTATTTATTAAGATTATTTTGCAGAGTAAAGATACAGTTTGTCTCTGTACACTACTTAGTTTGCATGCTTAATAATCACGGAAACAAGAAAAACACAGACACAATCAAAGAATCTCACACAACATGAAACTACATGTATAATATGAAAATAGGTGCTAAAAAATGCAAATTTAATTGTGCTTACAGATATTTTAACAGGATGTACAATGTGTTTTATGCACGCAGTGATTTGATGAATAGAGTGGGTCTGAGTCTGTCTGTGCACTTTTGATATTTGAATGATTAATGAGGTATGCTTTTACTTTTAAGCAGATGTATTTATCTTTTTTTATCATTTTGATGTTTTAGATTACTTTAAATGAAGTAGAAATTTAATCTAAGCATCAGCATATTTCATATGGTGTCCTATGAATGTTTTCTCTGTTTATTAGCATAATAAAAGGAGAGGAATTGAAAGATCTGTGCAAAATGTAAACCAAACCATGAATTTTTGTAGTTAGGAGCAACACCCCAGCTGGTAGGCACACACAGATTTGAAGGGAATTAGAGCTGATTCTGTGGCTGTTTGATTAATGTTTCATCCAAAACACATAAATTTGTTTTCAAGGCATGCCTTGTGCCCTGCTTTGCACAGAGAGTTGGTTTCAAATTAGCAAAATATAGACAGACAGGCCCTAGGCTGATGTGCGTCATGCACTTAACCAACACGCTTCACATCATCAAAATGTGGCCCAGCACTTTTCTATGTAATTTTCTTGCTAAATAATTGACCTGCTGGATTTTAGATGTAAAAAACTAATGATAATTTGGTTTTATGAGAATCTTTTTCTTGCAGATGTGATATCTCAACAACACTCATATGCAGAGGTTCCTAACCACTGGGCGATGGACTTCTCCTGGGTCACAGACATACCTTTCAAGCTTTGGATTTGAAAATTAGGGAAATTTTCCAGCTCTTGCTGTGAGCTGTCCCGCCACCCCAACCAAGCTCTAGTATCCCTTACATTTTAAGACAGGAGTACAAGATATCTAAAAACAACTTGTTAACAGCCTACTAATTAGTTAGGTGATCAGAATCTGATAGGCCTACCTTTGTTGACATTGAAATGCTGTGAACATTCCTACATTATAATACAGAACTTGGACTGTGCCCCATCCTGCTTCTCTTTAGGAAAGTAAATTCGCTGTCCCATTTTTCGAGATATTTACAGGACTTCTTTGTTTTTTTTTTGGCAGGAATGCCTTCTCCCTCCTCACATTCACCCATCTCTCTCTTCTGTTGTCCTGGGTTTGTTCCCGCTGTCGACACTAACCTCGCAACAACTGCCACCCAGGCTACTGCAGGTGGCATTTCTCGCAAGGCTAGTGACAGTGTTCAATTAGATTAGATTACATTAGATTACATTAGATTACATTTGATTACATTAGATTAGATTGTACTTTATTAATCCCTTTGGGAAAACTCCCTCAGGGAAATTATGATTCCAGTTGCATTATATTATAAATAAAAGATAATACTTGTAGGCTACTGCTGCTGCTCCTTCCCATCCTCTGTCTTCCTGTTACTCCTCATCCCCCCAACTGAGGAGTTATGCAGTCTGATGGCCTGAGGGACAAAGGAGTTTCTCAGTCTGTTGGTCCTGCACTTGGGGAGGAGCAGTCTTGCGCTGAACAGGCTCATCTGGTTGTTGATGACCATGTGTAGAGGGTGATTGGCATCATCCAGAATGTCCAGCAGTTTGTTCAGTGTCCTCTTCTCTGCCACCGTCACCAAAGAGTCCAGCTTCATGCCAACCACAGAGCCAGCCCTCCTGACCAGTTTTTCAATCCTGGATGTGTCCTTGGTCCTTGAATATCTGATGAAACTGGCTCTTGGTAGCTGATGATAATGAAGCTGGCAGTTGGTGGCATCTTTCAAAAAAGAACACTCTGCTGGTATCCTAAGAAATGCCTCCTGGCAGCAATGATGGTTGAAAAAGATATCCATAGGATATATTAAAAAAAGAGTCTTAATAAGAAGTGCAGGAAGGTCAGAAAAAGATCAATAAAGGAATTTTTTTTTAAATTGTTAAAAAAAATTAAGGAAAAAAACAAAAAACAGCTAAAATATGGAGAGTTAGGAGGAGTTAGTTAGGAGCAGAGGCAGAGGAATGTTTTTTTTTTTAATACAGGAGAAATACGGGGAAATAGTAATATGGGAGGACGGTGGGAAAGAGGGGTAAAATACAGTAGTTTCCCGGTCAAAACGGGAGACTTGACAGCTGTGGTCGTAGATTATTTAGTTGTGGGACTGTCGGAAAGCAAAAATGATTGATTTAATTTTCTTTTTAAAAAAACTGAGACCAAGGGGTGTTTTATTTTGAGGGATGACTGAATACTCAAAAAGCTGTCTGTGTATCTTGACTCCTGCAAAGGCCAGTCAGTAATTATTCTGTGCTAAACAAATAAACAGGCAAAAACAGTTGGAGACCAATGCTGAAAGGAATTTTAATCTTTGACCAAATGTTCTCTGAGCGACAAATGCTTCAGTCAGTGGATTTCAAAAGGGTAAAATTCAAGACTGTAGGACTTTGAACGGGACATGTGAAAGTGCCTTGGGGGATTTTGTTAAAACTTTTCACAAATATCTTGTTCCTGTTTATCCCCTGTTCATTTTATTTTAGAATCACTTTAACAAAATGCCCTCTCCAGCTCTTCTTCTTGACCTTTCATTGAACTTTCACTATCCTCAACTTGTTTGCCTTGCAGGGAGAAGTCATACTTAATCATCCCAGCAGAGATAGCTGTATTTCTTGGGTTTAGTCCTAGACAGAGTGTGGAGCCTTTTGTTTTCCCAGTTTTGCTGTCCTCTGCCCTTTATATCCCATGGCTATCCTATTCATGTGCTGAGCTCTGAGTCCTCAAAGGTCTTGGTCTTTTTGCTCCAGTGTTTTCTGACACGTTCTTGGCCAGCTTAAAGCGTTCCAGTAACTCTCAGCTTGTGTTATTCCTCAGTGTTTGGTTTGAGTCATCTTGCTGTAGGCTTTGTATCCCCCCTTTGGCTCTCCAGTGAACCACTCATGACTTTGTGTCATTTCCTTTTAACGTGATGTTGTTGAGCACAGACTTCCTGTATCTGGATGACACCCAGAAGGTGACATTTACATATCAGTAATAATGTCTCCCAAATGAATAGGAAATGTGCCAAGTGCCATTTGAGAGACCGTTAAATAATTATTTGAACCACTGGGAAAAATGTCACCTCTCTGTAAGCCTTGATTTGAGTGGTTACAGGACAACTGATGCAGCATTTGAAGGTCAGCTAGCAAGCTGGATACCAGTGTTTTACTAGTAATCTATTTTCGTGACAGGGGGCATAAGACCACCTGCTAGGCAGATCAAGATTTGAAAACAAATAAAGATATATGCATTTGTGTATAACAACCAACTAATCTGCATTAGAATCTCAGCATACAGTGTACCAACCAGTTAGCAAAGACAAGCATTTAACTGACATCTGTTTCATAATTTAGCCATGGTTTTGTTTTATTTTTTCACAATTTCTGTTGAGTTTATGTCTTTTTCTATTTTTTACTTTGTGCTCTGTGTGTTGTGTGTTTCCTCATTTAGAGTTTAGATCAGTCTTTGCCCCTTTGTGATTCTGTTTAAAGATGCTATGGAGAGTTTCTAAGTGATTACAAAAACTTCTCACTTTTAGATATATGCCTGATTGAAATACACTCTTTAAGATGAGTTTTATAGCATCAAAATAGGTTATCTATAAATGCTATTCCTTAGCTAAGTGGTCGGGTCGGACAGCCAGCTACAAAACTACAACAATAAGTTTTCCAAAAGGTGCTTGTTGTCAAACATCAAAAACTACTGCTACCTAACTAGAAAGAGATACATTACCTCGTCGCTTTGCGTCCTATAAGTTGTTGAATAAAGAAGTTGTAAAGCAATACAGAGTTCTGAGGAAGGTCCAAGCTGCATTTACTTTACAACAAACGCACGCTTTGGCTTGGGTCCTGTCTTTTGGTGCGCTCCAGTTGTAGTCAGAAGTAGGAATTTCCAAGTCCCAAGTAGGAAACTGCAACAGGAACGTCCCCCGAAGTCTGAATTTCCTACTGGGAACTCGGTGAAACCTCGCCACCCTCAAGTTGACAATCGAAGATGGATGCCCCCAGTGTGAACAGTTATTTAGCTCCTGTAATAATCAATTTATTTGCACTTCTGACTGGGGTGTGTCGCACTAGATCAGCTGTATACATAGTATTGTTAGACTTATATTTACAAAAATGCTGCCATAGTGATAATCACATTCTTCATGTGATATTTGTGAACAACAACGCAGGGCGTGCTAACAACAGCTAACAATAGCCTGGTAGATCGGCATGTTTTTTTCCGACTTCAACTGGAATGCCGATAAGTCAGAGATGATGTCACTCCCATTTCCGAGGTTACTGGTTGCATTACGACAGTTGCCGCGCTTGCTCATGGGTAGCAGAGTCTTTACGTCTTCGGAAATAGGTTCTCCTCATAGCACCTTTAATGTGCTTGAGTTCAATTCTGATTTAATTTTGTAGTTTGGTTCTCAGTGTTTTGAGTCTTGCCCTCACCCTGACTATGGTCCTCAGTTTGATGTCTCACTTGTGTCTTGTTGCTGTCACCTGTATCTCAATTCTCCACTGTGTGTCTCAAGCTCCTTACCTTGTGCAGCTGCTATGCTGGACCTATCTGATTAAGTGTCTGTGATTTGGCAGATTCAGTCTGCCAGGCTCTAATCTACAGAGTCTTAAAGCCTTTTGAGCAGAAAGAGGTGGGATCTTTGAGAAAGACAGCAGCAGAAAGTGGCTACTCGCACAGAGATTAGCTTAGATGCTAACAGTTTTAGGAGCAGTTTAATCAGATCTTGACAGCATTTCTTTATTAAATGTGAAACAAAAAGAAGAATAACTACACATATCTCGATGGAAATAATTTTTTCACTCCACCTCAAACATGTTTTGATAAGTGTTTGTTTTACAATGCGGTCCATGTTTTGTAGCTCATTAGTGCTTACCTACTACATTTCCTGATTTAAACAGAATTAATGTTACTAATGGAATGATATCCCAATCACCCACTAAATATGCTGCTGAACAGTTTTTTCCATCCCCCAAAACTTTCCATGGGCTGTTATCCAGATGGACTAGTGAAATACACTGAACAGACCATGTGGTGCGACAGGATTTTGAATCCCTGTGATTCTAATCTTTCTTGTTCATAATCATTTCAACACTGCATGGCATTCCTGTGTCTTCTTTATACCATGCTACCAGTAAGCATTTTTATTCATTCAGTGGTCTTCTTTTCTTGTTCTGGCTTGGTTAGAACTTGTTTTAAAGAAAGAAAGTCTTCTATTTTTTTCAGTTGGTTTTATAAACAACTTGTCCTGCCCTTGGGGCCACTTTTTAAAAAAAAGCTTTATTGGTTGTCATCACAGTTAATAAATTAGTGGCCCTTTTCAGGGTGCATTTATGCAACAGCGCACAAAGTCTTGTTTCAGGTGTTCAGAATCAACCCTACTGAGGAGGGCCAGGCAGCTGACTTTCGCCTGGCTGCACACATCCCCAGAATTTTAACGGACGTGGGCGACAGCATGACTGGAAATGCACTGATTTGTCTGTCAACAGTCAGTTGAAGAAGAAGATGAGGAAATGGAGAACTTTGAGAAGTTTCTGTTGTTAGGTGTTAGAAAATCTAATGTCTGCATGAGACTCAAAACACTATAACGAGTAAAAGCAGCGAATGTTCTTTGGGATTCTCCATTTAGACAACTAAAATGTCTTCTTCTTATTGTTCTTGGGCATAACCAGTAACTACAAACTCTCTTCTTTAAGGACTAATTGGTAACCATGCTTTAGATGCGGCTTTTTGAGGTCACTATACTTACATTTGGGAGAGTATCTGATCGAGCAATGTGAGAGCCACACAGAGCATTTACCTTGAATTTTTTGTGTCACGCGTCCGTCCATGCAGATAGCATGACAGAGTCTTAACACCACAAGGCATCGCATTAATCTGTTAGGAAATCAGATTTGTCTCAGTTCACTGGGCAATACAGCTTTGGAGGTGAAGTGAACCAAAGTAATTTCTTTGTAAACCAAATATGTTGGTGTTAAAGGAAACTTCAGTGTGTCATCTGCAGCATTTGTGCGTGTTGTGTGTGTTTGTGTGTGTGTGAGGGCGTGGGTGCAGGGGCCTGGGGGTTTTTGGAGTAGGGTTCCTGCTTTATAACTCCGTGGTTATTCCTGCTGTTCTGGTAATGCCAGTGCTGGCCTTAATCATTTCTTTTGTGGATATAAAGCTTAACTGCAATGCTCCTCTGCTTTGGTACAGCTAATATAGGAAAGGCTTTGTGACCTCCTGCTGGGACGTTACATGCAGGTTGTGCAGGAAGTGTCAACTTCTTTATGGTCAAAAGTAAGAGGTAAAGATCAGGGTTGAACAGTGGTTAATTGTGACTGCAGGAGCTACTGAGTAGCCAAAGTCGTTCACTTTAAGTGACAAATTCTTCTTGAATTTATCTGAATTATCTTAAAGTTTGAACTTTTACTGTTCAGAGGTCATTGTTGATTTTTTCTGCACATATGAAGTTGGATCTGTTTTGTAAGTCCATGTTAGCAGATTCTGTTTACACAGAAATCATTCCATCACAGACATTATACAGTGTGGTTAGCACAGCTCACAGGTGGGCTCAGTGACTCATGTGTGATATAAGATGTTAACCATGCTTTCAGGATGCAAAGAACCTCTCTGGCACTTTCCTTTGAACTGGTTGCTCTCTAAAATGAGCTGAATGACAGAAAGTTCTTGAATGCAAAGTGTATTTTAAGGTGTACCTTCCTTGAAAGGGGTAACTCAGACAGAACATCAGAGGATGACTATTTTTTTAACATTTTCTGAAAGTCTTGACGTAAGGGGTCCTTTTTCACAATGAGGTGTGGGGCGCACAGCTGTCTAGGTTGGGACGCTCTGTAGTTTGTAGTTGTGAGGAGGCTGATTTATGTTCTTGCTTAAGTTCTGGGCATTAATCAAACCAAACGGAGTGTCAGCTCTTCTCCCCTTTAAATCAGTGTGCCCTTATTTTTTTGTTTGAACAACAAATGTCTGTTTGGTTTAGAGCTGTGATATATCTCAAGTTTCAGTTTCAATTGCAATTGCTGCCTTCCACAGTTTTTCTTATTTTTTCATGTCCAGACAGCATAAAGAACATTTCAGTCTAATGACTGCATGCAGTCTGTGTTGTAAAATCAGTGAGTAATTGTGTTTTGTGAGCTCAACACCTGTCAAAATGATCAGGGTCCTTAATTTTTCCTTAATAGCAGCCCTAGTGTCAGCCATGCTTTGATCAGATAGTTTGATTCCTCTCCTTTTATTTTACCACACATAAAGCACAGCAGCGCACCGTATCACGTATGTGGAATGTTAGATTAAAGATAAATATTTTACTGAAGCACTCCTTCACACACACATTGGACAGCCTGTTAACTTTTGTGCACAATTAATAATAGCATTTATACTAGTTCATAACATGAATATATACTAAACTCATTGATGCATTCAGGCCTTTGTTTTTGTGTTTTTAGTTAACCACTGTGCATCAGTTGCTGTGTATGTGTATGTGTAACAAGCTTATTGAGTGTGTGTTTTGGTCTTGCAGATGTGTGTCCATTTTCTAAAATAGGCTCTGGATCTGGTTTTTGGTGAATTAAAGCACATTTCTTTACTGCAGCCTTGAGACAGAAACACACGCTTCACATTTTTGTTGAAACACACTCATTGTTGCAAAGGTAGGTGCAAGATCATTTGCAGTTTAAACAGCATGAGCATAGAAATGCTCCTGGCAGAAAATAGGCATGATATCTGTGCTGCATGTCAAAACACTTGTATTAGGCACATGGTATGGCTTAAAGGATAAGTTCAGTTTCTACAGCTTTCACATTGTTTATAGAATGAAGTAGAACAATATACTCACCCAGAAGCTTTTCCTGATCCAAACAGTGCTTCAGGAGATATTTAGATCCAAAATCGAGCGGCGGACATCCGTATAATGGTTGCACACGGGGCATGTATAGCGCCGCTCCTAAAACTGCATTAATCGTCCAAAAACTCATTGGTTTCACCAATATTTCATCATGGTCCGCTCAGGATAATCCTCCATTACAGTCTTTGTCACTCCAGACATATCTTTGTGGCTGTGCTGACCTCTGAACTGCAGAAGAAGAGCGTTTGCCTCCATGCATGCACAGTACTCTCTGGAGAGCTGTTCTTCTCTTTGCCTCTGCGTCGTCCTTTCGATGAGCTCCTCATCTGTAAACTCTGGCTTGAAACTGTAAGGACACCCATCATATTCAAAGTTCTCCTCCACAACATCTTCATCTGATAGATATTTGTCCATTTTGCACAAAACTGGTGAAGAAAGTCGTTGTGTAGCCGGTGGTCTTCCCCTGAAACAATGAGCCGCACTGCGCATGCGCGGAGGCATGCGCTCTCCTTCTTCTTCTTTAGTTCAGAGGTCAGCACAGCCACAAAGACAGAAAGTGACACAGACTGTAATGGAGGAGTAGCCCGAGCGGACCATGATGAAATATTGGTGAAACTAGTGATTTTTTGGATGAGTAATGCAGTTTTAGGAGCGGTGCAAAACATGCCCCGTGTGCTGCCATTATACGGATGTCCGCCGCTCGATTTTGGATCTAAATATCTCCCGAAGCACCCAAACTATCTTATGTTTTTCAAAAAGAACTAAAATCACTAAAATAACCAAAATACATTTTAGGGAATGGGTTTTTTTTTCAAAAAACAGTAACTGACTGTTTGCTTTTTTCAGAAAAAAATGTTGCCTTTGTGGCCCTTTTCTTGTCATATAATCACTTGAAGTGGTTTTTACTGCACACATTTCACTTGACTCACTCACACTGCTTTTTCACTGTGGTGCAGACAATACATCAGGAGCACAGGAACATTTCTTACTGGCCTAATAAACTATTCTTTGATCTTAATTTTCTTTCTCTGGCCTTCAAAAACCAAACAATCGTTGTATCTATAGGTAACAAATCTGTCTCAAGAAGCTTTTCAAACGAGTGGGCCACACTGTCCTACACTGTCCTGCTTTTTATGAATACTTGTCTCTTTGGCATGTTTTATTTTAATTTGATTCATTTTAAATGTTTTATTTTTATTCCAAGCACAACATGAATCCACTCTGAGGATAATAGTTTGCCACAATCAGCAACAATTACACTGACAAGAAAAAAAGCTTTAGCAGCTGAAACCTGAAGTAGAACCAGAATAATGTTGAAGAGCCAGTCAATAAATGCATGAAAGGGATTTGAGTGGGCGCCGATAAAGAGGCAGACAAAGAGACTAAAATGATAATTCCTTTTAGAGATAAATCAATGGAATCCTGGACCATAAATTCATCCTTACCTTATTTGACTGTTGAATTGAAATTTATTAGAGGATTACTCTTTGAGATGTGGTATCTTGTTTTTCAGAGGGTCAGCTTCAGTTGTTGTAAAGGTAGTTATTATTGGACTTGCAATACCAACCATGAATAGATAGACTGTTCTAATATCACAATCCATCCTCTGCTGGGCCGCCCTAACATTTAGAACTACACTGCCTGGCCAAAAAAATAAGTCACTACCACAAACAAGGTCACACACTCTGTTTTGTTGGACCAACTTTAGCTTTGACCACAGCATGCATTTGCTGTGGCATTGTTTTGATAAGCTTCTGCAAGGTCACATGATTTGTCACAGATCATAGCACTGCCCCCACAGGCTTGTGCAGTAGGCACTGGGCATGATGGGTGCATCACTTGACCTGCCTCTCTTCTTACCCTGATGCTCCCATCACTCTGAAACAGGGTAAATCTGGACTCAATAGACCACATGACCGTCTTCCAATTTAATGCTCCCTCGAAATCTGAAGTCTTATTTCTGGTTAGCCTTACTGATAAGTGTTTTTTTTAAGGCTACACAGATGTTCAGTCCCAATCCCTTGAGTTCCCTTCACATTGTGTGTGTGTATAAATGCTCTTACTTTCACTATTAAACATATGCACGAGTTCTACTGTTATTTTTTTGCTGCATTTCTTTTGCAATGTAGGGAACGACACTGTCTGTGAGCATGCACCATTTTGCTCTGTTTTATTTATAGGCTATTTCCTTTGCCGACAAACGCCTCAGTGGAGCCTTCGTCTTTGACAGTCGACAAAGACGAAGGCTCCACTGCACCTCTGCTTCTTCATCACCACTACTTTCAAGCAAATACGACACATCAGCTTGTCAGTGTTCATGAGCTCACACCTTGTTCATTTTGATTAAAACCAAAATATTCCCACAGTGGGGCTGTGGCAGCCAGCTTAGGAACCGCAGGTTTCGTGCCATCTTTCATATTAGTGTTTGTTTCCTTGTTACTCCTCGGGACGCTCACTTGCAGCTCTGTGTCTGTGTACGCGCAAGTGGCCCCGCCTCCCCCCACAAAGATTCCATCTCTGACAGATGCTCACTCCGCTCTAAATCCGCTATAGAACCAACGCACCCCTGTGTTGAGAAAGATGGACAGAGTGAGCCATCCTCTCATTCAGCCTGTTTGGTAGGAAGAGAGGAGGAGAACATACATGCATGCACGTGTCAATTTATCGACTTACCGAGGACATTTTAATTTATCGTTCGGTTAATTTATTTATTGATTATCGTGACAGGTCTAACCAAACGTTTAAGTGATTTGCTGACTTTTCCGACCACATACCTTTCTCAAAGATGATTGTTCCCCACTATCCTTCCAGTAATGCATTGGACAGTTCGTAAGCTGATTTTACTAGTTTCTGCAATCTCCTTAGATGTTTTTCTACTTGATGCCAATGATTTGACCCTTCTTGATCAGAGTAACATCTTTTCCACAACCACAGGATGTGTCTTTTAACATGGTAGTTTAAAAGATGAGAAGCTACTCATTACGTCAGCTGGGGTTAATAACTTGTTGCTGAAAGATAATCACCCATGCAGTAATTATCCAATAGAAAACTTGTACCTGTTTGCTTCGTTAAATTCAGGTGGTGACTTTTATTTTGGCCAGGCAGTGTATAATTACTATGAGCTGGAGAGATCTGATATCTAATCAGTCCATCTTAAATCAGTGCAGGCATCTGTGCAAAGCGTGATGAAAGCCTTGTGAAGCATTTATTCATTTCTCATTTAAAAGGCAAGACTTACAATGATGTTCCATGACTGTGGCTTTGACCCATAACTTCCAGGCACTATTCATCCTTAAATGTGAGTAAACATTTTTTGAAAGTTTGAAGAAAGCCCTTTAGGGCAGTTTTAGGATATTACATTCACGAGAATCAACCCATACAGATGGACACACAGAAGGACAACCCAAAAAAATCAGCTGTCAGCTGGCTTGGAGGCAAGAAAAGAACAAAAAAAGTATGATTAAGTATGATTAGTATGATCTTCATTTCTGTTTCTCCATCAACACTTGCATGACAAACTTTTCAAAAAAGAGGACAGAGATTTCTTTTATGACATTTTGATGTGATAAATGTCTCAAGGCAAGTTGAAAATGGTTGACATTATTTCTCAAACATCTAAACCTACTGTCAGTCAAATTAAATGTGTTAAAATCAGGTCTGGTGCTCTCTGGGCAGAGAGGCATGCAGAAAACTCAAGTTGTCCTTGATTCAAAGTCATTTCCTCAGCATGCTCCTCAGAGACACTTCAACACGACAATCAAGCCCCCCTCAAAAGACTGAATCAGCTTCCTGATGAGCGCATTTAGCCTGTTAGCTTCTCTCCCCTCAGCCTGCTGCTTAAGCGCTCTGCTGTGAAGAAAACCACTCCTTCCTTCGTGGAGAGATAAAACATCTGTGCAATGGTTCTGCATACATTATAAAAATCCCTGAAGATGAAGGGGTTTGTATGTTTTCTCTCTATGCTGATGTAATTGGTTTCATCATTGGAAGAGTAAACAAACAGCTTTCAGTGATTAGTGTATGATTTGTTCTTTTGCGTAGTGTGGCTGAGACAAGATTATGCTTGAGAGATAAACCACTCACAGTATGGCGTATGGCATTCACGGTAGATAATGGACATTTGTTGTCCTGATGTGCTTTCAAAAAATATTTTATCTGCCAATTTTTTTTTCCATCTACTGCACTGGATTTCATCATGGTGTGTTTTTGTTGCTCTGAGAAAATATCAGATACGAAGCAACAGCGAGCCAAAATCTCAGAAACTGTTCCGTTTTTTTATTGGCATAAAAATGAAATTCAGCCTATGTACTCCTGCATGTCTGGTGTCTTACAGGATCAAGCAAACACTTAAACAAGCAAATCAGACATAGAGGTAAAAAGCAATCCTCACAACAATGCTGTTTAAATTAGATTCAATAACAATGATCACATCTAACAGTCATAACAGGATAAATGGCTTGGGTTGATTACAGCCAACACAATCATACTTCTGAAACAACATTGAAGTAGACACGGTTGGTGACATTAGCTTGACTCACAATGCTGTTTCAAGCCTTAATATTTATTTCTCCTTTGCCCTTGAATGTCAGAGAGGGTTGATTTTCCCTTTGCTCCATCTCCGTAGGTCGTAACAGATGTGCAGCTGAAGACAGGAAAGACGGGACTGACGCAATGAAGCCCATGATGTCTGATGACGTTACTTATGCAACAGGCATGTTGGAAATAAGACTCGAGCTGAGCGAGTCAGTTCTTGTTTATTTTATCAGGGAGCACAAACAAGATGTCTTACTGGAGAGAATTTTGCTCAAAGCTACAGATCTTCACCCGTCCTCGATTTGCATTTCCCGCTACCATTGTTTATTGTGTGTGTCGCTCCTTTGATGATGTATGTCCTACACGTACCCATCTGCAGCTGTTTTGAGAGACCCAGGACACAATTTGTCAACTAGCATGATGGGAAGTGATGGCAAATATCAGCA
Organism: Scarus forsteni; assembly: GCA_036419115.1. Lineage (NCBI taxonomy): Eukaryota > Metazoa > Chordata > Actinopteri > Labriformes > Labridae > Scarus > Scarus forsteni. Next base: position 26,138,974 of record JAZDUH010000383.1, read on the forward strand.
TGGTACATTTGCACAAATCACCTCAGGTTATTTGCCTGGCCTTTGGGACAACAAGCAGATGCTGCTCTGTAGACTCTAACAAGATCAGAAGTAGAAGTGAGGTGTAAGTGCATTTTAAGGTTTTAAAGCAAAGCCAAAAAATCAGAAAAGAACAAGGAGACAGGGAAGGGAGGCTGGATGTGTTCCTTTTTTGTAGTTCCAGTAAAAAGCACATTATAGTAAACTCAACACCAGAAATAAAAAGCATCCCCATCCAAGCTCCACGACATAACAAAAAAATAAAGATTTAATTTTAAAAAGCCCCATGTGACGAAAGTGATTTAACAACAGAGTTTATCTGCTTTAATTTCACCATTGATTTTGGCACAAACATTTAGGGTTGTGGATTTAGAATAAGACTGCAGTGTTCTCAAGCCTATACAAGGAGCATTTAAAAATCTGCTTGAGCAAAACACATGACTCTCTGTTTTGCTTTCATTGAATTTCAAAAGGATTAAGCTCATCCAGGTTGTGCTTAATTCAATCTCGAAGCTGAGCTGCAAAAAATTCTTTTAAGAGGTAGATATAGATGTGGATATTATCTGAGTGGTAAGACACCATGTTTTTAAATGATTAGTCCAAGAAGGGAGAGAAGAAATTATCCTAGAGTGGGGCCTTGGGGGTCTCACATTGAAGGGGGCAAAATATGATTAAAAAAAAGTCTGATTTGTTCAGACCTTTTGTCGTATGAAACCTGAGTATGAAACATGTTAACTGGGCAAATATGTAAAATGAAGCAGTAACCTCTGCTTTAGGATGCTGTGGATGCATCTGTTAAATGCACACAAAAAAATGTTGAGTTATTTTGGTAACCCAGTTTATGTGTTGCTAGTGTTGAGTTAAGTTTTTGGGTTATTTTTATAAAGAGTAACCCATTTTCTGGGTTATAGGGCTATTATTTTAACCAAACAGTGTCACAACCAGCTCCACACTCACTCGGCGTCAGATCGTCTCGCTCTCATGCCAAGAACTGCAGACCTGTTGCCGACCTGTTCTGTTCCTGTTTCCTCCTTTATCGGCTGATCCTCAGCAAGACTACAAGGTACCGATCCGTTTCTGTCCTGAACCTACCTGCCTGATCCCCGGTTGCCGACCTTGCCTTCTGTTCCTGACGCCGAGTACCTGTTTGTTAATCTTGATCTGTGGTGGCTATCTGTTCTCCGGTATCTGACCCCTCTGCCTCTGTGTGACGCCGAGTACCCATTTGTGAGCCTGAATCAGTGGTGGCAGCCTGGTCTCTGGCAATCAGAGCTGTTTCCTGCTCTGAAAGACAAAGTGAGTCCTAACCTGCTTCACCTTAAAGACTCTGAGTTGCAAATGAGTGTGTTGCTCCTGCTTGGCTGAGTGGACTATGTCACCGCCTCATGTTCCAAGGATCGTGGGTTTGATCCCCGCTCTCTACAATTGTTCCTGTGTCTGTTCAATAAAGCTGGTTATTGTGAAGTGCAAAATCTGTGTCGCTTCTGGGTCCTAACTGCCTCTGTGTCAAACTGCTGACTTGGCAACCCAATAGTTGAGTTAGGAACAACCCAACATTGTAGTTAGCATAACCCAACTTATGTGGTAAATAATACAACCCAAAAATTGGGTCGAAAAAAAAGAACCCAACCTGTTGGGTTAAAATAACCCAAAAAGCGGTTCGTTCTTTTCTGAACCAGCAGTTGAGTTAAAATTGGGTTATTTTTTAACCCAACTGTTTTTAGTGTGTGCACGAAAGCTATGCCCATTCTCAGAAGAAATCACCCTCTCAACACATTTATAATGCTCTACTACCTTGGTTCACAACCTGGGGTTTGAGGACCCCCTGGGTGGACACCGCAGGGTCAGAGGAAAGAAGGTTGGGAACCACTGCTCTGGACCCATCAGCTCGACAGTTTCGGTCCACCTGAGACGGCATATAATTTATGTCATAACAGATGGACAAGCATTTTAGTTTAACTTTCTGTCCAACTTTGCCAATTGAAAGATATGTTTTTGTTGCTTTTGTATGGGATTTGAGATTTTGTTTCCCTCCTGCATTTGTATTCTCAGCATCTGACTTGTGTTGAGTTCCTGCTGCTAAATTGGCATTTCAAAAACTGCGGCAAAAACTTTTTTCTATCTTTAAAAAAAAAAAAAAAAAAAAAAAAGGTGTCATTTTCTTCCTGACTTTGTGTTGAAGCACTTGTTAAATTGTCCCAGTCGTGTGGAGTGGAAGCAAAAGCAGAAGGTGGAGACTGATTTAGACAATGAAACAGGAAGGACAGTGAAATCCGGGGTCATAGAGGTAGGGGTGTATCTGTGAGGGTGAAGGAGAGACCCAGAGAGTGTCGCAGTGATCCTGGAGATTGGGCGTGTGATGTGGTTGGGCTCTTGGAGGCACTGGAATAGAGGGAGCAAACACAGTAGTAGACTCAAATCCATTTCATCCAATCTGTTAGCCAAGAGACTGAGATGAAAAACACAACACCAGAACAGAAGCACTGGAGTCCAGAACTTGTATGGAAGAAGAGTTGACCCCCCTGGGACCTACACAAAAAGATAATACATACTGTGCAGAAGAAACCTAAACTTTAAATGTTTTCATGGATAAACTCAAGAAAAAATGACAATACACACGCAGTCTTGGGAAAAGACCTCAAAGTGCATTATCACTGTTCATAAATGTACCTACCTGAACCTTACTCTGACTCTCTGAATTGGCCATTTTAGTTGAAACATTTTTTTTGCAAGTTTGTCTTCCACAAACATGTTCCATTTATATACCCATGGTGTTTGAAATACCACCCCGTTTTGATCCTTCTTTATAAATCCTGAGAGTAATTTCAGTGATTTCATTCAGCAGCTTCAGTAATGAACTCTTCATGCCAAGAAGACTTGAGATCAGTTCTGTGTCCTGTAGCAACGGGATCCATTCATTCTCACTGTTTTAGCTATCACTTTAGTATATGGCGATAAGTGGTGACTTATTAATGACAGCACATCTCATTATTAAAACCAGTACAGGCTGCAGGTTGATACAAAAACATGGTCCAAAACAGACTAATCAGTAAACAGAGGTGTGTTTCCCAGAAATTTGTCGTACCAGGAAACGTCTAATTAGCCAAAAGTCAACATGAATAAAAATAAGTCCTCTGAGGGACACAAAATTACAAAACGACTGACATGACAATAACAGCTGCTGGCATCTTTAATCCAGTCCAGCTGATTGCTCTAATGATCCCCCCATTTCACATTTTCTTGGAAAGCTGAGGTAGAATTGTGTGTGCTGTCGTTTGACCTGTTGTAGATATATGACAAAGTCCACCGAGTCACCATAGGTCGTGTTTCACTTTCTGTTCTTTCTATGAATTTCTATTTTGAAATGCTCCCTTGTTGAATTCTTGTCCCAAAGCTTTCTTGAGATACCACGTTCACAAGCAAAGGAAGAACTACATTCCAAAAGACCCTGACCTTCAAGCTGTGACCACTAAATTTAAGTTATCGTGTCCTCTTTCCAACTTGAATGGATGTTGATCATCCGTGTGTGTGTGTGCCACAGCACAAGAGATGGCTGTGCGTATGTGTGTGTTTCTCTCATTATATTTAATTGGTATGGCTCACACAATCATACTGTAACATGTCCATAATGATGTGGCTCTGACAAGTATACAGGATACAGCTTAAGAAAAGAAAGGAGCCTGGAAGTCAAAGGAGTTAGAATTATGTGGTTATGACCTGGTGCTCATGAGGAAAGAAAGTGGGACCATCAGATGTTGAGGGGAGAGAAGACCAAATACTCCTTTCAGACTGACCAAAAAAACAATTTAAACCTGGTTACAGTCGGCTCCTGTCGGCAGTTTGATAGGGTCTAATCAGCATTTCGACCCAGGTTGACTGACCCTGCAAGCAACAGGGGTTTAGATTGGCTCACTTCCAATTGACTTCAATGGAAACATCACACCGGATCGACCCGCTAATTTACGTCGCCATAGCGTCCCCATGGCATGATATCATGCCCATCCCCTCCGTCTGCAACTTATGTGGCTCTTTGCCATCTCAGTAACTAAATCCATCAGCCTTTGTATCATCAGCGCTTAGTTTGTACATTTTAAAGAGGGACAAAGGTACAAAGTAAAGAAAACCATGTCGGGGTGCTAGTTTGGTGTAGTGGTTAGCACCCCATGTACTTGCTTCTGCCGGTCCAGGTTCGAATCCCGCCTGTGACCAGTTTGCAGAGTGTCTTCCCCTACTCTCTCTCCCCCTTTCACAAGCCTATCCACTGTCTCTCTCCTGTCAATAAAGGCACAAAATGCCCAAAAATATACATTTAAAAAAAAAAAAGAAAACCGTGTCAATGTGTTCCATTTACTGTTTACGTCACGTGGCCGTGTTTTGTCATCCTGATGATGTCACCAAAAAAACTTGTCTGCTGCTGATTAGAACCTGGTCTTCTGGCAGTGGGAAAGGCGTCACTTGTCAGTAGTTAGCTGAAAAAACCCACGCTGACCTGCTAATTTTAGCATGAAAGTGGTATAAACAAGTGTCACTGTTTATTTCAGGAGCTGAATTTTTACCACAGCTGCGTCAGGACCAACTGTTCACAACAGCAGGAGCTTAGACACACATCAGACTGCACCCCCAACACAATCCTCCTACATATTATCGTCATTGCCCTTGATTATTCCTGTCATTTTTATGACTTTTTTTTAAAACAGGTTTGTCAAGTAGACACACCATCAAATAGACCACCATGCTGAATATATGGCTGATTGTGATGTATGTGCCAACAAGTGCTCTTACTGGTCAAATGTGGCTTTCCTGGACATGACACTTCAACTGGTGTTGGAAATAAAATAAAAGCTGATATGTCACTGGTGTTACAGTGTATGTTTTTGTTTTGACTCATTATAGATTGTAAAACAAATAAAAAGAAGAATTGCATCTTGTGTGCTTTACAAAGTTTACAAAGTTTTAAGTCTGTGTGTAGCAAGAATGCATGTAAAACTATGAAGTGAAAAATGACTGAATTGTAAAAACAACATAATCCTTCGTGTCGATAGACTTAGACAGAAGCAGCCACTAGAATTAACACAGCTGGACTGTTCATTTCATGTACCACTCTACACTGTATTTCTACAATCCATCGCTCTGCTTCTATCAGTTGTGTTCGCACATGTTTGTTTATTTCTCCGGATCAGTAATTGAATTGTTCAAGCTGAGAAGAAAATTGTGATTTTTTCTGTAAGTAAACCCTATCTAGACTTTAATTGGCTCTTTTGAAGCTGTTTAGAAGTGACTCAGCTCTGTGCGAGTCTCGCTCTGTTACATCGATGGTATTGGCTAGAATGAAAGGGGTCAAAACACTGCGGGCAAACCAATTTAAATTTGCCTAATTAGGATTCTGTGGTTGTTTTAGGGCACAGCAGCATTCAGGAGCTTATCAATACATGCCAGGATGCTTTCTCTTTATCATAAACCATTTTATCTCAGCTGATACTCACAGCAGGCGAGCTTTGTGAGATTTGCATTTCAAAACCAAACAGCGGGTCGGTGAATGTGACGGGTCTTCTAATGATTTCCATCCACTGGATTGTATGGAGGAAGGGCAATGTTTCACCCCTTTAGGATTTATAGTGCAACAACTTTGATCCTAAACATCAGAAAAACACTTGAACTGCCTACGTGTTTTTGATCATATGTTTAATATGTGAAATACCGTGTATGGCGGGTCAAGGACTGGTCTGGATCTGTGTGGGCTGGACAGAAGGAAGCTCAGACCAAGAAGAGAAGAAGTGTGTGATTAAAAATGACCAGGAGAGTTAAGTCAGTGATCACAGCTTCTATTGTCAGGAAGTCTACAGCAGTGATCATGAGAGACCATGAGTTATTACTATAAAATTCAAGGCAAATTCAATTGGAAAAAAACATGCCCATCTACCAGGCTATTGTTAGCTGCTGTTAGCATGCCCTGCGTTGTTGTATGAAGAATGTGATTATCACAATGGCAGCATTTTTGTAAATATAAGGCTAACAATACTATGTATACAGCTGATCTAGAGCGACACACCCCAGTCAGAAGTGCAAATAAATGGATTATTACAGGAGCTAAATAACTGTTCACACTGGAGGCATTCATCTTCGATTGTGAACTCGGGGGTGGCGAGGTTTCACCGAGTTCCCAGTAGGAAATTCCGACTTCGGTGGACGTTCCAGTTGCAGTTTCCTACTCGGAACTCAGAAATTCCTACTTCTGACTACAACTGGAATGCACCAAAAGACGTGACCCAAGTCAAAGCGTGGGTGTGTTATGATGCTAATAAAAATGCAGCTGGGACCTTCCTCAGAACTTTGCATTGTTTTATAACTTCTTTTTTCAACAACTTACAGGATGCAAAGCGACAAGGTAATGTATCTCTTTCTAGTTACGTAGCGGTAGTTTTTGATGTTTGACATCAAGCAATTTTTGGAAAACTTAGTATTGTGGTTTTGTAGACGGCTATATATCCCTACTTACAGCCTGGTGCTCTAAGACGTGTCTGAATAATATAAATTTGCTCTAGTTTTAATTGTCTTGTTTCTGAAGTTGAGTATCCAGGCCAGTCCAGCCCTGTCCGACCAGACCGGAAGGCTAAGGAATAGCATTTATAGATAACCTATTTTGATGCTATAAAACTCATCTTAAAGTGTGTATTTTGATCAGGCATATATCTAAAAGTGAGACTTTTTTGTAATTACTTAGAAACTCCTCACAGTCCCTATAAAGACTTAACCCATTAAATGCCAGTTTTAATGCATGTTTATGCTTGTTTTATTTAAAAAAAAATCACCAAAAGAGTTATTTATCTAATAAATGGTAAGGCGTAGGAAATTGCTGAAGATTAGAGTGTTTGACATGTAGCAATAATGATTTCATTGAATTCATATTTTTATTTGGTATCAGATTTATAATTATTCCCCCTCTTGGGACCCTTGAGCCAAACATGCACAAACACAAACTAAAAAAAATCCATAAAATTATCCTTTTTTTCCTGCATAAATCTCTCGAACCACTCTGCCTCTGCTCAAAACTACCACACATTCAGTATTTTCAAAAGTGAATCCATTAAATGCCAGCTTGGATGCATGTTACTATTTGTTTTATGAAAAAAACACACAAAGTAAGATGTTTGATGCCAAAAAATGAGTGAGAGGTTGGGTATTGCTGGAGATTAGAGTCTCCATTATGTCAAACATTAGCAGAACAACAATTTCATTTTTTTTGATGCCATTTGTTACCATTGAGCCTAAAAATATAAACTAACAAAAATCTGTTATAAAATCATCATATTTTTTTCATAAAACAAACTATTTCAGCTTTGCTCATACTCGCTCATTTAGTAAAATTCAGGATTTTAACTCTTTAAATGCTAGTTTGAATTGTTTTATATGGATCAACACAAAGTATGAGATATACTCTGTATGATGAAGGGTATGTGCATGTTTTTGTGATTTTGTGCTTCACGTCTTTTTGAGTTAAATTGTTAAATGAACCCGAGTGAGATCATGAACCACTTGCACTTCCTTCAATCCTTCCTTCAATAAGATTTTGGGACAAACAAGTTTTGACAAGTGTTTTTGAACATGGTTACCGTCATAGCAGCTTTAAACTTGCTTTTATATTGTGCCTTTGATATTTCCAAGGCTGTGATCAACAGCAATGCCCCATCCTTGACTCATCCTTCTATGAGCAATGTTTCATTTTCTGTTTTTTTTTTTTTTTTTTTTTAGTTTTTTTTTAATGAAACAAGTGGCAACATGTAATGAAATTGGCATCTTAAGGTTAAATTCTGAAAATCCTCGAATACTTTACAGTTTTGAGTGGAGTTGAAGTGGTTTGAGAGATTCATGCAGAAACAAAGCTGGACAACAATGTACAATAATTAAATTGCATTTTTTTTATGCATGTGCAATTTGGCTTGTGGGTCCCCAGAGGGTGCTAAAAATATTAGTAGGGTATAACAGACTTGGGATACTAACATGAGACTCAAGTACTATGATGAAAATAATCATTGCTCTTGCAGAAATTCATGTCATAAACTGCAGTACAGCATAATGATCACCATTCAAAAACAAAAGAAAAATATTTAAAAAAAATGTTCAGTGGTTCTATGTTCAACTGCGAATTCAGTAACTTCAAAATAATCTCTACTTACTAGTTTACCTTATACGTTTTTGCAGTCATAAGAGACAAAAACAGACCCCACTCTGAATCAAACATTTTGAAAAATGACTCCGAAATTTGTCTTTTCTGGTGCCTCAAAAGCCAAATCTGTCCTTAGATTAACTGTAATAGTATCAGACCAATACCTGTACCTTTTGACTGTCGGCTTGAAAAAAAAAATGATTAAAATATTATTCCAATGTTGAAGCCTGTGTCAAAATCTGCAACACTAGCTAACTTTCAAATTAAAGAAGCTGACATATCGTTGATTGACATCATGTGTTCAATTGTAATGTCAAAAAAGGTTTTTTTTTAATTAAAAACTTCACTCCATTTCTTAATTTTCTATAATTGTGTCAGTTGTTTGTCAGTTCTTAGTGAGCATATGACATTGTCAGTTTGAACATTTACAGACTGCTGCATCATGAAATATTTAAGTGTTAAAAAGGCTTCTTTGCAAGGATGTCATTGCATTGTGTAGTTTGGCATAATCTTGGTGTGCCTTTGACAAAAAGTAGTTCGAAAACCACTGGTCTAAAGCCATGCATATAGGGGTGTAATGGTATACAAAAATTACGGTTAGGTACTTACCTCGGTTTTAGGGTCACGGTTCGGTACATTTTCGGTACAGTACGGGAACAACGCAAAACCATTTGCTTGTTTAGCACGTTTATTAAACCAAAAATTTGTCATTGTTAAAAAAACTGAAAACCAAAATATATTCAATGTGCTGTTAAATAAAATAGATAAACAAAAAAATGTATGAAATTAAAAATAATGAATTTCTTTTTAAATTCCTGGCTTAAATGATGACTGGGTACTTTATACCGGGGGCTCAATGACCTTTAGCATGTGTTTAAAGCCAGCATTTTCCACAACTGAATATGGTCTTAGATCCGATGCTATAAAAACGCAGATGGATGGCGGTAACGCTTTGCCCCGATCTATACTGTCCGGAAGAGGCTGCTTGAATGCAGACAGCAGTACAGTGGGGTTTTTTTCCCTTACGACGGAAATCTTTACACTTGAGTGGTGCCATTTCAGGTGAGCTGGCATGTTTAACGTGCTGCCGGAAAAATACCCAACCTCAGTTAAACAGTATCTGCACAGCGCCTTCGTTTTATCCACCTGTCTTTCTCCGTTGCAATATTTCACCAGAAAGCCAAAGTGATTCCAAACAGGAGATCTCAGCAACGGGGGAGGGTCTCCAAGCTCCGGTTGGTCGCTAGCATTTAGCATAATAAGCCATGATGCACTCCAGACGCAAGCTCCTGTGGTTACGGAAGCTCTTTGATATTCGTCTTCTGATTGACTCGCCGTGAGACGTCACATCTACATGATATGTACATGGTCACAAGAGTACGAATCACAGACCACTGTCCTCATGAATATTATAAAGCCTTTCCTAACCACGCCAATCGTAGACGAGTACCCCCGTGAATATTAAAGAGCCATGTGCAGCGGCTAATGTAAACTGTACAGTGTACAGCACTGTACCAAACCGAACGTCCGTTTGGAGCAGTTCGGCACAGATACATGTACCGTTACACTCCTGCATGCATATATGCTTTTGTTCAAAATCAGAACATTAAAAAAACATTTTTGTAAAATTAGGACATAATTAAAACATGCATATAAAAGTGTCAAGTTGCACACCCATACCTTGAACTATGTGCTGATAATGAGCTGTAAGGCTCCTTTTCTCTGGAGCCAGGAGATTGTCAGCTCATCAGAGGACAGGATGATTTTCCGCTTCAGCTCAGTCCATTAGACCCAGAGAATGGTTATTTTTAGACCTGGCTTGTTTATGTTTTCTCTGTGTGGTGCTGTAATGTAGAAGACAGTTTGTCCAAGTTCACATTAAAATCAGCATGCTTGTTCAAACGAAGGCTTATTTGTGACAGAGCTTTACTCAATTGAGACCTTAAAAAGGTTAACAAAATGAGAAATTATCAATTAATAGATTGGCTGATTCCACTTTCTTCTCATAAGAACAACCACATCCCATTTTTGTCTTGAAGCAGTTAAGTGATTCAGGCCTTTCTGTATGGAGTTTGCATGTTCTCTCCATCTATGTATTTGGTTCTCTTTGTTAGCTCAGGCTTCCTCCAATGGACCAAAAATACACTCATTACATCAGTTGATGACTTCAGTTGTCCTTTGATATGAGTGCATTGAGAATGACTGTCTGTGTCTCTATGGCTCCGTTTACATGGGTATTTTTCCTCAGTCTGATTGAAATCGATCGGATTAAGTGAATCTGATTCGTTCTGTATACATGAACTTCGAGGAGAGATCCATGTTCAATCTGCGTTTGCATGACCCCAGCTGAATCCCATTGCATTGTTTTAAGAGCTTTAGAGGTGCACTTCCTGCTTCCTGCTGTTTACCTCTAGAAAGATGCATCCATGTCGTGTTTTGTTGGGGATGCTTATTATGTTATGGTTACATTTACATCAACAATTTTTAACTCTCGCAGGGTTTCTATAAAAAAGTTTGTTTCCTCCACCGTCCAGTTCTTATGTTTGTTAGCCATGTTTGTTTGGGCACGCACTTCGTACGTCACTACATGCCTCATGCTTACTACGGAGCACCTGCGCAGACCGAACAATCCTCTGTATCAACCCGCCCCACTCAGCTGTTTACATGAAGCATGGAGTGGATTATCAATCGGCGTAGACTACCTCTTATAATCTGATCCGAAATACAATCAGATCCGGGTGAGTCAGATTGGCTAAGGTGTTTACATGAGACATTTCTGATCTGATTGACCTTTCAATCTGATTGTAAATAGGATTTTTTGATCCATTTAAACAGGGCCTATATGGCTCTGGGATTGGCTGGCGACTGGTCCAAAGTGTACCCCACCCAGTGTCATCTGGGATAGGTTTCAACCCCCATGACCCTGAAAGGGATAAATGGTATGGATAATAGATGGACGGATAGAAAATAATGCAGCCCTGCTCTTTCAGAGTTGAAACTGTTAGCATCTTTTCTAATCCCTGTACGGACAGTCAGTTCCTGCTATCGTCTTGCTCACTAGAGATGGGATTTATGGCTCTTTGAAGGGAGCCGGATCTTTGGGATCCGTTTGTTTCAAAGAGCCGTTCAAAAGACGGGCTCATTTGGCTCCTTTTTATTTGTATTCACTTTTAAGAGGCCAGCCTGGGTTTAGTTCATTTTATCCTGGAAATAATCACAGGGAGGAATGATGGGCTGAGATTTGGACCAGAATAATTTTAAACTTATATTTCCCACCAATATTCGAGTTTGAATTCTTCTGAAATATTGATTCTAGCTTCATTTGACATGCGCGGACAAAGTTTGATATGGATTCATTGTAAATATTCCCCTGACATATCCCTCTGAGTTGAGATCACTATTTACCCTTTGTATAAAGTGTGTGTATGTGTGTAAAACTACTTTGACTTATGTTATTCATGCAACACCTAAACACTTTTAAATACACAATAAAAAAAAGCAAAGCAGGCTACAATAAAGTTCCATGCAAAAGCTTTTAGTGAAAATATTTCCACACAAAATATTTTTGAAATAAATAAAATTACAATAGATTAGAGAAAAAAATGTGCATACAGCCCACTAGTGTTACTAATAAAACTTTACAATGGACTAGTGAACTGTCCTGAGATGCATTTAATTCATTCATCTGTTTGTAAAGCACTTTGTGCTACATTTTTTTTGTATGAAAAGTGCTATATAAATAAATTTTGATTGATTGATTGATATAGTTGCTTTTCTAAAAATAAATAAATAAAAATAGAGCTTAACCCTGAGGAGGACTCCTGAGCTGGAGTGATTGGGTGAATAGTAGCCTATACCTGACCTACAAAAACAGTAGACCAGTCCCTTTACTCTGAACCATAACCCCAATAACAAAATCAAGTGTCAACAAAATAAATGACCTTCCCAAAATAATAACAATGCCGGACAATCCTCCCCCTCGGTCAGGCTGCTGTTGACTGCACTGCCGACACTGAGACACTCACGTGAAGGGAGCGTGCACAACTTATGCACAACAGGCATATGAAATAAGCCCTCCTCCCCATGCTCTCTCCGTCTGCTCATGTTTTGGGAACACTTCCTGGTAATATATTGCAACGGAGAAAGACAGGTGGATAAAATGAAGGTTGGTGTGCCGATACTGTTCAACTGAGGTCGGTCAGCATGTCAAACATGCCAGGTCACCTGAAACGGCACCACTCAAGTGTAAAGATTTCCGCGATAAGGAAAAAAAGAAAAACACTGTCGTGCAAATTCAACTGCCGTCTGCATTCAAGCAGCCTCTCCCGGACAATTCAAAGAGATTACATCATCCATCAGCGTTTTTATGGCATAGGATCTAAGACCATATTCAGTTGTGGAAAATGCTGGTTTTAAACTCATGTTAAAGGTTTATTGAGCCCCGGTATAAAGTACCAAGTCGTCCACATTTAAGCCAGGAATTTAAAAAGAAGCTCATTATTTTCAACTATTTATTATTTAACTTATTAGTATTACCAAACAGCACATTGAATATATTTTGGTTTTAAGTTTGTATGATGACAAATTTTTGGTTTAATAAACGTGCTAAACAAGCAAATAGTTTTGCATTGTTCCCATACTGTACCAAAAATGTACCGAACCGTGACCCCAAACCAAGGTACGTACCGAACCATCATTTTTGTGTACCATTACACCCCTTGTAATTATGGTTACATTTTCAAATAGGTTTTAACGCAGCATGGTGCCCTGCAGACGTTTTTCTTCATGCCCTTATTGCCTTAAAAAAGCTTAAACATCTATGCAGCGAGAGAGATTTAAATAAAGAACTTGAAATGTCATCCTTTAAAAACACAGCAGTGAAGGTCAGAGGTGCCCCGTTGTCACTGAGATTGATGTTTGAGTGGCTTTGAATATCTGTAGCAACCTTTAAGAAAACCCATCCTGTCAGGAAAAACATCACTTCAACACTGCAGATGTCAATCTCACTGAGTACAAAGAGAAATGTTAGAGGTCAATGGAGAAGGGTAAAGGAATTCATGTGATGGATCCAGTAGATGTCCTATTTAATTATTATGGCGGTCTTTTCAGACATGGAGATTTTTCAGTCCTGAAGAAAGACTTGAAGCTACCACCATAATGACACTAACCCACCTGGAAGATAGTTGAAGTTTGGATTGTCTGGAAAGGATGATGCAAACAAACTTTTGTCAATTTCTTAAATCATTCACAGCCTTTCTCTGAAAGTGATGGAGTATTGCATCAGGGATGGAAGCCACCACCCTTGAAAAGTAGAGGAAACACTACCCAGAATTTACATTGTCAGCTGTGTCCAATTCTTTAACAGGTACACAATGGCCTTTTTATTAAAGGGAAACTCCGGTATTTTGACACCTGGACCTTATTTTTAGGTTTGTGCATGCTCATATACTCACTCAGACAAACATCGTGCAGCTCGGAGTCCTTCAGAAGTTATTTAGATCCAACCGATGTAGCCGATAGCGGGGCCACGGCAATGGAGCTTCAGTGACGTAATCTCTGCAAAATCGCCGTCTCTACCACAGCCCGGTTTGTCATTGCAGAGAAATCCTCCAGAGTAGTCAGACATATATTCCTGGATAGATCATCTGGCGTGTCAGCCGGTTTCAAGTCCCACTCTGAGCAGCTAACACACTCCTCTTCTGTTGCTATAGACGAACACTGTCCACAAGCGCACCGCCAGTTAGCATTGAGTCGTGGACGTGCTCCTGTTTGTTGTTCTCGAGCCAGCTGTTCGTCTCTCTCCCTCTGCATTCTTCTCATGGAGCTCCTTGTCCGTGTACTCAGACTCAAACAGGTCGCCGTGAGTCTGACTCTTCAGCATCAGATAAATATTCTGCCATGTTGCTCAGCACTGCCGGCTAAAAGTAGGTCAGCTGTACCTTTGTGTCCTCTATGACGCTCTTCAAAGTTTGTTTACCAGGTCAGCTGACCCACCTGAAGACGGTAGATGAGCTGACTTTATGATAACACTGGCGATGGATGAAAAAATATAGCCAAAATGAGCGATTTTGCAGAGATTATGTCCCGCGCTGAAGCTCCTTATAGGGCAAAATCGCTCATTTCGGCTATATTTTTTCATCCATCGCCAGTGTTATCATAAAGTCAGCTCATCTACCCTCTTCAGGTGGGTCAGCTGACCTGGTAAACAAACTTTTGATGACGACACAAAGGTACAGCTGACCTACTTTTAGCCGGCAGTGCTCAGCAACATGGCAGAATATTTATCTGATGCCGAAGAGTCAGACTACGACGACCGGTTTGAGTCTGAGTACACGGACAAGGAGCTCCATGAGAGAAGGATGGAGAGGGAGAGAGACGAACAGCTGGCTCTAGAACAACAAACAGGAGTACGTCCATGACTCAATGCTAACTGGTGTGCGCTTGTGGACAGTGTTCGCCTATAGCAACAGAAGAGGAGTGTGTTAGCTGCTCAGAGTGGGACTTGAAACCGGCTGACGCGCGTATGGATCTATCCAGGAATATATGTCTGACTACTCTGGAGGATTTCTCTGCAATGACAAACCGGGCTGTGGTAGAGACGAGCGATTTTGCAGAGATTACGTCCCGCGCTGAAGCTCCGTTGCCGTGGACCCCGCCAAGTGCGGCTACATCGGTTGGATCTAAATAACTTCTGAAGGACTCCGAGCTGCACGATGTTTGTCTGAGTGAGTATATGAGCATGCACAAACCTAAAAATAAGGTCCAGGTGTCAAAATACCGGAGTTTCCCTTTAAGTACTCCTTGCTTGTATTAACTGCCTTAAATGTTTTGGCATAGATTTAACTCGGAGCTGGAAATATTCCTTAGAGATGTTAGTACATACTGACATATTTGGGGATGGGAAGTGATATAATTTTATTGATCTGCATATCAATACAATTCTTTAATGATTCCCTCATCAATTCCTGTGTTTTTTCTTGGTGGACAAAAGTTGTCCAATCAAGGTTTTCAGTTGCAGTGATGTCAAACACATGACACTCCTGATATTTAGTTATGTGCTGCATGAATAAATGCTTCTGCAAGTTTCTGGCTTTTTCAACTACTAAATATTGTGCAGTAAGTATCATCTTTTTAGAAATTGAAAAAAGTGGAATTGATAAGTGAATTCTTATACACCAAGACAAATGATTATGATCCATTCAGAAACATTTTTGATTACCATGCCCTACATTTAATAGCATGACACAGTTGCTGCAGATGGTTTGGCTGCAAATTTCATTTTCCACCACGTCCCGAAGGTGCGCTGTTGGATTGAGATCTGGTGGCCATTGAGGCCGCTGTAGTACAGTGAACTTAATGGCATGTCAAAGAAACCAGTATGAGATGCTTAGATCTATGTGACATAGGGCATAATCCTGCTGGATTGGTGCACTGTGGTCATATAGCAATGGACTTGGTCTGCAATACTTGGAAAGGTGGTGATCAAATGATGATTAATTGACCCAAAGTGAGCTAAGAAATATCCCCACGGTTGTAAAGAACAAGGCAGAATGGGTCTATTCTTCCATTGTTAATGCCAAATTCTGATCCTACTATCTTAGTATAGCAGCAGAAATGCAGACAAAGCAGGCACTACTATATTCAGTCTGGCACTTTATAACCATGGGTAGTCGGGTAAAGTGCAATGCAACGGGCAATTTTATTTCTGTGCAATAATGAGCAATGTGCAATAGAACATGGACCTGAGCTCTCAGGCAGCCAGCACTCTGCACTTTAGCATTATGGCACTTTAGGTACTACTCCAGCACTTTATAATTAGTTGTGTATAGTTCCCATGGTCCTCCAACCCTCAGCCCATTTTTATTTCTGAACTTTATGTCTTTTATATTGTTGCATGTCTTTCAATATGCTGTCCCATTTTTTTTAAATAAATGTATCTCTCAATCCATCTAAATAGATAGATGGATAGATAGATGGATAGATAGATAGATAGATAGATAGATAGATAGATAGATAGATAGATAGATAGATAGATAGATAGATAGATAGATAGATAGATAGATAGATAGATAGATAGATAGATAGATGTAATACTGATGCCTTTCTGCTGAGCTGTAAACAACTGAATGTATGCAAGAGCACTTCTGTTCAGACAGGCAGAAGAAAAAATGATTAAAAAAAAATTGAATGGAATGGAAAAATGGAACTGAAACTTCCTAAAAACTCGATACAAGTACTTAGGACTAACTCCAAAAAGAATGGACTGCGCCCACCAACAGCACCATGGTATTCATGTGATTACTCCTGGTTCTTCCAATCTTTTAGGTCTCATTTTTTTATTTTTATAGGAGATAAATGAAGGCATCAGATCAAGTCATACTGTCTTGATTACAGGCAGGAAATTGTGACCAAAACTGTGACTATCAGTAAGTATCAGAAAACTGAAGCTCTTTCTAGTTATTAATTAATTTTGCCTTTAACTGAGTGCTGTGGTATGATCTTATCTTTTAATACAGATCAGGAGAATTCAGTCATTTTGCTCCTTTTTTTCTGGTCTGACACTCTTTACTCCCCTTGATCAGAAATATCCATGATACATGTGTGTTTGCTGACCATCACTTACCACCCCAGGAGGTTCGGATAGTCAATGATGAGATGACTCACAGCCTGCAGAACAGCTTGCAGGAAGCACTTTACTGGGGCCATCCATGGTGATGTGACGGATGAAACACCCAACAGTTATTTTGATGAGGGGGCACGCTCCACTTTGATGTAACCTGTAATACATTTTCTCCTTGTAAAGGGAGAGGGGCACAGGCTACAGGTGATTTTCACCCCTCAGATAACAAAGTAAATTTCAATTCAGGGGGGATCCTGTATGATGTGTGCCGCTGTGCTTAAAGTAACACCAAACAATGTGGCCTGTGGGTCCAGAGGTTGTTGTAAAAGTCTTGTACAGCATGCAGTCAACCAACACTGTTTTTATGGCTTGTTTACTCCTTGAATTTTTCCTTCAATTTTTTAAACACTAAATAGATAAAGCAGAAGTACTCCGATAGCACAAACCTCCACCAAGACATTTCAAGCATTGTCCAGGAAGTTATTGTCAAACATATTAAAGGATGCCCTATCTCACACTGTTATCAAATCCCCCCCAAAAAAACTGCTGGATCCACATAAGGATTCTGATCACCAAACAAAACCAATTACTTTTTCCTTGTGCTACGACCAGCACTCCCTGAAATGTTATCAAAATCTGTCAAGAATATATTTATTTATTTGCAAAAATGTGGAAAACTGCCCTTTCTCTCAATGTTAACAACTCTTTGAAAACCGTTCCTTGGACCTTCATCTGTTCATGGATTCACACCAACATGTAATGACTTCTGCCTTTTTGGCCATATTCAAATTTCCCTTGAAATTTAATCAAACTGTTCATACATTTTAAGTTATCCTGTTAAATATCTAACAAGCAAACCAATGGACAGCTCCAACATGTATAGAAACAAGTATTGTATATTGATTATTAGCAGAATCAAGTCAGAATCAAGCACCACCGCTGCTAGACTGCAGTCCATTTTTCCTGTATTTAAGTTTTACAGGTTATATAAGAAGTGTTAAAAATATGTGTATTATGCCATGTTTGAGGCTACCAGAGTCTCTTCTGGGTCATGTAAATGTGTGTTTCTACCAAAGTAGAATCAGGTCACAGCTGTTCACATTTGGTTCAACAACCTCAGATTAGACTTCAGACAGGCCTTTCATCTTTGACGGACATGTGAGAGGTTATAACCCCAGTTTTCTCTCTTCTTTCCTTTCATTTCAGGAGATAATAATGGATGGCCACATCTTTTCGACAAGTATTTCGGAATGCCGAGCTCGAACGCTGGCACCAGGTCCAGTATGTGCTGTAAGTATCCTGATGTTTGCAGTCAGTAACTTGCTGCTTCAATTTTATTAGTCTGATGACATTTTTAGAACTTCACACTCTTTGGTCAGGCTGCAAATTGAAACTCGACTTTAATGAACAGGATAACTTAAAACAGTAATTTGTCACCACAGATTTCCTCTCACATTCCTCCGGGGGGTCTGTTAAAGCTCCAAACAAAGAACCTGAATTTTAAAGGGACTGTGAGGAGTTTCTAAGTAATTACAAAAAAATCTCACTTTTAGATATATGCCTGATCGTAATACACACTTTAAGATGAGTTTTATAGCATCAAAATAGGTTATCTATAAATGCTATTCCTTAGCTTCATGGTCGGGTCGGACAGGGCTGGACTGGCCTGGATACTCAACTTCGGGAACAAGACAATTAGAACTACAGCAAATTTATATTATTGTGACACGTCTTAGAGCACCGGGCTGTAAGTAGCCATATATAGCCGGCTACAAGGCTACGATACTAAGTTTTCCAGAAATTGCTTGTTGTCACACATCAAAAACTACCGCTACGTAACTAGAAAGAGATACATTACCTCGTCACTTTGCATCCTGTAAGTTGTTGAAAAAAGAAGTTGTAAAGCAATGCCGAGTTCTGAGGAAGGTCCCAGCTGCATTTATTAGCATCAGCTGCATTTATTAGCATTATTAGCAACAAACACTTTGGCTTGGGTCACGTCTTTTGGTGCGTTCCAGTTGTAGTCAGAAGTAGGAATTTCTGAGTTTTGAGTAGGAAACTACAACTGGAACATCCCCCGAAGTCGGAATTTCCTACTGGGAACTTGGTGAAACCTCACCACCCCCGAGTTGACAATCGAAGGTGGATGCCCCCAGTGTGAACAGTTATTTAGCTCCTGTAATAATCAATTTATTTGCACTTCTGACTGGGGTGTGTCGCTCTAGATCAGCTGTATACGTAGTATTGTTAGACCTATATTTACAAAACTCCTGCCATAGTGATAATCACATTCTTCATACAACTACGCAGGGCATGCTAACAGCAGCTAACAATAGCCTGGTAGATCGGCCCTTTTTTTTTCCTACTTCTACTGGAACACCGATAAGTCAGAGATGATGTCACTCCCAGTTCCAAGGTTACTGGAATGCCGCGCGTGCTCATGGGCAGCAGAGTCTTTATGTCGCCAGTAATAGATTCTCCTCATAGCACCTTTAATCAGCTGCTGCAGTTAATGCAGGGTTTTAGGTGGGGAGTCGGTGAAGGATTGTGTCTCTATGATTCAGCTGGTTTACCTGTGTGAATGCTGGGTGAGGTTTTCTGGGTGGGTTGAATTATTTCTTCTTTTACCTCAGATAAATGTAAGTAATCTTGCAATTTAAACAGTTGACTGTTTACTCAAAGTCTCATTAACATGAAGTCAGACCAAGACTAGAAGAAAACAAAGTACAACATAGTTTAAATTCAAAGACCCCGTACATTAGTTTGTCAAATAGCACATGAGGATTATTTCTTTACTTTCCTATTAACACGCTTTTTATGGCCTCAGATTACTCCTGAATATTTTAAATGCTCACTTGAAACCTGACCTGCCAAGTAGCTCACTTGCTGGTCAGCACACATGACAGGTCTGATATCAGTGCAGCTTGAGTGGATATTTAAAGGTTAGTTTGTCATGCATTGAAAGCAACGTAGGCTTCTGCTTAGAGCTGGAAAAATAATAACCCTGTGTAACCCTCTCTTCAAAGAAGTTAATTGGGTTCAAAGTAATTTTACAGGAGGGTGTAAATTAGTTTTTATGATCCATAATTTGAACAACATGATGTACAATGAGAATAATTGAAGCTATTGATAATGATTTATATTTTAAATAATTGGAAATGACATACTGGGTTCTTGTTCCATTAAAAATGTAATTATTTTATGGTTGAAAACCCACAACCCCTATCTGTAATCTTTTTTATGTGGTTATTCCATGTGAAAAATACCTATTATTAAACAAAACAAAACACTCATGATAAAATACTTGTTCCTTTTTGCAGCATCTAAGGCAATTACTTTCACCAAGGAGGTTATGTTTTCGGGAGTCTGTTTGTCTGTCTGTCTGTCCATCTGTGAACAAAATAACTCAAAAAGTTATGGATGGATTTTGATGAAATTTTCAGGAAATGTTCAGCATGGGAAAAGAAAGAAGTGATTCAATTTTGGTGTTGATCTGGATCAGCGTCTGGATCCGCCATGATGAAAAATATGATTTTTGTGAATAACTACTGAACTAAAATAGATATCATTATGAATCTAATAGCTAATGGTATGTTTTCATGGTCAAGGAATCTAAATATTTACATGAAATAAAGGTAGGTCTAATATTTACGGTAAAATTGCAATATGGGAGAGGACTGGGGCGCTCAATTGTGATCCTGATTGTAATCATTTCTAACAGTTTAGATAACATCATGTACTTTGTGAGTTCGGGTCCTTAGGAGAAAGCAAAACTCTCATTTGGGTCCCAAGCTGCAAAGTTGGAAAACCCCTGATGTAGAGGATCACGTGCAGCTCTTTTGCCCTCCCCTTTGTAAACATTCAGATCTGAGGGGCGAGGAGGCTGCAGGAGGCTGTGATAATGAGCTCTGCAATGATTGGCTTCCCAAACAATACCTGGTGGTATGGGGAGAAGGGTTTGCAGGCTATGGAGCAGACTTTCAAAAAACAGTGATGGGCCTTGCCTGTGATGAGCATAAAACACACATTTAGGCGGAGGCTGTATGACATAATAAACCTCAGGAAGTGATAAACTGAGTATTTTATGGGTGCATGTTTTCAAAGAGGCTAAGAGCATTTTGAGAGTTTAGTAAAAGGTGTCAACTTCCTCTGCCCCTTCCACCAACATTAAAAGAAAATGGATTTTGCAGGAAATATGACCTTTAAGATTTATTGAAGTGGGGTTGCTCAGAACCTATGGCTCTAGTGAATATAATTACCAATAAAGTAATGGCCCTCTTTACCCCTGATAGAGGATTGCTGAGCATGGAGGCTAGGTGATAGATTTTAGTGAATGGTGCCACTGTGAGCCTCAGATTGCCTCACTTTTAGTGAAAAACTACACAGAAACAAGGTTGGCTCAACTACATGCTGCAGTGAGATTCTCTAGATTCTGTCATTTCTTCTCAACAAATAAATCAAGTGCTATTCAGGGATGAACATCTTCACTGAGCTCTCCTATTTTGACCACTTTATCAATGAAGGGACCCAGAGGAAGGCGGTCCTTCATTGCCTTTTCCCTTCTAAAGAAAACCACCAGATTTAAGCTCCCCACTTTGCTCACTTCATTTCCTCCTCTGCTCTTCGTGAATTCTCAATCAAAAGTCCCAGTCGTGTTCAATGAAAGTACTCCCATTGACAATCTCTCTATCTAAACTTGCAGAGAGCAGTAGCCTTTACTTCAGAGAAACTGCTTGTGCACTTTGCTGTCAGACCACATTGAAAATCAAAGTCTTTATTGTTCACCTGAAGGCTGTAGTTAAAGGCAGAGAGAGAGAGAGAGGCTGAGCACCACCGAGAGAAACTGAATAACAGACCCCAGGATTTTATTCATGCTATTTCCTTGAAAGCACGATGAAGAGTTGTGCAGCAAAGTTGAAATGAAAAGATAAAGTCAAGTAACCTTCCTCTTATTCCCTGCACAGTGGGCGAGTCACAGTGTGCAATTACA
Organism: Scarus forsteni; assembly: GCA_036419115.1. Lineage (NCBI taxonomy): Eukaryota > Metazoa > Chordata > Actinopteri > Labriformes > Labridae > Scarus > Scarus forsteni. Next base: position 26,160,766 of record JAZDUH010000383.1, read on the forward strand.
GTAAAAAATGGATTATAAGTCTGGGAAATTTAACACTGAGAAATTTCAACAGCCTAGTTTTGAGTTTGTAGAGAAGAATGAGACAGACTCTGCTCATTAAAGTATTCCTGCTGAAGAAATACCAAAACATTAGCTTTAATGCCATTAAGGTTTGTATACAAAAGAAATTCTTTGTGACCTTTTTTATGCTTAATAAGTTTAAAATGCAAACCCAAACCCAATGAAAGTGTGATATTGTGTGAAAGATAAACTCATTTTTGGCCCAAAATTCAATACATTGCAAAAACAAGATAATGAATGCTTAGCTGATGAACACGATTGTTCTTTTTGCTGTTGTTTGTTTTGCTCATTTTGAATCCGATGTCTGCAACATGCTCAATGAAAGCTGGGACAGGACAGTGTGTTACATCACCTTCTCTTTTAACATCACTTGATGAGCATTTGGGAACTGAGGAAACTCGTTGAAGCTTTGTATGTTGAACTTTTTCCATTCTTTTTTGATGTTTGACTTTAGTTGCTTAACCATCCACGGTCTCTGTCGTTGTATTTTCCACTTCATGATGCGCCCTGCACTTTCGGCCAGGTCAGGCTAGTACCCTTATTTTTTTGAGTGTACTCAATGAAAGTAGATAGACTAGTGAAAGGGGTGAGAGAGTAGGGGAAGACACTCTGCAAACTGGCCACAGGCTGGACCTGATTCCAGACCGGCAGAAGCATGTATGTGGGACGTGCCTGGTTGCCAGCCACTCTGCCAAACTAGCACCCCCGAGGCTAGTACCCTCACTTTGTTACAACGAAGCCACGCTGTTAAAACATGTGCAGTACATGGCTTGGTCTTGCCTCTTTCGTGTGTTGGAGTTTCACCAATTGCAAAACTATAAAAAAATGAAGACACAAAGACTTAATCAATCTGCAAACTCTTGCAGAGTTTATTCAGAGAACAGCTTCAGAAATCTCAATAGAAGGACCTGCAGCATCATTTCTCTTGTGACTTTATAGTGATTTAGGCAACGTTTACATGGAAATTCCTGATTTAACGATGCAAAGATTTATCCTTTGGGTTTTCAAATTCTTCTGCATTCATACGACAATGCTCAGAGACGAGTTAATCCACTGTAGTGTGCATGCCGGTTCAGTAGATGGCAGTGTAGGTTTGCATAAAGGCTGCGCTGCTACAACACACGAACGAAGAAGAAAAACTTTTCACTAACAACAATGGCAAGAAGACGCACAGAGACGCAGGAGTTTCTTTTCTGGACAACAAATCTGTCTTGATAGTTTTGTCTGGATAATAAACCGAGCACGGTAAGAGGCTCACACAAGTTACTTGGCAGACGGCCGAAACTGTTGTTGTTCCTGGTAAACGCGCGCAACCTTCATGTGAAAGAGTACTGTACATGCGGTGACATCAGCGTTTCACCCTGAGAGTGAAACGCATGGAGAGTGTATTCAAACCTTTCCACTCTGGAGCCCGTTTTCACAATTTCCATTTTCAGACGAAACGCACCGCATACAGTGTAAACGCAAGGCCAAAACGCAAAGAAAACTTATTGGATTTGACCGTTTTTGGCGCCGTGTAAACACAGCCTTGGTGAGGTCAGTGCTTCTCCAGTTTAACCCACCTTGTCCATGGACATTAATCAGCCTTCTGTCCTGTAATTTTAGTCGTTCTCTAAACAACACACCCTGCAGAGTTCCTTCTCACATCAGGTCAGGCTGACCTGGAGAGAAATGTTTTGCAAGATAGCACTTTGGGAAATTCATGTCGAAAAGACCACTTCTAGGCACCCTTCTCATCCAAACAACATTTTGTCTTATAATAACATCTATTTCCTGTGTTTTGTAAGCCACCTGCCCAAACACATGCAGAGATTTCTCCAGATTCTGTGAGTCTTTTGATGTTATGGGCTGAAGATGATTAATCTCTAAGTTTCTTGTGATTGTATGTTGAGAAACATTGTTTTCTTAACTGTTGGATTATTTGTTCATGCAGTTTCACAAAGTGGGAAACCTCACCCCATCCTTGCTTGTGAACAAATAGGCCTTTTGTAGAGGCTTCTTTTTTCACCCAATCATGACACTCACATGTTTCAGATTAACCTGTTTACGTGTGGGTTTTTATAGCCAGTCTTTTGATGCCCCTGTCTCATTTTGCAACTAAGAATAAGAAAATATTTGCAGAAAAGAACAATTAATTCAATCAGTTTGAACAACAAATAAGACAGTCATTGGCTTCTGTTGTATTATCTCTTTACAAAATGTCCCAACTTCTTTGGGACATTGGGAATGGAGGGTTTTAGAGTGATTTTGGAAGAGAATGAACTACAGTATTTAGACTGTCAAACAACTCTAATAGTGGCCTTGAAAAAAGAAGTGATTGTCTTGGATGAGGCATCAGAAAATCCATCAGGCTCTCTGGAGCCTCCAATTATTTTAATCAAGTGAGATTGGAAGACAAGATGTCCTCTGGTGACAAGCCACCCCTAAAGTGATGAGCTGACCTGTACTCACTGTCGACTTGATGGGTCAGGACCAATTCGATATACACCTAAAGTCAAAGCTGAAAGTCTTTGGATAGACCCAGCCTCTAAACTAGCAAAAACCTGACTGAGTAGGGGCGACTTTTTTTCCGGCTTGTTCCTTCTAATGAGGATTTAATAATGTGCTCAGGCAGGGACGTGACTGACATTGCTGCAAGCCCATGCAGCGTCCCTCTTGGTAAGACAACCTTATGCTGAGGTCAGACTATGATATTTTTGTCAGTAATTACACTCATAGTGTCAAATTAGGAAACCACAGAGCCAAAAATCTGTGCTGTGACTTGGTATGAAGAACTACATGACTGAAACTGACTGCGTGTAACGACTGATGTGATAACTCTGGAAGAAGAGCTGACACTGAAGATGGAAAACAAACAATCTAAAATTTTGATTGTCCCTCCGAACATTATGTTCTTCTCTTGCTGATAAATGTAAGCAGCCACTCACCATGTTGCATCTGTTTCTCTCCAGCATTTCTCTTTTTCCTGTCTGATGGTTGCTCATCTGCAGCACATAATGGCAGCAATGCTTTTACAGAGCTTTGCAAACTTTGTCTCAAAGTTCTCAAAGAATCAGCCTCAGTTTGTTTCCAGCCATGACTTTCAAACAGCAAGAGCTCCAGTGCTCTCATTTGTCATTGTCTCTGACATAGAGAGCCACAGTCGGAGGCAGGACAATAATCAAACCTGCAAGAGTGGCATCCCAGACATACTACAAAGAAGTTGGTCATTATGACACACTACACAAGACAGAATTATCAGTTTTTGTGGCCAATAGGTCCTGAAACCATATTGTAAGGTGGTATCAGGGCATAATCTTGAAAAAATCATGTAGTCTGACCCAGCATTAAGTTCTGTCTTTATTCAGCCTGTCTGTTGATGAGTTAGTTTTAGATGGTGTGTACGACAAGCATTTGTCAGTAACCAAATGACTGACATCACTCTGCCTTTGTCCGGATATACCTGCAGTCCATGGTTATAGCCTCTAAAGATGCCACAGAGAGGAAACAGATTTTCTCTCTTTAACATTATCATGATGTTCCCTTTTTGGCAAAATGTGACTTGAAATAGTACTGTGACAGAGTCAATGTACTGTTATGGACAAGACAAATATCAGACATTGCTGGACTTTCTGCCATAAAGTTGTGGATTATCCAGGAAGGACCTGTTGTTGTTGGTCTCTAAGACAAACTACACAAGATATAATATATTATTACCTCAGCCAATAAGGTTATGTTTTCGGGTGAGTTTGTTTGTCCGTCCGTCTGTCCGTCCGTCCGTCTGTGAACAAAATAACTCAAAAAGTAATGGATGGATTTTGATGTAATTTTCAGGAAATGTTCAACATGGGAAAAGGAAGAACTGATTCAATTTAGGTGTTGATCCAGATCAGCGTCTGGCTGCCATGACGAAAAATGGGATTTTTGTGAATAACTACTGAACTAAAATAGATATCACTAGAAAAGCACTCGGAGAGCGCAGACCTCTGCCAGCGCCACAGTCCTCACCCATATTGTCCTACCTTTATTTCATCGAAATATTTAGATTCCTTGACCATGAAAACATACATTAGCAACTGGATTCATAATGATATCTATTTTAGTTCAGTAGTTATTCACAAAAATCACATTTTTTGTCATGCCGGCCAGACACTGATTCGGACCAACACCAAAATCGAATCAGTTCTTCCTTTTCCCATGCTGATCATTTCCTGAGAATTTCATCAAAGTCCATCCATAACTTTTTGAATTATTTTGTTCACAGACGGACAGACGGATGGACGGACAGATTAACAAACTCTCCCGAAAACATAACTTCCTTGGCAGAGGTAATTATGAATCCAGTTGCTAATGGTATGTTTTCATGGTCAAGGAATCTAAATATTTTGATGAAATAAAGGTAGGACTAATATTTATGGTGAAAATCACAATATGGGTGAGGACTGTGGTGCTGGCGGAGGTCTGGTTCCAAAACCCTACACCTCAGGGCATAATTGTGCATAACTCATGTTGTCTGACCCCAGAATTGAGTGTTGCCTCGACTTGACATCTCTCTGTTGATTCAAAGTTAGTTTTAAATGTGTTTACCACTGGCTAAACTCAAAAGACCTCTTTTGTGACCCAACAAGTGATATTTTTTAGGGGGGCACCAGCCAATATATTTAGCTGTTGCTCATTTCACAAATGGACAGTCCTAATAAGGTGTACCTCATTTTAAAAGTGTCTAATCAGGCTCTCTAATAATATAAAATGCAATCCCAAGTGATGCTATTAAAGGGTAGAAAAAAATGACAGAAATAATATTTCCAAGCTTTTTTAGGAGTATAGATACTACACAGTGGCCTGTTATATAAACAGACCCTAATTATGCACACCTCTTCACTTCTGTGTAATCAAAACAGAAAAGTAATAAATTTGTAATCTTGTTTCTAATCAGGCAAGTGTGTTTTTCCTGTCAGAGGTAGGACTTTCACTTGCAGTGTTCTCTGACTTATTCCGATGTGTCCTTCAGGACACCTGTCTTCCACAGGAGCTCTCCAGAGAGGCCGTTTCAGTTTTGAGCATCTGAGTGTGGACAATTTTGATAACTGAAGTGGCTAAACCACAGGCTATGAAAAAATGTGAAGTTGTTTTGTTGGAAACTATTGCTTACTCATGTTTGTTCCTGTTTAAGCAAGAGTAATTTGAAGGTTGCTGATCTCAAAACCATTGGAGCAGAGAACTTTTACACTGCATGGAGGTCTTGCTATTAAATTCGAAACCTTCACTTGCACTAAAGGATGAACTAGAGCCGAAATACTGCATAAACCTAAGTCACGTTGTAATATTTCTATTCTACTGTGATATTTGTTGTGATTTTGTCTTGCCATAAATAATAAAATGGAATCTAGAGAAGAAAATGCATACTTTATTTTTTTTAAACAATGTTTATCGTGGTTTTTTTAAAACAAGACATGAACGATTATACAAATGACAAATATACATTAATCAAACAAAGAATGTAATCCCCCAAAGAAACAGGTTAAAACAAATGGAAAAATAAATGAAATACATATACAAATAACTAAAAATGACAATGATAATAATGAAATAACATAATAAATTTTAAACATGCAGCACCATTCTCAAAATTAATTGGCTTTGTAACATCCGAGAAACTCAATTAAAAGTGACCATATTTCTTGAAAATCTCCCCCCTTTCCCCTGACAATGTACGTAAGCTGTTCACTACAATGCATGATGCCATCTCCTCCGCCCACACATGCAGCGAGGGCACCTCTGTTTTCTTCCAATATAAAGATATTGACCTTCTGGCCTGCAGAAGTCCAAAGTCAATGAGTTTTAATTGTCTTGAAGTGAAAGTACACACTTTTGGTTGGAAAGGCACACTCACTTTGTGCATGCTTTAATTTTAATGTGAAGTAAAAAATTGTACTGTTATTTATTTCCTCTTTTGGGTCTTAATATATATTTTTATTCCAATTATATTTCACCATATGAGAAGCCAGTGGGTATATTATAGGGTTCAGCTCTAAAGTTTTGATCAAGTGTTCTGTTGTCAATGGAATTAAAACTAACTAACTAATAATAATAGACAGTCTAGCCTTGATTTTTGTTGACAGAAAATATTTCATATAAAGTTTTGATACTTACAAGTATAAATTTGTGAGCTTAAACATCTGTATTATGGTCTTCAACTGATGGCCATATGAGAAATATTAGATAAAAACAGTGTTTGCTATGGGGGAAACAAAGCTCTTACTACGGTGTTTAACATCTTAAAACATAGTTTGTGTTAAGAATGGTACAAACCTGAAATCCATTAAAACTGGGACATTGTGTAAAATGTAAAAAAAAATAAAATAAAATGCAGTAACTTGCCTCTTGAGGATGCTTCTTTTATAGCCAATCATGTAACTCACCAGTTTCCAATTTACCCATTAAATGTTCCAAACAGATGAATTGTGAGCATTCCTCAGTTTTTCTGGAGTGTGTTGCAGGCACCAAATTAAAAATGAGTTAATGTTGCCGGCAAATTTACATTTTACCCTGTGTCCTAACTTCATTGGAATAGGAGCAGGGTTTTGTAAAAACCATGTAGTTGTCTTAATGACATTTGTCAGAAGTGTCATCTGATGGTAGTGTGATGTGTCCTTTTCGACTGATTTTATGGATCATATCCAACTTAAAGATTTAATTCTGAACATGTGGAAACTTGCCGATTTTGCAATGTCAAAAAAAATCCTTTAAAAATACTGGATCTGCATTCAGGTCTGGATTAAAGATGTAGTCGGCGATCTTCTAATCTTCTAATCTAATGCAGTATTTGTTAAATTCACATTATTTCTCCTCTCCACCTACAAGATGTCCCCACTGACAGCATGTTGAAAAAAAAAAAAAAAGTCCGGTTTCAATACACAGCCTTGGCTCTGAATTTCAGCAGGTAAATACTGTGGCTCGGGCCGAGTCACCAATACAGGGTACACCCCCCCAACATCCAGGGGGCAATCATACTCATGCGCAGATCAGACAGAAAGTAGTAGGTTGAGCGTCTTGTTAGCGTGACAGATACTATAGGTGCAGTAGCAATGGCTAAAAAACAGCCCCAAAGAAAAAGGTCAGAAGTGAAAAGTGAAACGAAGGGCTATGACCATGAAGAGCGAAGATCAACATTGGTGTTGCTTTCAATGGTGGAGGGAACTCCGCCAATTGAAAGACCTGAAAATGGACGCGGATGTCGCCGTCTTTCTGCTGGATAGATAAGCAACATTAGCTTTGTGGTGCTTCACATAACAGTAACAGCTGTCAGGCATTCATCTTATTGTCTAATCTGCCAGAATGTACTGTTGTTGTGATGTTATCAATATTGTCAGTCGAGTTGTCTGGCGAGTCGGGGTTACCTTAGTTGGTCAGCTATGCAGTTTCTCGGCCGTTTCAAGACAATGGCATCAGCTTTCGGGGGTGGAGCCAGGGGTGAGGTGTGAAGGGAGAGGCGGGTCTAAATTTGTTGATAAACAACCTCTCCACTCGTTTTCTCCCACATCGCTGACTACACCTTTAACTGAAGATTTTATGAAAGTCCATTCCTAGGTTTTTAAATTATTTTGTTCACAAACAAATTAACAAACAAACTGATACGGGCAAAACGTAATCTCTTTGGCAGAAGTATCTAGCTCTGCTTTGATTACAACATGGACCTTCACCACTGAAATAAAAATTCCCTCCAATCACACTTGTACAACAATCCCTCTTTTCTCAACCTCACTTACCATATTCTCAGGACATTTTATTCTACTTTTCTGTATTTGTCTGAACACTAAGAGGATTTTTCTGCTCCCCTAAACTTGATAAACATCGTGTCCTCTAATGTACTTTCACTCTCCTTTTCATTTTTTCAGTGCTGGGGTTATTTCCTGAGCTCTGCCAGTGTCGAGACCTGGAGCTGGACTGTGATGGTGCACAGCTTGAAGACATCCCCGTTGTTGCTGTGAATGTTACAATGATGTGAGTAGAAAGTAAACCTTTATTCTTTTTAGTACTTTACGGTTCAAGTAAGCCACGGGAGGCCTTCGCACTGACTGAGAAATGAAGCAAAAATAAAAGTTATTTTCAACCTTTCTACTTTGCAGCCTAATCAGTCAGCGACTCCCCTGTGGACCAAATATAAAATGATTTCCTTTGGAGTGAAGGTGACTAATGCAGCCTATGTTCACAATTAGCAGGATCTGTGGTATGTATTAGGGGTGTAACGGTACACAAAAATGACTGTTAATGCATCTTGGTTTTGTTCATTCTTTGATACAGTACTGGTTTTTAGTATGAACAGCATAAAACCATTTGCTTGTTTAGCACGTTTATTAAACCAAAAATTTGTCACTATACAAACTTTAAACCAAAATATATTTACTGTGCTGCTTGGTAATACTAATAAGTTAGATAAAATAAATAAACAACAAATGTATGAAATTAAAAATAATGAGTTTCTTTTTAATTCCTGGCTTAAATGTGAACGACTGGGTACTTTATACCGGGGCTCAATCACCTTTAGCATGTATTTAAAAAAAAGCATTTTCCACAACTGAATATGGTCTTAGATCCGATGCTATAAAAACGTAGATGGATGCTGTTATCGCTTTGGCCAGATCTAAACTGTCTGAAAGAGGCTGCTTGAATGCAGATGCCAGTTGAATTTGCAGTATAGTGTCTTTTTTCCTTACCGTGGAAATCTTTACACTTGAGTGGTGCCGTTTCAGGTGAGCTGGCATGTTTGACATGCTGCCGGAAAATACCCAACCTCAGTTGAACAGTATCGGCACAACGCCTTCATTTTATCCACCTGTCTTTCTTCGTTGCAATATTTCACCAGGAAGTGTTCCCAAACAGGAGATCTCAGCGACGGGGGAGGGTCTTCAAGTCCGCAGCAGTATCCATTATGCACAATTCAGACACAAGCTTTTGTGGTTACGGAAGCTCTTTGATATTCGTCTTCGGATTGGCTCGCCATGAGACGTCACGTCCACATGATATGCACATGATCGCAAGAGCACGAATCACAGACGAGTTTCCTCATGATTATTAAAAAGCCTTCCCTAACCACGCCAATCATAGACGAGTACCCCCGTGAATATTAAAGAGCCATATGCAGCGGCAAGCGTAAACTTACTGTACTCCTTTGAGTACAGCACTGTACCAAACCGAACGTCCTTTTCGAGCAGTTCGGTACGGATACATGTACCGTTACACCCCCAGTATGTATGCATGTGAGTGGGTTCATTATGTGCTTTGAGGATCTAGAGTCATACCCTTCGATTAGAGTTATTGTGGAAAAAGTGAAAAATGCTGTTTCTTGCAGGGCCAGCAAACATTTTAGGATTCCTGGGTCCACGTCAGGTGCTGGATCCCCACCAAAACTGAATGAATTCCTCCCTGTGCCATGACCAACATCCCTGAAAATTCCATGAAAATCATTGTGAACTTGTTGAGTTTTAGCAAAAATGTGGGAAAATGCCCTGTCTCTGTTTGTTAACAAATTGCTTAAAGGAACACTACACCCAAACAACGATTTGGCCTCATTTTCTACTCACCCTCATGCTGAGCAACACTCTGGAGCACTTTTTTGATGTCTCAAATGCAGCTGGAGGTCGAGATTTTGCTGAACAGCGTCCATCTAACAGGGGACCCGGCGGTCAGAAAAAAGGTCAAAGTACAAAAATGCCTATTTTCCTCCATACTGCTTCGCTGTAATCCAAGTGTCCTGGTAGAGCGTCCAGTGATTGGAAGCGAGGTCATTTAGTACATTTTTGACTAAACAATGCTATAGCGTACTTCGCAGTGCCGTCTTGCTCTGCACTGTAAGCACAGACCAATCACGGCTTGTGCAGACTTCGTGAAGTGCACTAAGCTATAGCATGAGGTGAAAAATGACCTTGTTGTTATCCTTTAAAGAAAACACTGGCTCTTCATCTGGATCACCACCCAATCTAATCACCTTTTCCATGTGCCATGACCAACAGTTGAGTTATTCTGCTCATCAACCAACAAACAAAGAAAACCAGCAAAATAACTCCAAACCACAATCTTCTTGGGGGAAATATGTAATCTGACACAAATGTGAGAAGTTTTTGGTACAGTTAAACAAATTTGACTCAAATATTTCTGAACTTCTAGAGGTCTGAAAAAGTCTGTTTAGGGGAAGAAGGAAAATGTAAAAATAATAATCATATTTTGATCTTCAAAAACATATTTAATGGTCTGCCAGCATTGATTTCAAACACAAGTGTACTGTTTTATTGAAGTAAGCATACAGAACTGTCAGTATGAGTGCAACAAGGTGTTTTCAATGGGTGTGATGACATGTCTTTTTTTAGCTGAATGATGAGACATGTCCAGAAGGACTTGGGTGGAGGACCAAAGGGTGGCTGATTCAAGTCACGACTGAACCATGTTCATGTTTTGGTAGCTGGGGAGGTGCCAGCTGACTTCCTGGGAACTGTCGAAGTGCCCTTCTCTCCTCTTCTTCTTCTTCTTCTTCTTCGTCTTCTTCTTCTTCCTCTTCGTCTTCTTCTTCTTCTGCTTCTGCTTCTGGTTATGTATAGCCTCACCACACAGCTCTGATAATACTTCACTGTAGCAGCTGTACTGTTAATATTTGGGACAGCTGCTTTCCAGGACTTGAAGCTTTTTGTGGACTCTTTGGACGTCTTTTTGAATGAACAGCTTATGAGAGACTGCAGAAGTGTGCCACATTTTGGGGGGTATTAATCCCACTCTTGAGGAAATCCCACACACATACACGCAGATGGTGTTTGTCAAGCTGAAACTATTGATTAACGTCAAATATTTGTGCAGTTTAGACAGTCTGTCAAATCCAATTAATCCAGCAGAAAGGTTAGAAAGTTACAATATTAGAGTTTTCCAACACAAGACCCAATCTGTTTCTTTTAATTAATGTTTACCAGTGACTTCAGTGTTCATTCTCTGACTCCCCTGAAAGGAGACCTGAATCATCTCTTACTTTTCCATGATATTATGACAGTTGTTAAGACCTCCAGAATCAACCATTTCAATGAGCTCGGTGTTTTAAATGATGTTATGTAAGCAGATGATCCATTTAAACACACCTTAATCCTCTAAATGCATAAAAAACTGTCTGTCTGAGATAATGAAGAAGGATTAAAAACAACAGATGGCCATAGAGTACTTAGATCACAGGTTGGATTATACGGTAAATGTCACAATAAAAGGCTCTTGTTTTTCATGACAACTTCTTGTAAGTTTTGAAAAAGTGTTCTCTTTGTACTGCTCTGAACTGTTTTTATAAAGTTATAGAGCTCTAATTTCATAGACCAGGTGCAGGGCATTTTGTGATTTTCATGCATGGCACAGCCCGGCACAGCAAGGCGCCTCTGTCCCTCCCACCTGAGCAAGTAGCAGAGAGGGAGGAGAGAAGGCTTGAGTGGGTTTAGCACAGCCGAGTGTAATCTTTACCAATCAAATGAACGCCTCTCCTTGCCTGCGAGACCAAACTGGCTGCACACAGCAGTGCGCCAGATAAAGTTACCCCTGCACAGGGTGCGTCAGGCTCCATCATCCAGGAAATTAGGGCCCATAGTCTGACTGTTCTGAGTCATGGTGAAGTTTTATCATGTATTAAAGTCTGGTCACTTTTGTTGTTATTAAAGAGGAATCAGTATGCATTGATATTTTATTCAAAGGGCCCAGAATGTGAAATTCTGCTGGCATGGGGCTCTTAACAAACAAAACAACTACAGATGAGTGGGTTGGACTTTTGGACATCTTACCAATAGAAGCTCTGCATTTCCAAAGCCAGAAATCCTCAATAAAAGAAAAACTTGGAAAATATTAAATGATTTACCCCCATACTGTGAGAGCACATCTATATTCTGTGAGGGCCACAATAAGACACAAGAGCAGGTTTTAGATTTTTTCTTTTTATATTATTTTATAATAATCCTTTTACTTTTATAGTCTGATGCTCCATAAACATTGATCATGTGAGGATACTTTAATGCATTGAGCTGTTGCCATGTGATTAACTGACATTGAAACATGATACAAATGTTAGTCATGGTGTTGAAATCATAACCCAGATTCTCTCTGCTGTTTAATGAAGAATCATGTAAGAAATTGATTATATGCTATGCATTGAGTTTTTTGTCATTATAAACCCTATGTTTTTTTTCCACAGGTCCCTACAAAGAAACCATCTGCAGACCTTGAAGGCAAACATCTTCTATAGGTACCAGAGCCTACAGAAACTGTGAGTAACCCGTGAAACAAAGGCTGAATCTAACATGGCATGATTTACATATTGATATATGTCCATGTTCTTAGAAGTCCTCTTGTTTCACTTGACATTGATCTCATTAGTTTTGCTTCTTCTGAATAGAGTCTATGTAAGAAAAAGAGTCATTAACATGCAGGAGAGGTCGTGTGATTCATTCTCCCTCATGACACCATGGCGCACAGATGATAATCCTCCTTTGAGTAAAGGTTACTACAGAGGATATTTTAAACTACAAAGCAGGAAAATTCATGGCAGGGGAGACTTCAGGGAAGCACTGACAGAGGCCATTGTTCTTTTCTGCAAATGGATTCATCTACTGCCGACCTGGTTGTTATCTGCAGTACACAGAGAACAGAAATGTTCATGTCAGATCTCAGTATCTGCTCAGGAGGTAAAATATTCAGGCAATGAATGTAAAGCTAAAATGAATTTACTGACAGTTATATACCTGTGGATTAAACAGGGAGAGGTCTGATTTAGTTTGCAGCAAAAGAACAAGGTTTTCCAAGGAACTGAAATAGATATCAGAAAGTGTTAGAAAGTTACAATATATTAGAGTTTCTCAACACAAGACCCAATCTGTTTTTTAATTAATGTTTACCAGTGACTTCTTCTGCTTCTGGTTATGTATAGCCTCACACACACAGCTCTGATAATACTTCTATACTCCTATTACTATATATACTGTATAATAATGTTTATTATTACATTTTTGTACATTTGTGCATATTCCTCCTTGTGCTTGATTGATACCCCAACTGTCCAGGGACATTTACATGGTTGATTTTGTCTTTTCCACTTCACCAAATTTTTGAACCAACTTGATATTTACACATCTAATTTTACAGACCAGGTGCAGGGCATTTTGTGATTTTCATGCATGGCACAGTCTGCACAGCAGCAGCACTTCTGTCCTCCTCCCACTCCGAGCAAGTAGCAGAGAGGGGAGGAGGAGAAGGCTTGAGGGTTTAGCACAATGGTAGATATGAAAAAACATTTCAGACTGGGCTTGCCAATCCAAGCCAAAAGGGTGAAAAACATACAAAATAATGATAGGACAAGTTGTTCCAGGCAGCCATGAGTCACCTTAAGTGAAGAAGAATGGGAAGTCCTCATGCTGCAGATGCATTGTCTTGCACTTTAAGTATTTTTTTTTCTACAGAGGAGACTTGGCAAACATTAGAACAGCATCTAAAAAGAAAAACAAAGAGATTACAGAAGTAACCTGTAATATTTCTGTTTTACCTTCTGAAAAAAGTAAGTTGGATCACTATTGCATGAAAAAATGAGAAACAACTGACTCTTTAGTTTGTTGTGAAATCAGCGCAATGTATGTCTACCCTGAATGCTTTGACTAAACCAGCTCTCTGTAGCATGGATCATCAAGTACATTTCAAGGCTCAGATATTTTTCTTTGCAGACTTTGTGAGGCCCAGATTTTAAATGAAATAAAACAATATAAAGATTGTGGTCTGATTGGCATTTTGGTTTTGATATGTTATTTTTTAAAAGAAATTTAACTGAAGTGAAATCATCCCTGTCAACAAAAATACTTTAGTTTCCTATTTTTTAAGCTTTCATGTTGCCCATCACTAATTTTGACACTATTATACTTTATTTGTTTTTTATTTGGTGGTGGCCATTATCACTCTTACTAATTAACAGATTTTGCTCCAGATTTAGTTAGTTCTTAATTTCCATCTGTAGTGCTTGGTTAAATATTTTTAATAATGTCTGAATAGGTGGAAATTTTGTAAAACTTGATATCATTCATTGCAAACCTGATTTTGTCTCAACTTATGGTTGCTTTGATCGCAACCAGGATCTGATGAAATAACTTGAAACACTCCTGTTTGCTGAATTTGATAACATTCTGGGGAGGCATGATGAGTTGCAGAGGGCTTGATGTGGCCCTAGGGCTGCCAATTGATGATCTCTGCTATAAACCCTATGTTTTTTTTTTTTTTCCCACAGGTCCCTACAAAAGAAACATCTGCAGATTCCCATGCAAGAGCCTTTTTTACAAGACAGGCAGCAGCACAGTTAACAAACTTTCAGTAACAACAGCACCACGTACAGATACACGTAACAATTTTAACACTCAAAATACAATGAAAAACGATATATAACAGTTAATTGACAAGACAGAAGATTATAAGAAACATAATAATCAGCCAAAACATCTGCAGCCAGAAGCTTCAGTCTCCAAATCATTTAACATTCTTCAAAAAGTGTCTATTGAAACCAGCTCATTAGTTTCAGCTTATTCCAAGAAAAGGGAGCAACAACTTTGAAAGCCTTTTTCTAACTGCTTGGTTCAAACCTTTGGAACAGACAAGAGGAGATTCTGAGACTGAAGATTATAAGATCCTGAACCCCATGACTGGTGAAGGTCATAAGTCTGTAACGCTGAAGGCATAAAACTGAATAATAGATGTGATGATCCTTGATTTTTATGTCTGCAAGAGAGTGTACACAATCATTGGTGTTAAAGAAAACCTGCCAGTTTACATAAGCACATCTATTCCACTTCTGTTCTCAGTCTGTATGACATGCTCTGTTGGTGCATGTTGTCAATGACAGCATTAATTCTACGGCCCATGCACTGCAAAGGAAATGTTTAGAAATATACATTATTAAATCGGTAACAGGGATAAATCTTGAAGAGCTCAGGCAAACCTGAACCCATCATAGTTGTATTTCTTGTGCTACTACTGAAAAGTAAAAAACAAACTCGTGTTACTACCAGTCAAAGCAACATCACAGGCCTCAGCAGTCTGCTGATTCCATAGCTGGTTTAGTTCAGATAGCCTGGTCTCATAACTTTTTCCATCACTGTAGAGAATTGAAAGCCCCTCTTGTTCGTGCCCTGGAATACAAGTTTGTAATTTTGTGGGTCTCTGTAAGTGTGACCAACTTTTGCCAAATACACTCATCCCCCCAACTGCTGACAAGGCATCAGAGGGTCTCTCTGCTTCAAGTTGATAAACCGCTCATATTGTTGCCAGATTAAACAGCCTACGCAACAACCATATGGGCAGCATTTGTTTACTCATTCATCAGAGGATGGGGCCTGTGGTGCTTTGGGGTAAAGATAGCACTGTATTGGTGTGCTTTGGTTGGCTTTGTGATATATCACAGTGTGAAAAAAAAGAGACCCAAGAGTGAAAAATGGAAAATTCATCCATCATCTGACACCAAATGAAGAAAGCAAGCTAACTGTGGGAGAGCAGCCCCAACAAACTTAAAGTTCAGCCTCCTGTTCAAAAGGATAAAAACAGCTTAAATATAGTCTGTACAATTACATTTAAGGTAATTATTAATACAAACAGTAGTAAAGTTGTTTAAAAGTGAAAGGCATTGAACAAAGTAAGATGAACTCCTGTATGTACAAAAGACAGTTTGAGGTTGATCAAGCTTCACCTACATAATATGAAGCAGTACAATGATCAGACTTAAACATAATTAAGAGTATATTAGATTAATGTCTTCAAAAAGGGCATTTGAATACAATATAAGGGAGGGTACATATTGACAAAACAAACTTTGCAAGAAGAACAAATATTAAAGGAACAGTTTCTGGATTTTTTTATAAAACTTTGTATGTGTCAGGCATGAGAAGGAGGAACATGGCAACAGCCCAAACACTAGCTACAGTGAGCAGGTATGGAAGCTGGGGCTGTACATTACTGTACTTGAATGTTGAACAATTCAAAATGATTTATGTAGAATCATAAGAATTTTATGTGAAATTATTATAAAATAATAATAATAAATTTCATTTGTATAGCACTTTTAAAAACTTTGGTTTACAAAGTGCTTTGCCAGCAGGCAGGAACAAAAGATAAAATACCAGAGTTTAACTAAATGGATGAAAGAACAACCAGAAAAGGCTAATTAAAATCAAATAACATTTAGTACATACACAAATGGCAAAATGAAACTGAGAAAGTTCCACAACACATAAATAACTTATAGCCCCAAAATTAGGCACAATAGTCCAGGCCCAATCTCTAAACATGGACACAGAGGAGGCCCTGACCTCATGGGGCCTGAGACACAACACACCAGGATACAGAAACACACAAGAGGCTGAATGACCCAAGTGCAACCTGTATCCTTATGATGCAAACTAACATGCTATGTCCAGCCCCCATGACTCAAAGGCCACCTCCATGGTCTCAGATGAGACCATGAGGACCAAAGTAAGCTAAAAATAAGACAATATAAAAAGACAATAATAAAATGGTAGACTAGAGATTATGAAGAAGAGATAGAACTGTAACACATTGAGCTTAAAAGTTATCTATAAAAAAGATTAAAAATATGACGCAAGAAGAAGCAAAGGTAAAACAATCTGTATTAAAAGTAGATACAGACACCAGTCTGTTAACATGGCAAATAAGAAGTCAATAAAAGATGAAGGAGCTAAAATGATGAGAGCAATACCAACAAATAGAGGGCTAAGAAAGAGTAAAACATGGATAAAAGGAAAAAGAGACTAAAACACAGAGAACGAAAGAAGATACAAGACTAAAAAGACAAAAACGAAGAAAATAAGCAACAAATACTGTGCTGAGTGATTATGTTTGATACTAAGCACATTATCAACAACTTTATTTTTTACTCCTAATCTGCTTTGTTAATTGCATGGCTTAGCCAACTTTCCCCTTTACCTGAAGTTAGTTGATCAAAATATGGTCTTACAATTTTGTTGAGTACACTTCTATCACTGTGTGTAGATCAGCTAACGTAACTAATGATCAGAGAAGATCCTGCTGCCCTAGCCCAGTCATTTTGATAAGTTTGTTTTCGATTCACCTCAGCAATATGCATTTGAAGAGCTCTTTTCCAAAATGCTATAAATCCATTTTCTTTTAGCAAAAAATTTACCTAGACCCACCATTGGGTTGGCTGGGGAACTGAACTTTGAAATACAGTTTAAACGGGGATATATAGCTTTCTGGCATTAAATACTGATAGGGCAGGTAGTACAGTAGGTACTGAAAAGAATAGCACTGAGTAATATAGATTTTTTTTAAATTTTGACTTTTATCGCATTTTGGAAAAGAACTCTTCATTTTTAATAGGTATATTAAGTATTAAAACTATGGCTTGAGACTTTTTTTTAAGTAAATCAATAAATAAACAACCTATTAAGGTGAATGCTTACTGTAAAGATGACCTTTCTGTCCAGCCCAGGCAAGTGGCAGGTGGGGAGTTTGACCGGGGTGGTATACTTATCGAACAATAACTGGTGTCTTAAAAGGGAGCTCAGGGGGGATAGAAACCTCTCATGGAGCAGAAGGACAAAAGCTCGCTTGATCTTGATTTTCAGTATCAATACAGACCATGGCTCTCAATCCCACTGACTTTTTGGGTTTGAGCAGGTGGTGGCTGAAAAACTATAAGAGTTATGGCTTGTGGTAGCCAAGCATTTATTCCAACATTACTTTTTAAACCTTCACTATAAGCTCTTCTTATAATAGTTCACCCATGAGGGAACATGCTCTGGGTAAGACTGCAGTGAGACAGGTTAGTTTTACCCGACTGATGGTGCTAAGACAGAATCCCCTTATCATAGGGCTGCTGGTTCTTGGTTGGCCTAAGTAACTGGCCTCAGTAGCTGAGTAGAGCCAGTTGTGATGAGGCTATGGCACCAGATAATAGTCAGCGATCTCTAATTTTTCGCTGCATGTTTGTGGATAACCTGGTACTTTTTCACTCATAGTTTCAAGAACTGTGGATCTGGTCTGTACAAGTATAAACCTTGATCACAGCAGCCTCTGATGCTGAATAACCCTACGTGATTTTCTCAGTCACTCTTTTCATCCACTTTGACGTACACACCTGTATCTACAGGTTTCTCTGGTCCTCCAGTTCTCATCCATACCTGTTGATTCTCCGACTACGTTTACACGGACACTCCTGACTTAAAAACCCAAAGATTTGTCCTTTGCGTTTTCAAATTCTTCTGCGTTCAGACGACGCTGGAGACGAGTGAATCCGCTGTAGTGTGCATGCCGGTTCAGTATATGGCAGTGTAGGCCTGCAGAGAGGCATCACTGCTCCAAAACACGTACGAACAAGAAAAACTTTTCACAAAAAACAATGGCAAATAGACGCACAGAGACACAGGAGTTTCTTTTCTGGACAACAATCAGTTCGGACAACAAATCTGTCTGGATAGTTTTGTCTGGATAACAAACCGAGCACAGTAAGAGGCTCACACGTTACTCGGCAGACGGCTGAAGCTGTTGTTGTTCCTGGTATGCGCGCGCAGCCTTCATCTGAAAGAGTACTGCGCATGCGGTGACGTCAGCAGTTCACCCTGAAACACGGATTTACACGGAGCTGCATGGAGAGCGTTTTGGAAACTTTCCACCCTGAAGTTTCAAAAGTTACCGTTTTCAATGCGTTTCAGTGTAAACACAAGGCCAAAACGCAATGAAAACTTATCGGATTTGACCGTTTTAGGTGCCGTGTAAATGCAGCCTGCATCTACAGAAGTCTATCCTGCTGGTGGAAGAACACTTTGATTATGCTGTGTGCTAAAGTAGTTCCTAAACAGAGTGGCAGCTTGGTCTTGTAAAAGTTATAGTAAATGTGCTTAATCAACTTCCAGTGATTCTGTGGTTTATTTTCACATAAAAGTCTTGAAAGCATGCAGAGGTCTTCGTCCCATCTCCAGAAACATTAAGTCCTGCTTTCCTTGCCATGTGAACTCTTTCCTTGTTGCTAGTGTCTGGGCTATTACCATATACCTCCTCATACAAGCCCACTTTAAATATCCCAAACAATTCCTTTAAAAAGAAGTTTTAATTCTGTCAAATCAAAACTTTGAAAATTTTAGTCACTTCCTCAGTCAGTATTTCCTGCCTAATGCTCTTTTTTCCTGTTTCTCTTATAGATATCTTCAGCACAACAAAATCCGAGATGTGAGTCCTGATGCATTCAGAGGGCTGTACAATCTAACGAGACTGTGAGTCCAACTTTTGTTGTACCACACTTTTCATTTGGGAGAGAGAGACACAGCAGACACATAGGCCGTTTATTTATTGTGTATACAAAACAAATATAAATAAGAGGTAAGCTTGAAGTTGCTGACTCACTCCTGTCTAAAAATCACTGTCCGTGACTCAACTGATAAGAAAATAGCCGCTTCCTATTCAGGCAGCAGGGCTTTGATAGCTGGCTTCTCTCTCTACTGTTGGCTCATTTTGTTGAAAGTTTTGTGCCAAGCCATAATGGACAAGAAAAGAAAATGTGTGATGTTTCTGTAGTACCACACAACCCTTCCTTGATGACAATGTATTAAGTTGATTAAACCAGTCGTTTCCAGTTCCTTTCTTTTGTTTCCTCAATAGAAATCAATATTTTTGGTGCTGTTCCAAAGCTCACACAAAGTCACTTTAAGGGTAAAGTTAATATAAGAGGACCAAAACAAGAAGGAGGAAACACATTGGCTCATTTCGTACAAGACTAAAAGAGAAGAATGAAGTCCAGAGTCTCAATTTTAAGGTCTTGAAAAGAAAATTGTTCACATTAAATAACATTTTACAAAGAAAGCTAACAGGGGCATACAAAGTGCATAGCTCTTTACATTAATCCTACCTCTAGTAAAAAGGCAATCACAGTACAGAATTTTGGATTGGCTCCTGAGGTAGTTTGTCAAAATTATAGGGCTTTCCCACTGTGTGGTATCAGCTCAACTTTACTTGGTTGTTTTGGTTTTCCAACAGGGATCTTGCTCAGGACAGTTTTTCTTAACACCTCCAGGGATGTTCCAAGCAAGCAAAGCCAAGTTAAACTTGATGTGGCAACATTGCTGCCTGCTGAATAGTCAGACTATTGCCACGAGTCATGGATATCTGACATTAACATGAAATGCAATGCTGTATGACTTCCCAATCTCTCCTCTACTGTGCATAGTGTGTTTTTTACTGCTTGCAACACCTTTTAGAATTTTGTCTTAACTATTCCTCAACAAAGCCCTTGTGTGTGGAACTATTTTGTGACGCAACAACATATGGGCCATGTAGCTTTCTGCCAGCAACTCCAAGTTCCAAACCGATATTAAGCCAACTTCCTGGATATTACGAAGGTGGGTCGCTGCTGCATATATCCCAGACGTAAAAACAGGCCAATCAGATGGTCACAGTACCAATTACACTAGCAGGACGTAGACATTCGCCAACTTTGGCTTGTTTATTTATTTATATTTGGACATCAGGACTCACCCCTTTGCAGTGACAGAAGATCATGTTTGCTGTGCCCATTTTACCCATCAGGACAATGACACAAATGCAGTTAGAAGGCTTTTAGAATTTAAAGAGTCTCACCAGGTAACTTGTAATCTGTCCTACTCCTCAGTTAACACAACAGATTTTCAGTTCCTCTTTCTGCCTGTGTCTCCATCTGCATAAGTTATTCCTCTGTGAAATGTGGTTCTTATGCCTATGTCGCACATTCCCGTTTCTCATGGCGATTGTGCAAGACTGTACACGGTTGACGAGGCTGGCGTGATCGCTATCATACGGGATGAAATGACTGTCTCAGCCCTGGACACACCCGGTAAATACACCGTCAGTAGCGCTTTTACAGCACTTCGTTCGTTCTGCTCCAGCAAGGTTAATACAGCAATATGACGAGGACTCCTTGAATTTCCATCCCGCTGACACAATGTCAGCCCCGCTCAAGCTCAGTTCGCGTCAGGTAAGCCCTGACTGAGCCCCGTCGCTTGCGCTGTCTTGAACGGGACACAGTCAGGGCACAAACTGATACATCCTTGTCAGTCGTCCTCATAAAGCTATCAGGATTGAGCCACGATCAGCCCGACTGAGCTCCATGCCACGCTAATACCGTTCGCATTAGGACTTCAATAGGCTTCCATCCCGCAATACTGAGAGCGGCGATTCTCCACGACAGTTTTGATCAGTTCAAAACTGTCGTTTTAACTGAGAAGGCTGATCCAGACCAAGTAGCGCATGCACCACGACCAAAGCATGTTTTTATCAGGATTATGACCATCGTGCACAATCGCCATGAGAAACGGGAATGTGTGACTGGGGCTTTAGAGATATCCTGTCATATCCACAATACCCAATTCCACTTTTGATGAATTAGTGATGCCGTGAAGCTAAATTACACAGCTGATGGTGTGCGCATACATAACCCTGTTGCCTCAAGCAATACTGGCCATCGCCCGGTGCTTTAGGGTAGCTACTCATGATGTGCTCCAGAGTCCCAGCCTTGGAGCACTGGGGGGCATGAAGGTGTTTCTGGTATGCCCCATGAGAGGTTGGATGGGCCAGGAAGAACATCATAAACATCTGGTTTAGGAAAATAATCCTTTGTGGATTCTCAATGTTCTTTCAAAGAACTCCCCTCACTGTCCAGCCACCCTGCTGCTGCATGGCCACTGTTCTGCTGGTTCACTCTTCTTTTACTGAAGTGCAATCCTCTGCCAAAACCAGCTTCTGTTTCTGTTTCCCTCTGTCTGAGTCATATCTAATAGTTGTTTGGCTCCAGAGTCCGGCTTTGCCCTGAGCCAAACTCCCCGGGATGGTCTTGTCTGCCCTCCATCTGTCAGTCCTTACCGCTATCCCTGCTGCTGTCCACTTTGGTTTGACTTTAGAGTTTGTTTGGTTTTTGTTTCAAGTTTAATTCTTGTCACTGTTGAATTGCTACTTCCAGGAAGTTCTTTAGAACTTGTTGCATTTCCTCCCAGCATGATATGTTTTCTTAAATTGCCATGTCAGTATGAAGGTGATTATTCCCTTCACTCTGCTTTTTCTCCTGCTGTGAGCCGGGCTTTATCATCCTGCATATATGACTGAGTACTAAAGCTGTTGTGGCTGAACAGGAGCTGCTCCCTGCAGTGAGGCTCTAAAGATCATAGAAGACTTCCCAGCAGAGAAAAGACTAACAGAAGCAGATTAATGCCTGTGGTTTTAGAATAATGTGTTTAACTAATACAATCACTTTATCAAGATCGAAGAAGGTGTAAAGCAAGTCTCAAAAAGAACTTGTCAGAAAACTGAATCATGAGGCTTTGAAATACGGGGTTCAAACTACGCTTGAGGACACTGCTGTGCAATTAAAGTAACACATTTCTGTTCTTCTGTGTTTTTCCATCTGTGTGTTAGATATCTGAGCTACAACAAGATAGCCATCCTGATGCCAGGAGTGTTCAAAGACCTGCACAAGCTGGAGTGGTTGTATGTTTCCTCTTTTCTGATAGATGTTTATGCAAAAGATTACAAAGTATTCACATAAAATGAGGATGTATAACATTCAAAAATATTGATCTTGCAAAAGATTTTTTTTGCATAAATAGCTCTTATTCATGAAGCAAAACAAATGTTCTGCAGTTTGCTTTTCTACCAAAGGGTAATGCATCACAACCAATCCATTTCCTGCAGGATGTTATTTTTTTGTCATTTTAGGATCCTGGAAAATAACAACATCCATCAGATATCCTCCCTGACCTTTACTGGGCTGAACTCCCTGGTTTTACTGTGAGTTGTTTTTTTTTTTAAATTTGTTTGTTTTTCTTTGCTATGTGATGTCTTCTCAAATAATGAAAGCTCTGCTTTCATGATTCAAGGGCTAAATGGTTTGCTGTCATTTTGCTGTCTATTTAAAACTTGAACCAGATCAGCCTCATTGAGACTATAAACCTCATTTGCAAGAATGTCCAAGACAGGAAGCAGCAGTTACAAAATTACAGACATACACTATATTACCAAAAGTATTTGCTCAGCTGCTGTGACTCACATATGAACTTAAAGGATAAGTTTGGTCTCTACAGCTTTCACATTGTTTATAGAATGAAGTAGAACAATATACTCACCCAGAAGGCTTTCCTGATCCAAACAGTGCTTCGGGAGATATTTAGATCCAAAATCGAGCAGTGGACATCTGTATAATATTAGCACATAGGGCATACAGCGCCGCTTCTAAAACTGCATTTATCATCCAAAAACTCATGTTTTTCACCAATATTCCATCATGGTCCACTCACGCTACTTCTCCATTACAGTCTGTGTCACTCCAGACAGCATTGTGTGGCTGTTGTGTGGCTGTACTGACCTGAACTGAAGAAGAAGAACGCTTGCTCCGCGCATGCGCAGTACAGCTCATTGTTTCAGGGGAAGACAACCGGCTACACAACGACTTTCTTCTTCCAGTTTTGTGCAAAATGAACGAATATCTATCGGATGAAGATGTTGTGGAGGAGAACTTTGAATATGACAGGTGTCCTTACAGTTTCAAGCTAGAGTTTACAGATGAGGAGCTCATTGAAAGGAGGACTCGTATGCAGCGCTCCAGAGAGTACTGCGCATGCGCAGAGGCAAGCGTTCTTCTTCTTCAGTTCAGAGGTCAGCACATTTTCAAAATCATGTCTGGGGCGACACAGACTGTAATGGAGGAGCAGCGTGAGCGGACCATGATGGAATATTGGTGAAACTAATGAAATTTTGGACGATTAATGCAGTTTTAGGAGCAGCACTGTATGCCCTATGTGCTACTATTTTACAGATGTCCACTGCTCGATTTTGGATCTAAATATCTCCCGAAGCACTGTTTGGATCAGGAAAGCCTTCTGGGTGAGTATACTGTTCTACTTCATTCTATAAACAATGTGAAAGCTGCAGGAACCGAACTTATCCCTTAAGTTCATATGTGAGTCACAGCAGGTGAGCAAATACTTTTGGTAATATAGTGTATTTATCTATCAACCACTTAAGTCAGAGTCACAGGGCAGAACAGTCTCAGTCAAATCATCTACAGTCTGCTTCGTATTCCTCTAAAGCTTTTAATCTGGTGATGTACACTGGTCATGAACACCTGGTAGAGCAAATACTTTTTTTTTGTATTTATCTATCAACCACTTAAGTCAGAGTCACAGGGCAGAACAGTCTCAGTCAAATCATCTACAGTCTGCTTAGTATTCCTCTAAGAAACAATCTGGTGATGTAGCACATTGAATCGCATTCTTCTGTCCTCTGCACTTTGTGTCAAATTCATCCTCCAGACAGTGTGTCTGTAGAGTCATGTGACATTCCATCAAATACAAAACATGAAATAAATATACCTGTAAAGGTACAGTCTGATCATGTTTCATTTCAAGTGTACTTTGCAACTCATGGTATATATATTTTTATTTACATTTTACCCAGTGTTCCAACTGTGTTGAAATTGGGACAGGCGTTTAATTCCTTTTTGCACAAATTTTACGGTAATATATCTCAAGACATGATGATGACAGAGCTCTGTCACAGAACTCATTGAAAAAGGATATCTTTGCCTCTTTCAACATGCCTTCACTTTTTTGCCGCCAGACTGAGAAGAAAACTTCTGTGACAAAATTGTGGCATCTACTTTAAATTAGTCTCTGAGTGCCTCTCCTGTAAACACTGATGCAGTGCACCTTTTGACATTGTGTCTCCCTGATTGGCAGGGTTTTGCTGAACAATTCTCTGTCAAAGCTGGATGACATCTGTCATGAAATGCCAAGACTGAACTGGCTGTAAGTAGCATGTCAAACATGTGAAAGGTTGTCATTACAGTGATGTGTTTTCAAAGACTTTTTCCTGCAGAAGTGTTAGTGAGTGGGTGTCTATTATATCTATTCTTTCCTCTGTGTGTGTGCATTTTCCAACATTGTCTTGCAGGGATTTGGAAGGAAACATGATTGAGACCATTGGAAATATGTCATTTCACTCATGCAGCATGCTGACAGTACTGTAAGTATAATCTTTCATTTTTCAGCCCAGAGTTTAAGTTTTGGCTTGAGTCAGACTCAGTTCCTGAAATGATACCCTCAAGCTACCAGCTCATGTTTGAAATCAAAGCTGA
This sequence comes from Scarus forsteni, assembly GCA_036419115.1. Taxonomy (NCBI): domain Eukaryota; kingdom Metazoa; phylum Chordata; class Actinopteri; order Labriformes; family Labridae; genus Scarus; species Scarus forsteni. The sequence continues at coordinate 26,185,976 of JAZDUH010000383.1, forward strand.
CTGTTCATTTAATACAGCATTAAGAAAAAAACAGGATTCTACTTGTTATTGCATTTTCAGGGTGTTACAGAGGAACAGGATCATCCACATCCATGAACAGGCTTTCTCGGTCCTCCAAAAGCTCGGAGAATTGTAAGTTCATTTTGCTTGATTTTGCAAACAAACAATGGAAGAAACTTTATAATAAAGAAAAGAAACCTGTGCCCTCAGTAAGAGAATAAAGTGACAGCTGGTCTTGTGTCCCAGTGCACTACTGATTATACTGTTATGTAACCCACCACAGGGGTCTTAGATGCCACTGCAGCCCAAACAGCATTGTCCCATTTATCAGACCTGAGCTTCTTCCTTGAAAACTTCAGGCAGTGAAGGAAACACAAAAAAGGATCAAAACCAAAAATAAGACTGAGGACAAGGATGGAGCGACGAGAGCCACTAGCACTTAAACCCTGCTTGCTGAAATTGTCGCTCTTGCCCTTAGAGCAGACTTTTCTTAAAATCCATTCCCTATTATCTTTTTCTCGTGCTGTCCTTTCCAAATAAAAATGTAACAATGTGAGGAAAAAAAACTGAAAGGGGCTTTTTGATGAAATTCAAATGTCGATGAGTCAAAGTTTCACTTTTGATGAGTTTAGGAAAAACCAACAGAGCTGAAAATACATCAGACAAACCCGAGTGGAATTTGGAATTATATGATAAATCATGTCTTTTAGAGGAATGATTTTGAGGTTTTTTGAATAACTTCGACTGTCATTTGTTTCCCTGAAAAACGAGGAACAGATTTCAAGTGCAGCAGAAAGAAACAAACGACAGACTCAATGATATGTATCCAAAAACATCACAATTTAAAAAAGGCTTCATTGGACAAAAACTTTTCAATCTTCTACGCTTGAACTGTTTATTTCTGGAGCACTTTGAGTCTTTTGAATCTCTTGGGATGCTTGTTTTTAAAAGTGTGAGCATGTCATTTTTGCATGACTGTACATTTCTTTTGCTAACTCTTAAATTTCCCTGTGGGAATTTCCAAAAGAGATAAACAAGGTTCTATCTGCTCTAATCTAAGTGGGGTGATTGCTGACTAGAGAAGGTAGTATCAGCATATTACTACCTGAAGTTTGCATGTACGGGACCTGGGTCTGCTACATTTTTAAATGAACAATAAGGAACAGTTAAAATAGGTCTAGCTGGTCTAGATCAGCCTGCTTGTTCATAACCACATGGCTTCCTTTGCTTTTTTTCTCCTCTTTATGAATGCATCGTTTTTTTTTCATGTTTTTCTACTGATTTTGTTGCCAAATGTCTGTGATCCCTGCCACACCCTAATTTCCCTACGGGGACAAATAAACTAAACTAACTAACTGACATTAGATAAAGTAGCAATCAATGCCAGCGCGGTGGGTGGTGAGAGTTGGCATGGAGAGGGGTGGCTCTGAAATACCAGGAGTCACTGACCAGGTCACAGAGAGTGTCAGACTAATTGACCGAAACACCTAAAACAGGAAGTCCTCACCTGATGACCCCAGGGTTGTCCTGAATTTGCTGCTCATTGGTCTAAGTATTGGTATTGGAAGGCCAGTAAGAGGCCTTGTGGTGGAATACATAACGTTGGCTATGCCACTACCTGTGTTGCCGTGGCAACAAGACCATGCAGCTGATCAACTCCCCAAACATGTTTGTAGATACTTGTGGGGTTATAGGTATCTTCACTGAGTGTTTATCCTTTCATTATGGCTCAATTACCCTGTGTTTTTTTTTTAAATAGTAAAAGACTTTGTCATATATTTAGGGCTCTATTTTTTCTTTATTTGTATGATTGTAGGACATTTTCAAAGAACTAGTTGGTTAAAATGAAAAAAATCTATATATTTATTATTACTGTTTTTTGGCTTTTTTAATAAGATACTATTTCAGCGAAAATTACGAGGGCAACCTATTATATGAAACAAATTAACCCTTTTCAACATATAGGTTTTCCGTATCTCATTTGATACATTATTTGTTTTGGCAACTGATAATCCATTCGAGGACATTTTTATCATTTATCTGATTGTATTCAGATGTTTTTTTGTAATGTGTTGATCATATTGAGTAGATAGAGGTATTATAAAAGTATGTATCAAATATGATACAATTGGCTTTATAGGGTTAAAGGACAAACAGAAGAACATACCATGTGGTCTTCTAGATTTGACACTGTTTAAATTTACATGTTGATCTTTTTTATCCATAAAAAAGCAAACCCTGTTATTCCCCTGGCTTCACTCTCTGTTTTGTACTTCACTGAGTACCCTTCATTTCACTTTGTTTCTTTTCACTCATTTCCAAACAACAGATTCAGAGTTGCTCAAGCGTCCTGCAGCTTCATTTCCAAAACTCCGCGCACATTTTTGATGCACTCAAGAGTCGTGCTAAAAATAGTCTTTCTTTGATTCTCTTTACTCTGTCAGATCAGAGTAGTCAGTCCGTTTCTTACCTTTTATTTGCTTTTATGATTAATAGATATTTTGGATTCTTTTGAAGCTGTGAACAGGCTTAAGTCCAGACAAATCTTGTCCATTGTAATCCCAAAATATGTCATTCCTCAACTGTATTGAAGCTGCAAAATAACTTATTTCAACTGTTCCACCAGTTAACCTCTAAAGTTCTTCATCACTGACAACAAACACTGTTATTTGAGTCTGTCTGATCACTGTGATTATACAGAAGACCAAGAAATGTGTATTATGTTTAAGGGTAAAAACAGTGCAAAAAGTAAAGCCATGAATGTTGAATTTGATTGAATTACATCAGGCAATAAACAGAGTCACTGGCTGGTCAGTTTCTAAAATAAAACCATTCAGACATTTTTAAAGGTTAACTTCAGCAAAGGGGAACAACAGGGTGCTCAGGTGTGTGGGCTGCAGACAGGCCGAGGGAGTCACAGAGAGCACAGTGATGGTCTAATGCTAATAATTATTTAAACAGGTCTTTATTTAGCACTGTGCAGACGGGAGAATGGGGACAGAGAAGTAAAGCACACACAAGGTGATAAGGTGGGACAGAATATCATTATATATATTATCAAGCATTTGACTGATTGTCAAACAAAATGGGAAAAAGTTTAAAAGAATTATGCAAGAAAAAAATGAAGGAGGTACGAGAATAATAGAAAGACTAATAAAGTAATGAATTACTATTAATTAAAGGAAAGGAAAGATACTGAGACTTAAATCCAGATATCTCACTTGGGCTCTACAGCCAATTGTACCTTCACTTGAGGGCTTGGATGTGAGTTAAAGCAGAAGGTTGCACCGGCTATATAACTGATTAATACATCAACACTGACTGGGCCTGAACCCTTGACCTTTGGATGGATGGTAGAAAGTACTACCAGACCAACCCACCAATACAACCTAAGGACTGTGGGAGAGCCTTTAGGGATTGCTGCCATCTCAGCTAACTACATTTTGTAGGTCAAAAGTCATCTGGCATCTTGTTCACTAGGTGCTTGTAAATGTTACAATTTAGCAAGACAATTAAATCATTAGATTTTTGATGGACAGTCACATTGGGTATTTTGTTCATTGCTTTTTTATATGATTTCTGTGACTTACCTTTCCTCAAAAAATACCACAATTCCTCTTTTGATCCATTGCCATACCTTACTGTTGGGTATTTTTATACTCCATGAAGGATTTTAACTGCGGGGCACTAGGTTTTTTGGGTTCAGGTTCGGTTATTTTGGCCTGGGGGAATGAAAAAGCTTGTTTTTCACTCCAGAGTATATCCTGGACCAGGAAAGAGTAATTGTTGGAAATAAGTCAGGTTAACTCTCTTTGTTCTAGGCAAAAAAAAAGATGTTTGTTGACATGCACATCTGTCAAAAATGCTATAAAGAAACAACCAACCTTGTTTCTGATGGTGTAGTTTGTATATAGGCTGTATTGTTTTCGGTCTGTTTAAGGTTTCTACAGAATATATTTGTAGATGAGAATCTGAAGTTACAATGAAATGAGGATGTGAGTAAAGAAAAAGTCATATTAAATTGTTATTTGTGCAGATATTAAAGTCAAATTAAGCCCTTACATCAAAGATTATGTTAATTTTATTGTTGTGCATCCTCAGTTGACCGTTGTGTCGCAGTCACATGTTTTGTGTGGGCTGAGACTCTCACTTGTTATCACCTTTTAAAGCTGTCGTTAAAACAGCAGATTTCATTTTCACCCAAAGCAGCAAGATACTTCAAGTGTAAGCTTAGACTATGGGGATTTATGATAAACAATGGTAAACTGAAGATGCATCTTTAATTTCTGGAAGACAGAAGTTCATGAAGTATTTCCCATGGAGCTGTTGTTTGTTTCTTATCGTGCCTGTGATGAAGATACAGATGGTGGATTTTTTCTGAGATCTGTACACATCTGTTGAATACCAAGTATTGCTAACAATGTTTTCTTTCTGCTCTTTGTTTTTTGGGGGGTACTGATGTGGATTTTTCGGCTCAGAGATCTATCCAACAACAGACTGGTTGTGATTCCTCCCAATCTTTTCATCCTACTGGAGGATTTGCTCCAACTGTGAGTTCTGTTTGCACAAATACGAATACGATGAATAGCACACTTTGTCAGCAAACCTTGTTTTCCTAACTTGAGAATGGTAACAAAGTAACTTATTAGAAAAGTTAGCCACTTTGTAAGATACACATTGCTAGTAGCCGCATTGCTAGTGGCTTAGATCCAACAACGTGCTAGAAACCTTCAGAGATTTTGGTCCATATTGACATGGAAGCGGTACATGTTTGCAGCAGACTTGTCTCTTGCACATTCATGATGCAGATCCTCCATTTCACCAAATCCCAAAGATTCTGTGTTGGATTGAGATCAGATGACTGTAGAGATCAGTGGAGTACAGTGACCTCATTGCCATGTTCGAGAAAATAGTTTGAGATGATTTGAGTTTGTGTCATTGTGTATGATTCTGCTGCATGTAGCTGTCAGAAGATGGATTATACAGGGGCAGATATGGTCAGCAACAGTTGTCAGGTAGGCTGTGGTATTTAAAAGTTAATCTAATGGACACAAAGTGTGACAAGTAAATATATGCCCTGCCTGAACCATTGGTAAAAGCCAGGATGGTTTCATGCTTTCGTGTTGTTTACGTCGAATTCTACCATTTGAATTTTGTAGCTGATATCCAGCATCATCAGAAAAGCAGCTTTTTCCACTTTTCTATTGTACAGTTTTAGTCAGCCTGTTCAAATTGTACCATCAATTTTGTTTTTTCTTAGCTGACAGAATGCTATACTTTCAGAAATGGTCTTCTGCCAATCTATGTTGTAACTGGTGGTTTTTTGAGTTGCTGTTCCTTTTCAATCACATTTAACCACTCATGCCGCTCTTTTCTGACCTCTTGCATCAATGTTCACCTTGACAACTGGCACTCATTGGATATTTTCCCATTTTTATGATGGCTATGCAGCACATTAACTGTTTCTGTGATATTCAAGCCAATCAGTAGGGAACCAAGGAGCATGGCACTTTCAAAATCACTTTCTAATTTTTTTTTATTTCCCTTCCTTATGCTTGTTTGAGCTCCATCATATTGCCTTGACCATTTAAAGCATTAAGATGCTGCTGTGTTCCTGGCTGATTAGCTATTTGCATTAATTGGCACTTGAACAGCTGGACCATCTTTTCCCTTTAAAAATGGCACAAGCTGATGGACAGGCTATGTTTTGTGTGCAGGGTGAAACATTGTGTTTTTTTAATTGGTTTAAAATCTCCCTCATTTCTCTGAAAATGAATAAAGATACTAACATTAATATTCCTGAAAGTGATACCTGGTTGTGGAAAAAGCTGCATATTGATAATGTCATGTTGTATTTGTTTATTTGGATAACCTTTCCAGCTCTGTATTATACTTTGAGTCAGAGTCTGCATAGTGGGGATTAATGTCCATCCACATTCGCTGACAAAAATCACTCAATGGGAGGGGGCTTTGGGCTGGTCTGCAGAAGTGAGCTTTAAATCACTTTTCTTGACTTGACATGAGGGATTGTCTGTTCGCTCTTATATAGCCTCTATTTAAGGCTTTTTGTGAAGCCCATTTCACACATGCAATCCTGATATTGGAATGTCCAGACAGTTCACCACAGTAATCCCCTACATGGTTGCCCCTCTCAGCAGGTGGTGTGCTCTGCTGGGTGGGAAAGCAGAGTGGTCACAGTTAGGCAGGACACAACATCAAAAATATGCCGCAGGAGTCAGTGTTCATAACTTAGTGGACAAAGAGCAGAGGTTCATGCTGTAATCACAATTTATATCCTAACTTCGCTAAAGCACTGTTGCACACAGGAGTGAATATGAAGCAGCACCACTGAGTTAATAAATATTACACTAGAGAAAGAAAGCTGCAGTGTCTTAGCTCTGTATCCAACAGCAGTGGGAGATGGCTCTTTGGGTGTGCAAGAGACTCGTTGATGATCTAGTTTGAACAGGTGCATTTTGATGATGTGCACTTGGAACAACACTTTCAGATTCTTTTCAAGTCACATACAAGTCACCAGTTTTTTTTTTTTTTTAACATCCTTTATACGTCCCTCATGGGGAAATTCAATTCTTTACACTCTGCTGAACATGCTGCACAAACACAGGCTGAAGTACACATGCACATGCAAACACAACCTAAGATCATGCATTAATGGAGAGATGTCAGAGTGATGGCTTGCTGCTCCTGAAGAAGCGCTACCGAGCAGTGGAGGGGGGTTCAGTGCCTTGCTCAAGGGCACTTCGGCAGTGCCCAGGAAGTCAGCTGGCACCTCTCCAGCTACCAAACCAACTTCCAAACATGGTCCGGTGGGACTTGAACCAGCCACCCTTCGGCCCCCAGCCCAAGCCCTTACAGACTGAGCTACTGCCGCCCCAGTTGCGCTGGATGATGCCAAAAGCCCTCCTACTCACCTCAGTGAATTAGCCTGACTATTTGCTGCTATGTAAACACTTATTCTGCGTTCACACCGCACGTTACTTGCACTACCTCAGCGATCACTCTCCATGCAAAGTCAATGTACAGCCGCGATGAGGCGGGGCTAACCCTCCCGCGATGCGACAGCCGCTTTTCACAGCTTGTCGCGCGATGTGAAAGTAAAATAAAAGTTTATCTTTTCAGACGATGTCGTGCGTGGCTGTGCAGCAACAGCCAATCGGCGGTGTGTGCGTGTGTGACGGTACCCTAGACAGACAGTTCTCATCCGGACTAAAGAGGAACAATTTATGACACACCTTTTTAGCTGAGCTTTTAATTAAGATTTTATTTATTAGATTTATTTATATTAGGTTTCTACTTTGTTTTATTTATGTATTTTACTCATTTCTTATCTTAATGTTTTAGTAGTACTATTTTATGATCTGGTTCTTACTTTTTATTGATATCTTAGTTTTTACTTCTTTTATTCTTTTATCATTAGGATCTCCAGTGTTTCCTCTATGGGAGCCCTCTGCGCCGGGAGCTGTGGTTAGCTATGGCTGCAGGGCTCTGTCTCGTAGATTCCTGGAGGAGTTTTGAGGTCCATCATCTCTCCTCTGGGTTCTGCGTCGGTGTCCTGTGGCTGTGGTCGACTCTCAGCTCCTGGTACAGACGGCTCCTCTGATGACGCTCTCTCACCTGGTTCGTCTGTACTCAGCCTTTGTTCTTGTTCTTAGCTTCTTGCACTGTTTTGGTCTATGTGTGTGTATGTGTATGAGTGTGTGTGGGTGAGTGTGCGTGTGTGTGTCTGTTAGTGATTGCGTTCGTGAGTGAAGCCTTATGCTCATGCCTGTGGGTAATTTATGTAAAACAGAGGTGGGAAGGTGGGTTTAAGTGAATGTTTTAATTTTCCATGTAAAGCACTTTGAGTTGCATTAATTTATATGAAAAGCGCTTTATAAACAAAGTTTGATTGATTGATTGATTGATGTCCTTGTGGGAAACATTAGTCAGTGAGGACATTAGTTCCACCAGGACCGCCGGAAACTCACAGATAATGTTGCTGCAGGGCATCAGCTGCAGTGTTTTGTGGTTGATAAGTAAATGAAAAGGATACCGCTGGAATAATGTTCAATTATACGATATGATCGCGGTGAATCTCAAGCGGACCTGATGTCCCCGAGCGATGGCCGACGGCAACGGAGACCAAAATGAGGTATTTATGGACGTGCGACGCTACATCAGTGGGCAACGCGATTTTGGTAGCTTGGTCGCTTGTGGTGTGAACGCAGCATTAGGCTCACCCACATTTTAGGAGTAAAAAAGCATTAGGATAGCGCAAGGAAATTAATATGTAAATTCCATGAGAAACACTCAGCTACTTGCATTCACATATACAGCTCACTGGGTTATTTCGTTCAATTATTGCAGTTTTTTTGCAACTGTCATTGCCAACTAAATTGTTATGTGTCTATTTTGCAGGAATATATCATATAACCCAATCAAGGAGATCCGAATGAACCACTTTGACAAGCTGCACAAATTGAAGTCTTTGTAAGTCAACATGTAAATTGAACCATGCTGCTGATTTGAAAAATGAGCCTTGCCAGTGTTTGAACCTACAATTATTAATACCTACTTGAACATAGAGCTGCATAATGAAAATGTAAGAATAAAAAAGTCCTCTATACTCTCAACACCATCCCATTTTGCCACACAAGAGTTTTTCATCTGCCTGAAGGATTTTTATTTGAAGAAACAAGCATATTTTCACACAAAAGCCAAAATCTATATCAGCAAGTGAAAGAAGTATTCAGCTGAAAGAAATAAATGACTCTTTTTGTTTTCATGATGCTATTTGTTGGAGAAGCTTTGAACGGTTCAAATTTTGGAGGACCTTTATTTGAGTATAAAGTACCAATCCAAAACAGTAAATCATTTTTTTCTGTCTGTATGAACTATAACCAAGACAAATTGGATGTTTCCTGCAGGAGCATAGAGGGGATAGAAATTGAGAACATACAGCGAAGGATGTTTGAACCGCTCAAGTACTTGACTCACATGTAAGTTCCCTTTTATTCTTTCTGTTTTATACACTTCATCCTCATCATTTTACAGGAGCTGACACATGGACCTTTCGCTAGGGTATTTAGAGCTCAATAAGTCTGGAGCTGTTTCCATCAATACTTTCAGGTTTCTCTTACAGCTGTGATAACGTGACATTTGGCTTGAAGTGATCTGTCTTCTCTGTGGATCTAAAAGCTCCAGGTATGAAGGGCCTCTTATGCAAGTGTCAAAGACTAGAAATAGAAAATCAATGCACTTGTGTCTTGCTATGTAATCACTGAAACTTTACCTTTTGTGTAGCCACATGCAAGTTCATGGAAAGTTCACTTCCCATCATAAGTTGATGCAAATAAGCAGAAGTTTTCTTGAGCTCCGTACATGCCACGCTTATACCGTTCACCTGAGGACTGCATTAGGCTTCCATCCCACTATACTGAGAACGGCGATTCTCCACGACAGTTTTGAACAGTTCAAAACTGTCGGGACCCTTCCACGTTCCCCTGCATTCGTCCACAACTATATAATGCTGATCCAGATCAAGTAGCGCTTGCACCACAACCAAAGCACGTTTCATCAGGATTATGACAATCATGCTCAACTGCCATGCGAAACAGGAATGTGTGACTGGGGTTTTAGGCCTGATCAGTGTATTTATTCAGTTTCAGCATCTTAAGCAAGTGTACTCTTAGGGTGTTTTCACACCAACCACATGAAGGGGTGGTCTCGATCCTCTCCATCTCCCTACATTTGGTGCGGTGTCACTGGTGTGAAACAAAGTGGTCCGAAGCGATCAACTTTTGACGCATTACTTCCTGTTAATCCCGCAGTTGAATCCTTTGTTTACTCAATTTGTCGATTTGTTTATTCTGGTTGAGGATTACGATGATTTACGAGGGTCCAGAAGGTTGGTGATGCCGTCTCAAACACGATAAAAAAAAACCATTTGAAGGAAAATGTAGAAGAGAGCGAAACGTAAACATTGGTTGTCTGGTGTAGGAAATGGTTACCATGGTAGTCTCTTCTTCGTTCTCCTCCGTAGCAGGTTTGGTAACCAGTTACGTGCATATCGCCCCCTGTTGTTTCAAACTGAGTAAATACACAAGTGGGTCTGGGCATGGGTCGATATTGCCAGTGTGAATGCAAGCCAGCGGGGAAGGGGGAGGGGGGCGAACCCATGGGGAACCGCGCCGCAGCACGGTTCAAAACAAGTGGGCCCAATGTGAAAACGCCCTTATTTGACTGCAAAAAAAACTTTTCAGCTTAATTTACTTCCGTATCTTTGGTTCATTTTATTTATCTGTTCATTCTTACAGCTACTTCAAGAAATTCCAGTACTGTGGCTACGCTCCCCACGTGCGCAGCTGCAAACCAAACACAGACGGCATCTCATCCTTTGAGGACCTGCTGGCCAACATTGTGCTGAGGGTGTTCGTGTGGGTGGTCTCTGCCACAACATGCTTCGGAAACATCTTTGTCATCTGCATGCGTTCGTACATCAGATCGGAGAACAAGCTCCACGCCATGTGCATTATCTCCCTCTGCTGTAAGTGACATCATGTTATCAGCTTTTGACACACTTATTATCAAAGTTTGATGAACAAGTAAAAGGTTGAAAGTTTTTTGATTAACCTGTTCATCATGCTTCAATATCTGATAACAGTCTCAAGATTAAAGCTGAGGTTGGTAATTTTGGAAAACTAGCTTGAATTTGAATGTAGCATCTCCTCAGGACTCTGTCCAGCCCCTCCCACTCACATGCACGTGCGCGGCTGATATATCCAGAAGACTGATTCAACTCCTAACCCTCAACACAATGTGTTTGTTTTACACTACCACAAGTCATGTCTCAGTCAGCAGTAAGAAAACACCAAAACATTATCATGGTAAAGTAAAAGAAGCAAACACGGAAAGTTAGTTAGTACTCACAACCCGATGTTGATCGGGGTATAAGTAGTTCCTCTGCCATTCTCCACATAGCTGTCAAGTCTCCCTTTTTGGCCATAAAACTACCGTATTTTCCGTATTTTATCCTCTTTCCTGCCGTCCTCCTGTATCAGTATTCTCCCGTAAATCTCCCGTGTGATGATATAATAATAAAAACATTCCTCTGCCTCTCCAAACTGAACTGTCACTAGCTTGAATGGGGCGGTAATGCCCCAAAATGATGGATGCCAACCGCCGTACAATCAAAGAAGAAGAAAAAGCCTCGCGAGAACTTCCGCCTGCAGTAGTCTGGGTGGCAGCTGTCGTGAGATTAGAGCAGCAGAACAAACTTAGAAAAACAAAGAGTTTATTTTAGATTTCTTGTACATCTGTCTTAAAATGTGAGGGACACTGGAGCTTGGTTGGGGTTGTGGGATGGCCAGTAGTGGGCTTTCCTTATTTTCAAAGACAAAACTTGAAAGGTAAGCATTCTTCAACGGACTCTGATCCCTCTCAGCTTGGCTACCTACACGCACCGAGTCTGTGCATGCCCGGAAAATGTACACGCAGCAGGCGGGCAGAATGGCGACAGGATTTGATTGGTTTGAAAACTGGTGTCACAGCATGTTTATTGGTTGGTGTTTTCCCTGTTTTACTCCTGCTGTAGATAGCGGAGATTTTTCGCTCTGTTTTAAGAGCACATTATGAACTGATTGCTATCGGGTCATAAAGACCATTGAACCAGTATTACAAAAAGTGTATCTAAATCAGAATACCAACCCCAGCTTTAAAGTCTGATTTTGGTGCAGTGGTTAAAAGGTAAAGTTATGCAGAGAACTTAAATTTATGAAGTAGACAGACCTCTAAACTAAAATAGTTTCATTTGCCCTTAACAGTGTATCTCACATGCAAACTCTCTTGCAAACTCTAACAAGTTGGACTGAATGCAGTTTTGTTCCACAAATGTGATATTCATGTGTTGTTTAAATGGACTGTAGAAGTAGTTTCACTTTCTGCATTTCAGTCCATGGTTGTTGAAAAGGATAGAAAATAAAAGTGTAGTGTCTTCCTGTGAAGATCTGAATCAGGGATGGGCAGCTTTGGTTTCCAGGAGGACCACATTGGTTTAAGTCTTAGGGCATTTTCACACCAACCACATTTAGTGCACACCAAAGAAGTTTTGGCCCAGGGTTTGGTACGTTAGTGTCAATGTGAATGCAACCACCGCACTTTGGTGCGCACCAAATCAGCCAGTCCGAGACCTCCATGAAGGGGTGGTCTCGATCCGCTCCATCTCCCTACATTTGGTGCGGTGTCACTGGTGTGAAACAAAGTGGTCCGAAGCGATCAACTTTTGACGCATTACTTCCTGTTAATCCCGCAGTTGAATCCTTTGTTTACTCAATTTGTCGATTTGTTTATTCTGGTTGAGGATTACGATGATTTACGAGGGTCCAGAAGGTTGGTGATGCCGTCTCAAACACGATACAAAAAACCCATTTGAAGGAAAATGTAGAAGAGAGCGAAACGTAAACATTGGTTGTCTGATGTAGGAAATGGTTACCATGGTAGTCTCTTCTTCGTTCTCCTCCGTAGCAGGTTTGGTAACCAGTTACGTGCATATCGCCCCCTGTTGTTTCAAACTGAGTAAATACACAAGTGGGTCCGGGCATGGGTCGATATTGCCAGTGTGAATGCAAGCCAGCGGGGAAGGGGGAGGGGGGCGAACCCATGGGGAACCGCGCCGCAGCACGGTTCGAAACAAGTGGACCTAATGTGAAAATGCCCTTAGTTTCAGAGGGCCAAAAAATCATAATTAGGGGGTTATGACCCAGTTCAGTTAAGGGAAGCAACATAATAAACCAGATTTAAATGGTTTAAATTAAAGTTGTTTTTTACTCAAAGAAAAAGAAGTAAATTTACAAAATGAGGTAGAGAAAGGGCAAACTAAAAAACACTCACAAACACAAACCAAAATTGAACAACCAAAAAAAACTAAACACAAAGGTAAATTAGTCTTAATATAAACAAGTACACTTTAACTAAAAACAGGAATAAAGAGCACTTCAAATATTGCCCTTTCCATGACAGGACCTCCAAAAAGTCAGGATAGCCAACTATTTTCTAACAAAGGCGAGCTAGCTGACATGCGGGCTCTTTTGAAATGCTCTCTGTCTCAGCAGCATCTTTGGCTTTTTAAATGGGAGGACAGCCATTGGCTCATGGGATGATTGCCTGCCGGAGCCCTCCTACAGCTGCTCCAAATCAGCCTGATGACCTGTGGCCTCCAACATCCCTGCCCCACAACACACAAACACAGAGCAACACTCCAAAGGCAGATTAGCAAAGAGAGGAGGGGGTGTGGTGATATCCGTAACATACAGGATAAAAAATAAATAAAATTAAATGTAACCAAACAATAAATACCTAATGTGGTTTCACACCTTCAGATCAGTTGCTTTGTTCTGCCTCAGTTGAACAGGCAATGCTACAAAATTGCATATTTTCTTTGGATCATTGTCATCATACAGCTGTATTATTAAAGAGGTGAGTCCAGGCTGAGTCACACTCAATATTCTGAGACTCACAAAGGCCTGGAGTTGGCCTTTTGTCATTATGTTACAGTCAGTGTTGCTTTACAATTACAAGATGTGCTGTGCACTATGGTAAGGAATCTAGCAGGCAATTATACCAACAAATGATAACTTAATAACACTAATAGCAGAAATTAAATGTCTTCTGTAAGATTACTTAGAAGAGCACTTTTATCTTTGTGGGGCATTCCCTATAATACAAGCGTAAACACAAGATAGAATGAGAATTACAACATACAACCTGTTGAAGTACACGCAGAAAAAAATGTCAGCAAAGCAAAAAAATAGAGAGCAGCTTTAAAGAGGATAAATTCTTCCTCTCATTTGATAGTATTCAGTCCTGCAATGATCTGCTGTCGAGGTGGTGAGTGATGTTATCCTGTTGATGTTTTCAAGGTCTGTTGTGCCTGTGCACACAAAGAGACTCTGTGGGATCCAAACATAATCATTAGGTTTTTTTTATCAGCCTGGTTGCCTGGTAGCTGTAGATGCAGTTGTATTTATTATTAATATTACTGCGGCTGCTACCACAGCACTGCAATGAGTTGATCAGTCTCCGTGTTTGGCTGCATGGGGAGGTAGTGGCCACTCCAGAGCACACCTGTGGGCTGCATGTCTTTTCATTTGATTCTTGCAATCTTGTCCATGAAGGCCTTTTTTCTGTGCCTTTGGCAGGGGGGCCTGCTCAGGTGGACACAGTTGAACTGGGCTGAGTGCTCCTCGGCCACTGCACATGGGTCGAAGGCAGACAAATAGGTTCACAGATTTATCGTGGATGGGCCAGCTGCTGTGTACTTCATCAACGCACAGACTGGTCTTTGTTTTTATTTTGATATCGCCAGTGTGAAACCCAAAGTGCTTTCCCCTCCAAGTGTTGTTGTCTGCTCTAAGTGGTTTTGCCTGTCCTACTTCCTTGTTGTTGAGATCAAGTAAGTAATTGATGATTGTGCTCAGAGCGCCCTCTGTTAGATTTGGTAGTCCATCAGGTGCCCAAATGTGGTGATGTATACGTGTGTGTGGTTCAAATACATATTTTTCCCCAAAGTCAGAATAGATATCTGATATTTGATATTTTTGCATATAAAATAACAGCCTTTATGGACTCATGTTTTTTTATTAGAATGAAATGAAGTCTAATACAAATGTAAGTCTTTTAATATGTTATATTGTAGTTTCTGAAGCTGTAGTTTGCCCCCCTCTTTTTTAACAATCACTGCAATTTTGATTACCCTTGCCAAGGCTGAAGTGTCAAATCCATGTTCCAGTATGACAACATTGTGAGTGGAGCAGGAGACAAGAAAATAAAGCAAGGTTAAATATTTGTCTAAGAATGAGACTGACATAAAAGCAGAACAAAAACCTCAGCGAGATAAACGCTTCCTCTTTGTCAACTGAGACTTGAGAATCAATACAAATGCCTCAAAGAAGTTTAAAAAGATGCCTTTTGTTTCTTGTGTTTTCTTGTACAGTTTGACAGTGACCTCAATCTGCCTCTGAGTGCAATGTTTCTGGTAAATCTGAGGCGTGGGCTCTTATCCAAAGGCAGGAAATTATTGAAGATGACAGATATCTCTGCTCAGATAAGGTTGAAGAGAAGCTACGCGAGCAAGGATTCCTGCTTTGGCATGTTTGTCATTCAGCATTGAGTTTTCACGTGTTACTTTTTCACTTTTATTATTGGATAAGAACAAAAACACATTAAAGATAGGTTTCCATAGCTGTTTCATGTATGTTCTGGCACATTCTGCATGTTACCTTCTGAGTTATATTTACAAAAGGATTTGCTGTGATATTCTTTGTCATTGAGGGATAAGAAATATATGCAGAGTGTAGTCAAAGGAAATAAAAAGCCAATAGCTTTATCTTAAAGATATTCTACTGGCGCAGGACACCAGTGCGGAAGCAGAAAGTGTGCATTAGTCTTGAGGTTTTTCTTTCTCTTGAGAACATTTCAAATGCACGTAAAGTGCACCAAGGGGAACAGCAGTATATATGGAACAACAGTATATTAGCATATTTGTGTGTATGAATAAAACCTGGCCTTCTATAAGCCTTTCTATAAGTATTTGGAGCTCAGAAATGCAAAACAGCTTTAAAGGCTTTTTTTCCTGCAACATTTGCACTGAAAAGTAAATAGAAAATGGCAGTGAATTGACCTTTGAATTATTATCTTAGAGCCAACATTCTGCACATGAATTTGGGAGTCTGTAGTATACACCAAGAAAATGTGAATTAAGTTACTAAGGTCTTTGATTTCAATACAGTGATGTCTGAAAACATCTTCTGGTCCACAATCTGTATTCTTTTTCACATACCAACTTTTAATACCCATCACCTGGTGTTTGCACCCATATCTTCTAACCATTGCCATGGATCACACAGCTGTGCTCATATTGACTTACCTCCAGGATGGGAGGTGTTCATTTGCATTTAATCCTTAACAAAATGTTAGCATGTTGCCTCCAGAAAATCCCCTCATAATATGCCATGACTAATATTTGGAGACTAGTATAAAGATTGTAAAATAGCCTCTTTGACATTATTAAAATTCTGCATATTTGAGAGAGCAGAGTGTCCTTTTAAGATTATAGACCACTTTTTAGGAGGATTATCTATTATCAAAAAATATTTACATCATCCCAGACACAGAGAAACGGCAGCAAAAAAATGATTAAATGGAGCATATTTATACTGAACATGGCAGGAAATATTTGTTTAGTATCTTGAATTAAGATTATACATCAAGATTATTGAATGAATCTCATTTTTGTGAATTATGCTTGTCACACTGATGTTATTTTTACTCAAAAATAATGCATGCTTCCCTCATGGCTTTTTAAAATCTTGAAATAAAATGTTCTTCAGGACTAATGTGTAGAATATATTTATTTATTTAATGTTTACTTAACAGGGGCGATACAAATAACATTGCCACAGAATATGGGAAAATGTTAATGTATATAAGACGTGTAGCTTCAGCTAATTTGCAGTCTTTGTCCCTGGTCAGGATTTAGATTACAATGAAAAATACAGAATACAGATACAATTGTACAAATACAGTAATACATTACAGTTGTGACTGCAACATTACATTACAATACAGTTGTGTTAAATTAGAGGTTAAAGCACAAGTTACATTTAACATTAAAAAAATATTAAAATAGTATCCTGATAATTACTTGTCAGAAGTTAATGTTCACATTTCTGCTGCTGTTTAAGCCACTGTTGAACTTTTTAAATTCTGTTTGAGATTTAATTTCAAATGGTAAGGAATTCCATAGGTGTATGCCTTGCACTGAGAGGGATGACTGCCCAAATGTTGTCCTGCACCTTTGTATTTTACAGTTTCGTTTTGTTATGTTCCTTGTCATTGTCCTAGTGCAAGTAGCACTGTTGTTTCACAGTAAAAAAGGCCCAAAAAACCATCAGTTTTTAATTAATCTCAAACTTTCAGTGTGTGCTTTTGCATAAACCACTTATGTACAGAGTGGCTTTGCAGAGGTCTACGTGGTCAAAGTTTAACTGGAATCAGAGAGGACCTGTGCTTATGTGTTGGTTTTTTTCTGTCTGTTTGCTGGTTTTATGGCAATGTAATCTTAATTGTTTGGTCTGGATTTACCTGGGGATCTGGATTTTATTTCTGGATTTTTCCCAAAATGCATGATTCTCAGAACAAGGTAGTGCCAATTAGCGCCAGTTATATACAAACTGGGTCTCTGGGTTTACAGCACAGCCTCGTGGCAAACCAAAAAAATGAACAAATTAGTACATGGCTCCGATGTAAACTGTCCTTAATAGTTCATGACATTTTCTTACACATAACAATTACACAAAATGTAGTGACATACAAACAAAAGTAGAAAAAGAAATTTGGATGAGTTTCTACGCTCCAAATACCAGTTTAATGTTTATATTCAATTATTTTCAATTTACAGGCACAGCTTTGTCTCTGATCTCTCTATAATCCTTGATTTGTCTGAATTTGAATGGATCTAACCACGGCCAAATCTTCTAGGACTGTCTTGATTATCATGCCAATAATCCAATAATTTCTTGGGGCTGTGGAGTCAACAATAAAAACAATTTCATTTACAAGCTTTTGTAAGAGAAGAATTGGCAGTTATCACCTCCATCCATAATTGCCTTCTCAGAGGTTCCTATATACAGTAATTTGTCCACAACTGTGCTAAAACCTCTTATCCCTCAGGCAATAGTCGTGGATGATCTCTGGTAACAGCAACTGAAAGTGTCAATAGGGGCTGTCCACACACAATTTCAGAAAATCAAGGCTATTACCATGAATGGAAAATACTTCGAAAGCATCTTTCCTCTCTTGTGATACCATATGGTCCATCGTTCAACCCCTGCCACCCACTCACAGTGAGGGCAGCTGGAAGAAGTCATTTCAGCTTTGTCCAAGGTATCATAGGTGCACAGATTGAAAAGCTAAACATCCATTACTTTTAAAATCTAATTAACCTCCTGAGCTGTAGCTTAGGAAGATGCTCATTTCTATGCATAATAATGTTTATTGATTCAACAGTGAAATCATTAAACATCCAGTCCAAAATGTGTAGTTTAATGAAATGCAGCAAGCAATACAGTTTACTGTAAAGCTCATTAATTAACTCTGAAATAATTTCCTGTAGATAAGTAGCTTAGCTCAGTATAAAGAAGAAGAAAAACTGGCCCACATTTTAGCTTTCTCACGCTTGCTTTACTTTTTTTGCACAGCACATTGAAGTGTGCAAGCATTTGTTAAAATGAACATTTCTTTGCATTTCACTTTTCTTATGATACATAAATGAATGGTCTTTAGAAAACACTGCATGTATGCTCTTGTTCTCTGAGCCATGAGTCATGAAAAACAAAAATTTGGTAAATATAAATGCATTTACACTCACAGCTGTTAAATTAGGCAGAATGCCAATGGGATTTCATTGGTTTAAAAACTTAGGACGCGGCATGATTGTTGGTTGGTGTTTTCCCTGTTTTACACATTATGAATTGATTGCCATCGGGTGAAAAAGACCGTTTTAACCAGTGTTACAAAAAGTGTATCTAAATCCGATTACCAACCCCAGCTGTAAGACAAGCTGCTGAAGTTTAATATAAGCAGCAGACAGGAGAAGAAAAGTGATTTTAGTGACTTTAATCGTGGCATTGTTGTTGGTGCCTGACATGTCGATGTGAGAATTTCAAAACTGCTGCGATTGTCGTGCACAACCATCTCCAGGGTTTACAAAGGATGATCCAAAAAAGATCAATTACCAAGTGATTGACTGGTCTCTGAGTGAAAATGCCTTGTGGATGCCAGAGGTCAGAGGAGAATACTTGTTATAGTGTAAGTAAGCAGGATACCATTTCTGAAAGTTCGCCCCGTCCACCAACGAAGCAGATGGGCTTCAATAAAAGATGATATCACTGGGTGCCACTACTGTCCACTAAGGACATGAAACTGAGGTGACAATATGACAGAGGATTCAAAGTAATGCTTGATCAGATGGGTATCAAGTTCATCTTCAACGTTCCGTTGATAGGGTCAGAATTCTGAATAAACAGGACAGCATGGATCCATCATGCCTTGAATCATCGGTTCAGGCAGGTTATGGTTTAATAGAGTGGGCAAAATGTTATGGGCCCCCTATAGGTACATCTAAAGCACCATTCAAATGCCACAGCCTTCCAAGAGAATTGTTTAGGACCATTTTTCCATCCCTGTAGTACCACTGTGTACCCATCCTCTCATGGCACCTTTTAACAGGACTACACACCATGCCCAGATCATCTCATACTGGTTTATTGGACATGATGGTGAGTTTATTGTACTCCAGAGGCCTCCACAGGCAGCAAATCTATATCAACAGACACCGTTGGGATGTGGTGGAATGGGAGATTCTCATCATAAATGTGCAGCCAACAAATGTGCAGCAACTGATGCTTTCATGTCAAAATGGATAAAAATCCATATTGAGAATGTTTCCCGCACCTTATTGAATTTATGCTTCGACTTATTAAAGCACATCAGAAGGCAAAAGGGGGTCCAATCCAGTACTAGCGAGCTTCTACTAATAAAGTGGCCAGTGAATGTACATTAGGACTATATGTGTGATTTAATTTCTTTTTGTATAACCACTATTGAGTCTTACTGTCCAATCAGGAGAAGACTGGAAGGTAATGTCTCATGGTTACATCCTGCATACATAAAGCCATCTGGAGAGCTTCATATCGCTCTGATTGAGCTGCTCTGCTCGGAGGCCTGAGGACAAACTCCAGCTGTGCCCAGACTAAACACTGAACAGCATGAGACGCTGATTTAAAGTTTTGGAAGTATCTGCATAAAGATGATGCAGCCTCATTGAAAAGAGGCAGCACAATACAGAATTAATTTCAGATCTCAACGCTTCGGTTGTTTTTCGTCTTCTGTGATCTCAGAAAAAAACTCTCTGAACTTTTGTCTGTAATTAATCTCTCATCTCTGTTGCTCTGTGTGTGTTTCTTTTCATATGCGCTAATTTACAAAGATATCTGGCTGCTTGTCATCGTTAATCTTCATGTATTGGTCAGAAGCCTTTTAAGTCGGACGGTTTCAGTTTGATTCCCCTCTTCATTCTTAGAGCTTTGTGTACAGTTGGGAGAAAACTAAGAGAACTAATAAAAGGAAAATGGCATGTGACAAAGTGTGTTATCCCATGAAACGTGTACATGACAAGATGGGTGCACTGTGGTCACAAAGGAGTGGCATAGAGCATGCTACAATACTCAGGAAGGCTGTGGGTTTGAACAGTGCTCAAGTTTTACTAAAGGGTCCAAAAATGTGCCAAGATAATGTCATACTAAGAAGATGCCTCAAAAAAGTTTTTTGTTTTAACTTTGGGGACCATTAACAGAGACCTTCCTGATGACCTAGTACGCTCACAGGCGATATGTGGCTCAAAACTAAGATCTGAATCAAGTAAAACCCCTAAATTTTTAGCCTGCCCATAGTGATTAAAAGATAGTGCTTTTAGTTTGTTGACCAGTTTCTCCCTCTTTACCCCTGAACCAATGCACCTTAGTTTTTTCCTGGTTGAGCTGTAAAAAGTTCTCGGCCATCCCTGACTTAATATCTAAAATGCAGTTAAAAAGGACATTGAGTGGCTCTGTCATGAGAACACACAGCAACATAAAGCTGAGTGTCGTCAGCATAGCTGTGGAAGTTAATTCCATGCCTCCGGATGACATTCCTGAATGGAAAAGTGGAAAGATTAAAAGGAGTAGGGCCCTAAAATTGAACATTGGGGAACACCAAACTCCATGCCATGATATTTTGAATGATGATCCCAAACTTTCTCTCTCTAAAACTAGAAAAGCACATAGAGAGCGCAGACCTCCGCCAACACCACAGTCCTCTCCCATATTGTGATTTTGACCATAAATATTAGTCCTACCTTTATTTCATCAAAATATTTAGATTCCTTGACCATGAAAACATACCATTAGCAATTGGTTTCATGATGATATCTATTTTAGTTCAGTAGTTATTCACAAAAATCGCATTTTTCGTCATGGCAGATCCAGACGATGATCTGGATCAACACCAAAATTGACTTAGTTCTTCCTTTTCCCATGCTGAACATTTCCTGAAAATTTGATCAAATTCCATCCATTACTTTTTGAGTTATTTTGTTCACAGACAGACAAACTCTCAAACTCTTATGAAAACATGACCTCCTTGGCAGAGATAATAAACAAGATTTAAATAGGTTAAAACAGTGCCAGAGATGTCAATAAAATAATGGAGACTTTTTCAAAGAATTTTGTGGTCAACTATTTGGCCACCATTAAAACTAAAACAGAAGGTGATTCATTATTTGGACCTCGGGTCATTAACAATTTTGACCAGACTAGTCTCTGTTCTTTGATTTTTTTTCCTTAAACCAGATTGATACAGTTCATGAATTAAAAAAACAATGTTAAAATGTCCAACTGCAAACTTATAGTTACAAAATGCAAACCCTGTCAGTGATAACTTCACCTTCTCTTCTGTCTTCCTCAGGTGCAGACGGACTCATGGGCATCTACCTCTTCATGATCGGCGCTTACGACCTGAAGTTCCGAGGCGAGTACAACCGGCACGCTCAGGCCTGGATGGACAGCAGCCAGTGCCAGGTCATCGGCTCTCTCGCCATGCTGTCCACCGAGGTGTCCGTCCTCCTCCTCACGTACCTCACTCTGGAGAAGTACATCTGCATCGTGTACCCTTTCAAGTACCTGACGCCTGGCTGGAGACGAACTGTCACCATCCTGCTCGGGATATGGGTGTTTGGTTTTATTGTTGCCTTCCTGCCGCTGGCCTGCAAGGGACTTTTCCGAAACTTTTATGGAACCAATGGAGTTTGTTTCCCGCTGCACTCAGAGCAGCCGGAGACTCTCTGGGCTCATGTTTATTCCATCGTCATTTTCCTAGGTGGGGATTTGGCCTTGCTTTGAGCTTCAATTGTGTTAAGATGTTGTCTTCTTCTGTTTGATATCCCCAGTGTCAAAAAACAACTGTTACCTGTCTCTGCAGGTCTAAACTTGGTGGCATTCCTCATCATCGTCCTCTCCTATGCAAGCATGTTCTATAACATCCAGAGAACAGGGACGCAGACCACCAAATACAGCAACCACATTAAGAAAGAGGTGACCATCGCCAAGAGGTTCTTCTCCATCGTCATCACCGACTCACTCTGCTGGATCCCCATTTTCATCCTCAAGATCCTGTCACTGCTGCAGGTGGAGATTCCGGGTACAGTAGAAGTGCTATAACCATGTGAAGAAAACCTCATTGTAAAGTATAAATTAGGTTTTAGGTGGGAGTCGACAAATATGGATTTTTCGATACCGATTATTGGTGGTGCAAGGCTTTTTAAAACCAAATTGATTAACAATCTCTGCAAAAAAAAAGAGAATTTGAAATATTACAAGAGTTTGTCAATGTGGAAAACACACAGTAGACTGCTTTTTTTCACTACATACTTGAATAAGTACAATGGGAATAAAAGTGAGTTTATATCTTTGACATTGTACAGTTCAGGTCTGAATCAGTGGTACAAGATCTTATTATTTAACTCAAGTACAAGAGGCAAAAGATTTCTGATACAAAAATAGATTTAACATGTAAATCCTACTCCTGTTAATGTCACAATAACTGTAAATGTATGTGAATTAAAAATGACAGAGTGTAGTAATTACCTCTACCAAGAAGTATATGTTTTTGTCAGCATGTGTTAGTTAGTTTGTTGGATGATCAAAAATTTAAAATTTAAAATTGCAAGATAGGGCAGTTTTCCACATTTTTGCTAATAATAGTTCTCCACAGGTTTGGATGACATTTTCAGGGAACACTGGTCATGACACTAGTTATTCAATTTTGGTGGTGATCCAAAGCAGATGTAAGTCCAGGAATATTTTCGTGGATTTGTTAACACTGCAAGATAGAGCAGTCTTCCATATTCTTGACACTAGCTTACTGATAATGCAGAAAGGCCTTTGTTCTCAGAAACTTCTAGTATTTCAGAGTGATATGGCTGGATTATGATGTCTATTCAGTTATTTTGTTTGTTTGTCCCCCTAGGGCAGCAGTTATAGAAGTTTGTACTTAGAAATGAATAACACAGGAATATATTCACATCTTCAATGTTGTCAAAGCTAGTAAAGATTTTGTACTATAGAATGACTTCATCTTCATATTAAGTCATGATAGCATAGTATCTGGTGTTGGTGGATGTTGATCCCCCATCTCCAGAACATAAAAAACAACTTTAGGACTTCCCACAACTCACTTTTTGTCAATATAATATGACTGAGATAATAATAATAATAATAATAATAATACATTTTATTTAAGGACACCTTTCATGACACTCAAGGTCATGACACTTACAAAAGATAGAAAGTGCATTAAAATGGGCATAAAAAATATAAAAACCAACAAAACAATACAATAGACAGTGCAAAATATCAGAGGGATTAGGGGAGCTTGAACAGATGTGTTTTGAGTCCTGCTTTAAAGAGGGGTAGGGACTCAGTGTTGCGGAGGTTAGGGGGGAGAGAGTTCCATAACTGGGGAGCAGCTGAATGCTGACCCGCCATAGCGATGAGGCCAGCAGAGGGGACAGACAGATGGACAGAGGAAGAGGATCAGAAGGTATGTGCAGATACAAGAAGTCAGAGAGGTATTGAGGGGCGAGGTTGTGGATAGCTTTGTATGTGTGTAGCAGGATAATAACCAGTTCTATTTCCTCATTAAGGCTGTAAGGATGTCTCAGTATTTTGTGTTGCCACACCATGAGGACCCTACAGTGTACTGAAAAGAGAAATGACGTACCCCAAGCAAGCAAAGTAAGACTGAGCTGAGCAGATCAGTAATGGAAAGTGCCATTAGTCACAATGTGGAGCCACAGAAGGAGCATGTTTTTCTGAATACTGAAGGTAAAGCAGGACTGATTTCTCAGAAACCAAAATTCTCTCTGGGCTGTCTTAAATGAATCAAACAAAAGTCTGCCTTCTATCAAAAATTTTAACATTCTTTCAGAAGGTTACCATTTCAAAGGGTTTATTAAATTAAAGCCCTTGTTGCAAGTGAAATGGAGGTAAAGTTTGAGCTTTGTTTTTCAGCGTCAAAAGTCAAAACAGGTTAAAAGAAATGACAAGCAATTGCATATAAAAACACCTGAATGCAATTTATATTCTTCCTTATACCAGCGAAGTGGGTTATAGTGCAGTGGTTAATCTGTTCTGACATTTTGTTATTTTGCCTGATTTTGGAGTCAGTTAATTGTGACTGCTGGCTCTGCAGCTGCCCTCCTCTGTAAAATTACTAAAGTACATATAGATTTTACAGTCACTGAAATAAATCACTCAGGATAGAGGTTTTCATAAGGTTACTCTTTGAATTATTATTCTTTTTGACTGTTAATTTCCCTGAGGTATCACAAGGGTCCTGACATTATTAACAGAAGATTATAAAGGTCTTTATTGATGTATAAAGTATTAAGCACGACCACCACTGTGCCTTAAGTTTGCTCTACATACCCCAATGGCCCATTAGTGTTGTACAGAATTCATTATAAACACAGCCTGGTGAGCTTTGGTTCCCTAATTGGGACCCCTGTGGATACTGTATTTATAATTTTGATGTCTTTTAACAGGCTCCTCTTGAAAAGGGCATATAAAAAATAACATTGTTAAAAGAAGTTAAGATTTTGTTTGAAGTTTCTATTTTTTTTTCACTTAACTTTCTTTTAAGCTCTGAAACAGTCTGAAAATTTGCATGGAATCAAATTTCAGTTTTTCTTTGCAGGGTCTCCAAACATCCATCCATCTATTATCTATACCACTTACACCTTATGGGGGCGGTGAGGGTGCAGCCAATCGCAGGGCCACACTGAGAGACATACAACCATGTTTGCTCCTACTCATACCTAAGATCAATTCTGAACCACCAATTACCTAATGAGCATGTTTTTGGTCTGTGGGAGAAAGCTTGAGTGCCCGGATAGAACTGGGTCTGTAAACATTTTTTATAGTCTCTGACAGGAATAAATTGTAATCATGAAATCAAATTTTCTAATAATGCAAAATAAAAACAATAAGTGCTCCAAGATCACGGACCTCCACCATGGTATTTCCAACACTGTCAGGCAGGTTATTGTCAAAATGTGGAGAACTGCCCGATCTTGCTCTATTAAGAAACAGATTGCGGGTCTGCATCTGGGATCACCACCAAAAAGTTGTCACTTCATCTTGGTGCTATGTTAAATATGTCTTGAAAATAGTATCAAAATCCAAAAATATGAAAAAAACTGCCCAATCTCGCAATGTTAACAAAAAAAAATTAAAATTCCTGGATTTGGATCAGCACCAAAATACTGTATAACCACTTTGTAGTCATGCTATGAACAACATTGCTTGAAAATTTCATCAAAATGTATTATTAAGTTTTTCAGTTATCCTTTCTCAGTCTTACTAGCAAAAGCATAACCTCTTTGGGAGAGCTAATAAGCTAACAACAAAAGTGTGTTACTGTCCTTGTCAGCAGGGTGGCCACAGCACCCTCAGCACCCACCTTTCCTTTACCCATGATCAGGATGTGGCAACCGATAGACTGACATTTTTAGCCCCTTTTCCACCAAGCGGTCCAGTATGGATCAGCACGGTTTGGCTCAGGCCGTGTCGGTAAAGCCTGATCATGTTTGCGTTTCCATAGCTAACTGAACCCTACTTGATAGGCGGCATATAAGCCGGATGCTGATAGCATGACGTCATAGCAGCGCGACACCGTGTACCCGGCTATTAAATACAACGAAAAAGAAAACACAACTCAGTAAGCACAAGGATGGAAATCATCCAGCAATTCTTCATTCTTGTGATCAGCATGTGGCTTTTTGTTATGAAGCGCAACCAAGCTTTGTTTCAGAGAAGGCTGTGTGCCGCGAGAGTTATCTTCATGAAGACGAATGGAGATTTAAACATGGCAGGGTTATATGTTGTTCTGCTGTCACGCGGGAAGTGACGTCTCCTTCGACCAATCAACGGACAACAGTGTTTCTAGCTCAACCTTCTGGGGTCAGATTGGTATGCTTGGCACCCCAACAGAAGGGTCCCAAAAAGAAGGACAGTACGGTTCACTTATAAGGGGTCCTGTCCCGGTTTTAGGCTATGGGAACGCCACAAAAAGCAAGCCGTACCAAGACAAACCGAACCGAACCCTCTGGTGGAATCTAGGCTTTTGTGGGACTGATAAGGGTTCAATGATAGACAGAACTTGTCGAGAAAATAAAGTAATGATGAAGTTTATCTGTTTATTTCAAAAGCTTTCAGTGTCCACAGTGTTCTCTCACTGTGCTCCAAAGGTTGGCACATCATGGATGTAAAGCCAGACATCTCTCGTTGGCAGTGACATTGAACTGCTAATTCATGACCCTAGTTTTCTTCTCCTCTTTGCAGGCACCATCAGCTCCTGGGTCGTCATTTTCATTCTTCCCATCAACAGCGCCCTGAACCCAATCCTTTACACTCTGACCACGCGACCTTTCAAAGAGACCATCCTGCAGGTGTGGGCCAACTACAGGCAGAAAAGGCCCCTGCTCAGCGGGCAGCCGGCTCAGCACCCGTCTCTCACCTGGCAGGAGATGTGGCCGCTGCAGGAGAACAGCCATGGCCTCACCGCGGGGAACGCCATCGAGACGACAGGCACGATAGCCAAGCTAACCCCTGTGGAAGTAACAAAGGATGAATACAGTGACGTTAGCAAGAGCACACATCAACAACAGAAGCAGCATATAGTGCTGTCTGTGAGCTCACAGAAACAAACACCCACAGACTCAAACTCCAACTCATTCACACAGAACACATGAACTCCGTCATGGGTGACCTACATGGATCTGTTTGAGATTCAGAAATATTCACCTCAGAAAAAAAGAGTGTTAAACTTTTTATTCATCTGTTTGTGTCCAAAACCACAGTCCACACCTCTTCCCCAAGCAGCTGCTGCAGCACAGGAAACCTTTTTCCCAGCACTAAAGTTGGTCTGATAAAAACTTCACATGGGGTCAAAGAAGACAACTGTTGGGACAAAGTTCAACAAAACTACAAATGAATCAACTTTGTCTCCCAAGGCTACATTCAGAAGTTCAAGTTTGTCTGAGAGAAGCTTTTTTCCTGAAGAGTGAATCTCTATTAACCGAAAAACTCCATTCATTTCATACAGAAAGGGAAGTTTCTAGTTCATACTAAGGTTAGAATCTGGATGATTTGAGATGTTGATTGTTCAGTGGTTATATCAGCATGACCCATATTGAGATGCTGATGTGCTTTAATTCAGCTTTAATTCTAGTCTATGGTCCTGCATGTCATATCCCACTCTCTTCTTCTTTAGTTTCTAACTCTGCCTCCTGTCCTGCTTTCACATGCATAGAGCCTACAATAGGCCTTTGGAATTTGGTGGATTTGTCATTTTTAGATGTGATTTATAAGAAAAACTTGAATTCAAGACGAGGCATTCATTAAGTCTCTGAATATATATTTCTGGGAGATTAGGGCAAGTTCACAAGATACATTCAATGTCCTGCTTTGACCAGTATAAAAGCCCAAAGTAGACCTTTCAAATTTGGCAGATTTATTGTTATTAAGGCAAATGCTTGAATTCAAGACCATAGCCTTCATTTACTCTTCGAATATATTCTTTAGAACTAATGAATTAACAATGGATCTTGAAGTCTCTAGACCAGAGGCAAGCAGCCATGGCACACAAAGGCCTAACCACTGGCACGCATGATAAACATTAACATGCCCTCTAATCTGCAGCCGCCTACAGAGATCTACTTATTTTTCCCAACTACATTGAATGCATCTTGTTAACTAGCCTGACCCTGCCTGCAGATATGTCCACACATAGGCAGGTATTTAAAAAAAAAAATTAGGGTTTTTTTGTGGTTTGTCCTTCTGACATTTTAGTTCAATGAAAATTCTTTTGTAAAACTCTAAGGTGAAGGTTTTTAAAGGGATAAGCCTACATTTTTTTGTTTTCATGTCTTGCCTCATTCATGACTCATGACTGATAGACAGTGGGTGTAGTAACAAGGCAGAGACAGTGGGAGTTTGCCCACTGTGAATTAGCTTAGCTCAAACACTAGGAGTCAATGGGTAGCGTTAGCCTGACTCTGCCTACAGTCTTCAGCTAAACGTAGTTTAGAGGGACCAAGATTAGTATTTTATGTAATTTTCTAAAAGAAATACTTATGAAACTAGAAAGAGTGAAGACCTCCGCAAGCACCACAGTCGTCACCCATATTGTGATTTTTACCATAAATATTAGTCCTACCTTTAGTTCATGTAAAGATTTAGATTCCTTGACCATGAAAACATACCATTAGCAGCTGGATTCATAGTTATATCCATTTTAGCTCAGTAGTTATTCACGAAAATCACATTTTTCGTCATGGTGGTTTTCTTCTGGATCTGGCTCCAAAGTTTTTGAAGATACAACAAACCAAAGTGAACTCCAGATCCCACAGAATCTTGGCTATGTTGTGGCGTTTGTTTGTTTCAAGTCTATGCTTTTTTGGTTGAGAATATGCACAAATGCCGAAAATGGTCCTATCTTGCAATGTTAAAGAATCCTTTAAGAAATTCTAGGATCCAGACAGTGATCTCGATCAGTCACAAAATCTAATCTTTTGTTCCTTCTCCCAATCCAGACATTTCCTGAAAATGTCATCAAAATCTGTCCATAACTTTTTGAGTTATGTGGCTAACAGAGAAACAAACAAAAGCACAAACTAGAAAAGCATTCGGAGAGCCTAGACCTCTGCTAGCACCACAGTCGTCACCCATATTGTGATTTTCACCATAATTATTAGTGCTACCTTTCTTTCATCTTAATATTTAGATTCCTTGACCATGAAAACATACCATTAGTCTAAAAATAGATAATGTAACATAGCGTGGTAAAAAAAAAAAGAGTCACAACAAGCACTTGTGACTGTTTTCAGTTAGTGATGGACATCAACACTGAGTCAATGGGTAGTGCTAGCCTGCTTCTGCCTACAGTCATCAGATAAGCTTTTCATCAGCTCTGTACGGTCCTGTGGGGGTTTGCATATGCCCCCTGTGGTTTAGTTTCATATATATTTCTTTCGAAAATTTCATGAATTACATGACCCGAAAAGAAAAAGATGTTGGCCTATCCCTTTAAGCCTCGTGTATGAGCTTTAATGAAGGTCTCTGGATCAACATGTCTCTGTGCGCAACACATAAAGAGTGCAGGTCCTTTCTGTTATTAAAAGAACTTATAAAGTGTCCACTACTAAGTTTGTTTGTCAGGTGAAATGTCCAATCAGGACAAAACTCTGCAAAGAAAAGTCATGTCACAGTTCACATGTACAGGTGTGTGCTTGAATTTGCAGAGCTCCTATTTGTTATCTTTTTTGTGTGTCATACGGTGAAAAGTATTTATAAGTATGGAAGTATGTTTATGTGGTCTTCATTCTTCTATTTATTACCATTAACAGTGTTTTTATTTCATTTTTGTGTACAATGTGTAGCTTTGCATTATATAGGGTGGGTCATAAGTTAATTTTAACAGAAAACATGGAACAAAAATCACACAGGACATTGTGGCAAAACTTATTAGCAAGTTTCACTCAACAGGAAATGTTGAGTGAAACTTGCTAATAATGTTGTCATCAGCAGTAGAAACCACTTATTAATATGTGTTTTTGAAACATTGGTAGTTATATAGAGCACATTATATAGATAAAAATGACTGTCCAACATAAATGATTATTTTACCTATGTGTGGAAACTTGTGGCCCACCCTGTTTTACCAAATAGTGTTATTTGCTTGATTTTGTTTCATTTTTTTCTTTTTTTCATTCTCATTTTGACAAAACTCTGGTTGAAAGCAGATAAGAAAAATAACATTTGATCTCAGTTAAGGATGTTTCACAGGGATTGTACCATTGCTGTATTCAGCAGCATATTTGTTTTAAATGTATTTCTCTTTTGATTTTTAACTTCTTTTTCTTTGTTATTATTATTTTCTTATGAAAAATATTGATAGATGGTTGGTGTAATTTATAGTTTTATCTATGATGGGGATGTTTCCACAAAAGTGGCAGCCTTGTTGTGTTGTGCTCTTATCATTTCTATGTACCAACAATAGGAGATAAATATTCTTTTCATTATGATGCAGAGCATGTTGCCTTTTTGGATAGAAAAAAGAAAGATTTGTTAGAGATTGTATTTTTTGGGGCTTCTGCTGAAACTTGATGTACCTTGGAGAGAGAACACTTGGTAACAGGAAATACTGAAAGGGCTTTTATAGCAAAATGTTTCTCTACTTCTCAAGACTATAAATTAGTTAATAGGAGCCTAAGGGTAAGACCTGATTGTCCAGTAATGATTTCTGTCCTGCAGAGAGATCTGAAAAATGTTAGAGGAGGATAGACTACATTGTAAATGAAAGTTCTAGTCTAACTGGGTTAAGTTTGAACTTTCAGGGCTGGTGCAGCACACAGCTGGACATGTTTTATGTAAAGCCATCTACAAACCACTGAGGTGCCAAAATGTATATTATGGAATCAGCATTGAAGAATATCTAAGACTTTTGTGCAATCAGTAAACCTTTGTTTCAGCTCTGAGCTCTTTGTGGAGGAAAATTCTTTGTATTGTGCATTTCCTGTTGTTTTCTGAGTTAAAGTTTATGTTACTGTTCTAAAGCAGCTGAGGACTTCAGCTTTTTGTTATTGTTCTATATTGTCATCAAAAGTAAAATTATAAAGAAAGAAATGTAAAAGAAGGTGACTGTTGACGTCTTTGGTCAGCTCTCATTCAAACTTGAATGTTGCAGTGAGAAGCCTCTGCAGTAAAGGCAGCTTGTCAAGCTCCAGTTCCCCTCATTCATCCACACACTGGTTTAAGTCATTGCTGTCACTTGTAATGAGATTTTGTGGTAGATGTTTTACGTGTTTCTCTTTTTAAGAGTAAACTCACATCCATTTCTGTTTCCTGCTGGTTTCATCTCATATTGATGATAAAACTTGCATGTACAAACATTCCTGAGGTCATCTGTGATCTGAGTTTTAGCATTTATTCAGGGCTCCAGGGGGAGCTGACGGCTCGGTTTGCTCTGTAAATGTGCTGTACAGAATGACAGAATGTAACATTTATGATGTTTAATGACTTTTTATACAACCTGTCTTGTAATTCTCCAGCTGGTCTGAGGGAATATACAGTGAAGAACTCTCTGCAACCACAACAACACATTTTTAATGCTGTGCTTTGTACGACGTAGCCATTTGTACAAAAATTCAAACCCCCTTTTTGCATTCACTGTTCTTTGTCGAATTTTTCTGACATTGTAAATGCATGATTGTCTAACAACCTGCCATGACTCGGAAGACAAAAGATTTATTGAGGAGTACAGTTTGTGAACACATTGTATGCCATTTACATACATTGTGTATGTGCTGCTTGTGTTTGTTTACAACAAAAAGACTAAGACGCCAGCAGTTTGCCCGAGATATCTCCAGCCTTACATCTTATAGTGATCAGAAAAGTGAATTTTAAATGTGAGTAAACATTTAAATTGTTGAGCTGACTTGTGTCTCCTAATGAGTTTCTAAAACAGGTGTGTAATTCTTATTTCCCCTGATTTAAATGTGGAAAATAAATAATGTTGTGCCTAAAACTGTGCTTGTTGAGTCCATATCTGTCATTTTTTTCAAACTGGTGATACATCATTGATACTGACAGTGACTCAAACCTACATTCAATAAAGTACTAGACATTTGTTTCTTTTTTTTCCCTTTTGACCATGTGCAATAGTGCACATCTAAAAAGGAACTGTTTGTATTTAAAGGGATAGTTTGGGTTTTATTTCGGGGAGTTTTGTGAAGTACATGGCATAAGCTTGAACATTAGGTCACACAAGCAGAGATCAGCTCGCCATCTGTACATAATTTTACTGCACGGAAGCTATAGGGCCATGCACTGATGCAAAGAAATTGAAAGCATATTTAAAACAAGCCACAGAAACAGCACAGATTGATTGCAAGTTCCATTTAAAACAATTACAACAACTTACTTTACTACTAAGCCGCTGTGTTTAGGTTCTACTTGGGTACACAGTCTAGGTATCCTTTAGGGTAATGCATGGTGATTGCTGCTGACCCACATCCTACATCTTCAACTATCACAGTGCAGAGCTTCCTCCAAGTAAGGGACATTTATGTTTTTACAGCCCAGATTTAGTTATACAATCTATAAGGCAAAACCGAGGAGCCAGATGAAAGTTTATATTCTAAATAAGTGTTTCACTCATACTGAATGTTTGTTCTGTCAAGACAGAAGCTATGGATTCAATGAGAAATTTGCCTCTTGATGATACACTATGTCCATTGTTGATGAAGTAAACTGAGCCAGAGGAAAACATCATGTAAAATGCAATGTTTGGTTAGCATGATGATCCTGGCAAAAGTGAGACCACACTCAGCTGACAGAAGTACACGCTAGCTGTGGTGTGTACCACAGTGCTGCCATAACAAAGCAGGTCAAAAGTGGAAAAGTAAGCTGTTGTAAATGTCTTGAGTAGAGCATGTAATTATCCCCCACATCTTCACTCACAATTCTTTAAATTACTTTAAGTCAGTGGCCCCATCACTAGTTTATATGTGGTCTCTCTGCACAGATGCAGAGCTGATCTCTATCGCTGTGACTAATGTTCAGGCTTATTCCATGTACCTCATACAACCCCTCTCAAAACCCCCCAAACTATCCCTTTAATGTAACCTCTGCAAACCAGAATTGTTACAATGCTTGCAATATAATCTTTGTATATAAAGTATGGGCAATTTTATTGAACGGACACATATTAGTAAAATAATTTATTTTTCTTAAACCTGCATTTTCTCCATAAAAGAGGAATCATATTGTACTGAATACAAATATTCCCAGCGTATGGTTGAAGCCTTAGGAACAGTGATGATTAAGACAATAATGCATACATCATTTTAGTTAACCTCAAATGTGGTATCGGTGTAAGGTTAAAATTGCTTTTAGATTCAAGTGTAATTGAAAAGAGTGAGATTAGCTTAGGTAAAGATTAAAGAAGCAAGATGTCAAATACAAACTGTTGAAAATTAGATTGACTATGTTTCTGAGTATTTGACACTGTGCATAAAATAATAATTATGATAATTAGTGTTGTAAATTATCATTGACATATCCCAGGCTGTAGTAATCCAAAGCAACAAAACATACTTTGCATATAGTGCAGGAAAATATATATGTATTTTTATTTTTATTTATTTTCATCTAAAAACACGGTGGCATCATGACAGAATAACCTGGCATCCAAGGGGAAAAGTTTCAAAAAATTAATTGGTATTTGATCTAAATAATTAAATCAGATGTAGGTGGGGAAAAAAAGCTTAGTGAAAGCAGAATTTATTGTTCATATATTGTGTTTGTGCTGGGCAGCACAGTGGCACAGCAGGTAATGTATGTGCCTCAACCAAGAAGGTTGCTGGTTTGATCCCTATGTGTAGTTTGCATGTTCTCCCTGTGCATGAATGGGTTCTCTCCAAGCACTCCAGCCCCCTGCTATAGTGCCCCCAAACAATGTTGTTTGTTTAACTGGTGACTCCAAATTGCTCTTAGGTATGAGGCTAAGAATGAATGGTTGTCCATCTCTCTATGTGGCCCTGTGGTTGGCTGATGACCGGTCCAGGATGTACCCACCACTCAACCAATGTCCGTTAGGATAGACTTCAGCCCCCAAGATCCTGAAAGGGAGAATGAATGAATGAATGCTTATTTCGAACATGCAAAAGCTAACATGGGTCCCCACCATTAAAAACACATGCATATACCAAAACAAAAGAAAACAATCAAGATAAATCATTGAGGACATTTTTCATGTGCAGCAAGTCCACAGGCTTGAAAAGGAGTAGGAAGAAGTCTAAGCTTATTTAACTAAACTCTATTGTATTACCACATACAGTGAGATTTTTACTTTTTCCATACTTATATAAGTTTCAACCTCATATTTAAATTTTTGCTTATGAATAAAGAACTTTCCATAACAACAGAAAAGGTTCATCACATAAGGGAAAGCGCCATCTTCAGTATCTCCAGTGTCTATGGACAGAAAAAAAAGAAAAGAAATGCTATTAAAAGCTTGACCATGCAGCAGACAACACAGAAATAAGTATGAATTGAGAGATTTGCTGCCATGATAAACTGCTATTCGTCCTTCAAACAAACAAAACCTTCCTCAAATAATGTGAGCAAACTTCTGGAGTTTGTTGTGGGCCAACTGAAGTGGCCCAAGGGCCGCATTTGGTCCCCGGGTCATAGTTTGGACACGCTTCGGTTAGAACAGTGGTTCCCAAACTTTTCACAGCCTGTACCCCTTCCGACACTTGACCTCCAGCTATGTACCCCAACTCTCATGCACTTATAACACCAAGAAAAATAAATGTTTAAGCCTGCCACACTCCGACCTCCCATATTTTACATGCATAACATACAAATAAAACCTATTATAGTGAATTATTTCTAACTAAATAGATTGATTTACCAGCAATGCCAGTGGGCAACACCAGTTCACTTTTGAAAAAGAAATGTACATTTCTGAAACATTTTCATTAATGAACTTAAAGCTTTAATTAAAAGGCTGTCTGACTGAACTTACTGTATGTTATTTTAAGAATCTTAGATAATTTAGGACAGATTTCCCTCTCCAAGATGCCTCAGCCTCTCTGCCAACACTTCAGGCCTTTATCAAAGCTCACAATACAAACATTTATCAGTTTGAACTTGAACTACTGAAACAACTGTTTAGACCTGACAGTTTTTCACGTACCCCCTACATCACTTCGCGTACCCCTGGGGGTACACGTACCCCAGTTTGGGAACCACTGGGTTAGAAGGTTTGAGTGTGTGACTAATAATAGACCTGGCCCTAAAGGTTTAATACAGGCTATGGTTTGAGAACAGTTTGCACTTGTATTTTGTTTTTCTTTACACAATGTCCCAACTTCATTGGAATTGAGGTTTGAAATAATTGAAGAAGCTGCTTCTTAAAGGCCGTCTTGGGTCGTCTTTAATCCAATGACAGTCTATTGGATAAGTCTACGTGGACTGTTACCTTGGACGACTCCGTCTTTCCAGGACCTGATTCCTGAATCACACCTCCTTAGACCCTCCATAGACATCCATGTGACTTAACCGAGAGCGCATGCTATACAGATCTACACTGACGCAGGTACCATTCCACGGCGGCGGCGCAGCGACGCAGCTTTTGACGCTCGCCAGTGTGGGTGTTATGAGACGTATTTTGTAAGGGTCAATATTTGTTTTCCAGCGGCCAGGTTGCACAAGACAGACCCTGCCAGCGAAGAGGGGGTACTACGACTTGACTGTGGTCGTAATAAGAAAGCCCAGCTCGTGTTAGTGAGTGCACACTGGCTGACACACCATGTTTCCAGCCAGCAGATACTCGAGTAAAGGTAGGTACAGCTAACGGGCTAACTAGCTCCAACGTCTGGAGCGTGCTGTGCTCGGCTGGGATGATGCTAACAAATTATATTAGCAACAGTGCTGTCAAATGCCCAATTACACCTCACGTTCTTATTTTACCTTTATGCTGGGCTTATTCTTTTCTTACGGCTTAACTTTTCTCCTTGATTTATCCAAGTGTAAAGCGTTAGCAGGAGCAAACTGCCCGGTTAAAGTTAGCATAGAGCTAAATGTAGGGGAAAGTTGAAACCAATATATAGGTCATATGAATGGTGTCCTTGTCCTGAGTTGCATGGAGCAAAGCACATAATTTCGTAAATTCCTTCAAGTTTTTTGAGATGTCATGTTTATGGACGTCTTGATAGTTGTTCAGTTGTTATTCGTGAAAGTTTTGAGGCTGTAAAGTTAGTATTAGCTCTGCTGTCCTTAGTCAAACAGCTCTGTTAGCATGTGCTGCAGCCTGGTGTGACAGCTGCTTGTAACTTTCACCACACTAGCCTTTCAATAACTTCTTGGTTATGTTGCTTATGTCCCCTTGATATTTTCTTTCCACCTGACATTGCTGTTGCCTTTGTCTTAATGTAATTGTGGATGATTTAAACAAGTAAATGTCAGCCTCTTTCATTTCAATGGGCATACTGCCATGCTGATAATCCACCTGTTCCAGCTGGTCCTGACTGGGTTATGTTTTCTCTCTTGCAGCCCACAGGTGTATCAGGGCACTGAAAACAGTCCAAACAGAGTATGCCGCCCCTCAGCTTTACACTACAGTACACAGACGGAAGTGCTCTTCTGTGACAACCCCTAAAATCACAACACACTACACCATCCATCCTCGAGAAAAGGATCCAAGATGGGAAGGTATGAGACTGTTTTTAATAAAATTATTCCAAGTTTGGTCTTCATCCTCATTTTGCAAGCAGGGGTGTAGAAGAAGCATTTGTTAGAACATAAGAGGATTTTTCATCTTTCACTTTTGAGCTGTTATGTGTCATGTCAGCATTTTACAGCTTCTTTTATGACCAGTTTGCAGTTTGGATTGCCCATAATAAAACTTAAATCTCTTTTATAGGGTTTGGAATTGGTGGTAGCATAGTAATAAGTGAGTCACATGGCTTTGCCATTTTCCAGGAATTGAGCAGATGAAATAATGTTTAGGATTACCTGTTTTGTTTTTTGTTTTTTACTTTTTGATGGTGTTGATTTTTGAATGCACCAACTCCTAGTATGGTAGGTTGTCGGTGTTTCTTATTGACTGTATGGATAAGTTGTGTTTAAAGTTTAAAAATCAATTAAACACAATAGCCTTCGTGGCTTTAAATGACATATTTTATATAAAAGGTATTTCAGCTCTGACGACTTGATCTGCCTGTATAACCTGGACAGTTGGAATCAGAGATATTGATGCTGCGTTCTTGTACTGGAAAATCAGGGTTTCTGAGTTTGGAGTTAGAAATTTCAACTGGTTCCAGGTTGGAATTAAGCAGTTGACAATGGAAATGGCTGCCCCAGTTGTAAACAGCTGTTAAGCTCCTTTAAAGGGATCGTACCGTATTTTTGAAGTGGAGGAATACATGACATGAGTCGGTTAGTTCCAGATAAACTTTATATTTCTGAAAAGTTATTGCACTTAAAAACCTGCATATGTAGCTTACTCTTAAACTGTGGTATCATTTTTTTAATGGGAGTTCTTGTATGCAGAGGATACCCTTTGTTCCTGGTAGGATACTTCCCTGAAAAGTCTTGGTCACTCCAGTGTTTCTATTTAAACCTGAGCACTTCCAGCAGAAGTTGATGGGTATGAGGAAATTCCTCCAGTTAAGTACGGGAAAAAAAAAAAAAAAAGCCGTGAAATTTGGCTCGCAGAGAATATTCTGGATAATTTTAGGGTTGTTATGCAGGTGTGAATAAGGGTCCAAATTGTACAGCTAAGGAGAGTAAAATACTATTTTTTACCTTTGTTTGGATTTTAAAAATCATCAAAATTTCATTTGTGTAGCTGTTCTGATGGGAGACAGTCTTACAGCTATCCAAATGGTGAGAAGACAAAATTAGACAAGAACAGTATCAGCTGGAGGAGTGAAACCCACTTATGTACATGGATGGAAAAACAAACAGATAGCCACTTGCTAACTCATTTGGTTGATGGTCAGTCCTTTCCTGGTGCGTTGTATGCTATGACCGTGAATGTTGTCCAAATGTGATTCAAGCATGTTAATGTAATGTGAGTGTTCCACCAGCAAAAAGGACTTTAGATACATGTAACTCAGTTTTGGTGTCCTCCAGAGCTACTGTTGTCATAAATAGGGCTGGGATAAAAAAATCGATTTAATCAATTTCCCTTTAACTGGTTCATAATCGATCGATCTTTAACTTGGGTAGTTTTTTCTCCTTTGATGTGCAGAGAAGCAGCCTGTGGCATCAACCCTGCTGGTCTCGTGTGATCAGCGTTTAGCGTTGCTTTCTACTGAACAAGATCTCATGAGATGTTACTGCAAACAAACATGGTGGAAGCACTATATGGGCACCACTGGCAAGTTTAAAAGCTGATGTTTGGATGTACAGTATTTTAGATTTAACAAGTACAAAGGAAAATACGAGTTGGACAAAAAACAAGTAATATGCAGAATATGCATTAATGCATATCATTAAAATATGATTAATGTAACTGCTTTGGGTTTAGTTCTTCATGTTAAAACAATTTTAATGATGAACCAGGTCAAAAGGTCACTTTTTAAATTTACAGCACTATTTTAACTAAGATATCACAGACTGAATAAATATCAAATTGAGTCGTGAACCAAATCGATTCGAGACCTTGTAATATTGAGTCGAATCGATCCAGAAAATCTGAATCAATACCCAGCCCTAGTCATAAGAAGTCATCGTTAGCATAATGAAAAAGGTATCTTTTTGTTTTTATCTCAGGTGTGGAAATGGAGAGGTTTGCTGACGAGGCAGATGTAGTCATAGTAGGTGGAGGTCCTGCCGGTCTGTCAGCAGCCATTCGCCTGAAGCAGCTCGCCAATGAACACGAGAAGGAGCTGCGAGTGTGCCTTGTGGAGAAGGCCTCTCAGATCGGTGCACACACTCTGTCAGGAGCCTGTCTGGAGCCTACTGCTCTATTTGAGCTCTTTCCCGACTGGAAGGAACGAGGGGTGAGAACACAAAGAAGTACTTCTATATTTGTCTGCAAAGATGCCCTTCCGTTGTACTTTCTGAAGGGTTACATCAGGTGACTCATGCTTACATATTGTGTAATATTTTATGGGACTGTCAGCAGAGTTATAAATAACAGAGATATATGCACTTTTCATGCTCACCCTAGTAGTGCAGAGTTCATTCATTCACTGCAGATATTCTGGTGCTTATAGAGGCTGTCGGTCTTTGAATGGACAACAGGGTTTATATAAGGTCCGACGTCCAGTTCTTCTC
The DNA here is from genome assembly GCA_036419115.1 of Scarus forsteni. Classification (NCBI taxonomy): domain Eukaryota; kingdom Metazoa; phylum Chordata; class Actinopteri; order Labriformes; family Labridae; genus Scarus; species Scarus forsteni. The sequence goes on from JAZDUH010000383.1 coordinate 26,224,981, forward strand.
CAATCTCTCATATTTGGCTTCTGTTTATTGTCCTGTCCTTCACTAACTCAAAAAGTTTAAGGCAAACATTTAAAAAATATATATTTTGTTACTTTTCAGGTGTTTTGAAACAATTTCATATTTTGCTAGATAGTATCAAGAAAAGTACGAAAGCTTTAGAAAGAGGAGTTTGAAAGGAAAAGTGTTAATTAGAAGTGTTAGCCTGTAGAAACTGTAGGAAAAATCTTGGTATAATAACAGTACTAGCGTAGATTAGATTAAATAATTTTTAATATGTTTATACTTTTAGTTTAGTATATATTCAAATATATTTTTAATTTATGTATTTTTAAAATTATTTTCTAATTATTTTTTATGAATTTAATATCTTATTTATTTATTGTTTACAGCTTACTTATTGTATTTGTGCAACTCAGAAAGTTGCAGGAGTTTTTCTATAATATCTTAAAGTGAATGAACCACCTAATATTTCATGCTTAGGATTTGACTTGGTTATTTTGTTTTACAGTGGAATTATCTTGGTAATATATTCTTTTATAGTTGGAAGCATTTTAAGTCAAACTAACACTACAACATTTTGTGCTCTTCTTTCAGGCGCCCCTGAACACTCCTGTGACTGAAGATGTGTTCAGCATTTTAACAGAGAAATACAGAATCCCTGTCCCCATTTTACCAGGTAACAGCCCCTTTTGGTTTCTACACAGCTGGTTGGAGAGGGCATTAGGAGACTACACCTTATAGAGATCGAGTTGTATTGATGTTTCTGTGATTCATTCAGAACTCAGTCAGAACTTAAACCACTTTTTTTGTTTCCGTAGGAGGAGAGTTTCCAAATAGTTGACGGTATTAGGGGGATGTAATAGCCTTTTAGAGTCTGAAAATAGTCAGCCATGTGTAACTTTAGAGCACAGTGGAGGTTCAAACCAATGAATCCTAATGCCAGTCGTTGAAAACAGAACTTATTTTGTTTTCTTAATGATCAGGTTTATAAGAATTTCAATTCATTATGTCCTCAAGAAAGAACCAATTAACCAACTTGTCAGGGCCAAATGAATCCTCATTAGAGCTGATTTTAACCTGTTCATATTTTTCCCTCCTTCTTTAGGTTTGCCGATGGGTAACCATGGTAACTATATTGTGCGGTTGGGGAACTTCGTTCGCTGGCTGGGGGAGCAGGCAGAGGAGCTTGGAGTGGAGATTTACCCCGGCTATGCTGCAGCTGAGGTCTGTGTTCTCTTCATATTATTATCTGCATACAAATGTTTTAAGCACATTTTTCACTCGGTCAGTATGTTTGTACCTGCAGTGATGTTCAGCCAGAACTACGTTATACGTTTCCATACATGGTAAACAAGCATTACGGGATTGGCAGAGGCATGTCCCACTCTGCTTCCATCAGTTACTATGTGTTTTAGTAGAAACCTTTTTCTTGGTGATCTTTCAAACAAGTTAGCAAGTGCTAAACTGGGTTTTATAATGAGAAGAACTTCCACAAAGTATATATAACATCATGTTTTGAACATACTTGATCCAACTGTGCTTTTAGGCAAGTCTTTTGGCCCTTTTCCACTAGCACGCCTTGGCCCTACTCTACTCAGCCCTACTCGATTTGCAGCGTGTTTCCACTAGCCTGGTACCTCCTAAAACAAGCTAGTTTTAGTACCTACTCCACTCTGGTTCCAAGCGAGCTGAGTTGGGACTGAAAGATGACGTCACCGACTGCCGGCTACTGATTGGTCAGACAATGTTGTTATGGATGAGTCATGAGCGCGACGACCAAGCATGCTAGCTGTAGCTACCATTAGAATCAGAATCAGAATCAGGTTTTATTGCCAAGTATGCAACACATACAAGGAATTTGTCTCCGGCAGTTGTTTTCTCTAGTACAAGGAGGTAGACACAAACATGACATATAAACATGACACAATAAAAATAAGATAAATAAAATAGATGCAGGTGTAAACAAGGGCTGGGATAAAATGTGCATCAGGAATATTTACAGCATACTGGGATATTTACATTTGAAGGTAGGAAAGTGCGACTGTGCGGTCCATAGTGCAGTTAACTGTTTAAGAAGGTGAGGTTAGCTTACCCTCATACGTCTTTTCTTTGCAGCTCGATTGCTCTCGTCCTCGGCTTCATTCTGTTGTATAGCTTCCAAAACTCTCCTGTGCTTCTCAAGGGGTATTTCTTCTTACCACCTGCAGCCTTCTTCTGCTTTCCTTTTTTACTCAGTTTGGGACAAAAAGCCACAGATTGTTATGTCGCGCTCAAAATGACGTTGCCGTGCCGTTCAGCTGTTAACAGCGACACTGCACCCCATTGGGCAGGCGACTGGGGCTAATGGAAAAGCAGCACAAGGCGAGTAGAGGAGAGCCGGGTAGAGTCGAGTAGAGTAAAGTAGGGCTAATGGAAAAGGGCCATTTGTGTAGTTGGTGGAATTATTACAACTACATATCAGTTGGAGTTTTTAATTCACTCAGCTTGTAGGTAATGTGCATTTATTTTCACGTATAGCTTCAAGCTCAAATAACATTAAAAAAATCCTCATTCTTCAAGGGTCTTGACAGTTAACAGAATCAGGGATGGGAATCAGAAGCCTGTTCCAGTTGCGAATGGATAACAGCTCCCTCAAAGAAATGATATCATTAATTATTTTGCTTATTAATCCTCTTATCGATTCCTTTCAGTTTATGCTGCATGTTTTGAGTGTCAAGGGTGACATAATGTCATCAAAGGCAGTCAGCAAAATGATAACAAGCTTCGTGGTAGATGGGGCAGAAGTGCTCATAATTGTCCTTTAATTTTAGAAGACTCTTCTTGCACAATCTTCAGTAAGAGGAAACACCATTAGCTTGTAGAAGCATTCATTTATGCAGCACCACATAGAATCTCTGGAGTGTTGAGTGTTTGAAGTTGTTATCACTAAAACTTTTTCTCCATGCAGAAAGTCCACAGGAATCAATGAGGGATTTTTTTTAAATATTCAGATCTATCAGCAGAATCATTAATGGCATTGGTATCAATAAAATCGTATCAGTTTCCATCCCGAAACAGAATTGATGGATTGGGGGAAGTATTACTTTTTTAACTCATCTATTAGTTTAGTCTATTGTGAAAATTGTGGCTGTCACATTTAAATATTTTGAACTAAAGCAGTAACTGCATGCAAGGCACAAATGATTCTTTGAATAATTTTAGCCATAGAAACAAATTAAAGAGCAAGTTGTTAGTATTTTAAGAAGAAAATATGATTAAAAACATTTAAGGACTAATGGTATGCATGTATGTTTTGATTGTATGTGGCTCTAGATGTGGCTCTGCTGAGATAAGAGTTAAAAAATCATTGCTCTATGCCACATTTGATTGCCCTCAGCCCTGTTTGGGTTTGAAAAGATGTTTAAATGATTTCCAGCTGCATTTTCTAGGCATGTTGCCAACCTCCCATTTTGTTTTTAGCTAGAAAATGTTTAAATGTATGTCCGAGTCAATCTTTTGTTGGACTATCAGCATTTTTTGGTGTGCATATTTTCTTATACCTTTGCATGCTACATGTTTTTGGGTCCAGCACCCTACATAGGATGCCTGCCTCCCTCCTTTACTTCTTCTACCACCAGTGTGACATGTTTTAACTGCATGCAGATGCACCAAGTGTCTTACTTGTTTATCTTTTTAGACACAAATGGTCGTACAAACACTTAACAGAGGGGCTTTTTTGGGGCGCTGTTAACACTGAGTGAACTTAAAACTTTGAGATCTATCTATGATACATTTTTCCCTCTAATGTAAATTCAGTGATGATGAAAAGTTGCTGTGAAATGTTTATGCCCATGAAAATTATGTAGGCAGAATGTTTTTACTTTCAGAAAAATGCCCACAGTGTTTATAAATACAGTGTTAGCCTGCTGACTGCTCTGTTGTCACAGTGAACTTGTAGTGATGTATTCATTTTCTCCTTGTTGTTGTTGCTTGTTGTTGACCCTGCCCCTTCTTTTATAGGTTTTATTTCATGAAGATGGAAGCGTGAAAGGAATTGCCACTAATGATGTCGGCATTGCAAAGGATGGATCACCTAAGGTACGGAAAATATAAAGATAATTAACAGCGTATTGAAGATGTGCTTCACCTGCAGCGCTGAAGCCCTCTTCAGGCTTTGTTGAAAAATTATAAATGGAGATTTTTCTGTCAGATTAAAGATGAGCTAATGGCTTTGATATGAACACTCTTTCCCGGAGGACACAGAAGAGAAACCTACTTCCTTGAATTCATACACTTACCTGACCTTTACCTAGAGTGTGTTTTTATCTCGCACAAAAAAAGGCTGTCGGAGGTTTTGATGAATGTAAGACACCCAAAATGAGTCATGTTTATTCACTTTCTGTGTTCCTGGTTAAAAGAGGTCAGAGTTTATTTTCTGCTCTGTACATGGAATCAGTGTCCTCAGCTGTATTTATCAAACTCATACTTTTCATTCATAACAAATATGTTCATGTGTCCTCATCTGCTCTTGCTTCAGGATGTTTTTGAAAGAGGGATGGAGCTCCATGCCAAAGTCACAGTGTTCGGGGAGGGCTGTCACGGCCATTTGGCCAAACAGCTTTACAAACAGTTCAACCTGCGCGAGAACTGCGAGCCGCAGACCTACGCCATTGGCCTGAAGGAGGTAAACAACACATTTAAGCCCAGAGAAATCTAATGTAGGTTGGAGGGTCGATGGCCTTTGCTGTGACTCTTAATTTGATTTTCCCCCCTGGCCCCGGTTTGACTGCTGATGCACAACTGGCAAAGTCCATCCTGCAGAGAAAAAGGGGTGGCTTTTGGTCATGGTCAGGTTTGTTAGGTTTAAGTCACAGTGGGAGAGATGAAGACAACATTTTCTTCACAGCTTTGGTTTTATTTGACAGAAAGAAGAATTGGCTGAAGGGCTTTAAGCTGCCGATAACAGCTGCTCAAGCTGTTTACAAAATGGTTTCTGTAGTAATTGACCTTGTTAACCCTGGCTAAGACTTGCAGCTGAAGTATACACATATTTAAAAAACAAGATTGCATTTTATAATGTCTGGAATTATGTTTAAACATTTTAAATTATGAGGAAATCAAGCTCATATTTTCATGTCAAACCAAATGTAGTCTGGGATGGTTGTTGAGTGAGCGAGTCAAAAAAATCTTTTTTACCCCCACCAAGAAGGTTTTATTTTAGCAGTGTATGTTTGTCCAGCTTTTTGTTAGCAAGAGTATGCAAAAACTGGACAGATTTAGCTGAAATGTTTCAGGAGATGTTTGTAATGGCCCAGCTTGAAAATGATTAGATGATCCAGTCCAGTTGAACAGTCTAACTTAGAATAATATCAACATGATTCTGAGTGCTAGGTGTGGGTTTTCAAGGTCAAGGCATCATATTATGATGGTAACTTTATCATGGAACTATTTCTTATAGATGTAACAGCAACATATGAGCTACCCTTGAGGAGGTGTGTGCTCCCCAAGTGCTTTCTAGTTAAGTAGAGTTTGAGTTTCAGAAAGTTTATCCAACAAAAAGTAAACAGGTGTGATTGGTAGGGCTAAACTATTGTTTTCGAATCAAAATCGCAATTTTAGACAACGCAATCTTGTGCTCACCAAAGCTGCAATTTTTTTGCAGCACTCCTGACTGACCCAGGATCTGTTGTGTCAGCTATTTCACACATACATTTATACAAGATAATTTGCATGTACAAAAGTGCTGGTAAGAAGGTATAACACAGCCTTTGCTTAGGAGTAGAAGTTGGAATATCCCTTTAATAATAAGAACACATTTGTTATCAATATTAGATGATGAAAATTTTTCATGTGCTTTTAATCATTGATGATCTTAACTGTTGTCTATACTGTAAACATAGTGAATATTGCACTGAAGCTTGATTTGAAGAAAATCAGGAACTGAAATGAAATCGCAAAATCTGCCAGAAAAAGAAAAAAAAAGATCTTTTCCTACCTTTAAGCCCTCATGATGTGTATTTTCTGCCAGATCTGCTGCCTAGAATATTAACATTAGAACTGAGGAGTCTAGACAGAATTAATTTGTTTGCTTCCATTCACTTATGAGCTGCTATTAGCTAAGGTATTAATTCAGTGGTGAATCAGAAGGTGAAATAACAGGAAAATGTCTCAAACTGTTCACAGAAATTCTTGAAAACTTCTCTCTGTACTTTTTTCTTTAGTTGTGGACGATCGATGAGAAGAAGTGGAGGCCGGGCCGAGTGGAGCACTCGGTGGGCTGGCCCCTGAACAGACACACGTACGGAGGCTCCTTCCTGTACCACCTGAACGAAGGAGAGCCGCTCGTGGCCTTGGGCTTTGTGGTGAGTATATTTGTTTACGTTCTGACAGCCACATCAACAGACGTGATGGCTGGATATCAGGCAGGCAGTACATATCAGCAGGATGATTCATGAGCCTCTGAGTAAACTGTCAAGCCCCTGGCATCCTGGATCATCATCATTATTCATCCTTAAGGGGGAAAAACCAAACAAAAATAATTTATGACAGTGTAATCTGTATAGTAAACAATCTGCAGGTGTAAAGGTATGTAACAGCTGCAATCTAATCTGTTTGTTCTTAAAGACAGAATGCTTTACTTTATGAGTTGTTTGTGCACCTGTCAGTCACAATGCAGTTATTAGCAAAAGTAATATTGTGGAAATGTTTGAGCATATTTAAAAAGTGCTTGAAATGTAACCTAGCTTCAGTGTAAGGGTAGACGTGGATCTAACCTGGACAATCAACAAATGTCTCCAAAATGTCATGAACAGACATTTCCATTCTAATTCTCTGCATATTCTGTCATTACCATCCAGTGTTCAGTTAGAACAAGTAAGAAATGGGAGATACTAAAAAAATAAAAAATTCACCACCCTTTCCGCGGCATTCACATCAAGGTCTTTGGTTAGCAGAGGTGGTGGATACTGTCCTTCTGTCGTCAGCTGATTTTAATTGATGTTTAAAAAAAGCACTAAAATAGATTAAAAAACATTTAAAACATTAAAAAACATTTCTTCAAACAAACAATGCTCCTCATTGCTGCTGCTGCGTGTATATCCTATGTTCTGCTCCTTCTGCTGCTTTACAGCTGCACACCTAACTGCCCCATTGAGTACAGATAAATAAAAAGTGTGTGTGCGTGGAAGTGTTTGCCATGTGAGTTTCATCAGTGTTTGAATAAGCAAGCTGTGTGCAAATTTCAGCATCTGGCTGTCACCTCGAGAAAGCAGTAGCTGTGGGCCTTGGGGCCACATTTGGCTCCAGGGATGGGAACCGAAAAACCGATTTCATTTAAGAACCAATAACGGCTCCCTCAAGGGAGTGATATTAGTTTTTTTGCGTAACAGTTCTCTTATAAATTCCTTTCTCTTTGTTTGGCATGCTTACAAATTAAAGACACCACCCTCTCATCAGAAACAGTCAGCAGAAAATAAACGAAAAAGTCAAAATCATCCCAGACAGAAGTGGTCAAAGGTGAAGACTCCAGAACACTTTCAGATTTGTTTAGCTAAGCAGCACAGCATTGAATATCAGGAGTGTCATGTGTTTGACATTGTTGCCACTGAAATGTTCTTGGTAAAACTTCAATCCGAACAATCTTCAGGAATTGGTGAAAGAATCTAACAAGAATTGGATTGAACAGCAGAATCCTTAGTGGTATTTGTTTCACTAAAATTGTATCAGCTCTTATCACTGCTTTTCCCCAAGCGCAACCTGCCAGTCAAATTCAAATATAAAGAACTATATAATCTGAAAAATGGCATGTTTTTGAAAAAGCATTATTTTATAAGAAAGTGCTATTATAGGCTGTCATTGCTTCTGTGCTACTTTTCTATCCATTACAAAAGGCTTTTGTAAGGACTCTAGTTAAATAACCAGTGTTGGGGAAGTTACTTTTAAAAGTAGTGTTTGCTCATTTCTCGTTACTTCTGAAAAAAGTAACTCGTCACTTTACTGAGTTACCCTTTCTGTTACTTTTACATTGCTTGATCATGGACAGAACCCCATATCAGTTCCTAAATGTGAAGGCCTACAAAAAGTTCTACTACAGAGAACATAACAGTTTTTTGTGCTCTTTATTTTAAAAAAAATGTCACATACCCTGTGGAATGAGAGCTCCTGCTCAGTGTTTCCACATTTTGCTTCTGAAATAAGCAACCAGGTCAATAAAAACGAGCCCAAAATAAGCAACCTCCAGCTATTTCCTTTCCTAATGTGATATACTACTTTTTGAAAAGAGAAGTCTACACAAAGTTTGGTAATTTTCATCTACATTACATTTTAATATCACAGTGCTTAGTATCTATTCAAGAAAAGACTGTCGCTTATAACAAGCAGACTTGGCAACTTTGGCTCTGGAGCATGCACCATGTGCGTGAGTGTGTTTGGGGGCGTGCATATAACCAGGAAACGAGGAAGTGGACAAACTACCTACCGCAGTCGTGTTTTCCTTTATGTTAGGAGCTGGAACGTAATCAGGGGGATACACACAGACTTAAGAGCCCCAAGAAGCAACTTCACGTCTAGAAACAAGCCCAAAAAACCTCAACCTGCGGCCGTGACTCACAAGATTTTCGGCCTTTAGACGCTTATAACAAGCGAACTTGGCAACACTGCTCGTGTCTGTGCGAGCAGCTGAGAAGGCAGCTTCAGTGTCAGGTCTGTCCAGGGGAAATGTAACGTCGCGCTGCATTAAAAAAGGAACTACGTTTCATTACCAAATTTTCAATAGTAGCACGTTACTTACTTTTTACCTAAAAAAGTACTTTCGTTACTGTTACGCTTTACTTTGTAACGCGTTACACACAACACTGTAAATAACCAGTAAAAATTCGACTGCTTGAATTCTGTTTAGTGCATTAACTGAAGTGTCACTGGTGACATTTGAGTCAAAAGACATAAATCATGATATAAATGTGCTTAGGTAATATAGTATTAATATGTAGTATTATTATAATTTTAAGGTGCTGTACTGCATTATAATATAACTGACTGTAAAAGTAAATGTTAGCAGCCTATAATTACCTATAATTACCGTGATGTGGCCCTCATGATCACCCGCTCATCACTTTAGATGTTTGGCACCAAACGTTATTTAGCTTCAGATATTAGTCACTAAATACAAACATTGATCTACAATAGCTGAATTTCAACCTGTATAAGGCAGTAACTATGCCCATGTCAAATGCAACTTGTAGAAAGTTAATACTATGAACCTAGAAGTTGAAATGTAGTGGTCTTGATGTTTGTTTAATAATGTATTAAATCTGAAATTAGCACAAAGTCTGTTTACTTTCCTTTCATTCTTCCTGTTTTCACTTGTATTTTGACTTTGAGCTGCACCAGTTTGGTGTTTGTGTCCCTGACACTAAGTGCTCCCAGATAATTTCTCAAGTAATGTAGTTTTAGTTCTTCCTGAGAGTTAAGAAACCTCTGCACTCAGTTTTTAAAATAGTTTTCTGTAATTTCTTTTTTAAAAGCATAATTAAACTTTGGCACTCTCATAGTTGGTTATCACTTGGGGAGTTGAAAAATGCCTGACTTTGTGTCCTTTCAGAGCTTTCCAAAAATGATGAAGCAGATTTTATCATTTAATGGTCTTAGCCAGGTGATGAGCCGTACACGATTATCTCCTGACGTTTCATAGCTGCAAAGACCCAGTTTTACCAGCTCATTAGACTAATCCATTTAGCGCCATAAATCAAAGGGGAACCTTCAACGCCCAGTCTTTTGTTTTGATTCTCTGCAGATTTTCACCCTCATTTGATTTAAAACATCATGTTCAGTCAAAGCTTGATTTGCAGCTCTGTAGCCAGGATTCTGAATAAGACATTCGTTTTAAAAAGCTCCAGAAAAAGAGGAAAATTCATCTCCAGCACAAGATGTAAATGATGTGCTTTCTCTGATGTCTCTGTCAACATGCATAAAAACAGCTCACATTTTTACCTTAACATGTGTTCTACTTGTCTCTCTAATACAAACCTTTTCCTCCCACACCAGGTGGGCCTCGATTACACCAACCCGTACCTGAGCCCCTTCAGAGAGTTCCAGCGTTGGAAGCATCACCCCTTTATCTCCCGCACTCTGGAGGGAGGCACCAGGATAGCATATGGAGCCAGAGCTCTTAACGAGGGAGGAGTACAGGTAAATGTGTTTTATCATGAAGAAGGATTCTTGTTGTTGTGCATAACACTTTCAGGCGTGAAAACTTTTCTGTAGCTGTTTTTTAACTTAAAACTTAACTGTGGGAAAAATCAATTTGCTCCATTGTACAAAACAAATCGAAATGTAACAGTGATTAAATCTGCCAGGGCTATCGTGTCATTGTGGAAAAACAAGACGCGCTTGCTGTTTCTGTTGGTGTTGTACTGATGAGAGGTTTGTAATAACTCACCAGCAGAGGACCAGAATTAGAATCTAATTTACTCAGCAAACATGTACTTGTTGTTAAAGGAGACAGACACTCATTAAACCACATTATTAAAAGTTGTAATTGCAAACCACTGCTCTGTTAGCTTGTGTTAGGGTAAATTATGGTGGGTGTACCGTGAGGTGTGTTACATTCATGTTGAAAATATCAGCTGTTTTTCTAACCATAGATCAGTCCATTTTTTTGTCTTCTTTTTTGTGGATTCACAAATTGCATTATCTCAGAGTTAGAAGTCGTGTTTAGGGATGGGAATCAATAAGATTTTATTGATATTACTGCCATTATCAGCTCTGCCAATCAGTTAGAGCAGTGCATCTTAATCCATCTCAAAATTTGATTATTACATAAACGATTCAATTCAGTACAATATCACAATATATCACAATGCAACTCAGTGAGTGGTATCCTTGACTTTCTGTATTACTGCATCAGATGACTTATCAGATTATAAAATACAAGCTGTCAGGTAAATATTTTTTAATTACTTAGACACAGCTTTTGAGCTCAGCTGCAGCAAAATGATATTTTCATTGGAAACCAAAGTAAAATAGTAAAGCTCAGAGAGCGCAGACCCCCACCAAGCAGCTCAGTTCAACCCATACATTGTGATTTCCATCCACTATATTTATTCTACAGGCACATTGTGGAAAATAAAATTTCAATCTGTGTGATTATTGTTGACATGAATATCACATAATAGAGTGACCTAGTCAGTAGTGGGTCTTGTAATTTGACTGAACCAATTTGCTGCTGCTTGTACAGATGTTGGTGCCACGGTGTTTCTGTGTGTGTCACATTTGCTCTATGTAGATTTTGGAGGTTAAGTCTTTACTCACACACAAACGCAGACTTCTGCTTTGACATACTATCTCTGTATTGACGTTCTCAGCAGAACAGTGCTAGGTTTTCTCCATTGGCGAAATTTCCTACTGCGTCTGGGAGCAGAACTCTGCATGCACAGCTTTTGCTGCTGATTGGCTGATCAGTGCTGACTCTGCAGAGCATGTAACCAATCAGATGCTGCTGTGGGTGGAACAAAGTAGAGCCAGCAGATGGAGTGGCCTGGAGAACTTCTCTCCATGCATTGCAAGGGATGCTGGGAAATGTAGTGACATACGCTTGAAATATTAGACATCACTTTGCAAATAAACTGGAATTCCCATAAATGAATCGGATTTGCCGTTATAAACTATAATGTTTTTTTGTGACGTCACTCTGGATTGGATCAGCACCAAATTGTAATGGCTTCTTCCTTGGACCAAACCAGACCTCGCGTAAAATTTACATGTAAATCCATCCAGTATTTTTTGTGTTTTCTTGCTAAAAGACACACAAACAGTAAGACAGACCACAGCAGAAACATATCCTCCTTGGCATTGGAAATAAATTTATTAGGTCTTATCATCCTATTCTTGCTGTTTTATATCCTTAAAATCAAAATTGATAGTTCAGACTCGCAGTGTCAGTATGACAGCTTGAAATGGCAGCGTGAATGGGGCTAATGTAAACATCTTGAAGGCACACAGATAAAAGATATTATGATGCTGTTTGAGTACCAAAGTCCATAATTTTTGCCTCATACCAGAAACATTCCGCATTAAAAAGTCTCCTGATTCGGAGTGGCCTTTATAAGTTGCAGAAACATTACAGTAAAGCACAGCCGCTGCTCATTCTTTCCCTAAAGGTCAGTTGAGGTTATGAGGAAATCTGCTGGTTTCCTGTCATGCACCAAATGGAGAAGAACCAAAACAAACAAACATTATCTGATGTGTCCTGAGGAGACCTTCAGATCCTCCAGGATGACCTAAATACTCGCTAGAGAAACTTCACAACGAAGATAAATCCAGTAAGAAGTTTAAGGTCTGTGAGAAAAATGTCCCCTAACTGTCTGGTCCTGCTCTACAGTCGATCCCGAAGCTGACATTCCCCGGAGGCATTCTGATAGGCTGCAGCCCGGGCTTCATGAACGTCCCAAAGATTAAAGGCACCCACACGGCCATGAAGAGCGGCATGCTGGCAGCGGAGGCCATTTTCCCCAAAGTCACAGCAGAGGACCTGGAGACGGAAACAGCAGGTACTAAATCTTATACCCAATGATGACCAGGATTGGAGCACTTGTAGCTTTAAGTCTTTGTTTAAATTACTCTGCTGATGTGTTACAGTGAGTCAGTGTTTTATCTCTGAGGATAAGAAATGATACACAGGGTGTGGAGAGAGTCATTTTAACATCTGTGACTTGTTTAGTAAATTACATAATCACACAGCACTGCTGCTGTTTAGTGATTAAATGTCAAGTAGCTGCACTTAGGGGGCTGATTGTACTTGAAAAAAAAGCTCCCCGGGATGCTGTCAAGACGCAATATAAAATAGACGCTAAGGGGAGGATGAGATCTAAGAGGTGTCTATCAAAAGTTCAATAAAAGTGTCAGCTGGGATCCTTCAAATAACAATATTCTGCTGAGCTGACAGGCTTAGAAAGAGCAGCTGCTTACTGAAACAAAGCAGCAGAGATGTTTTATAAAACCCCTTTATTTAGACACGTTTATGTATCAATGCTAGGAATGGAAATTGATAGGCCTGTCACGATAACGAATTTTGCTGGATGATAAGTGTCCAAAAAATTATTGCCGATAAAGGATATTATTGTCAATATTATTTTGAAACATCATTTTTTCATTAATGTAATTATAATGTATGTCATAATAAAGTGACTACACCATATCAAAAGCAATAAACTTTTATTTCTCAAGAGTATTTAACTGTTGGAAGGCCAAGAGCTTTTAAATTAATTAAATCAAACAAACGATATGATAAATGAAACAAATCAATTAAACAAGCAAAAAAAGAGAAAAAAAACAATGAAAATGAAATGAACTCTTTTTTTGGGGGAAAATTGCATGTAAATAAATATCATTATACTAATCAAAAACAATATAAAAATAGACCCTGTCTCTGTAAAGAAAAAACAAAACTCCAATAAAAACACACACAACAATAAAAACAATACATAAAATGGAGTTTATACAGTTCCAGAATTGTTTGTGACATGCATGTTCTCCCAGTCAATTTGTACTGTGGGTCAAATGTTTGTAACATATCTCGAAATGCTGGCTTTTTAACCGTATTGAAGAGCTGCATTTCTTTTGCAATGTAGTGAACGACACTGAGCGTGCACCATTTTGCTTTTTTTTTTTATTCATACCTACTTGGCCGACCATATGCCTCAGTAAGCACTAGTTGTCAAGGGCAAAGCCTCGTCAGTGTTCATGGACTCACACTAAGTTCATTCTAATTAAAGCCAAAATATTCCCACATTTGGGCTGTTGCAGCCAACTTAGGAACCATTGCTTTCGTGCCTTCATTCATATTAGTGTTTATGTCCTAGTTACTCTTCATGACGCTCACTTGCAGCTCTGTAGCGGCCCCACCTCCCCCCACAGAGATTGAATGACTGACAGATGGCTCACTCCATTCAATCCGCAATCCGTTCCGCTTAGAACACACTTATGTGTTGAGACACATGAACAGAGTGAACCATCTTCTCATTCAGCCTGTTTGGTAGAAGAGGAGGAGGAGAGGAGGGAAACAAACATGCATGCACATGTCAATATATTGAGGCTGGCAAACTTATTGAGGACGTTTTTATTTTAACATGCGGTTAATTGATTTATTGATTATGGTGACAGGCCTAATTTCATCAATACCAGTGCTACTAACCATCCTGCTAATAGATCTGATTTTTTAATGATTCTCTTAGTGATTCCTGCAGATTTTCCGTGTGGACAAATGTTGGCCTGTAAATTTTCAGTGGCAACAAGGAATTAATAAGGGAATTGATTAGCAGAATGACTCATGATATAATTTCTTTGATGGAGCTCTTAACAATTCTCAAATGGAATTGTATTTTGATTCACATCCCTGATCAATGCATCCTTGGTTTGGAGTAAAAAATGATCTGTTTTTATCTATGGATCTTTTTTTTTCGATAAGGAATATTAAGTTTAAATGTTGACCAGGTTGTCTTCAGGTGATTTTGGTGGTGAATCTGTTGCCTGCAGAGATTGTTGTGTTACATTATGACACACTAGGGTCTGCATCTCCCAGCAACATTACATTACAGCGTCCCACCATGGCTCCATTTCCTCACAAATATCAGCCTCTGTAAACGTATAAGTAAGCCTGGGAAAGTTTTGGAAGATCCACAATCACTCTCCCACAGGTGGCCTGATTCGTGAATAATTGACCTGGGAAACCTGGAGAATGAAAACATCCTGAACAAACAACAGTTTCTTCACAGAGGCACAGATGCAACATGTAATTTAATGGTTTCTAACTTTTGTTTGGCATATTTTGTGGGCAAACAGATTGTTGATAAAGCTGGTACGCCTTTGCTCCAAAATAACACAGTGGAAACAGACCGTGATATTCTCTTCTTATATCACTGCTTTCATTAAAGTGATTGCCAAAATAAAACAAGCCATGAATCAACAGATGTGCCCACCTCAGATATCTTTTACGTCCAGGGTCATTTCAGCCATCTCCTCTCTCCAGGGGTCTGGTTTGATGTGCCAGAGTTTGAAGTGACACCCCTCTGAAATTCTTAGTTTGATTTAGGTGAATAAAATGGAATTTGTGCCACTAAAAACACAGCGGTCACAGCTTTAGCCGTGGTGTTTTCTGTAGCCTGTGTCCTCAAAGATAAGAAAAGTCCACCTGACTGACATGTTTCCTTAGGGAGCTTTTCCTCCCGTGGAAACTTCAACAGCCTTCACAGTGTTGCTGCAGGAAGTAAACAAAACCATATTCTAGATTAACTGAACTGCTTTGCTTGAGCTAATGTGTTTTTAATCCTCACAGGACTTCATATACCGGAGTATTCTGAAAACTTGAAGAACTCGTGGGTGTGGAAAGAGCTGCACGCAGTCAGAAACATCAGGCCGTCCTTCCATAATTACTTTGGCCTGTACGGCGGCATGGCGTACACCGGGGTCTTCTACTGGATCTTCAGAGGGAAAGAGCCATGGACCCTAAAACACTGTGGTGAGTATGATGCAGTTGGATCAGCCCGAGTAGAGTAGGGCTAATGGAAAAGGGCCATAAGAGAGCCTGGTACTTGTTTTTGTGTGCTGTGCTGGTGTATGCAACTGGTGGCAAGAAGTTTTACAACACCACAAAGGAGACCCCGGCCATAAAGCAGTAGTTCGCGCTCTCCAACATACAAGTCATTTGCCAGGAGCAACAGCCACAGCTGAGGTAGCAGGCCGGATGACAGATTATATTTGTGACTTGAAAATACGCGTGTGCTCCTTCAGAGTAGAACATGATTTATCATTTACAATCGCACAACCGCTCGTACATCTGTATTAAAAATAGCGGTTGACAAAAATGCTATGATGAAACTGTCTGCCATTGTTTGTTTTGAACAAAAACGAAGGGAATGTTGCAATTTAAAATTACAATATTATCTACAGTTCACTGTTGCTTAGTAACTGCTGATGGATTTTTTTTTTGATAAATTGCTCTTTACTGAAGTAAATGTTTGCTAAATGAATAATTCAAATTAATTAGCCTGACTGAGTTTCTCATGTCCTTATAACGTTAGTATCTTTACTTTCTAACTTTCACATTTAATCTGTAGGTCATCTTGTACCCTGCTATCACAGTGCCAAAAAGTTCTTTACTAGATTGCCTGTAGTGTGTAAGCGTTGGATCCACTGTACCCCCGCTCCCCGGAAAAAAGTTCAAGCTCACGATTGTTTTTTTTTTTACTTTAAGCCCTGTAAAAATATCAACATGATTCTGAGTGCTAGGTGTGGGTTTTCAGGGTCAAGGAATCATAATATGATGGTAACTTAATCGTGGAACTGTTGCTTATAGATACAACAGCGATTAGTGAGCCACCTTGGCCGAGGTCGTGCTCTTCAAGTACTTTCTAGTTATTTTAACTAGATTAGTAGCAGTTTTAGATTCTTTAAAACACTTAATTCACCTTTTTTTCTGAAGTTTTTATGTCACTTGTATGAAGTGTTTTCCTGCAAACATGGATTCTTATCAAATTATCATTCAGAAACGTAGCTCGACCTTTCAGCCTCATGTATAGATCTGATACTGAAGCTGCACTTCAGAACAGCACCAGCGTTTTCTCTGGGGGTCAGATTCGAGGTCATCTTATCTCGGGACTGAAAATCAACATTTACCAACCCGCCGTGCTCAATCTGTTTCAGGCCTTGATGCTCACCAGCTGAAACCGGCTAAAGAGTGCACACCGATAGATTACCCCAAGCCCGACGGCAAGCTAAGCTTCGACCTGCTGTCCTCTGTGGCTCTGAGCGGCACCAACCACGAGGGAGACCAGCCCGCCCATCTGACCCTGAGAGACGACAGCGTGCCCGTCAACAGGAACCTGGCCGTATTCGACGGGCCTGAACAGCGGTTCTGCCCTGCAGGTAACACCACCATGACTCCTGAGCATAATAATAATCATCATCTGTCAGGGTGCAGAGGAGCTCTTCAACGCCCTGCAGGGAGGAAGACTCACTGTGTATAAATATAAGTCAGTGAGTCATAATATATGCACCAGCAAGCTCTGTGTTCAGAGGCACAAAGTAAAGTTTAATTTAATCTTTTTCTAAGTTTATAGCAAGTTGAAGCTGATTGATGCAAAGAAAAATGATCATATAAAAGCCAGCATCTCTTTATTATTTATGTCTCCCTGCTAATGATTATATTTCAATCACTTTGTTTAGATTGTCACAAAAAGCAGTTTGTACTGAGTGCTTGGCTATTATGTGCAAAAATAAAACAAATAATTATAAATGAATGAATGAATACAGCTCAGCATCATTTTGAGAGCATCAATGTGCAGCCTGGACTAACTTAAGAGTTCACACTGACGCTGTGCCGCTCATGACTCTTCGATAAGGCTGCTTTTAACCAAACTGGCTTTTCCTTAGTATCAAACTGTTTTGTTGTGCATTTTCATCCTCATTTCTTTGATTTAATCCGAATTTTAAGGTCAATATTTCATGTCCTTTCCACACATCTTACTTTTTTTTTTTTGGCATTTTCAAAAACGAAAACCCAGTTTAGTAAGATCAGACTGTGACAAGATTGACAAGAAACAACTTGGAGAAAACAGTCTGCCAGGGTAGCTCTAATGTTGCTGTTGCCTCTAAAAGCAATAGTTCCATGATAAAGTTACCAGCATAATATGATTTATTGACCCTGAAAACACACATCCATAATCACATCAACATCAACATCATTATTACTTAGAGAGGTATTGAGCAAACATGATTGTTGGCTAATGGTGGTTTTCTGGATCACCACCATAATCTAATCATTTATACCCTTGGTTACTGTACTAATTACATTTTTTTGGTTTTGCTCAAATCTCTTCATCAAGCTCAGCCCTGATAAAAAAAAAAAAACACAACTCATTATAGCCTATATAGTGGATTTTAACCCTTTATATGCCAGTTCCACAGGTGGTGTCACTGATTTGTTGAAAAAAACACAAAAATGGCCGATTTTCAATTTCAAGACGATCAGAGGCTGGAGATGTTTTAGATGTCATCATACTCATGGACTTGTCCAAGATTAGTTAAACATTGACAGTGGATGCATTAAGTTTTGTGCAGCATCAGAATTGAATTTCTAGTCCCTATTGACTCATTATAACTGTATTTTTTCCACCAAATCAGTGACATCGCCAATGAAATTGGCATTAAAAGGGTAACAATCATTTTTTTTAAATATTTAATATTAGAGATCAAAAAAAGAGAGAAAAAATGTTTTAGCAGACTTTTTTCAGCAGCCTAATGCTGCGTTCCAGGCAACCCCTACCTCATGTTATTCCCACCTGTAACTCATGAATATGCACTGGAACGGGTCGTAACTTCCGACCCGTGAACTCGTACCAGATCAATGTACTCCAAGTTTCGTCTTGTGATGTCACACTACTGCCTAATTAATAAGGCAGCCTCTTCATAATGACAAACACTGTAAAGAATAAGCTTCTGTTAACTTATACACAGTTTCCCCGCTTCTGTTTCACTCAGATGAGTTAGTTGATAAAGCATAAATCCTATAATGCCTGCCACGTTGGTTAATTTACAGACCAGAATTCCTTTCCCTCAAACGAAGTCGCATTTTGCCTGGAACGCTTTCAGGTCGGAACTCTGAGAGTTTAACTGGGAAATATCCGAGTTACGGGTGGCCTGGAACGCAGCCTAAGTTGGTGGCTTTTAACAACCACAACAGGACAAAAGGGTAGTAAATTTGCCCATTGTTTTTTGTTTTGTTTGTTTTGACCTTCTAAAATTTTTGAAATGTCATTTTCAAAATGTACTGGTATGAAGAATTAAGGTGCCTCCCCAAGTTATTTCAATACTCTTAAATAGAGTGAAAGTTGTGGTCAAATAAGACCTAGATTAGAGACCAGCGGGTTAAATTGCAGCATTAACAACATCTCCTGAAAATTTCAGTAAAGTCCATCCTGTAGTTTTTGAGTAATCTTGCTGACAAACAAACACTGGCAAAAACATAACCTCGTTGGTGCACGTAATAGCCCCTAACCAGCAGGAAGAGTAGCCCATACTTGAAAGCTGCATCTTCGGTTCCTTACCTCGTTTCCTCTCCTGTGTTCCTTCAGGTGTGTACGAGTATGTTCCCTTGGAAACAGGAGACGGGATGAGGCTGCAGATAAACGCTCAGAACTGTGTCCACTGTAAGACGTGCGATATTAAAGACCCGAGCCAAAACATCAACTGGGTTGTACCTGAAGGCGGCGGCGGACCCGCCTACAACGGAATGTGAACGCCTCAACTGTTTTAGTTTGTAAGCTTTTGTCTTGATTATGTAAAGTATCATGCGTGCCGGGCAACAGCTCACGTGCCTAAATATGGATCTGAAAGAAATATGTGGCTGTTTTTAAAGGAACAAAATCAGATTAATGTATCAGTAATTTATGCAGTGGAACAGGGAGGTATGATCAGAGCTAGTTTTTACAGCTACACACTGGACCATGTTTGACTATTTACGGTTCTGAATGTTTTTTTAAATCTACAATGAGCATTAAAACAGGTCAGAAGAACACAAAGTAATAATAATAATGATTGTTTTAGGAGCATGATACCAACATATGATGGTAAATATTCATTAGACTGACACTGAAGAAGAGAACAAGCAGTTTTCATTTGAAGGTTTATTGCAGGAACACACAACATTTGATCTGCACCGTATTGTACATAGAAGATAATAACTGCAGTAATTAATAATAAAGAACACTCAACTGTTATTGTGTCTGTTTAATTCACTTCAGTGGACAACATAAATAAGGACAAAGGTATCTCTGGGGGCACAGTATTAAAATCCCTCCAATGAAACGATGCGACAAAACTTTTCTTCGCTCAACTACCAGCAAGCAACAACCAGAGCGGACTGTGAACTCTTTTCATCGCCAGCTCCAACTATCATTACAGTGAAATACTTGTCAGGATTTAGACAGGTCCGAGCTTTAAACACTTATTCCCTTGCAGTACAGACGGTGAGTAACCTTGTTTAGACTCCGTGTCAGCGAGTTCAGCTTCCCACGTTGAGATGTTCATTAGTAACTGTTCGTGAGGTCATCTGTTCAAGCAAACATTTTGGCGTAGATTTTCTTTTCTCGCTCCTTCTCCTCCTGGACTTTGAGCTGCACCCTCTTCATCTCGTTACTGATGGCTGCGGAGAGAAAAACACTGGATAAGCACGTTGTGGGAGATCAAGTGAATCGACGGCAGCTCTAACAGCTGGTCTTTTGTGCAGCATGTTGTCAAACACAATGCTGAGGATTCGCACTGTGCTACAGAGGCCTGATACCTGCTTCGGCACTCCTGATTTTCCTTTTAACAAGAAAAGAGTATAATGTCTCTTAAAAGGATTCATCAGAGCTGCTGACAGCTTTTTTATCCTCGTGCGTGGAGCCAATTAACTGCTGCTCAACATATCAGAAGAAAAACTGTCAAAGCTCGAGAGGAGAACAGCTTTCAGGGAAAGATAATTTCCAAACTCGCAGGGAGAGTTCGCCTGTAAAAACAAGAACCAATTGTTTCGGTGTTTGCTCTCATCAATGACCTTCACGGCTGCTAATTTAAAGGATAAGTTACATCAATTCAAAGGGCTTTAGGCATCAACTTTGTCTTCCCAGTTTTCCCCAGAGATGATTACACTGGCAGAGAAACATCACAGAAGCATAAATATATGGCCAAAGGGATTTTCACTGTTCTTGGATCATCTAAAGCAGGGTTAACACACAGGGTTTTCTAGATCTGAAGAGATTTTTTATCTGTTGGAAACTACACACGCAAAGATAAATAATCATGCTTTGATCACGTTTGGTCGTACTGTGTGGTGTGCTTCGATAATCTCAACACAGCACACCACACAAAACAATTCTGACCCTCCACTGATTTACAATCTAATCCTCCAAGACAGAAACCTCACGTGATCAAACAAAACTGAAGAAGCAGAAGCATAGCAACAGCCATAAATGTCTATGGCAACAAAACATACAACACTGGAGAGGACATACAAGACGAGGGAATCATAGTCTTTGGACTTTTTTGATGGAAAACAGGAAGTAATAAAAGAAAAGACTGTGGAAAAAATTCTAACTAGGGATGGGACGCTACACTTAAACTCATGATACGCTGCACCTCGATATGCCGGGGTCACGATAGGTCACGATACAATATCAAAAAAGAAAAAATATTACTGTGTAATTACATCTTATTTATTTTTGTTTGAGTTGCACACAGGAAAACTCAAGGCCTAACAGGCCAAACACAAGTAAGACTCTCTGGAACCCTAGAGAGGTTAGAGAGAGTGTATGCTAACGAGCGGTAGGCTTGTTTTCACCGTCTTCGTCTTTTTTAATGATAAAGCCAAAATACTCCCAGACAGATGACTTGTATCCAGGCGAAGCGTCTTAAATTTAAACCTCATTCGACTCCATTATTCAGCTTTTTGGAGGCAAGGTAGTTGGTGCTAATGTTTGTTGTCGTCACTTCTGGTCACATGCACTATTACCGGACCTGACGTCTTAATTTCGTGATCCATTTTTTTCAAACTCGATGCATTTCATCACGTACTGTATCACGATATATTGCCAAACGGTATTTCATCCACTAACGTCAGCTCACCAGTCATTTCCAAAAATCAACAAGTCTGAAGAAAACCCAGGCATCTAATAGAAATATTCAGTATGATCTCTAGATTAATATTTTCATTGATTTTTGTAAGTTATTGAAGAACTGTTTCATAAAGTGTTAGCATATTATGTCAAGTATTGCTCAATACTGTCTTTAAAAAAAGGCAGCAGTACATATATATGTGGTTTGAGAGACAAACAGAGCTGTGAGGGCTGATGCAGGCACCTGTGACCTGGAAGTGTGTGTGGACACGAAGGGGCAGCTGACTCATGGAGAAGAGCTCAGAGAGAGTTATAGGGAGTGATTTTTTTGCTCTAGAGGGCTTTTTTTGTATTTTCCTGGAACAAGTGCAGTGGGAACCCTCTCAGTGTTTGGACACAAATGCCTCTGATATCAAAGACTGCCCTGAAATCACAGGGACCCCCGACTCCCTCTCATCATAACTGCAGGTTATCTCACACACACACACACACACATTCTCTCACAAACTCCTGACGAGGCTGGTTTTTGAATCCACATTGTGAGACGCTGAGGTCTGATTATGGAGAACTGTTTAAAGATCTGTTTGTGACCTTTAACAATGAGAGGGGTCCAGCTGCAGACCCTCACTCTCAGCCGGCTAGCAGCTCATCCAATGTGAGATCGACATAACGTAAATATAAACAAAAACTATAACAAATATCTGTTTTGAGTGATCATGAAACTGACCTAAATGAACTTGTTTTCCCTTCATGTGTTGCATGTAATATTAATTTAATCTTTAAACCTTGAATTAAATCTGCCTCTATGCCCAAAATACGGTTAAAACAACAGTGACTGTAAACAGAGGTTGTGATAGGACTGTCAAGCAAATAAAACAATTGTCTCTCTAGGAAATGAAAATGCTCGAGATCATTTCACCGAACAGAGATGCTCACACACTTATGTTGTTCTAGCGATGACCTGAATTTTATACTTTGCTTTTTTAATGTTACATGACTGAGGAATCAAGTTACCAAGGTAATCAAAATGCAGAAAAACTGGAACTGTCTGCCCAACGTCGATTTGAAGACAATGATCTCGATTTTATTTTGTCGTATTTTACTTCCATGTCATGACGCCATTTTCTTCTGACATTGGAGGAGTGGAGTCTCCAAAACAGTCGGCTGTGAGTGGAGGTCTGCAGCTGAACTGTTTTGTTAACATTTAACTTGGACATTGTGGATGACCTTCTTGAACTTTCTTAATTTGACTTCAATGGACACTTTTAAGTTTTTGAATTGATGAATATAGTATGTCAGAAAATTTTGAGTTCAATTTTTTCCATGTTACCACTAAAAAAGTAACTTTTGCTTAATATGAGACCTTTGACAAGGCTAATGGAATCTTACCTTTTCCACTAGCACGCCTTGGCCCCTACTCCACTCGGCTCTACTCCATTTGCAGGGTGTTTCCACTAGCCTGGTACCTCCTAAAACAAGCTAGTTTTAGTACCTACTCCGCTCTGGTTCAAAGCGAGCTGAGTCAATACTGAAAGATGACGTCACCGACTGCCGGCTACTGATTGGTCAGACAATGTTGTCATCGATGAGTCATGAGCGCAATGAACTAGCATGCTAGCAGTAGCTACCATTAGCTTACCCTCATACGTCTTCACTTTGCAGCTCATTGCTCTCGTCCTCGGCTTCATTCGGTTGTATAGCTTCCAAAGCTCTCCTGTGCTTCTCAAGGGTTATTTCTTCTTACCACTTGCAGCCTTCTTCTGCTTTCCTTTTTCACTCGGTTTGTGACAAAAAGCCACAGATTGTTGTGTCGCGCTCAAATGACACCACCGCAGTACCGCTCAGCTGTTTACAGCGACACTGCACCCAGTTGGGCAGGCAACTAGGGCTAATGGAAAAGCAGCACAAGGCAAGTAGAGTATAGCTAAGTAGAGTCGAGTAGAGTATGGCTGATGGAAAAGGGCCATTAAATTCCTTAAGGGAGTCTTCCAAAGGGATGGATACATTTACATTTACATCACAGTACAGGATTCTGGATGGTAACACAGGCGATCAATCAGATTTCAAATGGTCAAGTCCACCCATTATGGTATGCCTTTACCCAGATAAATTCCTCTCAATGTTACCAACCAAAACTTTGAGAAACATTTTGCTTGGTCATGGTAGAAGGATTAAGTGTGAATGCAAACAGCCAAGTTTTTTCACTTGGATTTTCCCTGGGTAATTACCTTGGACCCCCCAGTACTTTAGCTCAAAAAGTCTGTGTGAGCTGAAGTGTGAATGTAGCAGCATATAAGCGGCATAATTCACTGAGGGCAAGTGGGGAGGGGCGATGACATCAAACTGAAAAGGGGGGAGACTTGTCAGGATGGACAGAAACAACTACTGTTGTGGGAGAAGTTTGACTGATTGTGAGGAGAGTAACACAAACTCAAATACCAGGCCTTGTGCTGCTGTTGGATATGGAGCTGAAACACTGCAGCTTATGCTGCCTGGTGTAATCGTCCTGAATGCAGTGATGCGGCTTCACATTCACTTACGGGATACAACGCTCATCAACCTTTTTGCCAATGCAGCTGATATGCTTCATAACATGTATCACTGAAGTAAGGATGTTAATTGTGATCATAGCGTAATGCTCTGCTGCTTCATTTGCTAAATGAACTCTTACTTCTGCCACATTTTTTATGTCGTGCCCTACCTACCCACCATCCCCCTCCACCTCTCCACCACTTCTCCCATCCACCAGTGCATATCCCCTGCTGACAGGAGGACGTGTCAACGATATCTGGGAATTATCCGGAATGGTCGACCTGGTAATCATTCTAATAATGTCAGGGTTGCACGTGTAGGAAGTCAGGAATATCAGCTAGTATCTTAACTACAACACTTGGGTACCATTTCATAACTAGTTATTTCTTATTAAACTGGGCAGAATATGAACTTGTGACACTGTAAATCATGTAACAAGCAATTAGTAGCAAACCAAATAAAGCCACTAAACAGTCGCAGTATGAACCTTCCTGCTATTGACCCTTCGTAAGTGTCCCATCTCATTATTCTCAATGTACCTCTAATTAAGTTCATCACAGAGGAACAACAAATTCCAAACCACAGCCTCTCTTGCATAATTTTCTTCATGAGCTTGCAGAGTAATGAGGGTGAATATGTATGAAATCCTGATACCGTCAAATGCAAATATTGGGAAGATGCAAAGTGTGTGTGCTTCATCATTTGGAAAAAGGCTGAACACACAGAAAATTTTCATAACACACCTTTGTCTTCTGGAGCAATCCCCTGAGCTTTCTTCAGATCGACCTGGAAAAAGTGCAGAAAAAAATGATTAGTTTCGAAAGATAAAGTTGTAGAAGTGCTCTAACTTTGCGGCTTATTTGGTCCAGGGATGGGCAGATTTGGTTACCATGAGGGCCACATCTTCAACGCCATCAATGCTAAGATAAGAGCCAAGATATCAAAAGCTGAAGGACAATCTTAACTAACTTAAATGACAACAATTTAACTTAAAGGGACAAAAAGCTTCCCAAAATAAGTGATTTAACAACACAATTAAAATAGATAACAAGTAGCGTTGACTGGTGCAATGAGCTAAACACAGCTTTCAGGTCATTTTATCTACTTGTTCACACAAGTTACAGAGTATTTACTGGTCATTAAAGGTACAGTTCAGGGTTTTGCAATGGGCTTGTTTGCCCACTAAATATAACTGCCAATAATGAACCTGGCTAGCAGTCAATGGTGCCACTGAAGTTTTCGTAATTGCCCCACCTTTAGGGTAAAACTACACCAAAACAATATTGGTTCTACTAGGGCTGGGCGATATGGGCTAAAAATAAATTCCCCAATTATTTTTCACAACACTCGATTTACGATTTTAATTGATTTTTTTCCTCCCTAAAAGAAACAAAACTCCCAGTGACATAAAAATGAAACAAATCAAGTTTTGCCTTTATGTTGTCTAAATGCTTCCATCTTAAAGTCAAAGTCTGGGCTGTAAAAGGTTGATTATGAAGTATAAACGTAGGCAGGTTTGTCTACATATATACTAAAAGGCTGAGGTATTTTTACAGTATTAGCATGAAACTCTCTGATCAATATTTAATCTACTTACATATCAAATACAAGCCTATAAAAGTGCTTGTGCAAACCCTACAAGGCCGACCATCATGAAAATTTTAATTTTCAAAAATTGCAACTACTTACAGTTGGACTAAGGCAAGAAAAAAAATCTCAATTTTTAATTTTTTAAATATTCTGCAGAAAATAATATGAATTAATCGATTCAATCGATTTTTTGCCTAGCTCTAGGTTCTACTTTAACGTTTGATGGTTTATTTCTTAAGTTTTCTTCATGTACACACTAATTTTAAAACGTTTTAAACTGGCAGGAGGGTTACGTTGAGGGAACAGCAGAGCTGCATTGGCCCCCAAGTGGCCAGTTACTAATCCCTGATTTAGAAGCCGGATTCATAGCGTTTATTTGCATTTTCCCCTCCTGTTTACATATGATGCCTGGAATGCCTGAATCCACAAACTTTTAATACCAGGGTCCAGGGTGGAAAGGTTTAAAACAAATCTCTGCCTGGCTCCATGTAAGCGGGATTCAGCATTTTAGTGTGAAACGCTAACATCACAGCATGCTCACTACTCTTTCACGTGAAGGTTGCATGTGCATACCAGGAACAACAACAGCTTTGGCCATTTCCTGGGTAGCGTGTGCTTACTGTGATCGGTTTGTTATCCAGACAAAACTATCCGGACAGACTGAAACTCCTGCTTCGATGTGTGCCCACTCACCATTGTTGTTTGTGAAAAGTTTTGCTTCTTTGTGCGTGTGATTGAACAGCTCTGTTTCTCTACAAACCTACATCGCCATCTACTGGACTGGCATGCATACTACAGCGTTTTCTGTTGTTCTGGCGTCTCCATGTAAAAGCAGATTGCTTTTGCAAATGCAAAGGAAAAACATTTCCTTCAGGTGAGAGTGTCTCCGTGTAAACAGTGCCTCAGTCTAATGGGAAAATTAGCACAAGAGTCCTGAGTGTGCTAAATCGTTTTGGACTGTATAAATATAGTGCAGGAATGTAAAACATATTACTTAGAGGTTTAAAGGATAGTGTTTATATCAGCCTTTTAATGAAAAAAGATGTTACCATAGCCTTGCTGAACTCCTTTAGCCCCTGCCAGGCCTGAGCTCTGCGGAAAAGTGCCTTCGTGTTTACTTGGTCCAGCTCTAAAGCCTGAAACATACAAAAAAAATGGTGTCACATGTCAGTGTTTTAAGTTGTTTTTATTCATATATCTATCTAGTCAAACATTCATTGATTAAAATGTAAGCAATTAGAGGGATTACAAGCACCCTTACAAACCATCAAGATTTACCAAGGCTCTAAACCTGGTCAGTTTGATAAACAGGACTATATCAAACAAATAGGTAAACGTGCACCTCGTTGCAGCTGTCCAGAGCCTCCTGCCACTGCTGCATCTTGAGTTTACAGGCCGCCGAGTTGAGGAATAAGCTGAGAGCTGTGGGTTCAAGCTTCAGCTGAGCATCTTCCTCCAGCTGCTCTCCACTCACCTCCAAGTACCTAAAAATGAAAAGGAGTGCCATCAAGAGAGCTGGACACTGATGGCAGAGAGAAATTGAAACACTCCTGGGATAAGCCACCATGGACTGATCCCAAGAGCGGCTGCTGATGGAGCTCTGACAGAATCTTTCCAAGCATTAGGTTTGACTTTCAGAGTTAATCAGCACCACTTCAGGGCAGCCGGTTGCTATTTTTGGAGCGTTTCGGTTTTTTTTTTTAAATGAACCTTCAAAAAGCTCATGGAATCGTTTGAGCTTTTAGAAATCATAATCTCATCCACATACATGCTCTATCCAGAAAAAATGCCTAATGAACTGTTAAATACTGTTTATAGTCATGTAGTAATGCCAGTTATGAGCAACCTTTTTGTGAATTTTAAATGCTAAAGCTGATTCATTTTAAAACTATTCCAAACACAAGACTGACAGGTGTGACGTTTTAACCTGTGACCATGTTGATGAGTGTTAGCAGGTGTTGTGCGAAAGTGTTTCTTCATTTACACCTCAATCTGAGACATATCTGATAATCTTGATCCAATTTTCTTTTTCAAAACCAAGGATGACTGCTCACTTTTTCAACATCTGTTGTTATTTTGGCAGAGAAATGCAAGTGGCCATGAGGCACTAGTCAACAGTCACGAAACACGCTCCGTCCCTGTGTGGGAGAGCAGCTGACGGTCCGTGTCTTCATGTAAATCATCCAGTCAGAAACACTTACGGCAGCAATACTGCAGCTGAAACACGTCAACAGTAAAAATGCTGCAGAGGGTGACATCAGCCTATGGAGAGGTGTAAAGATTTATCTTCCCCCACAACGGCACACCTCAAACTCTGTTAAAGAACCCTGGTCTTGTGTTTGTGTGTAAAATACAGTGAAGCAGTGTAATTAAAAATAGTCGATTCTATGTGAACCTGGCCTGCGTACAGTTTATGTGCCGGGTTTGGGGGATTAAAGTAAACTATCATAAACAGAGCTAATTTAAAGTTTTTCAGATCTGGATGTTAAAAATCTAAGAACATGGTTTTCAAAAGAAGTGTAATTTCACCCAAAGCTGATGAGAATACAAAAAAAAGTGCTACTCTACAATTTTAGCTAGTGTCTCTGGTGTATGAATTTCAGAATGATTGCAAAACGAGATCTTTTAAACTTAAATACATGCCATTGTACAGCCAAGCTTTTAGTGAAAATATGATAGTGCAAGGTGTAGTCGAGCTGCAGATGACTTCATACCAAACAATCCATTTAAATGTCCAGTTAATCTTCATTTCAAAAAGTGTGTGTCATACAGGCAGCATATCTGGGGATTTGATCATTTTCCCTACCCTCAAAATGTATCCACAATTTCTCCCTGGCATGTAACAAACAAAACACCCCTTTCTAAATAATGACAAAAGCATGCACACGGTGAAAGTGTCTATTACCTGAGGGCTTTGTTGTATTTATTTATGGCACCTTTCCAGTCCTGATTCTTAAAAAGACTGTTCCCAATATTCTTCACATCTTCCGCAACAGACAGAACTTTGTCAACCTGAAAGCAAGTTAAGATGAAAAAAAATAAATTAAGAACAATCATATTTTTCTAACATCATAACATGAGTAATTAGAAGTAATTCAAAAGCTCAATTTTGTCTTATTTCTACGGATCTTGCCATTTTTTTCTTTTTTCTTTCTTTAATTAGGTAGAGACTGTTCTCGCAGTACTATACGGGAAAAGCAGGACACTGCAATGACTATGATAGGCAATAATGTAGTTTTAAAGACATTTAGACAGTTACTTAACAAACCATCAAGACTATATGGACTACTTTAAACAAAGTAGGGAAAATTTAAATGCATCATAGTTTAGATTTTCCTGTTTTGAGACATGAGAACTCTGCACATATCTTGAAACTTATTGAAGTTCTCACCTAATTTCCTGCTCCTGTCAGACTCTACAACAAAAACCTCTTCAGCCTGCAATAATCTGTATTTTTTTACTTGAAATGCCCCAAATTCAGCCTTTTTTTATCTAGTTTTCAAATCCTCTGCTTGTCCTCTCACATTTTTAGTGCAAATATTGTTAGCTGTAATACTGTGTATACCTCCACCTCCATATAGATATACCCAAAAATTGTGGTGTAAATATTGTTACTTATTGTTAAATATTGTTAATAGTTAATACTGTGTATACCTCCATCTCAGTCAGTCTTATTTCCACTTAATTTCACTTATTTTCCTTCATAAGGAAGTTGATATTACTGAAAGGCTCATGCTCTTTTTATTTATTTTCATTTTAGTTGTATTTATGCTATTTTCTTTTTTTATTCTAATTACTTATTTCATTTGTAAGTCTTTTTCTGATATTTCTCTTGTATCCTGCTGCTGCTGTAAATCTGGAATTTCCCCCTGTGGGACGAAGAAAGGTTTATCTTATCTTATCTTATCTTATCTTATGACAAACTGGGACAATGTGTCGCACAAAGTAGACAGTTTCATGTCGCTGAAATAATCAGAATCCTCATTGACGCTTACATCTTTTAGATCAATGTCGGAGTCTTCAGGGAACTCTGGGTGGACGTCCCCAGATCCATCTTGCACAGCAACGCCCCAACTATCCCCTTCCTTATGTTCACCACAGTCTGCGATGACACACAGCTGCAAAGAAAATGATAAAGAGAAAAATTTTGTGTTTTTACAAGAAAAAAACAGTTTTTCCTCATACATACATCCACACATGTGCTGTCTTAAAGAATTAGTGACTTATAAAGCCATCGCACAAAAAGCAGCATTTCTGAAATCATTTGGAATCAATTTAACACCTAAACTGGTGAATATCAGCCTGTCTGCAAATGAATGTGAGTGAATGGATATCAGTTTTAGTTATTTATTTGTTAGTTATTTAACAATAATGAGAAACTCTTTTTGTATGGCAGTAAAAATGTCCTGCTGGACAGCTCTGGTCTGTTTTCATGATCAAATGAGAGAGAAAAACTGGGTGAGAATTACATCATAATATGTTGAGAAAAAACATCAGCATCAAGTCAAATTATAGTTTAAACATCAACACCAGCCCTGATTTTCACAAACTGTCCTACACTAAAAAACATTAAAGATAAATATTCTGAAAATAAACTTGCCTAAAACCAAGATCAGCTTTTCTATAACAATGTTAGGATGTGGCCGATACTCAATTATCTACAGGCTGAGAAAGTTAAAAATCAAAACAAAGAAAAAACACCTAAAAGCATCAAACTACACAAATTTAGAAGCTGTGTTGTTTACCTTTACGGGATTGTCGTCTTTGGTTTCAATGGACTCCAGCATTTTTACCACCCCCATCCCTTTTAGCACCTGCCCAAAAATTACATGTTTCCCATCTAAGTGTGGCGTCGGGACGGTGGTGATGAAGAACTGGGAGCCATTAGTGTTTGGCCCGGCGTTGGCCATGCTGAGAAGGCCCACTTTGTCATGCTGGATGGGAGAGAGGAAAACATAATTACGTTAGGACGATTAAGAAACAATGGCACCCTAAGCTCACAAAAGTAACCCACTACACAGACGAGATAAGTATTTCCTTTGAGAGAGAGGAGTAAGCAGCCTGACCTGCATGTTTAAGGCTATAATGTTTTGGCTTCTTTTATTCAGCCTGAACTATTGAATACTGTGACTAGACCTTAATAATGAGTGGAGGATTACCTTATAGTGAAAGTTTTCATCCTCAAACTTCTCCCCATAGATGCTCTCACCACCAGTGCCATTCTGGTTAGAGAAGTCTCCTCCTTGAATCATGAACTTCTTGATGACTGAAGGAAAGAAATTAAAAGAAGACATAAAGATAACCTCTTGAAAACACACTGACAAAGTAACTATAGATCCTTTATGTGACTTGTGGCCATTCTTATCCTGAACTTCATTCTACTTCTTCATGTGAAAACATTATTAAGCCATCAACACTTCTTCTATTTACTTCTGTGAAATGGGCATCCTTTGAAGTGCAGCGGCTTCCCAGTTGTTTTGCCTGTTCCTTTCTCTCCAGTGCACAGTGCCCGGAAGTTTTCAGCAGTCTTGGGGGTGATATCAGCGAAAAGCTCCAAAACTATTCGGCCAGCTGTGGGAAAAATGAATAAAATAGAAAAGAAGGTGCATGTCAGGATAAATGTGCCACACAATTTTAATCAGAGCATCCACATACCACAATAATTACAAGCTTACCATGATCTCCACTCGCAATCACACGCACAATCAAGGTTTACTACAACTTTATTTGTGTCACTTTGGTGAGGAAAACATTGTATTTTTTCTTGATTCAGATAAAATGCATGCTGCAGCTGCAAGTGTTGTATAAAAAAGGATAGAATAGCATGGGTTAGCACACTGAGTCATAGCTTACAGTAAAGTGCATGATAGACTTTTGCTAGTATGTCTGTATTTCCAAAATTATTATCACACCAATGCTGATACCAATATTTTCATTTCAAGAGCAAAAAGCTTCAACTCAGCTAAAAATGCCAGGATCCTGTCATGGTTACAGCTCAATGTGAAGCAAGACAAACACACTTTTATTATCTAATACAGGGGTGGGCAACTTTCATTACCAAGAGGGCCACATAAAACCATTTTTCTCAGCCTGAGGGCCGCATTGTTCCAAATTTTTGGATATTCTCAAAGGATGTTGGATAAATACCATAAGAGAATATTGATGAATCCTAAAATTAGCACACCAATATTCATATATTACAACACAAATACAAGTTATTATGCATAATTACATGAACTTGACACAAAATTCAAGCAAATTTAACAAGTATACATGGAATTAAAACCGATTAAGCTATTGTCAAATCAATGAAATGATGAGTGCTTCCAATTTTTTAAAGCCCAAAGATTTTACTGCTGCCATATTTCAAATATAGTATTGAGTAATACTTGATATAATGTCCCAATGCTTCATGAAAGAGATTTAGAGACACTACAATAGCGAAGTAAGGTTGTAAATAACTTACAAAAGCCAATAAAAATATCAGTCAAGATTATTTTGATTAGATATTGGAGTTTTCTTTATATTTACAATTGCTGATTTTTTGAGAATGATTGGTGGGCCATATTTGGTGAGGCGGAGGGCCGTGTCCCGGGACGCCAATTGCCCACCCCTGATCTAATATATATACCTTTGATTTATTAATGTGTGAATCAAGTGATAAGGCGAACCAATAAGATACATTTACACATATCACAGCAAATAGGTTAGATATTTAAGGCCAGTTTGGATAATAAATCGTCTGTTAATATCAGCAAAAGTTTTCAGAGATGCAATATTGACAATGAACCTTTCCTATCTGTCGATATTTAGATTATATTGTACATAAATTGTTTATGTGCAGTTATTTTTTTGTGAAATAATGGCAATTATCATCACTATCACAAGATTAAACAATGTTTTGACATGCTTTTCTCATGCCATTTAGGCCTCATCAACAATGGAACTTTTTTCGAGTGAGGGCTTCTAACCTTCCCTGCACAATGTTTCCTTCAATATTATGTATAATCATATTTACACACACACATACATACAGATATATTTATATATCAATGTGCACTAAACTAAACTAAATGTTCATCATGACTTGTGATGCACGATATTGAATTTTTGCCAGTATCCAATGTTTCTGAATGCATCATTGCAACACCAAAACTGGCTATTTTGTCAAGAACATTAAATCTTTACTTTACATAAATTGACCTGTTGCTTACAGTGTGACTGCTTTTTTTTAAAGTAAAGAACAGATCTAATCTAAGAAAACGGTCATTTTACTCCTGAAAAAACAAAACTCAATTTTTTAAGTACATGTGTAATGATGATGAGGTGAAGAAATAGGTGCATTTGTGTATCCTGCCAATATTACACAATATATATGTCTAATATATCGCCAAAATGCCAATATTGGCCAAAACAGACCTTCAACTTTTAAGGCTAATATCTGCCGGTACTGACAGCATACTGATACTATTGTACACCTCAATAATAAAGATAATAAAACTGCTTTTCAGCATAGTGACAAATAATGTCTCCCTCAACTTTTGAGGCCTGAATTAATATGTAAATTTCCATCTAAATAAAGATATTTTATCAAATCAATGACTTGAATAATAGTCGCAGGTCTCTGTAGATAAAATCGTATGTCTTGACATTATTCAGCAGTTATCCAGACTTGTAGGAAATATGTATACATGCAGCAACCTGCCAAACGTTATACAACACAGCAGGTATGATCATGTAACAGTAATAAGTAATTACTCAGATAAATGTAGATCGTTAATGTAACAAGCGATCGAACTGGTATTTACTTTTATTTAATGCAGTTTAATAAGATTCACATTCAGAGTGGAAGCCTCGTAAGATACCTCAGCCACAGATATTCTAAAAACAAAGGGTGTGAACGCAAAGCTTGGTGGTTGTCAGATAACTGCAGCTTTTTACTACACAACACACTACACGTGGTTCATTCAGTCACTGCATAAGAAAGGAGATGCCTGTGTCAATGCAAAGAAAACTAAAGATTTACCTAAACGAAACAGATATGAGCAGGTACAAAATAAAGAAGGACTTTAATCATGCATGTTTGTGAGTAGTAACGTTGGTTACGGTTATTAACGGTGTATAAACGTTTCATAGAACTATCTGGAACGAGCGACGGTTGGGCTAAGCTAACAGAGGTAACGGTCAAACTGGCCATTAAATAACATTTATTTAGTACAGAATCTAAAATGGCTGACCTTGTTCTCCTCCAATGTCCACGTCGAAGAACACACGGGGGTTTGCGGGGTTTGAAGGCTTGTTGGACGGTGCAGGGTGAGACATTTTTGTGGTAGTGCGGTTCAAGACACTTGTTTCTGCTAACTAGCTAAACCCGGCGGCCGGTTACTCGAAGACGGAAGAAGATGTCATCGACTTCCGTTCAGGCATTTCAAAATAAAAATATTTTAATTTGAGTGATAACAACAACACTAATAAGTAGTAATAATGATAATAATAGTAAGTAGTAATTATAATATTAATATCAATAATAATAATAATAATAATAATAATAATGTAAGAAGTAATAATAATATTAATAATATATAAGTAAATATAATGATGATAATTATAATTCCGCCAACCCCACGAAACCACCAAATAATAATGTAAATAATTTTGGAACATTGATAAAGTTCGATCTTATCTAATGTAAAGCCTGGGCATACTTTAACTAAGAAAAATAAACGAGTTTCTTTGACATGTGACCTGTTATCCATGCTGATTTTAAACAATACTAGATAATAGGTCATGAAAATGTCAGCCAGCAACTGACTACAGGCCTGGGGATCACAATAGAGTGGTGCAAGAATAGGCGACAACCTCCAGGGCTGTAAATGAAGGCATAAAGCTGTTGTTTCCCGAGTATCCACTTGGGGCTGGCTGCAGAAAAGTGATTCCTTAATTAATGATGGTATGCGGGGCAAAGATGGTTTTCATGGTCTAAATACACACCTTAATTACAGCTTGGTTTACAAACTCAGTCTAAAGCTACAACACATCTTTGCGCTTCCACTGTGAGGTGGGTAATTATTTTAATATCATGCTTTTTTTTGCTTTTATGGAGGCCTTATTGAGAATATCTGGTTTTGGTGAAAAAAAGGCTGCAGTTTGCTCAGGAGCATAAAGATTGGACAGTGGAGGACTGGAGGACTGGAGGAAGGTCATGTGGTCTGATGAGTCCAGATTTACCCTGTTCCAGAGTGATGAGAGCATCAGAGTAAGGAGAGAGGCAGGTGAAGTGATGCACCCATCATGCCTAGTGCCTACTGCACAAGCCTGTAGGAGCAGTGCTATGATCTGTGACAAATCTTGTGACATTGCAGAAGCATATCAAATTTGGAGGCCTTATTGAGAATATCTGGTTTTTTTTTTTTTTTTTTTTTTTTTTTTTTTTATGGGAGAGAGCCAAGAGAAAGTGTCTTTGGGGGGCAGAACTTGTCTATATCAAATCTGGCTAAATGATTGTTCTGTCAATCAACATTTTAGTGAGCACCACTGCGCTACAGAACATGGGCCTCTTTGTAAAACAAGCTCTTGTCAAAACATGTCAGAAGTAGAGTGAAAATATCCTTACTATAGAGCAGCTTGTAGTGTTTTTTTAATTTGTTTTCCTGCAGTCACTTCCTGCTGTCTTGCTTGTATTCCCACACCTTGCAGCTCTAATGGATACTGATTGCATGCCAATTTAGGACATTTACAATCATTAGTGGGTCTTAGCAAGATGGATCCATGTGATTGAGGACATTGAATCAGACAGATCCAGCTGCTGTGTAAGGTTACACAAAGTGGCCATATATGTTTGAAGTGTGATTACTTACAAGTCCACTTTCAGGTTGGACTCTCATAATAGCTTGGTAATAGCTTTGCCTCTGTCGATAATGTTTCAGCTTAAAAAAAAAGTCAAAGTTTGGTCCTTTGTGAAGATTATCATATTGAAAAAGTGTTGCTATCATACATTTTTGTTCTCCACTGACCTAATAAGGGCCAACAATTCAAGAACACAGTGAAAAATCTCACAGGTTTTAGTTAGTCGAACCAGCATGATGTTAACCTCGGGGATGGCCTGTATATATGCATCCCTGCTCCACTCTATGGGGGGAAAAGACAGAGATAGTATAACCTTATTTTGTACTATGCCTTATACACCTCTGGTTGCAGGGGTCCTACATTGTTAGCTCTCCTACTTAGAGTGTTGAGGGCTGAAAGGTTTCGTCTAACAATTGTCTCTCAACAACACCCACAACAAAACAGTCACGTCATGGCATGCTCCATGGTAATGGTTTTATATCAGCTTAAGCTTTTCTTCAATAAGAGATTATTTGGATTAGATTTCTACCCTAAACTGTGCAATTTTCTTTCTTGGACTTTGGGCTCTTAATTAAAGTTTAAATTGGCATGTATGCCTTCAAATTAACTACTGTGGATTTTGCTTTAATTTGAGCCATTCTTTTAAATACTTAATTTGTGTGGGTGAATGCAAAACATTCAGACATCTGGGCCCCGTTAAGGTGTCTCAAATTAAGTCTGAGATGTACTCAGAAAATGGGGAAAGAAGACAGATTAAAACATAGTTTCATGCAGCTGTTTTTCTTTCTCAAGCCACTCGGATATACTTTTTAGGTGATTACCTCTTCCAGACTCAAATTGAAGAGCAGGGAAAAAAACAAGTAAATCCATACATGCAATGTTTGTACCCACAGAGAGAAAACAAACAATGCCTGCAGGTGGGTGTTAGGCTGAGAGCATCCTATTTAAGTGGGGGATTTTAACACCAAAATGTAGTTGACCTCAAGAAATAGATGTCTGGGGGATTCATTATATAGAAATTGGTGTTTTCTTTCATTGTTAAAAAATCTGTACTGTTATCTGCAACAGACAGGAGTGGGTGTGATTGCAGCTGGGTTGGATCATCAGCCTCTCCTGTGGGAGTCAAACATCTATTTTGGTGACAAAACAGGCATTACCTACATGTTTGTTTTCATACAGAAGCTTCAGTTTTATGAACTTATCTGACAATTTTTAATTGCTATGGGAAGACTTAAACATTTTTAACACACATCAGTATCTGTTGGCCCCTCATATGTTAGTTGGGTTTGTCAAGGTGATCTCTGAAAATATGCCTTAATCTTGCACATATGTGTTCAGTGGTATAAGTTAAGGATTGTTTATTAGGCTTCTTTTTGTTTCATATATCTACATGATAGAGTACTTCTGTGCACAAGACAAGACTTTGCTGGCTCATTCTCCTGCCCCACCATCCTAAACAGACCCACCATTGTGACATCCTACCATTGTTTCATCATCAATTTAGACATATTGGCTCAGATTGGCAACTCCAGCCGGGATGGTAGAATGACTGCAGAGCCTTGAAAAAATAAAAGCAGTCCTGAACTGACCAACTACCACAGAGCTCACTGTTCAACCAATCAAACTTGAATGAGCCCACAAGGTCAGGGGAGCCTTAAGGTGGCATGAGCTCTAACAGAGCCAAGCATAGATATGAGAATAAAGCTGGATCAGGGGTACTCAGTCTATGAGAGCTAGAGGGGTTTTGAGCATTACTGTGAGCATACTCTGGCAGTCAGTAAGAATATATGAACCTGAATTAAATAAGATACAGCCTCTTTAACATCTGTAATTCATATCAGCATAGGTGTGCCCTGCTCATGAATAAGTCTAAGCCGGAGGGAGTAAAAATTGGATAAACTGTAAAAAGGTATTTAGTTCAAAGAAATCCCTTACTGATAATCATGTTCTCCAGCCTTTGTGGTAAGTACTGGAAAAGGGCATCTACTGTTAACCCACAGACTCTTATGGTCATCTGTCACATTTCCTCAAGAATAATATCCACCCATCATCTACTCCTCTGATCACTTAAAAAAAAAATTACAGCACAGAGACACAAAAGTGTTTTAGAGCAGAAACAAGTGGTTGGTATTGGAACAATGAAGGCGAGTGATAGAAAGGAGACCATGAAAATTAGGGAAAAAAAGAACAAAAGTATATGATAAACAGGAGGGGATCAAGTATTGAACCTTGGGGGATGCCTTAAGGAAGACCAGCTGTGGAAGAAATTGAGCTGTTCATGTTTATGATCGGTTGCATGTTGGTGAGATAGAATATTAAAAATTAGCATTGTGCAGAAGGTGGATCCTCCTAATTTGATATCTGTAATCATACTTGTAAAATCTTTTGAATGTAATGTATTTGCAGCCGCAAAAGAGCCACAAACCACATGCCCATTTATAAAGTTAACAATTCCTGTACAACCCAAACAAATCCTAAAGCTCAATTTGATTTAACAAGCACATAAACCTTAGTAGAGAATCCATTAAATGCACTGTCACTGAACTGAGCCCTGTTGGCTGAAATGTGAGTGTCCCTTTTCTAAAAGCTCTATGCAGGTGTCTGCTGATCTCTCTAGTGACTTCAGTAATAAGATATTGACAGGCAATCATACTTTTTGGGCCAGTGACACAAAAATAAACTTCATGCTGCAGGTTGTTTTAACCAAGAAGGCCCAGAGTAGATTTTTTTTTTACAAGGAAACAGATAGAAAAGCTCAAGAGACCAGAGAGCAAACACAGCAATGAATTTATATTCTCAGTGTCTTCATAATTGCCTCGGTCCCCGGTATTTTAAATGATCCCTTTTTCTCACATTGCAAAATATTAGTTTGACTTTGGATCCAATGCAGCGTTGACAAGACTTCAGATTTTCAGCTGGGTTGGACTTTCTTACTTCATAACTGAAGTGCGCCTCGGTTTAAATTTGAATGTTTAAATAAATACAAACCATCTCTCATGGTTTGTATTTATAGAGCTTGTGACTGTTTTTGCCGTTGATATTTTTATAACCACCTACATTGCTCAGAAAGTACTCTGGATGTGTGCTTTAAAATGCATTGATAAGAATGTGGTCTTGTAACAGCAATGCCAAACGTATCTATATGTTCTCTCACTGTTAGTATAGCATTTCTGTTTCCTCTTGTGTTTACGCCTCAGGCAGTGGCAAGACATATGTACCTATTTGATGTTTCTTCTGTCACACTGTTACTCCGGCACTGACTGAATAAACAGGGACGCATTAAAAAACTGAAAATCCAACAGAGCTGTCACTGTGCTCTTGTTGAACCCTCTTCTTTTAGAGCAATGGCAGAAAACCTTTGCAGTGGTGGAGAGATTATTTATGGGGGTTGTTTGTATGTTGGAGCTTCATGTTGAATTACTAACTTGCAGTGTTGCACAAAGTACACAACTTCGGCTCTTAAGTAAAAGTCTAGATCCTCCTGGTCAGATATTACTTGAGTAAAAGACTACCTGCTTTTAAAAACACTTAAGGCCCATTTACACATCAACGCATAATGGCTGACCAGACCAACATTAAGAATCCATTAATCTTTTGGTGAAAGTACATTTCTGGGTCACTTGTGCTGTGTTTAATGCAGGTGGACACTTTTAAAGTGGAGAGAAACCTTCTAGTGGAGTGTGATGTTTCCTGTATAATTGTAGAGGGAATTAAATGCTCTACTTCTCAGCTTAGTGGAACTTTGACCAACAAAGATTCATATTTTGTGAACAGATTATTTAAATCTCACATGAAGAGAACTATTTCTAAAAATACCTGACAATATGCGGGCAAAACTTGAATCTACTTTGTAGACCTTTGATGTCTGATTACAGACATGGGTTTTGGCTAATTCTGGTGCTTTATAAGCACCTAATGGACATTTTGCACATTTTAGGTTTGTTGCTTCTCTCTCATCATTAGGCTACTCCTAAGTTATCCATACTCTTTTATGTTGTGCTTCATTTCCTTCGAGGTCTGGTAGTGCTGCTGCCTCACAGCAACAAGGTTGCCGGATCAACTTCTTGGTTGAACAGAGCCTCTCTGAGAGGATATATGGGTTTTCTCCAGATGCTATAGCCTCTGATGGAGCAGGGACATGCTTGTTTCTTATGTGATGACTCGAAGCTGCCCTTAGGAGTGAATGTGTGCTTGAATAGTTGTTTGTCTTTATATGTCTGCATTTAGATTGTCAAGTGACCAGTCCAGGATTCACTCCACCTCAAACTCACTGTGAGCTGAGATGAGCTCCAGTCCCCCTTGGCAACCATGTAGAGAGTAGTGGTATATATTATGAATGGATTCCTTTTTCCCAGCATTTTATTTAGACCAAACACAACTGTTACCTCAAACTTTCCAGCAGGAAATTAATTAGTATTCATTATTCAGTTTTTTAATGTCTCTCTTTGTGTCCTTTATTTTAATGCTTGAACACACATTGGTCTCAATCCTATGTTTGTGTATTCTCATATTTTATTTGACACTTTACTTTCTGCTTTTCATATATAAAACAAATATGCACTGCACACAGAAGAGAAGAACCAACAATAAACAAAGACAGATACAATTGTCA
The DNA here is from genome assembly GCA_036419115.1 of Scarus forsteni. Taxonomy (NCBI): domain Eukaryota; kingdom Metazoa; phylum Chordata; class Actinopteri; order Labriformes; family Labridae; genus Scarus; species Scarus forsteni. The sequence goes on from JAZDUH010000383.1 coordinate 26,265,184, forward strand.
AACAAAAACCTTGTTCACACAGTACAAATAATGTTCTACTCTTCAAAGGACAGATGGATTTTCTCATATACAAATAGACAGATAGATAGTTATTTTGTTTATAAGATGAATGAACAAACAAACTAAAGTTTAAAAAAAAAAGTCAGCTGTCACTTTGGTCTGCAGTGTGACGTTAACAGTCTGTTGGAGGTCTTCAGGATCGCTGATATGAATTCCTTGTGACTCGGGCTTCCTTGCTGTGCAATTTCTAGTGTCCCACTGAGTTTGGCTTATTTTCCTCCTGGGTGTTTCTGTACCTGCAACACACAGAAAAATCAATGCACTCACTGTGACAGTGATCCTGCAAGACTGTGCTGCCGATAAAAGACCAGGAAAAAAAATTACATGTTATATCAAAGATATTGAAACACATGGCAGGGACATAAATTAGGTGATAAACAAAGGTGGAATGTCAAAATAAGTAATTGGGTGGCAACATGCAATCTTTTCCCTCTGCAGTCATTATAAAAAAATTGTTTTTGTTAAAGCTTTGCAAATGCCCTCATCTTAAATGTCAGGCGGGTTCATTTCTCAAAAGGTTGTGTGCATGTAGAGGCTGCAGAGTGTACATCATTGTGGGCACAGCAGCTCTTTTATGTGGAAAACTGAATGAAATGATACGATGGTTAATCTGCACTCATGTACAGGTAAATGCTTCTGTATGTTTTAAGAAGCATTTTTGTATTTCATGGTTACTGCATGACTATAACAGCCTCTCAAGAACTCCTCAAACTCAACATGACCTCAATATCTGTAAAAATCGACCTTTAGTATTTTTAATGCTTCTCCAGCACAAAACTCTCTCTGTCTCTCTCTCGATCTCTCTCTCTATATATACCACTGTATGTATTTCTGAGTCTGCATGAGCTTGTTTCTAAGCTCCCCCCACTGGTTCAAATGTGCAAGTGCTGTTTGTGTCTGAGATGAGCCTGATTCAGTCTTATTGAAGTAAAACTAATAAAGACAGGTCAGGGACCTTAATATTTTTCTCAGAGGCTGTTTGTGCAAGTTGTGGGTGACTTAAGGCTCTTCTTTTTTTCGGGTTTTGGCTTCCTGTCCATATTTTCATAATGTTGGCTCAAAAAATGCTGATATTTGTTTTATTTAAAAAAAAAGAATTCCATTTCATTAAATTGTATCAGTAAACATTTGAAATAGGTGGTTCTGGTCAGTTATCAACTGGCAGCCAACATCAGAATCAGAATGGCTCTTATTGTCATTATACAGAATGTACAACGAGATTGAAGAGCTTCTCCTTTCAGTGCAATAGGTAGTTCAGTTTAAAAAGTATACAAAAAATAGTATAAGTAAAAAAAGAAAAATTAACAAGTTGCAGGGAGGCTTTAAAGCAGCATTACGGAAGATCTCGGCTTGACCGGATAGGGAACTCAACTACCCATGAGCTCTAGCGCGCGCATACTGCCGTCAGGATACAGATCTGCCGGTCGCGTGCATTTGTTTTGTAGGCGAATCACAGAAGCCAGGACTTCGCTAAAAGTATTCTGTCTTCGGCGGCTGTTTGCAGGATGGATAGCGACGAGGTAATGTATTTATTTTTGACTAAATGAAGATGTTAAAAATCGCTAAGTTCAACTTGGTTTTATTACCGTGAAGTCGCCCCTGTCCTGTTGAAGCGATAAAGTCAATAAAAGTAAAGACAACGACGAGCTGGTGATATCACACACTTGAAATAGGTCTAAACAAAACTACATTCTGGTACGTTCTGGATTTGTTGTGCTGTACTTTTTACCTGTCAAGTTTTTTGAGGAACTTCGTCATACATTAGTCGGCCAACATACCTGATGGTAGTCGGACATCCCTCCTCATCTTTTATTTCACGCAGCGAGTGAACGCTGAACCGATGTTTATTCTGGTCCGAGCATTCAGCTTGTTTTTCTCTCGCTTTCTTTGTTTTGGATCCTCCGACAAAACTTTTCTCTTCCTTACGTTGTTGCCTCCACCATGGTTAAAGCTCCGTGATTGGCTTTTGCCGAGACTTCCGTGTTTTAAACGAATCGGGAATCGGGGGAAGTGACGTATGCTGTAAAGCAGTCCAAACGTGTAGTTTTTTAGTGTGGCAGGGTTCCCACCATCCACCTCGAAGTTACATAGCGCCAGTTAAAGGGATACAGACCACTCCAGACCACGACAGAGGTTTCATTCAACTCATTGTAAAGTGGTGGATCATCACAATGAATATCAAAGGATTATATTATGTTTGGAAAAACTACATAGTGTTGGTTTAAATATACAAGATATGTTCAAGATGAGACGCAGACTTGTGCACAGCACAATTGAGGCTCAGTGTACAATATGAGGTAGATGACAAATATTAATGAATGAAAAGTAGTCCAATTCCAAGTTCTATGTTGTTTACATGGTATTGCACAGGAAGTAGATATTGCACGGACACTAGAATATGTATTAATTTTTACTGCAAATGGTGGATGGTATATACAGATGAGTAAATGTCACATACTATTGTATTGCACATGAAGTTGTTAAATAAATATAAGTGTTGAGGTAGTGCTAAAAAGTAGCAGCAACCGCAGTTGCAGTGATATAAATATTGCACATTTTGCATAATGCTAATGACTGGAGTCGTTGTATATCCGAGTTCAGGTTCATCAGGCCCCGTTTACAATCTGGCCCTTACATTTTTGGACTGTAAGGAGGAAACTGGGGTGTGGCAGGAGTCACAGACACTTGGCAACAAAACAAACAAACAAAAATAAAACACATCACTCAAAACTCAAACAAAAGAGAAAAGAGAGGGAAACTTGTAGTGATGGACATGTGGGTGGGTCTAGACCGGCTGTACCTCTTTAACATGACTGTTTCTCAATGTTCATTTAAAATGTGATTGCTCTTAGAACAAAAGAAAAAAAATGATCTGTTTTTGGTGACCAGATGAGCACAGTAATGCTGCCAGGAGGGCAGCAGTGTAAATGAAGGGGTAATGAGTTGTCTCTTATCACCATCACCCACAATGCTGTAATTGTATGTTGTAATAATTGTATTTTGATTTATTTAATCTATTATAAACATTTATACTTCTATATTTTGATGATATGGATCTTTAAGTATGGAATAACGTTTTCTATCTATATCACAAATTGAGGGGGGTTGCCATATAAAGTCTTGCGGGCACCACATTGGGTAGGGCCGGCTCTGGCCTGATCACACATTTAAGGGTTAAGAAGTACGAATCTAGTACTTAAGAGTTAAACACAATAAATCTAGACCTTAAATGATCTTAATATTTTCCTTAATACTTTTCATCTTTTCAGTTTATGAAATATCAGGCGCCTGCAGCATCCATCAAATAAAAAAACTGTCCCATTTACCAGTCTGATGACTCTGGTTTAGATCATTTTCCAAGTCAGACGGTGTGACTGTGCACCCATGAGTCGAGTTTATCTCTCAGCTGCAGCTCAAGGCGTTGTGTGTGTTCCTGTTAAGGTGGAAGTGTTGCATTATGAATTAGGAGAGCTGATAACCTGCAGTGAGTCACTCTGTGAACACCTGAGGTCTTCTCACTAGTCCCTTTGACATAGCACATAGCCTCACAGTGTAACATGATTCTGAGGGAGGGAAACTGGATACAACCAACAAACATGCCCTGTGTGAGAGTTTAAAATGTCCTCTTACCATTTATCCTGAAACCTCTGAGTCACTCTGTCCTCCAGGGCTTCCCGAAATTCAGTTTTCTGTTGAAAAGAAAGGAACAATAACAGGAAATTCACCTGATATTAAACCAAATTACTAAAGTTCTTAGTGTAAAAAAGCAAGTACCCAAGCCTGTTATTTGGTTTAAAATAATAAAAAAAAAACACATCCTGTGCTCTGATTCAGTCAATGTGGCCGGATTTCAAATTTCAAAAATGCAGTATTATTGATTATCAGACATGATTTGCAATAATGGGCTTTTCAAAGAAGCTATGACAATGTATTTGGGAAGTACAGTAGGGTAGATTATTTGTAATAACCAACAAGAAACACATTTTTATAAAAATGAGGATTTTATTTCTTGGGGCATACAAAATACATTTAACCAGTTTATTTTTCTAAAAAAGTACTTTAAAATTTGCATGTAACTTTTCAAATTTAGCATTATGTTTGGGTTTTAGCTTTATAACTAGTTTTTAGCTAGTTTTTTGTTAAACTACAGGCATTTATTGATTGTATGTTTGTTTAAAAATATATATCATCTTGGTTGCACCAGTGTGGCCCTTATGGCAGTAAAAGTTGCCCATCCCTGTGTTACACCATCAGTTTGACTGGATTCTGCTAAGTTCTTGAGAAAATAGTAGCCAACCAACTACTCTCACACCATATCCATAATAGCCTCTATGAGCCTTTCTGATAGTTTTACACCCCCATCACAGTGCAGAAACAGGCTACTCAGAATCACCAACAACATCCTGACTGCAGCAGACTCTGGTTCACTCCCCATCCTCATCCCCCTTGACCTGAGTGTGGCCTTTGACACCATCTAACACCCCATCCTCACTCGACTCTCCTCCATTAGCATCACTCACACTACATTCAGCTGGTTCCACTCCTATCTCAAGGTTCACTGCCAAGGCATTTCCATTTCCTCACAGATGACACCCAGCTCTACATTTCTTGCAAAACTAATTCCACACTCCCACCCTGCTCCCTCACCTCATGCTTATCTGACATAAGCAAATTTCCTAAAATGAAAACAGCAAGGAAACTGAACTCTACTCTATCAGAAGTTGACAGCTTCTCCCTCACCATCAGAAGCTCTTAGGCCTGCCTCTCCTCTCAGGTTAAGAGTCTGGGTGTCATCGACGGCACACTCCCCTTCCAGTCACCTCCGTAATATCACCTGTCTCTGTCCCTCCCTCACACTCACAATGCTGCCATTCTCGTTCACAGCCTCATCATTTCGATATTGATTACTGCTGCTCACTCCTCTTTAGTCTCCCCCAAAGTCCCCAATTAAATGGTAAATGATAAATGGACTTGAGCTAATGTAGCGCTATTTTAGACTTCGACTACTCAAAGCTGCTTTACACCACAGGTCACACCTACCCATTCACATCCATTCACTCTCACATTCACTCACTGATGGTTCAGAGTTTCTATGTTAGTTATCCATCAGTATATCTAACACATTCACGCCCTTTCATGCTCATTTACACACCACTGACGTAGCAGTGGGAGCAACTTGGGGTTAAGTGTCTTGCCCAAGGACACATCGCCATGTGTCACCTGGAGCTGGGCTTGAACCTAATGCCCCTTGCGCCACCGACGCCCCAAATTAGACCAGAACTCAGCTGCCTGCATCCTCACACTCTAACTTTTTTGTTGTTTTCATGTCTTGTCTCACTCCTGAGTCCATGACAAGCTAGTAAACAACCTTCATTTGACTGTGCATCCAGTAGCAAGGCAGAAACAGACAAAGATCACCAACCGCGAGCTAGCTTAGCACAAACGCTGGGAGTGGTAGCACTTTTGCTTGCCTCTGCACAGTCAAAAGAATGACGTCTATCTGCTTGTCATGCTTGTCAAGACAACCTCGCCCCAGCATATCTGTCTGATCTCCAAAATCACTCCAGCCCGCTCCCTCAAATCCTCCTCCACCCACTTCACTGTGCCCTCTGCCTGTCTCAGCACCATGGGGAGCATGGCCTTCAGTCGCTTTGCTGCCCTGCTCTGGAACTCTCTCCCACCAGACCTCTAAAATTTTTACTCTCTGCCCCTCTTCAAACCCAGACTCAAAAACCTCTTGTTCAGGACTGCATACTTTTTTCAATAATAAGATTTTCATTTACACCCCCACATCTGTTTGTCTGACTTTAATGTCCTAATGTTGATTTTATTGTTGTGTTTTTAAACCTGTGCAGTGTCCTTGAGTGTCCTGAGAGGTGTTTTTGAATATAATGTATGATTGTTACTATTATAAGTTCTGATACAAGACACTAGGACTCAAAATCTTGGCAATTGGACTGTCTTCAGTTTTGGAAAGATGTTTCACTTCTCATCCAAGAAGCTTCTTCAGTTCAGCTTCTTCCTTCAGCTTCTTGGATGAGGAGTGAAACATCTTCCCAAAACTGAACACAGTCTAGTTCAAAATAACCATGACCTGGATGAATGAGAATCTACACAGATGGAAGACTATAGGACAAGGATAAGGTGCTGAAATTCATTATGATTTAGACCAATAACTCTAATCTTGTTGGGGTGAGTTTGATGTTGATCACTGAGTGATGCCATCTCACGTGTGATGCATCTTCAATTGTCTCCTCTCTTCTCAACCACAGCCAGTGACTGTTCATTACAGACTGTTTTAACTTCTTTGATGGGCCAACCCTCTGATGCCCACTGCCCTCAGAGGTCTTGTTGTGGAGTTGGCAAAAAACCCCTTCAACCAACCGTTGGAGCCTTCACTCCAACCGTGTGCCTCAGTGTTGGCATGCAGCTGTGTCCTTTCATATGCCTCATCAATGCTATCTTCCAAACGCACTGTGAGTCTCTGGCATTGGTTGGTATGCATTTTCCAATCCCTGGCTGCATTTAATGGGCTTCAGTTTTGTGATGAGGGGTTGTCCACTGCGAGTCCCCTTATGGATGAAAGCTGTTTGCTTTGGGGAGGTATGCTGAGCCTCCAGTGGGACTGCATTACATGACTCACTAGTGTTTAATTGCTTGGGCTAGCCATCTCATCACTTGGTTGTGCTGCCAGGTATACTGTACACCATAACTGACTTTTGTATATATAACAGTAATTTACTGTTACATCTACAGCTGCCAACTGTACAAGGGCTATACAGTAAGTTACTGTGAATGGCAATGGATTGTGGGAAGGCTTATTGATTTCTGCAAGCTTTACCATGATATTTACAGTTATAGTTATTTACAGTTACCCACTGTATAAAATGAATACATAGTAAATTACTGAGGAGGGCAATGGATCCCAGTGGCTCTAGTCTACTCCACTGTTTAATGTTTTGAGATTTTTGGTATTTATACTTTTGCACCATGCAAATAAAGATAAGTTGATTTCTAGGAAATATAGTCACTACCAAAATTAAGTTTCCTCTTGAAAAAAAAGGCAAAATTTGTTTTAGTAAACGTTTTAACAATTGCTTGAGAAAATTATTTGATCCAATGAAAATGTGTGGATGTGATTTTTCTTTCTTTACAAAACTATATATTGCTATAAATGATCATTTGAATTAGTTAGGGTATCATAAAATAAATTATAACAGCAAGTTCACTTTAAATTAAAATGCATCAAAGTTGTGTAGAACAGTAATTAAAATACAGCAATCATGCTGTTTTTGAAATAGAGAAATGCTATTTTAAGTACAATTACAGTAACTTACTGGCGTCTTGTTTTGAGTAAGTTACTATAAAAATACAGCTACCTTTTTACATAGTATGTCCATTCATTTATATTTCAGCATATGATACCCCCTATAGGCGGTGGTATATAAAACTATAATGACATCCAAAAAGAGAAATTATATTGAAAGACATTCAGAAAAGTCTGCCTCGGGGTGCTGGTTTGGCGGAGTGGTTGGCACCCCATGTACTTGCTTCTGCCAGTCCAGGTTCGAATCCCGCCTGTGACCAGTTTGCAGAGTGTCTTCCCCTACTCTCTCACCCCCTTTCACAAGCCTATCCACTCTCTCTCTCCTATCAATAAAGGCACAAAATGCCCAAAAAATACATTAAAAAAGAAAAAAAAGAAAAGTCTGCCTGGTTCTTGGTTTGTTGTTTGTAAGAGAAGGAGGCAAAATTTTATTCAGAGATATTTCCAAGCAGTGAGACAGAATATTATCAACAGCAGAGTGACTTTCCTGAGTTAATGGATACATGTCCTTTCAGGGTCTTCGCTGACGTTATAGCCCTGTGATTTTCACAGCAATGCATATTTTTTCCATGAAGGAAACTTCTAAAAATAACTTGTAAGCTTTTTCCTGAAGTGTGTCCATTAACCCATTACCACAAAATGCACTCATCTTTACCTTTATTTGCTTATCACTGTGCAGCGTCCCACTGTTTAACATGTGGTTGTACTGCCAGCCCCAGCCCACCTCCCCGGTATGTCCATGCCTGGGTCGAAGAGGGGGGGCGTTTGGTGCTGCTCGACACAGGTAACTGAGGTCACCTGTGGCCAGTGGAGATGGGGGGCTCTCACCGATGTACCAGGGGAAGTAATTAGATCTCGGCCTGTAGTCTCCAATACCATCTGGACCTTGACATATAAAGAGAGCATGGGTGTGAAGAATAGGAGAAAAAATTTAAGTGGGTTTTAATTAAACCTGGAAAATGACTGAGGAAGTTTGTGAGAGGAGAAAACAGAAACTACTTTCACAGTCGCTATATTCAAAGACTGAGGAGGTTGGGGACAATGCTTCAGTGTTTGTCACAGCTTTTGTGTTGCAGTTCAATGGAAATGTAATTAAATGGCGAATACTAGATACAAAATAGAAATGTTAATTAAAGCTAAAGCTAACAATCTCTCAGGGGATGATTTAATGAAGGATCTTTCTCTCTTATGGTCTTTTGTTGTCTTCTCTGGATTTTAACTCTTAGAAAATGGAAATGTGCATGAATCCTTGGAAAAATGCTCAATTATAGTGAGGTACTGCACCCAGATTTGCATTATATGTATTACTTCAGTGAAAGCTTCCATCTGTCTGCACTCAGACATGCCATTATGCATACAAAATAACAGGCTGCACATTAAAACAGCCTCCCATGTGCACTCAGGCAGTTTGTACATTCACATTCAGCCCTGCTCACAGTGCCATCATGTGTCCAATAACAGTTATATTCACTTTGACACAGACCATATGCTTGGGTTTGTCTACTAATGGAACACTGTTGGGTACAGGCTGTTGAGAGGTGTGCTGAAGCTCCCCTAGCTCACATCTCATCCCCCCTCAAATATCTACTACGGGCAGGAAATGTTGGGCCCTGTTAAAGGATGTCAGACTGGGTATCCCAAACCAGCTCTGCAGTTTCTCAACATAAACATCTGCAAAATGAACATGACAATCTCAAAATTTGAATGGACCACTTGTTATTATGGTCGCTGAGTTACGCAAATTTAATTTTGTAGTGCAGGTAGATCAGCCCGACTTAATGTCTGTTATCAGGCTGATTCATCCTGCCAAGCTCCAATTAACAACGATTGTCAGAGGCCCAAACTGACACGGCCCAATCAGCATTCTTTAAAGCAGAAAGAGGTGGGAGCTGCGATAAAGATGACAACCGGGAGTGGGTGCTCTTACAGAGATTAGTATAGATGCTAACAACCTCAGAGGCAGTTTTATTAGATCTTGACTGCATTTCTTTTCTAAATGAAAAACAAATAATACAACAAACTGGTGGAAAGGATGTTTTAACTCCACTTCAGACATGTTTGGTAGAATCTATTTATGCAGTGAGTCATTTTTTGTCCTTATAGCCTGCAGTATACAGCATTATCTGATTGGCCCATCGAGAATGTGATTTGCAGAGCCATCATCAGTCGCCTGTTGAGTATGCTTTAAAAAGCTCTTCGCATTCCCAAGCACTTTCTGTGGGCTCTTCCCAGATGGACTGGTGAAGCATAATGAGGGGTCTAGCTGAAATTAAAAAAGTAACTTGTAAAATAAACAATGTGTTATGAAGAACTTGATAATCCATTTGTCCTGCTCTTTAATCTGTTTTTAAAGACACAAACCTTATCCCAATTATTTTGAAATCCTATTTTGTACAGGTAGGGAGTAAATAAAACCAATTTCCTCTATATTTGTTCAAAATGGCCTCTTTTCATGTTATTTTATGGAAGGTAACTGATGCTAAAGGTACTTTAATTTAGCTTTACATGCAATAAATAACAGATATCCTAGGTTTTTTTTCTATATAAAGAGAAGAGAGAGATCTAGTCTTGTTCTAGTCTATACTGTCTAGTTTTCGAAAACATAATTTCACTCCTCAATAGCCCTTTCTCACTGCCTTCCTACCTGTTAATTGATCCCCGAAAGCTTGGTTTCAGTCCTTGTATCTTCATCTGTTCTTGTTCAAGTTCTAAAATTGATGAAAACTTGGCCCAAACAAGAATATAAAACTTGGCTGATGAATAAGAGCAAACTTATTTCAGCATTTGGGAGTAGCATAAACTGCTCTACTACTGAAGTTGTGCCAGTCATCTTTAATCATCAACAGCAAAAGCTGTTTCTGTGGTCAAGCCATTCATTAAAAACTGGGATGAAAGCTGTTTTTGCTTTGAGCATTTTCAACAATAGAGGATATTGACTGATTTTACTAACTCTAATACACTTAATTTGGGTATATCAATGTGACCCAGTCATCCTTACATTACTTTTTTTTTGTTTGGTGAAAAAATTTTGGATACATCTGCTGTAAGCTATTGAGAATTTAAAGTGAAACAACATTTGCTCAAATGATGTTCTGATGTTTTTGGAATTCTGGAGTATGTGTTTGCATTTTTATTTTTAAATTTTGAATCGCTTATATAGTAAGTGACAGGAGAAATGAGAATTGCAGGCAAGCATACCCCAGCACTCTTCTTGTTTTGGGCTAAATCTTGCCCATTAGTCAAAACACACTGCTCTGCACAGACGCATTAAAGAAGACCCTCGGGATCTCGTCTTACCTGTAAAAATCATCCTCTGTCCACACTGAGTCCCCTCTGCTGCTGCAGCTTTACTGTTTTTCTTCATCCTGTCTCTCTTCTATCTTTGGACCGGTTGCAGGCTGTGTTCAGCTCTGTAATGGGTGCCCCTGGGTGAGAACTTGAGCCCAGCAGTCTGCTCTGTCCGTGGGGCCACCCCTGGTCACCAGGCAACCACTGGCAGCCATGGTGTCGGTGGTTGTGTCCTAGTTCTTATTGTAAGAGAGGGATGCTGCTGGTGAAGCATGACCGCCACATATCATCTTTACATAGCAGAAAATCCTACCCAGCAAACCTAATTTGTCAAGAAAAATAGTATCAGCTTAAAGATTCCATAAATAATGATAATAAACATAAGAAAAATAATAATAGATAAGAAACAAAGTAAAAAAATGTCCTGCATGTTAGATTTATTTTTGCTTTTCAAATGTTTCATGTCATATTCATTATATGGCTGTTTGAGATTAACCTCTATGGCTTTTTTTGAATATTTACTGTATATCCATCCAAATTACTTTTTCATATATGATTTGTATGTCATAGAATTATTTTGTTGTCTTTATATTTTTTTGTTTCCTTCATTTATTTACTTAAATTAAACAGCTCTTCGTTTGCTTTAGCCTTGCTACATAACATGTGAACCCCTAAAAGTCTGATGGAAATTTACCCAACTGATTTTACAGAGCACCAGTGACTACCTAAAAAAATGCCCCATTCCCCAAATCCCCCTGAATGATCTACCAGTGTGACATCATGCCGTTGTTTCGTCTGCACTGCAAGTTCATTAGCATGAAGTGGTGAGCCCAGTGCAGGAAGAGAAAGTAGAGTGAATACAGAGGCCTCAAAATAGGATACATGAACTTAGGTTATGGCAAAATATGTGTTTCTAAAGCTAGTTTGCAACATCATATTAAACAACAGCTTAGTAGCTACATTAATCAGAACCACCAGAGCTAATAGACAGAGTGTGACAATTTTTTACCTTGTTGGAAAATTCTTTCATAATCTGCTCTCATAGAATTACATTTACAATTTGCCCTCAATTAAAAAAAAATGTAAGGATTGCCAGATTTAGTTTGTATAACAGTAGCTTAAATTCCAATAAGTTAGTAATGCACTACAGTAGATTAGCTGTGGTAATTCTTAGCTTTGTCCCTGTAAAAAATTAATTGTCATGGAAAATGGTTCGTACAATACTGAATGGATATAGAGTCTCTTGCAACAGAATGGTTGAAAAATACGTCCTAAAATGCAAAAAAGGGTTAGCATTTTAGCACTTTTGGTTCCTGTGAACCATAAGAGTGGGATTACATAATAGCTTTTAGGATTAATACCTGAAAAAAATCCATGATAAACACCTGCATATGAAATGTTAATATGTCAATTTGCTGCATAAAATGAACGTGATGATGCTCCGCATTTGAAATGTAAAGTATTATAAAAGATGGTCACAAACTGCTACCAAGGCTGATAAAATGGCGAACTCAATGAAAACTTTGGGAGCTTCATTGACCTTGGAACTTGGACGAGGGAAGCGAGAATATGAAGTGTTCCATGTATAAACTGGAAAGATGGAGCAACTGAAAATCAGGGCATTGCAGTGACATATCTAATTTGCCTCTTGTAGAATCTGAGGTCTGAGATCAACTGGAATGCTCCAGAATTTTTTTTATTGTTTTTTTTTATAATCTACAATACATTGGTAATAGTCACAGCCAATGGTATCAACTTTATCAGGTCATGATATTCTCAAACAAGAGGCTACAATATGATGTCATACATTGGAAATGTAGTTGCTGCTTCTAATTGAAACTCTATGTTGTAGCTATTTCCAAAATAGCATGATGATAGCTTTTTACTCTCTTCAATTACAACTAAGCTTTAAAAATCACAAAATATATTTGATTCAAAAGCTTATTATGAAGAACAAAAGGGTTAGCTTATTAGCAAAAATTCAAGAACACGATAAAAATAATCCAATTGGCTTTTAGTTGGGTTAGGGTTAGGGTAACCCTTCCATTTAATTCAGTTCTAAAAGTGGGTTTTTGCCATTGTGTGAGCTTTTCAGGACTTTTTAATGGGACAGTTTTCCTTATCTATCCTCTTCTGTTGTTTAGGTAACATTTTTTCTCCCATTTCACTATGGTAACTTATCTGACAGAATATGCATTGCTCTATTATGTCACTAGATGGCCCTAAAGTATTACTATGCGCCATGGCTCTCTCCCCTCCCTGTTCCCACTTTTTTTTGTTAAATGGACTCGCCCATGAGCCGCCTCTCATGACTGAATCTCTGTCAAGCTGAAGATAAACAATAACCGCTAGACAGGAAAGACAATTTATTTTCTTAGAAGGATAAACAAAATGATAAGGTAATAGATTTAAGACAAGAAAAAAAGAATTAAAGGTGTTTACCAAGACAACAAAAGAATAAAGGGTTATAGACAATTTGATAAAATATTCATAACAATTAGAGGGCTGTATTAACAAAAAAAAGTGGTGGTGAATACTGCCCTCAGTGTTCACTTTAAGCCATTAAAAAAATAAATAACTTCGTCATTAAAAAGACATTATTATACATGAACAGCATCAATTCATCTTGGTTAAGAAACCCTCCCAAAATCAAACCAAAACAAAAAGACAGATAAACATATTAACAAAGACAAAACAAGTCATGATATTCTCAAATACAAATGAGTGGAAAAATTTCTTTCAGCACATCATCACCATCATCATCATCATCATCATCATCATCATCATAATAATAATAATAATAATATTTTCTAACCAAATGAAATTGTATCAACTGATCATATATTGTAATACAAAATAATAATCTATAACCATTATAACTGATAATAAATGTAAACAGTATTTCTGTCATCAATTCCTATCACTACTTGTACTATCATTGTTATTAAATCATTTTTTTATTATTACAATTATTATTATTATTACTATTTTTCTTGAATAACAATAATAATGATGATGATAATAATAACAACAACAATAAAAATACATATAGCAATGTTGTTGTGGTTTTTGCACCTGTTTTTGCAATGATACCACATAAAACAAAATTATTTTTTTGTGTCTTAGTGAGGATATTGGTCTTGGGATACAAGGAAGACAAACACAATCCAAAGGAAAACTTAAACCAGAGAACACTAATAGGAACAGGTATTTTGCATTATGTTTTACAGATACACTTAAAAAATAACATACATACAAATAAAATACATACAAGAACCTTATTAACAAGAACCTTATTAATGCAATTTTTTTTTTATCAGGGATTCAATATATTATCAGGACAATGTTGGTAATTTCAGATAATAGTTTTAAAATTGTGACTGTTATCAGCAAATATGACATTTTTGCTGATATATACAGACAATTATTTGACCTTACAAACTGGCAATTTATATCCCATATTTTGGCTGAAATATTTGCAGAATGTACAAAATTACCAAAAGGGTTTACCTTGTCATCACTGAATGTCCACTTTAATAAATCAAAGTATTCCTCCAACAAATAAAACGTTTTTCTTGCTTAACAGATTAAAAAAACCCCACACATTTAAATAGAGAGTATGAAATTTATTAGACCAAAAATATCTGTATCGATAACTGTTATGTGATTTCAGAAGTATCTGTGTATCCGCAAAAATCGGATCATGTGCATGTACAGAATTGATTTTCAGGATAATTTATACATAAATGGCCGACAAATATTTTTTGTCCTTTGCACTTTAGTGTACATTCAGATGCACGGGCACAGGGAGGAGAAAATGGAAAATTACTGACCATAATTTGCCGCAGACTCCTCCCTAAACTGCCTTTTATTGTCCCTTTGTGTTCAACCGCAGCCCCCCTGAGACTTTTATTTTGAAAATCCTCCACGGAAGTTTATCCGTTACCTCCTGTTGACTTCATTGTGGCTGTGTCAGTCACCATGGTGGCACACAACAGAGCAGAGCGGCGTCGGACCCGTCTCCACTTTTAACCCGAGTGAAAAAATGTTAAAATAGTGAGTTATATCAGTGCATGTACCCGGGTTTGTGTCTCAAGATGGACGCCATGTTGTTGCTGTCGGGGTAACCGTTAGCCGTTGGCGTACTTTTCTGTTTGTGTGCGCGTGGACCCTACATGGAATTTCTTTTCTCGTCGCGGGCTGAAGACACAAGGAACGGCTATGGTGGACACTGGCTTCAATAAAAGGACATATTTCACTCCGAAGAAGCAGCTCTGGGAGGCAGTTTGAGCCACGCTTTGAGAAGAAAAGTTTCCGCTGACGGTTTCGGTTCTGGTGGACGGCAGAGTGAGGGAGAGAGAGACAGAGAGACAGACACCCCCGAGGAGACTGCTCGGCTGTCTGGCTCCGGTCGTGGCCTGGCTCCGGGCACTCCCAGCTTATCCGCTAGCACTGGGGCTCAGGCGACGGGAATAAAGCGGAGACAGCAGGGGGGCTTTCTTGTTCATATCTGGATATTTCTTCATAATTCTGGGATAAGGCGTTCAATACCCTCCAGGCGGCTTCCTCCAAAACAATGGCGTCTTATGTGGATAACAGCTTTCGGCAGGCTGTGATGATGAATCCGGCTGAAAGGACGCAACAGGTCAGAAGAAATATCCCATTGTAATTACTAGGGCTGGGAAATATCGAACAAAATTCATGCTGCGACATGTCAGTACAGGACATCTGTCCAAATGTATGCTTTTGAGAAGAGATAAATAGATTATTCACGTGTATGTTTAATTTTTATGTGCGGCTTGTCAAACGTTGCTGATAGATATTTGTTACCATTTCATCTACAGGAACAATGACACCCAACTGTGGTTAGCTGTCTTTTTAATTAACAGAAACTGCAGACAAGCTCCTACAGTTTTCCTGTTCCCTCTAAATCTTACTTGAGACACCAGGTGGACTGTTGTAGCATATCCATTGGATAGATTTCAGTTGGCACTCTGGGTAACATCACGTAGAAAGGGATTGAGAAAAAAAAGGTAATTGAATTAAAGTTTTGTGTGTCACATTCATGATGGGCTAGCAAGAAGTTTTCAGTCACTTACTTGCTCTCAACACAATTAACCACATTCATCTTACCAGCCTCTTTTTCCTAAAAAATAATGCAGACAAATCTGGTCATGTTCCAACCAGGAACAATCACAAACACTAACATTCAGTTATATTTTTTACCTTTAAAGGGTTAGCACGCCATCTGAATTGCTCAGTTGTGTTGTCTACATATGGATAAGTTGGTTGGACTTGCATTGAGTGAGCTTCTCCAAGTGCTGTCAACTTATTTCTGCAATATAGGAAGTATGGATGGGTTTGCCGGCATATTTGGATGACACAAAATAAAGAAAAAACAAACTGGATACTCAGGTTTGATGCTATGTTAGCTTGTATCAATCTAATTAGTAAGGATGTACAATATTGTACCTAAGATGACAAGACAAAACTCATTATCACAGATTTCGATATACCGTAGATAATTTTGGGACAGAAGAATACAGTCTTCACCTGCCTAAAGTTGCCCTGTTCCATAGTCTGTGACATCCTATTTGGGCCAGGAACAGCTGTGAAAAAAAAACAAAAACTTTCTGTTCTCTAAAAGTGTTAATAATGGTGTCTTACTGTAGGCATAAATGAAGTAAAGCATTATGGTATAGTACAACATCAAGCCAATTCTTCAGCCAATATAGTGGTTTTGTATGGCCCACGTATCCTCAATAATACTGGAAGAGATTTTTATAGCTATACCAATATATAACTTTTTAAGTATTTATTCGCCAATACTGATGTCAAATTAATGGTAATGTGCTTCACTAATAATGAGATGCATAGTCCAGCCACCATATACCTGATGTTAATTCCTGTAAACAGTTATATCAGTGTTGATAAGGCCTGCCATACTTGGGTGTTAATATCTTTCAAATCAATGCAAATGTTCTTCAATATGTGTTTCACCCTATATTTAACTGGAAACCACGCCAATTTGTCTTAAACTCAATGTATTGCCCAGCCCTGTATTCATCCACAATTGTCACTTTGTTTCAAAATGAGTTTTTCCGCTTTGGTCACTTTTACATTGCCACATTTTGCTGTTGCATCATGTTTAGTCTGCAACAGTGCACTCCTGCACATGTAGTTGTTGCCATTCAGCTTGTCCCAGTGTTCTGTGTGGCTCCATCCCGCTAAGCCCTATATCAGCAGAGATAATCAAGGCTACTTAACATTACAGGAGCTGCAGCCTCGGTGGGAGACTAACCCAAGATAGCCTCAATATGTGCATCTTGTTCTTGCACTTGACACTGTGCATGACATCCTTTACAAAACTAACTTATGTAGTACATATAAAGAACATGTAAAAGGGTAAGAATGAGAAAGCAAAGATCCTTGCCAATAGTTGTTAGTGGCCATAGTATTTTGGTTTTCCTGTTGTTTGTGCAGACTTTGATGCACTTTTTTTCAAAAGTGAGTATCTGAGGACTTCTATGATATTGTTGCTGCATACTTCTTTGTCTTTCATTTTGAGGGGATGTTTTAGTAGGTGATAACCTGTTATTTTGGTTCTTCAAAATTTGCGCTGACACTTCTTTTTGTGCACAAAATGTTACCTCTGAGCCAGAAAATATCTCTTTTGTTTCCCATACAGAAAAAATGCCTTTCATGTGAAAGTTTTCAGTGGGATAATATCACAAAAAAGACATTATTTACATTCTTTGGATAAGGCCTGAAGTCATCTTAGATCAGATTTGATCAGATTTAGTTCAGTGACCTGGCTTGGACACAAGACTGTAGGACAGGGAAGATGTTGAGTTTTCTAAATTGATCAATATTTTTCCTGTATCAAAGTTATGTTGATGATTAAGCACAAGTTAATCTTGTGAAATATTTATTGAGTAATTGGTAGTTTATTACAAGTTTTTCTTTATTATTTTATGCTATAAGCTTTTAGATCTCTCAGAAATTTGGATTAATGAATTATAAAACAAAAAGAGCTTTGCCTATATCAGTTAGCTTTTTGTAAAGGGTGTTTTGAGACTGCAGATGTTACTATTATAATTCCTTAAGTGATTTGTCTGGTACACCATTAAATAGATGTTTACACCACACTTTAGGGATGGGAATCGAAAACCAACTCCAGTTGAGAATCGTTAACAGCTCCATCAAAGAATCGATATCATTAATATTTTTGCTTATCAATTCCCTTATCAATTCCTTCCACTGTCAGGGTTCAGAAGCGTCAGAATTGTAGCTTAATTTTCCTTGCACCTACTGCACAATCTTAAGTGAGTGGAAACACCAGAAACTTGCAGAAGCAGATATCTATGCTGTGACTTGTCTGACATTGTTGCCACTGAAAATCAGACCAACATTTGCCCACATGCAAAATCTGCAGGAATCAATAAGGGAATCGTCAAAGAATTGGATCGATTAGCAGGATTGTCAACAGCATTGGTATTGATAAAATCTTATCAATTCCCATCCCTACCACACTTTCCTTTCATTAATGCTTGATTATGCCAGATACATAATTTCTGCATATTTTTCTTTGTTATGACATTTTAATTCTCGGTGCAGTTAGTGCAAAATATCAGCTTGTTATCTCTTACATGGTGGTTTTGAGAGCTGACGGCTTGTCCACAGATCATGCAAATACTCAGAAAGGTTGTTACCCTTAAGCCGCACAGATGCACACCGTGACATGCTTGACTTCGCACACACACACTGCTATGCTTAACAGAGATACAGTAAATCTGTTTTGGCTGTGAAGATGTTTTTTTTAATGATCCTTTGACTGCAAATGAATTCATCCTCTGCAAAGGCATCACACACAAAGGACGATCAATGGGCCACCACTTTAAACCAGTGGGCTACAGTCAGTGGCACAGCCCTCTACTGGACTGTCTGACATTGAGGAAACAATTATGTTGTCATTGACTGCTTGTTAGCTGCAGTAGGCTCATAGTCTTTACAGCCTTGTGCAGGGTATAATTTGTACAAGTGACAGATTCCATCATGGTTATGGAAACAAAGGATCGGATGCTGGATTTGGTTTGGCAGCAAAAGCAGTTATGATCTTCAATGACTGAAGATGACGACATGATTTATTAAAAGGTTGAATTACTGTGTATTTCATCTCGGATTAATCCAGCAACTTTCCTCATCAGCAGTTTTGCCCATAAAGAAACAAAAATGCAGTTTTTCAGGCTCTGGTGTTTTTGAGGTACAAGAAGACAAACCATGGTGATGATGCAGAATGTGTTTGGCTGCACAGGAATCTTTCTCAGCTCTTGTTGAACTTGTACATTTATTGTGTGTGGAGAATTACACAGTGAGCCCAGCACTCACTCAATGACAGATCTTCTACATGGCTGTCATGGGTTACAGTGCATCCATTCACATACTACAGGGAGGTCCTGGGTTTGGATCTCAGTAAGAGCCTTGCTTCTGTTCCCCTGTTCACATGCTGGTCTTCCTCAGTTTTTTCAGCCTCGATCCACAGACCAAAAGTCCTTGTAACACTAAATTGAGCATAGGTGTGAATGTGAGAGTAGCTTGTTGCCTGTAGCTTTGTGGTATTGGCTCAACTCATCTGAGCTCTACTTGATTATGGCAACGGTTGCTTTTCCATCACTCTGTACTGGATACTTTGATATTGTCCCGTTAATGAAGCCAAAGCCTTGCTGCAGAAACTGCTGTGGCATCTGAACATAAGAACAGACATCGTGGTTGTTCTGCTGGCTCCTGGTCGGCCATGAGTGCTATTAATGGAACAAGAGTTTGGGAACTCACTCAGTGATGACATCCTGCTTGTCATCGTCCCAAAAATGATTCTCTCTGACCAATTAGCAGTCAGCAGGGTCTCAATGTCACATTTTAGTTTTGGCCTGGCTCATTTGGATCTTAACCAGAACTGATGCAAAAAAGTAGCTTCCTAATAGAAAATAAAAATGAGTTGAGTAGAGGCAAGCCAGCACCCCATTTGAAAAAGCAACAAATCAGCCCTGTGATGACGACCATTCTAGGATGTACCTCACCTTTCTGCTGGGACAGGCTCCAGGCCCCTGCATCCCCAAATAGGGTAAACATTTTAGATTTGTGAAAATGTACAGCCTATTTTAAAGAGAGTTGATGGTTAGAATAGAATAGTACATATTTAACAGGGGGTGAATTCTGAACCCAGTCTGATTACAGAGTTGTAATTGATTGATTTACCATTTCCATTGAAATATATTGCCACAGTAGTAATTGGGCTGGCCATATAATATCTACCGGTGCTTTATGTTAGTTATTGTTGGGATTTTTTTACATTATTGAGTGTTAAACAGCATAACCGAGGCATATAATGCTGTGGCATGATGGAGTAAAGCTGCGGCTTTTTGAGAGCAGAATCAAGATTCACTTCTGGATGGTTAAAATGTTTTTGGAGTCAGTTTAAGAATGAAGGTAAAACCACATTTCAAACCCTCCTTTTCATATCTCAGGGTTCCCACGCGTCATGGAAAACAAATGGAAAATGAGGAAAAGGTGAAATGTCCTGGAAAAGCTTAATTTTTCCTGGAAAATTATTGTCTTCCTTCTAGCTTGAAACATAGGAAATAAATAAAAGTGTACTTGGTAACTAATGTACACATAGCCAGAAAATGTGAGTAGGTAAAATAATGCAAGTTAAGGCATAGAATATAAAAGCTCAAAACAATGGGGACAAAAAGAAATAATAAAAAAGCGACAAAATAAAGTTTAGGCTAAATTAACCAAATCTATTCATAAAAGAGCAGAGTAAATATAGATTAACAAATATGTATAACCATAAATTTATAATAGTAAGACACATAAAAGCCAAACTTAACAGATAGCTAACAGATAATGTTCGTGCTGGAGAGTTAGAAACAAAGAAATTCTAAGATCAGTATGATCAATAGCTAAAGATTTTTGTCATCAACCTCTAATCTTGTTTTTTAGAAGGCTAACTAGAATTGAAAACTGCCCACGGCAACAATGTAACTTCAGTTGGTTATGTGACGCTGGAAAAGTCCTGGAAAATGATTTCTAGAAAAGAGTGGGAACCCTGTGTCTGCTGCAACTATCCAAATCTTTTGAGCTGCATTAAAGTCTCTAACATTAATTAGAATTGTCACCTAACTGTGCTGGTCCAGTTCTGGGTCAGGTAAAAGTCCTCGTGGCTGTGGTTGTTGAGTCTTACTTAAAATTGTCCATCTCTTAACACCTGTGATATAACCTGTCTCATCCTGCTTTAGCCCACCAAGAGGAATTTACATCAGCAGTGTCATATTAACGTCTGAACGCTTCCCAGCCCTGACAAGAATATGTTGTGGGGAATTAAGCTCCAGGCACTTCTGAGCTAGAAAATAGTCCGATTAAAAAGATACTGAGCCTTGCATAAAATAAATCCCAACAGGAGATTTATGAAAAAAATGTCTGGTATGTCTGTGTGGTCGTGTAGCTCGGTGGAGTCTTGGCGTGAACTCGTGCTGTGTCAGTATGCAAACATTTCATTCAGGAGGTCTTTGAAGTGAACAGAGAGGAGGAGTGGGGCAGTGAAAACAATGACTGAATCACTGTGTTTAAGTGTGATTTAGTCCCAGGTTAGAGTTATGTCTTCACAGGATGTGGATGTGTGGAGAAATACCACCTCCATGTACGGCTGGGTAACTGAGCAAGTTTTTAAGTGTATTGCCATGTTTTCTGAGGACATCAATTGTAAGGCAATATTGCTTAGTTTATGATAACCTTTATTGAAAAAAAAATCTTTGGTAAAAAAAAATGGATCACAATAAGAACCACTAACTAACACCACATGCTTATTGACACAAGATAATCTTTTTGACATGATGCTGTAAGCAGAGCAACACATGAGGATCTTTCCAATTGAATTATCTGTTTAAGATATGAGGAACCCACCGTGTTGTACGCATTTTAAAAACTTCTAAATACATGAAACAGAAATTACTCAAAAGGCAGAAAGTCTGCTGCAGGCTGCACTAAACAATAAAGTAGTGTAGTACAATGAGAATTTCAAGAAATAGTAATCAATCAATCAATCAATCAAACAAACTTTATTTATATAGCACTTTTCCGACAACTTATGTAACTCAAAATGCTTAATTAATGAGATTTTAATATACTGCCCAAAAGATTTTGATACATTCTGCCTCGCAAAATATCCCTGTGCATTAGTGAGTACTATTTCTGCACAACCTTTACTGCAAAAATGCAAACAGGACTGGTTTTGGTCAAAACATTAGGATACAAACAGGACAAAAATCTGGATATATTATTGTTTATTCTATTTTTACACACTAAACCACTTTAGATTGACACATATTGGGGCAGAAAGCCAACTCCTAAGCACCCAGTGCTGTCATAATTAAAAGTTTATTATTATCCAATCCACTCTTCACATTGCACACATTGGTTTGCAACATTTGGAGAGGTGGATAGTTCTGTCGAAGGATTTGGGTAGTTAATTGTTTTCCATCATTTATTTCGGGCAAAGTCATCCGCTTGCCATATCAGCCCACTTCTCTTAAGTATTGCCAGTGTATTTGTGCAATAATAGACATCCCTTTGTCCTTTTTAGTTGAATATTTGACTAAATATCATTGAGTTTTTGTACTATTTGATTCTATAATGATCATAAACTAATCAAAATTTGACCATTTTAATGCACAAAAGAACAGGTAGTCTTTTCTATCCTCATACGTACAGAGATATTAACAGCTGTTTAGGATACTTTGGCTTTTGTACAAGTTTGTCTACAAGTTTTGAACTTCTAAAATTAGAATTGCACAGTGTTGGGTATTAACAATTTACACTAATGTCATGGATTAAAACAGATAATATTTTTGTTCAATTTTTACTTGAATCATGCCAAAGTCTATTGTTCTCTGACTGAGGACTCACAGGAAAAAGCAATAAGCTCTATCAAGCATTGTCATTCAGCTGAAAATTATATCAACGGGATTTTGGTCCATATTTCCCAGCCCTACTTCTCTGTCACTTTGTGGTTGCATCACTGAGGAATTCACAGCTTTTCTTTCACAGGAATAAAAGCCTGAGGTTATTCTGTGAAACAAATTCCATTTGACATAACTCTCTGTGCTTTTATTGAGAATAATGTTAATGTGTGTCTCCACTGGCCCTCTCCTCTTTGTAGTTTCATAGCAGCACCTTTGCTGGTGTTCTTTTCAAGTGTCGAGCAGTGACTGTGCCGGCCGATAGTTTATCCTAATGGTGTTGGCAGGGTCTCTCCGTCAGGATTAGCTAACGGTTACAGGGATCTGTCTCTATCCCTCAAGACTGACCACAGCGGGATTGACCCTGCGCCTCACCCCCATTGTCACATGGCAGGTTAAAGAAGTGACTGCTTGACAGCTTGTGTTTGCGGCCGCTTTGTCTGCCTGGTTTGGGACTGTAAGTGGAAGGGCAAAAGGCAGAGGAGGAGGACCCTGTATAACTGAAGTGATATGAGAGAAGATGACATGACATTAGAGCTGCAACTATCGAGTATTTTTGGAATCGAGTACTCTGTCAGTTATTTCTTCGAGTACTCGAGTACTCTAACAAAACATACTTTTTTGTTTTTAAACAAATAAATCAATTGTATACAATGCAACATGTTAGGGCTTTCAAAATGAGCAACAAAATGCCGTTTATTCCTCAGAAAAGGGTTTTTGTTTGAATAACTTTCAAAGTTTTATCCAGTACTGGCTTATAACAAAGCCCAGTAATATATGCAATTATATTTGTGAAGTGTGTTCTGGAGGGCATTGTGTAGTTTGGATTGAAATCCTTGATCATGTTCTTAAATCCTGTGTCCTCCACCATGGAAAGAGGACGCATGTCTGTGATGAGCATATTTAAAATGCTGTAATAGTAATAGTTGCAGCCCTAACAACGTGCTATCGTGCTAAGCTACGTGCTTAGCTCACTCCGTTTGACATCAGACACACTGCACTGTGTTTTCTTTTCGTCCCTTCTTGTAGTGACCACACACTTGGGACACTCTGCCATTTCTTCTGCAGACTCTCTCCTTTCTGTCCCTCTCTTTTGTCTTCCTTCATGAGTTGTGCCACAGAAATGACCGTCCGTGTCAAACACCGTGCACTGTATAGTAGTCCAGATATATATTTATATGTATAACTATATATTAAACGAGGCTTCGAGGCACAAAATTTAATTCGAGGATATTTTATAATCGAGTACTCGCGAATATTCGAGGAATCGTTTCAGCTCTACATGACATGGCTGTTAGGTTTCTAATTTCAACTTTAAATTTATTATGCAATAAAAAAAGAGAGACTGCAAACTTTTAATGTGATTTTTAGCCAACGCCAAAGTCTGTTGATGTCCCTGCAGCCATGCATGTTGTCTGTCTGAATGTAATCCTAAAGCTCTGTAGAGATGATGTATTTCATTTCTCAGAGTAGGACTGGGTGATAAGG
The DNA here is from genome assembly GCA_036419115.1 of Scarus forsteni. Taxonomy (NCBI): domain Eukaryota; kingdom Metazoa; phylum Chordata; class Actinopteri; order Labriformes; family Labridae; genus Scarus; species Scarus forsteni. Next base: position 26,289,364 of record JAZDUH010000383.1, read on the forward strand.
TCTAAAGATAAAATCACAGATTTTTTTTCTCAATGCTCAATTTCTGATTTTAATTGAGTTTTTCCCTTTCAAAAAAACCCCTCTAAGTGACACAAAAAGGCAGAGTTGGCATTTATGCTGTCAAAAAACATTTCCAAACAGTGTTACTTTTGAAAGCAGTTTTTAATTTAGTTTTAGTTATAGTCTTTTACCTTGAACACATTTTAGTTTCAGTCATAATTCAGTTATCTCCACTGCTATCTAGCTGTGACTGGATATATTCCTAATTGTCTCTACTTTTGGCATGACAAAACTAGGTCTGATTGGATAAAAATCTCCACCAAACATTTTTGTTTTGTTTTTATTTGTTGATGGATTACTTTAGGATTACTTTCGTTTTAGTTTTTGTCCATGTGCGCTTGTTTTTATCAGTTGCTGTCTAGTCTTTGGGAAAAAGGTTGTTCAACGAAAGTAATGCTGTTCCCAAACCAAACAGAATTCTTTAAGTTAAAGTGTGCCATAAAATGTTGATTATGTATTGCAAACATAGACATGTTTGCCCATAAACCCGGAGTATGAGTATATTAACTTGAAGCTCTCTGATCCATATTTAACCTTATTAAAAAACAAACAAACACAAGCCTATAAAAGTGCCTGTGCAAAACCTGACAGGGTCTGTCATCATGAAAATTGTACGTTTTCAGTATTTATATTTTCAAACCTTGGAACAACTTACAATCAGAGTAAAAAAAAAATCTCAATTTTTAATGTTAAAATCCTCTGCAGAAAATAATTCAAATTAATGGATTTAATCTCTATGTTTCCCAGCCCTATCTCAGAGACTGAATTAAGTAAGAAGGGGTTCATGGGGTGTTATCTTAAAATAGCTGCTCCTTCCCTGTCCGCCTCAGGGTTGTCTTTTTGCTCTGTGCTTTGACGTCTGCAGGAAACTGTAGCAGGACGGACACATTATCAGATTTATAGACAGTGACAGCAAGTCCGCCTCTGCAGCGGGATGCTTTGGTTTGGGCTTATATTTAAGATGTCACCTAGTCATGGACTCTCTGCGAGAACTTAACATGACATTAATTGAAGACAGGGAAAGTGATTTGACAGGACAGAGCAGAACCCATCAAACACTGGTAATGCAATATAGATGCAAATCAGTGGAGTGGCTTTTTTATCTGCTGCTGAACGAAACATGCCGAAGATTAGATCCTATCTAGGTTCTCTGTTTCTCTCTCAAACAGTAAAGCCTTGTACTTCTCTGTCAAAACTATGCTGTGGCCACACAGTGTGTGAGTTTGTCTGTATTTCTCTGCAATTCCTCTTCTAAATTTTAGTTGGCAGTGTTGTTTTTGCTGCTCTACCATGCTTTATACTTCTTTAGATACGACGCCCAGCAATGAAACTGACTATAGAGCTGATAAACTATGAGCAGCACCATCATTTAAGCACACCCTGTAATCTCAGCAAGCAGATTTGTTTAGTTTAGTTTTAGTTTAGGACTTTATTTCATTCTGTCATTAAATAAAACATCCAATACAAGCAGAAAAATCTCAACCATGTGAATGAAAAGAAGCAAAAGGAATAACAGTCTTGTAGAGTCTCAACAATCAAAAGATACCAACTAAACACGAAATACAAACAGGAGCTGCAGACCAACATGCCTTTTTACATTTCATAATTACTAATTTTCAAAAACCAACAACAACATAAACAAACAAACCAAAACAGACTACATGTTGATTCTCATTTTGCCACAAAACAAACACAGCAAGACTTCGATTAACACACCTCCCTGTATTTACTTAACACACTGGCTTTGATACTTTTTTTAAAGACAGAATTTGATTTACCTTCTCAAGTTTATTTGTTCAGATTGTTTCTTCAACTGATGCGTAGTAGTAGTAGTAATTGCTTTGTCCTCAGAGCTAGTAATCTGTGTTGTTTTGATGTATGCTTGCGTTTTTGTGGAGATGCAGGCTGTCTACATGCATAGACATCCATGCTTTCTCAAGGCTATGAAGCTTGTGGCATGGACTTCTGCATGCATTGATGCTGTTGGTTAAATTATTAAGTGAATTCCTGAATCATTTTTTATGTCTCCTGTAACATTTTCAAGTTTTTTATTACTTCTCTGCCTGCCACACAGTGATGTATGTTCTGTTATCAGGTTTGTATGCCTCAGTGTTGACAGGAATAAGACATTTGGAGTTTTGTATCTGCTCCTCAGAAACAAAAGCATAGCCGCTGTAATAATCTGGTACCTATTCGCTGGGGAAAGGCAAAATAGCTGATGGTAGATGTCTGGAGCCTCCTACAGAGCTGTGGCATAACCCTTGGAAGCCAAGGGGGACTGTTTGCCAGTCTGAGGGAAGCACAGCGCAAAATAGCGTCTCGATCAGTGCTCCTGACCTCTTTTCCTTGGATGAATTATTTTTGCCTTTATATTATTAGAATATATTTAAGAAATAAACTGAATTTTCCTCTCATATTTAAGGTGCTCGTCATAAAATTTTTGGTATATAGTTTGAATGTAGGCAGGCTTGCAGACATTAACACTGAAGCCTGAGGTATTTTCACAGCATATTAACATGAAACTATGTGCTCAGTGTTTAATCTCATTTAAAAAGCAGACAAGCCTTAACATGTGACTTTGCAAAACCTGACAGTGCCGACCATCATGAAAACTGTACATTTTCAGTTTTTATATTTTCAAACATTGCAACTACTTGAATTCCAGTTACCCCAGTAAGTTACATTTTTCAATCTTCTGCAGAAAATGATTTAAAATAATCAATTTAATCCACATCCTAGTCCTATAAGAGGGTGATCAGAATGGTCTTACTGTATAGCATGCTTGGTCATACAGTAGAATTAGAATAAAATGAGAATATGTATTTATGGCAGATAACTCTCAGTTCAATATTTACCCATATTTGGTCAGTGAGGCTTATTTCAGCCACTTAAATTCCATTATTATGGTATTTTTGCTTTTGTTATGGAGATGCAGGACATTGCATCAATGAGACAAAAGTAAAGCTCTTGTTTCATTTAGATTATTAAACATTTTGGCTGTACTCTTTTTTTGTATGCCCATTATCTGCTCTGAAGCTTGTCTTTGTGCGTGGTAGTAACACCTAATGACATGTTTGTCTGGTCACTTTGTGGGGGATGGGCTGTCTTCAGGATTCAGGATCATCCTTTGAACTCCTTGTATCTATCTCCTTTAATCCAGACAAAGATAAAAAGAAACTTTTTTGGGACAGGGAAGCCCAACAGACCATTTGCATGCCAAGCTCCTCAGTTTGCAAAAGTTGAACAAACTTGGAATGAAGGTCGCGTGGGTGTACTGAGAATTGCTTGTTTACTCAAGATGTAACGAAGTGACTATGATGGATAAAGGCACTGAAGCAAGAGTTTTTATGTAGCATCCAAGTCTTCTCTCATCATTCAACATGACGTCATGAAGGACTTTGTGCAGAAACCCAAGACTGCCCCACTCAATCAGTTAACAAGACAAATACCCCCAACCCTGAAATCTAACAGGAGCACAATCTGCAGACACTTCTCTCCCCCAGCTCCTGCATAGATGAATATTTCTGCTTCAGCTGCTTTGTTTATCAGCAGCAGGTAGCCTGACTCACCGCAGACATCTCTGCCGCTGTTTGGCTGCAGGTGGCAGAAACTAAAGGCCACAAACAAACAGTCCTCGGCTGCACTGACCCTGTTTTCACAGCCTCATAGCTGGAGGGACAGGCCGCCTGCTTTACATTGTTTCCCCATATTCTGTACCAAAGCAGGAATACTCTTGACCCCGGCGACAGATAGCGTGAGCAAAATGAATCTTAATTCCTGGGTCTTTAGGTGGTCATTACTCAAACTCAAATAAAAACAGAAAGGGCTGAATGGATTAGTTAAAATAACAAATATCAAGGATAAGGAATAATCCTTTGTCTGTTGAGCAGTCACCACATGATAGTAAAGTACATAAATGAAGGGGTCAGGAATAATAGAGCTGTTAAATACCCGTTTGTTTGTTGAAATAACTTAAAGGAAAGCCATAGTTATTTTCAAATGAAGGTGAAACCTCACTGGTGAGTAGCACAGAGGGGTCATTACACCACAGGGAAAGAGAGCTATGTCCTACCCACAGCAGAGAGATAAGTAAATTACATTAAAATGAGCATCATTATGATATGATGTTATCTGAGTTTTAGATACAAAACTTTTTTTAAATCTGCCATTAAAGTTTTATTAGTGAGCTTTTATTTCTATTTGTGATAGGAGAGTTGATTGGTAATCAGGCAGAGATAGTGGAGTGGGCAGTGTCATGCAGGAAGGGAGACTCAGTTTCTCGAATTATATCGGAACTAGGAAGAGGGAAGTGGAGACGTCGTCATGTCCGAGTTGTCAGCAATCCAGTTACAAAGCCGGAAAAAACACTTGCTGATCAACCAGGGTATTGTTAGCTGTTGTTGGCACGCACTGTGTTGTCGGTCACACATACCACATGAAGAATGTAAATAATACTATAGCAGCATTTCCATATATGCATCAAACAATATTATGTGTACGGCTGATTTAGTGCGACAAACACTCATCAGAAATGCTGATAAACAGAATATTACAGGAGCTTAATAACTGTTTGCACCCAGGGCAGCCATCTTCAGACGTCAACTAGGTGCTGATGACAACTTTCCAGTAGGAAATTCTGACCTCAGGGGACATTCCAGTTAAAAAATCAGAACTCAGAAATCCCGACTTCCCGGTGTAACTGGAACATCGCATTAAACTTGATCTGCTCACCTGGTGGACTTTTGCACTTCACATCAGGCATAACCCGATTGTTAGACCATGGGTGCCTTTTTGATACCACATACAGAAACATTACAGTGTCCATTAGTTTACCCATCAATTACTTAAAACACAGAATCTTAAAAAATAACACTTTTTTGTCATATCTTTAACCTAAAGCTGCTCTGATAGAAAGAAATGGTTGCATGTTTCAGTTCATTGTCAATACATTGTGCAAATTGTGTGGGACTTAGTAAAGGACTTAGCTCACATCATAGGGATGGGAATTGATAAGATGGTGGTATTTTTGTGTGGGCCTAACCAGCTTTTCAGTGGAAACAATACCAAACATATTGGCCTCAATATTTTATGCTGTACTAGACAATTGCTTCTGCAGATCACTGTTGTTTCCAGTCTTGCTTGGACACTGAATGTTCTGCTGTTGGTGTTGTTTATTTGTTGTTGTTGTTGTTTATACTGACTGCCTCTGAAATGGTTAGAAGTCCTTGGTTTGCAAGGTGTGCAAAAGAAAGATGGAGCAGCTGGTAAGAGAACTGTTAAGCATAAAGACAAGTGTTTCTTTGTCACTTAAGCTATTTGTTGTTGGTTCTTAACTGGAATTTGTTGGTGACTCACAGTAAGAAGGCATGTTTCCTTGTACGTGTGCCAGTTTACTCTGGGCCAGTGTTGTGTGTAACACGTTAGAAAGTAACGCGTTACAGTAACGAAACTACTTTTTCGGGTAAAAAGTGAAGTAACGCGCTACTGTTGAAAATTTGGTAACGAAACATAGTTCCTTTTTTAATGCAGCGCGACGTTACATTTCCCTCGGACAGATCTGACACTGAAGCTGCCTTCTCAGCTGCTCGCACAGACACGAGCAGCGTTGCCAAGTCCGCTTGTTATAAGCGTCTAAGGGCCGAAAATCTCGTGAGTCACGGCCGCAGGTTGAGGTTTTTTGGGCTTGTCTCTAGACGTGAAGTTGCTTCTTGGGGCTCTTAAGTCTGTGTGTATCCCCCGATTATCTTCCAGCTCCTAACATAAAGGAAAACACGACTGCGGTAGGTAGTTTGTCCACTTCCTTGTTTCCTGGCTATATGCACGCCCCCAAACACACTCACGCACATGGTGCATGCTCCAGAGCCAAAGTTGCCAGGTCTCCTTGTTATAAGTGATGGTCTTTTCTTGAATAGATACTTAGCGCTGTGATATTGAAATGTAATGTAGACGAAAATTAACACACTTTGTGTAGACTTCTCTTTTTAAAAAGTAGTATATCACATTAGGAAAGGAAATAGCTGGAGGTTGCTTATTTTGGGCTTATTTTTATTGACCAGGTTTCTTATTTCAGAAGCAAAATGTGGAAACTCTGGGCAGGAGCTCTCATTCCACAGGGTATGTGACATTTTGTAAAATAGAGAGCACAAAAACTGTTATGTTCTCTGTAGTAGAACTTTTTGTAGGCCTTCACATTTAGGAATAGATATGGGGTTCTGTCCATGATCAAGCCATGTAAAAGTAACGGAAAAGTAACTTGAGAAGTTACTCTTCATAGAGGGTAACTAAGTAAAGTAAAGAGTTATTTTTTCAGATGTAACCATAGACTGTAAAAAACATGGACGCCATGTCGCTGGGCTCAAATTGAAGCCTCCACGAAAACTGCTCCCCCTGGTGACTGGCTGCAGTATAGGTCAAATTTCCGTCTCCCCCATTCATCTGGACGGGCCGAAGTGAAACTTCAAAAAATTATTACACCCCGTACAAATATTTCTCCCATCTGTATGCTGTGGTGATATGAAAGTATTATTGGGCTGCGTGTTTTCCAAGTCCTCTTTTTTCTGAAAAGTTTCTTTTTTATAAGTTATTAGACTTTAAAAATAACCGCGGTTTACGGCAGCTTCACAATGATTGTGTACGGCGTATGCTGCGGAGTGTTGCGACCGTTTACGACAGCTGCGTCCGGATTATGGCCCAAATTCTCTACTGGCTGCACAATGGCGGCGCCCAGACGAGGGATATTTAGGCTTCAAATCCGTTACATGGTAGAAGGCGGAGCCACGCTATCCAGTTCTTATAATACATCCATGGATGTAACGAGTAACGAGCAAACACTACTTTTTAAAAGGAACTTCCCCAACACTGCTCTGGGCTCTCTTGTTTCCTCCCGCATATCAAAATCTTGCTTGTTACATTATGTCATTACCCTAAATTGCCCTCAAGTATAAGTGTTACTGTGGCTCTCTCTGTATGTTGGCCCAGTGTTTGGTTGACGACCTGTTTCGGGTAAGCCCTGCCTCTAACCCAGTCTTTGCTTATTTCTCTGAAAATGTTAGATATTTTTGGATATGTTTGGGCTTTGTTGTTATTAGTGAGACAGTGGATAGACTCAGAAATAGGGAGAGAGCAGGGGAGGATACACAGAAAATGGGCCTCAGGCAGGAATTAAACAGTGTCTGCACAAGGCAAGAGCCTTCATAAAGAGTATGTGACTGCTGCCTCCACTAAACCAACATCCCTGATTTTTTCATCAATATGGTATACAAGTCTGGTATAGTGGTGACTCTATGATGAAGTAAGACTTGCACATTCATTGTTGGACTCTTTTACTGGTAGTTTCAGAATGTCAGGAGTGAATTATTTACCCAATAACAGAATGTATGAATCTGGTGTTGTTTAAAATTATGTTTAAAAATGTGTGGGATTTCGTCACTTAAAGGCATGTTTTTAATCTCAATGCCTTGTAGTGTTACAGAAGTATAAACCAGTAGGAAGCTGTTCCTGTCGCCTGTGATTGATGAGCTCAAAGCCTTCCTGTACCCTCAGCATCCTGCCCGGTAACAGCAGCAGGAAGAGGAAGAGCATCAGGAAGCTTTTTGAACATAAGCTGGAAGAATGGCAACCTCCCTTCCCCCTGCAAAGCTGTTTTTACTCAACCAACCTGGGTGTTGTTTTGTGACTGCCTTTCTATTTTTGTCAGCCTGTCACAGGCATGTGAACACCTATTTAAAACTGTCAGCTGCTTTCAAATCGTGTGAAAGACTTCAATAGAAAGTTTCATCTCACGGAGCTGTAGTGGTGTTATTTCCTCTGGAAGCAGCATTTTCAAATTTCTCCATAAAGATTCTTACCTATCCCGTAGATTTATGCTCTGCTTTCATTGGCATTTTGCTAGCTCTGGATGTAAAGGGATGTCACATGTTATTCTTCTTTTGAAAGTGGAGGCTGGAGCGGTTACACTCACAGCAGTGGGTGACAGTGACGTATTTAGCCCATTTGAAATTCAGGGGAAGTTTTCAGGAAGAGAAGACACAAAACATAACTCAGCACAGTTCCTGATTGGCTCCTTTAAATGATTCCTTTAATTGTGTGTCAACTCTTTTAATGATGCTGTGTTTGCGATAAAGCAGCGGCCTGCCTACTTGCCAATGGACCTGTAAAAAGTATTGATTCATATATTAAGAGCATTGATTCTTTAGTGTTATGACTGTTCAGGGAGCAGCCAATAGAGCAGATGATCATTTTAAATCATAACGTCTTTACTGCAGGATGATGACATTTATGGTTGTTTTACAGTGTAATTGCGATGATAAATGTCTGATACCATGGCTGACTGTGAGCCAGGAAGCATACACATTCCAGAAACCTTCCCGCACTGGACTTCATCAGGATGTTTGTGTAGCTCTGTGTGCCTGCTACTCCCTAAAATCTAATAACCAAAAGACCAATCCAGAGGAGTTTGTGTTTGAATGCTCCACTGAGATTGAAGTAAGTTAAGCACACACTGGACTGATTTAATTCTAGTGGAGTACAAAAACAAGGTTATGCTCAGAAATGTTGGCCAGCAGTTTCTTTGTCAAGTTTTTCTGAAGGTAGGTGGATATTTCTTCGAGGGCTTGAAGGATTTTAATTGCAAGCTACCTAAACTTAGTACTTCTGCCTGAGTTTTAACTGCAAATGCTAAAGTTTTAGTTACTGAAGTCTTAAAATAAACCGGAGTTAAGACACTGTCATCATGTTGCTTCTTGTTTACTGTTTATATCTCCTCTGCACTGAAGATCTGCTGAGATGCTATCTACTTTTGCTTTGCATGCTGGTCTGTCAGGCTACGGCTGGGTTTCTGCAAGGCATTAAAAAGCACTAATAGTCATGAAATTCATTTTTGAAAATTAAGGCCTTAAATGGCATTAAAAATCATAACATTTGATTTTCAGTGGCATTAAAAATACCTTCTGTAGTTTTCAAGAAATACATTTAGTATAATATATCATAATAATATATATTGATAAACTGTGATTCTCCAGATATGTTGGTCCACTTTAACACGCAGAGCCACTGTGATAATTGTTTCCGATGGGTCAGGTACAATAGCTGTAAAAACGGATACTTGAAATGTGGACCAGTGCTTTCCAGTACAATTTTCTCTCAGCTCTATTGGTTGTAATAAGTTTAAGATGAGATTCTTGTAGGAACAAAATAATCTTTTACAAAAAAACAAGCCTTTATACTTTGTCTTGAGTTCACAGTCATGGCATAAAAATGTTACAGTATAGCATTAAAATGGCATCAAAAAGCGTTAAATTTAATTGGCTGATTTCTGCAGAAAACCTGCACTAAGGAGCAACTTTGTGAGCTTGTTCTGCTCTATTACTCCATTGTTACATGGTATTAGTGCTTCAAAGGCTGCAGCTAAAGATTGTTTTATATTGATTAGTTTCTCTTCTTCGGATAAAGAGTTGGTTTTTGGAAAAGTCAAACAGAAAATTGTTCAAAACAATTGTTGAAAGCTAAAATTCAGTCAGTCCATAAGCTGGGAATTAGACCACAACAATTTAACCAGCAGTCTTACAGTTTAGTCTGAATAAAGCAACAACCTTCATCTCTTTACATTGGGCTTGGTCACTTTTTCTCAAATGGTGGGCATGATTCCAGGTGGATAGGCCAACACTGGAAAGAGATGTGGTTTGTTTTGGTAGGGGTACGGCTTAAAGGAATAGTTCTGTTATTTGAGGTGGGGTTGTATGTGCTCTATTTGGCCATTAAGTACATTAGATGCAGTAGAAAGTTCTGTCCTCTCCCTCAGTAATCCACAATTTGTAAAAGTTTGCGACACAGAACCAGCCGCAAACAGGGAAATGTTGCACAGAATACAAAGGGTGTTTTCTCTGCCTATAAGAACTCCATTCAAAAACTAAACCCACAGTTTAGGAGAACGCTATGTTGAAATTTTATGAGTGCATTAACTTTTCTGGTAAATAAAGTTTACCTGGAGCTAACTGACTTATGTCATGTATTCTTCCGCGCAGCTCTGTTGCAAGTTCCAGATAAACTGTATATTTCCAAAAAATTAATGCACTAAAAAGGAATTCTATGTAGGTACTCTTAAACTGCGGCATTATTTTTGGATGGGAGTTCTTGTTGGTGAAGAAAACGCCCTTTGTATCTGGTGCAATACTTCCTGTTTGCGGCTGGTTCTGCATCACAAACTTTTTCAAATTGTGACTTACTAAGGGAGAGGAGAAAACTTTTGATTGCATCTAATGTGCTTAGTGGCCATATGGAGCTCATACAACCCCAATTAAAAAAAATTGAACCATCCCTCTAATTTGTGTTTTTTCCCCCTTGAACTCTGATTGGCCAGCCCAGGTGTCAGTACAAATTGTTGTGTGGCTATTGCCCTCTTTAGAAGCAAAAAGCCCATTTTAAAATGAAGTGTAGATCCGCTGTCACATTAGAAAGTACAGTACTGTTTCAGTTGAAGTTTTTGACTCTGTTTAAGGTGGATACTTCCTCCAAACAAAATAATGCTGCCAAGTGTGGACAGGGATAGCTCTGTATCACTAGGCAATTTTTTATCAGAGTTTCTTTTCAAACAATGAAGGCTAAGAAGAGGCTAAAGAAGCTCTGTGTTTTAAATTTTATCAAAAGATGACCCAGTTTGACTCAAAGCTGCTCACTCTGCAGTCTTGAGTCTGTTTCTTCTCGTGAATGTTGGCACATCAAGGCCTCTCTCCAGGTTATGTCATTCACACACCGCTCACTTTGATCTGCTGGCATGAAACTTTAACCTCAAACTCAGCAAGCACTAACTTATGAAATTGATGCCTCATGTTTTGACAGATCCCGTGCATTGTTGTGCAGTTGTAAAGCACGGTGAACACTTTAAATTCCACCTTAACTACCATGTGCTGTATGCTGTATAGATGTCACTGATTGAGTGAATTCCTGGGGGCTGCATTGCCCCCATTCTTGTGTCTGGATTTTACAGGGTCACACTGTACATTTGTTGCTACTGAATCACACAAACATAATGTCAAAGGCATGTTCCGGTTCCTTATGTTCACATTCCCTGAGATATTTTTAAAGCAAAGAAAAACAGCTCTGAGTCAAGGCTTCAGAAATTCCATCGGCCTTCACTGCAGAGGCAATAGACCTCATGCCACTGAGCGACCACAGTCTTTACATAACTTTAGACCGAGACCCACTTGGCCGCTGCCACAGCTCAGAGAATAAACTGTTCCCTGACGTGCATTATGTTCATGACTGCTATTGAGTTACTCTAGTAGCTGTGGCTGTCATTAAGAGTTTCGGTCTTAAACGGGATTTTGGAAATTCCTGCATTTGGAAAAAGTGATGCTCCGGTAGATACCAGGGAATTTTTAGTCAGCTTAGTCAGCTACAGTATGTTGTAGGGCTGGGGGATGTGCATAGAAAATTATTCTAGCAAAGTTTTGTTATGTGACTCATTGTTTTATTTAAAAAAAAAAAACAGAAATAGGGCATCATCCTATTGTAGCCAAACTTTAGAGCACATCTACTTTTAGTCACCATGTTGAAGACCATTTGCATGTGAAACGAGGTGAAATGAATTAATTAGTAGGGATGTCCAGATCCAATATTGATATCAGATATTGGTCTGATATCAACAAAGAACAAATATTGGATCATATTGGCCTGCTTCTAAAATCTCAGATTAAAAAAACTCCTGTACAAGCAGTCCAGTATAATTTATTTTTTATTTATTTATTTCAGTTGTGGAATATGCTTAAGTTTGAATTAAACACAGTGGTTAATTCACAATTTAAAAATACTTGTTTTTGTTTTTATTTGAATTATTGAGGTCACTTTTCAGAGTCTTCTAATTTATTCATTTATGTTTTATTTTTAATTGTAGTGTATAATGTTTAAGTTAAAATTTATTCAACCCATTGGTTAAAAACAAACAGGTTAGTTTTTTTCTTACCTAATATTGCTGACTACTCCTCCCTGTATGAGTAATCTCACTAATTCAAGCCTTTTCTTTCAGTCCATACTTCAAAAAAAGTTATAAAAAATATATGATTCCTGCTGTTATCATATTGTAGCGATATCATCATCAGCCAATACTCAAGGCTGGTATCGTATCGGTGGTGGAAAAGTTGTATTGGGACATCCCTAATAATTAGGAATCCTGGACTTCTATGTTTTACCCCTTTGCTATAAAAAAGGTATTAGTGTTCATAAACTTATAGTAACAATAAAATTGCCAATAAAAACAGAATAAAGACAGGACATTTCAAGTTTAGTCTAAATATTTTAGATACATTATCTATTGGTTTGTTAATCTTGAAACATATTACTGTAAACCAGATCTCTAACAAAACCATCACACCATATCTCATTTGAAGCTATCTATATATCTTCAAAACTTGATATTGCTCAGCCTTAGTTGTGACAGTATATTTCCAGTTAGCCCAGTTTCTAAAGCATTTGTCAGAGTCACTTCTTATATCTGAGAGTGTTGTAATGTTATCGATGTCAACAACTAGCTGTCTTCTTTTGAGTGAATTTGCCCTTTAGCCTCGTCATCCTCCCTTACAGCACAGGCTCACCCTGGTGTATAATCTGCTGTATAATCCTCCCTCTCGGTGAACTGCTCAGACATGGAGTGGATCAGATTAATTTGTGTGATTAGAGATCTCTAAACCCCAGAATACAGGCTACAATGCAGCTAATACTTGTTTACGGTGCTCATAACAATGGCATATAAAGATGGCTGCTGGGTTGAGATCAGGACAGGAGATTTTTCGTGTGCCAGGGGCAGGGAATAGCTCAGCGCTTATGCTATTGTTTAGGGAGATTTTAATTTTGAGATTTATTTATGCACTGGCCTGTAAGAGTTGCAGATTTTCCTGCACAATTTCATCTTCTCATGCTTAATAATTTAGATGAGTGTGGACTATATTAATGCATAAATGCTTATGTTTGGGTAGGATGAAGCAATGCTGATCTCAGTGGTTTATTTTTTGCTTTAACACTATCAGGAATGACCGTTTGTCTCCCTATTGTTTCATGGAACAACAGCCAGCTTCATTAGTATTATGGCTTCACATGTCTGTCCACTTGGAACAACAGGAGTCAGTTTCATTAACACTAGTTCGCCTGGAGTGAAATGCTCACCTGCCGGAGTTAAAGCTTTCAAATATTAATCAGAGAGGCACACGGAGACTTCCTCACTGCACTGAGAGGACTGTGATATCTCCTGCTGCTCCTGTTCGAGTCTGCATACATCCAGCCTTCCCTTTAACACGTTTTGAAACTTGCTATCAAACCTTTACAGCCAATTATATTATATGATAGAGTGAAGTATAGAAAGCCTTTGTTTTTGTTGGTGTGGAAAGTTCTTTACTCCCTGCTTAATATTTCCCATTATCAGCATTAGAAAGTTAATTTCAGACCCTGGTTGTGCCAAGGCTACTGCTTGGGTTCAGTGCAATGCATATTTAAGTCATAGCATAGATGGAAACCAAGACAAAATGAAGGGAGAGGGGTTTGGTTGCATTTGTTGATGGGGCAGTTGCATTCAGAGGACATTTGTGGGCACCAAAATCTACCTAATTATGTTTCCCACAATTTGCACAAAGATGTTTCAGGATATTGTAGCTGGGATGCAACATTTTTTAATAAAATATTGAACAGTATGGTATGATTTTGATCTTGGAAGCCTGCTGAATGAGTTTTATTCTGAGAAGGAAGAAACGTTTGAAGCTGAGACATTTCTTTTTTGTTTGCAATGATAAGATATTTTACTTAAATTGATTTAATAGCCATTATTAAATGCTAAAAGGAGTTTACCTTTATTGGTCTGCTTGTGTTTTTAAAAAAGTAGTCTGATGCAGTAAAATTATGGATGCTCCGATGTGTTGCATCATGATACTTCATGATATCAAATTGAGTTATTAACATAACCATAACAGAATTGAATTGGGGACTTTTGACAACACAGTAACCTGACACATTTGATGAACTGTTCAATATATTTCACTAGTCCATTGGGGAAAGAGCACATAGAAAGTGTTCGGGAATGAGTAGAACCTTCAAAAACATATCTTGTAAGTGACTGGACAATCATTCCGTCAATCACATTTATTACAGACCAATCAGATAATGTAGTAGTCGAGCGCTACTGATGTGGTTTAACAAAACACGAGCCACTTTGTTATAGTCAGGTGGATATGTCCTCTCTACTTAGAGGTTGGGGTGTTGTTATTAGTTTTTTATTTCATATAAAAGGCAAGTGATAAAACTGCTTCTGGAGCTGTTAGCATCAATGCTAATCACTGTACAAGTATTCACTTCCTACTGTCATAGTAGCTCCCACTTCTTCCTGCTCTAAAGGACGCTGATTGGGCACTGCTTTGGCAGTCATAATTGTTTTAGATTGGAGCCTGTGCAAGATGGATTAGCCTGATTACAGACATTGAATCAAGCTGATTGATTTGCACTGCAACGTTAGAATTGCACAGCCCTACCAAAAACTGAACATGGGCTAAGTGTATTGTTGCATCCCTAGTTGTTTGTCTTTCTACCTTTAACTGGAATTATCTTTCAAAAATTCATGAATGATCTTTTAACGACTCTTTCATGTCTGTAGTTTCTGGTACAGTAAACTGAAAATCATTGTCTAGGTAAAACATAAATTTCCGAATCTTTTTCAAGAATGAGACTCTTAATGCAACTTTTTGAAATGCATGCCAGCATTGATAAAAAACAAACAAACAATTAATTGCATGAGTATGACTCAAATAAATCGGCCAATAGAGAATCAGCTTTTTCATCTTTTGTGCAAACTTTAAAACCAATCAGATTGAAGCTATGAATTGTGTGCCTGCATGAGGAGGAAAGCCACCCTCCTATGTGTGACGTAAAAGAGTGCCCTGCGTGGGGGAGAAACACGGCCAATATTTCAGAAACACATATTTGCCCAGATATCTTTGACCCGAGGGCTGACGTCTCAGTCTGTGTTGAGCTGTACTGTTGAATCATTAAAACTCTGTCTGCCGGGTTGTGCGCTTGATCGTAATGCTGCCGTCACGCCTCATGCAAACCGTGCTTTATTAACAGCTGTGCTGGTGGTAGGCAGGTAATTACTTGGCCATGTGAGCTAAAAGAGGTGATTCATTACATGCATAGTATGAGCAGAAACAGCTGTCTGTGCTAATGGAGGCTGTTGTCAGAAGAGAAAACTGCTTCTGCAGCAGTTCTCGAGTTCTGCCAGAGGGAAAGTGATGCATGGACCGCCTGAAAAGGTGAAAAAGTGGAAAATAACCTGACAAATATGAAGGGGAAATATCCTTCAGCCAGTGGTGTTGAACTGGTGGATAGGGATACAAAAATAGGTTATTGAACTGCTTTCAGTGGGTGAGGAATAGAGCTGGATTATTTGTTTACATCAATACAGCAATTGTGTCAATTAAGCAGATATTCGTTGTTTATTTTATTCTCTTGCTTTTCTTAACCTTATATCTTAATCCCTCTCCACTTGCTCTGGGAGTTGGTTGTGGGATGATTGACCAGTTTAGGAGCTCTACTCTATACAGTGATGTTTCCCCGTTTTATAAATCCTTGATTAGGAATTCGGTTGTTCCACTTTCTGTGTTCAGTGGAGCACAGTGCTGCACAATATCTATCTTGTGGAAACCTTATCTTTGTAATTGGTCCCTAAGGGTTCCTCTAACCTGTGGTTGGTCACGTTCCTGACTCTGCAGCCCTCAGTCCCTCCACTGCCCGTCAGGGGAAAATGTCCGTTCATTACCCGAGGCCTCGATGTAATCTGATTCTCACTGGAATGTTTGACAGTTTCTCCATGCTTCCTGCTTTTGGAAGAAGGGCATAATTATCTCAGCCTCCCTCAACCGAGCCGGCGATTACGTTTTCTTTCTCCAGAGTCCAAATCGCCTTGGTGCCAGTCTGAGATAATCAGAATGTTGTCTCCTGTGTTTGAACTGGAAAGATGTGTGTTGTAGGGCTGGAAAATGTACAGAATTTTGAAATAAAGATAGTATTGTTCATTTTAATATTCTTGTTTGATTAAAGGATCAGCCTGGCACAGTGACCTTAATTTAGATATTTTATATCAGTTTGGACAAAATGGACAAATGTGCAGTTTAGATAATGTTTGCAGTTTTTCTGTAATTTTTTACTTTTAAAATGAAAATGGAAAAACATGTTTTGGGTGCTCAGGACTCCCTCATTTTTTGCTATGGTGTCAAACCATTTTTCTGCATATTAGAATAAGGTCAAAATTTGATATTGTAACTGGGGTTGGACATTGAAAACCAGCTCCGTTTGGTAGATGGCCTTAGCCTGTTGGAGATATCGATATTATAATTCTTCATGCACAATAGGGATGCATGATACTGTTTTTTTTTTGTTAATATCTGATATGCTGGTATTTCAATTCATTATTGCCAATACTGATATCAATATGCATGGAGCCTCAGCTTTAAAGATAATTTCCAGTTTCTTTCATATTGACAGTTTATTTGTGTTCGATGCAGAAGTGAAACAGAGGACAACATCATCGGCATATTCTGTCTTATACATATTATATTTCTAATTCATCATACTTGACTTCAAATGGTTTAGGAGGTTTGCCCTTGTTTGAATGGCCAAGATATCGACCGTAAACAACTGCAAAAATGTTCATATCTGCCAATACGGATAATCAACTTTTCTCGTCAGTTATCTGCTTTTTGTATGATTTTAGTTATGATTTTATACCTTTATTATCATGCACCCCAAACAGTTTGAACTCCTTCCATTTTGTTGTTTCTGCCTTCCAAAGCAATAAAATTGTTTTGAGAGGCAGTCAGCACACACTCAATAACGTGTTAGTTATCAGACTGAAGAAAAGTCTAAAATGTGGCTTCATTGTACATTTTGACAGTGACAGTGTTCATGCATTGCTTGTGTCAGTATGATTTCCAGGAAAGGTGGGAACACCAACAACAAACTGCAGTATTTGTTGACATATCTCTGCATAAAATGTCAGGAGTGTCATTTGTTAAACTGAAAACCTGTTTAATCTTACTTTAAGGACTTAATAAAGAATTGAAATAATAAGCAGGATGAAAAAGAGATGTGATGTTAATTCCCACCCTTGATTGTGACAATTGTTTGTGTTTACTGACTTGCAAAATATCCAGAAATGACTTAATGTCCACATCGCCCGGCCCTACTGTGTGCTTAAACTTTAATGCTTCTTCCTTTGGGACACATTTGTGGAAACAGAATTTACTGCCGTGATGCAACGTTCCCTGTTCTACCCAGACTACTTTTATTTCACTCTGCTGACATTGTGGTATGCTTTTCTTACACTACGCAAGGGATAATTTCTCACTGAACGCAGTGATGTCACTTACAGTGCAGCGTTATTTATTAAACTGCATTAGTTCATTGGCGCCTCAGACCTTGACCCCGCTAATTGACACTTGCCTCGGCCGACCTCAAACAGTCATCCTTTGCCAGACGTTTTCCCATATGGTGCTATATTTCCTCTGCACTTAAAGCGTCCCTGCAGAGAGCAAACCCTCTTCATTAATCATTCTCGCCATGATCAGTATGCAGATCTCCTTATGTGTAAGGCTGCCTTCTTTTGGTGAAAGACCAGGTATCAAAAAAACAGGCTTACATAACGCCACATTAGCAGTTCTTGTGAGAGGCTAATGCGTGTGAAATCTTCTTATAGCAGTATTCTGATTGAGTGGTGTGGTTGGCTTTTTTGTTTGTGGGCAAACATTCAGAAGAAAAGGCTGCACAGTATGAAGCAGAAGGACCTCCGTTTGAACTGGACAACATTACACAATGGGCAAGATTCGCTCCCTGTTCAAAAGAATGCAGCATGAGTCAAAAGAAAGAATTCTAATAACCCCCCTGATTTAGTTTGCTGTGTAACTTCAGTACATATTTGCAGTTTGATGATACATTTCGTAAATGCCATTCATTGTAAGGAGGAACTAGTTTATGCAGCGTTAGTCATCACTGCCAATTATTCAGACACTATAAAATGAAGATTAAAATGGTCAGATTTTTACCCAGTGAGAAAGAGACATCTCTTCTTGTTGATGATGAAATCTGCATAACTTAAGTTAAGTGTTAAAGGAAATAACTGGAAACACTGCAGCTAGGCGATATGGCCCAAAAGTAAAATACACAACACTTGATTTACAGTTGTAATGGATTTTTTTCCCCTCTCAAAAAAAAAACCTCCCATTGACACAAAAATAACAATAATCAAGTTTTTCTTTGCTATATCAAATCATATTACCAAATTAAACAGAATGTCCCTCATAAAGTTGAAATGTGTGCCATAAAGGGTTGATTTTGTAGTTCAAACGTTGGCAGGATTATCTAAATAAGCATTCAATCCTTTTATACTGCATTTTATACAGTATTAATCTGAAACACTCTGATCAATGTTTATCCTATTTAAAAAACAAATGCAAGCCGATAAAACTGCTTGTGCAAAAACCGAAAGGGCCTCTCTATTTTTAAGTTTTTTTTTTTTAAAGATTTTCTGCAGAATATAATTTAAAGTAATTAATTTCATTAATATATTTCCCAGCCCCTGGAAACACCCTTTAAACATTTATTTTAGTTTGCAATCCACATTGCTTAGTCTAAAAGGATTGTAAGAGAAAATTCATTTATTCATATATTGCATATGTTTGACTTTATTAAAGTTTAATTTAATGTTAATACAAACCTTTTAGCTATAGGTGATGGATGGTTAAAATATGCATGGGACAGGGTTGATAGTTACTTTATCACGCGAACAGTTGATATTCCAGAACACAATACACTATTAGTAAAGGTATCGGGTAATTTCACCTGTAGATGATGAGTAATTATATTCACATTGAAAAGCCTGATGAGGACATCCCGAATGATCAAACAAATTAACTTATTGTGTAATTGTTTACTATAGTGTTGGGTTTCTCCATGGGAGGTTTTTGTGTTGCTCTGTCAAAAAAAATAAGTAAAAGTATGTTTTTGAGTCAAAGGGTGACCTTAGTGATCCTCTTAAGTCACATTTCCACTTCCAGGACGTCCTGGTACTGTACACAGCCAAAAACTGACCAACCAATAAATCAGATTCTATAAAAAAAACAAACAGGCAAAAGGGTTAGGTTGGTATAGGTCTTACTCCTTCTATGTGTTGTGTAAATATAGGTTTGAGCATGGGTGTAAAAAATCTGTACTTGTAAATGTACATTTAAATTAAAAAAAAATTGTTCTGTATAGACGTTTAGTTGGTCAGTTTTGGGATTTGGATGTCTGGTTATTAGTGTGTTTGCTCAAAAAATATTGGTATTGGATATGTTTGGGGAAATGTTTGGTGCTGCCTGATCTCGCTGATAGGAAATTGGTGTTAGTGTTGGCTGCAAAAACACGATTATGGCATCCCTCGAAATAACAACCAAAAACCTTGTTAACTGCTGTTTTCAGGAGAAATATTGGCTGTTGTGATGATGTTACAGTTTTACTCTGGAGGGAGGGGCTGACCTCCTTTTTGTTCCTTCTCCAGAGGAAGTATCAGAGCGGAATGGAAGATGACAAAGGAGCATGAAAAGCCAGTGTGGGAGCACAGCACTGTGTATCTGCCTGCTTTTGTGTGTGGGAACAGGAGACAGTCTGATCACCAGAAGCTGCTCCAAAATCAGATACATTTAGGATCTTGTTTTTAGCACTTAGAAAGTTTTTTATGGTATTTTCTGCATTGTGTGAAATCTCACAATATCTTGTGCTTTTTTGAAAGCTGTGCTGCTTTGACAAGTCACATCCTCACTAGTGATGTGAAGGTCTCATGGTGCAATGTTGACACTTTTACCTAAATCCACTGAGAAAGGGGCGAATTCTGCAGTTCTTCTGCATCAAATGTCACATTCTGATGCTTGTCTTAAAATCAGTCTGCTGCCAGTGGTTGAAAGGAGTCAAACTCCAATTTAACTTTGAACACACACAACTTCTGTCTCTCCTTTTTGCTGTAATGAGTGAGTTTGAAGAAATAATAGTTTTACACTGAATAATTTATGGACAATCATAAGTGATCTTGACAGAAGTAAATGAATAATAGATGCAACTGTTTGAACTGTTCATCAGAAGTTTGACTAATTGCTCTGGTAGATGTAATTTGAAAAGTTTTATTATCTAACTTTCTCATTATGCTCCATGTTTCAGAGCATGTTCAGATCTATACTGTGATCCTTTTAATGTGTCGTCTTTGTTTCACCGCTCACAACTTTGCGTCTGACTGCCTGCTGTTGTGTTATTATTGGGCTAAATGAAGACTGTATTTGATTGTAATTGGAGGGAAACATGCAGGCCATTCATGCGTCCCGCTCTATAGGATCCAGTGCTTTCAATCCACCAGTAAGTGCAGTGAGGACCCAACACAATGACGCCCTGTTACAGCCTGCTTCTGCTTGTCAAAAATGGTTAAAATCACACCAATTATTGTGTCGCTGCACAGGGAGTAGCTGTTTTAACTAAATTGTACCAACTGTGGTTGTGCACATGCCGAGCAGATTTATACAAAGAGTTGTTTTACTGCCCAGGAACACAGGAATTATGAGGGCTTTTAGCTGCATTTTATTGAAGAGCGAATGAAAATCTCCAAGACAGGGGAGGAAAAACATTTATATTTTGTAGGAAAAGTTGTAGAATTTTCACTTAATATTTATTCCATACATTAAAGAACTGAAGGAAAGATATGAGATAGTTTTCTGCAATTTGATTTTATTGGAAAGAATACTTTTATGAAACGCAGTCATTCCTACAAAGTGCAATAATTCTAAAATCAAGATAACTTATTAAAGCTGTGGTCTACGATTTGAAACCGCAGCCTGCCCCTCCTTCCCTCACCTCTCCCCTCCGTGTTCCAAGATCCCGCCCCCAGCTCGTGTTGGCTCATATAAGCCCCCTCCGGCAGAGCTACAGCGACTAGCACAATATATCAGCAGCAAACTCAATCAAAAACAGCTCAGCTCAACTGAAAGTATCAAACACGACAGACATCTCCCTTGTAACACACAGCAGTAGTCATTTCAACTGGACTGGCGGCAATGCGGGTTTGGCGCCGCCAGAGCGGAGCCGAGTGTGGGGGAGGATTTATCTTTCTCAGCCTGTCCTCCCCAGCTCAGCTTACAGTGCTAACGATTAGCGGCTAACAGGCTAACCCGCTCCCCTACAAGTTATTAGCCCGTGCAGGCACAAACTAACCAGAGTTATTCAGCAGACATCTCCCACTGTAGTAAACAAAGCCATTACCTGATCAACCAGGGGCGAAACGGCCGATGCTGAAGGTCTGACGGCCGGCTGAGGCTATTCGTTAGCCCGCTAACAGGCCTCCACCCGCGGGCAGAGCTCCGTTGGGCCCGCGGGAGAGGGAGGAGGATTCCCGGGTTCGGCGCTAGGCTTTCCCGGCTCAATGATGGTTCAGTAGCTAACGCTGCTAGCTGCTCACCGGAGGTAGAGGGGAGGAGGCGGGACCATGGGCAAGATGCTGCGTACTGCGTAGTGAGGGAGACGAGGGAGAGGGGAGAGGAGAAGGGTGGTCTGCAGCCAGACTGTCTTGGGAGAGGGAGGCGGATTCCCGGGTTCGGGCGCTAGGCTTTCCGGCTCCATGATAGTTCAGTAGCTAACGCTGCTAGCTGCTCACGGAGGTAGAGGGAGGAGGCGGGACCATGGGCAAGATGCTGCGTGCGTAGTGAGGGAGACGAGGGAGAGGGGAGGAAGGGTGGTCTGCAGCCAGACTGTCTTGGGAGAGGGAGGCGGATTCCCGGGTTCGGCGCTAGGCTTTTCCAGCTCCATGATAGTTCAGTAGCTAACGCTGCTAGCTGCTCACCGGAGGTAGAGGGGAGGAGGCGGGACCATGGGCAAGATGCTGCGTACTGCGTAGTGAGGGAGACGAGGATTGGATGGACTCATGGACCAACTCACGGACCAATTAATAGTCGCAGGTTCTTAGGCTTGATTGGTCAGCTAGTATGCAGCTTTTCAGAGAATATACTGAATGGATTTTTTTCATTCTTTTTGGTCTTTATACTGTGTAGATAGTACCATAGGACCATAACAGCCTTATAAACAGTGTTATTAATATGTACAAAGCTTCCAAATCGTAGACCATAGCTTTAAACTGTTACAGCATTACAGAATTGACGTAAAATGACTTGATATAGAAGTAGACGATCCCCTTTTTAACACAGAGTAGTTGGAGCTATGTAGAGGAAAAGGGAAAAGCGGAGCTTGTGACTTAAGTCCTAAAAGATCACAATGGTTCGCCATGTACCTTTTGTAAAACATCCTCAGGATATAGTCTGAAATCCCCGTCCTGCTGGGGCTGAGACCAGTTTTAGTGTGAGGGAAGTGAAAGGTCTTGGGTGGGATCATAAGGGGACTCTGTAAACAGGAAACCTCCATTCAAGAAGAGGCGAGCCCAGTTCTTCTACATGGTGTACATGAAACACAAGAAACGATCCTCAGTGACTCACAAGTGCATCTTTAAAGTTTAGCAGCCCAGAAATCTGAAGGTCTGCTGTAGCTCTGTTTTTTTTTTTAAATCAAAGTTTGAACACTCGTTTTTTAAAGCCAGCCTTTGATTAGATGACTTACAGAAGTTTTCATTTTCACTGCTTTATTGAAAAACCCATTGTAGTGAGTGAATATTATAATTGGGAAAAGTTAGGCTGTCAGTGGCCCTGCAGGGGTATTGAGTTTTAAGAAAAGCTTCAGGCTTGACTCGATGGAACACATTGTGGACCTAAAACCTATGGAAGATGTACTGGGGTGAATTGATTAGAGGTTTTATTTTGATTAGGCAAGACCTGTTCGTGAATCTATGCCCCACAGGCAGGGGTGGAAAGTAACGAATTACATTTACTCACGTTACTGTAATTGAGTACTTTTTATGAGTAATTTGTAATTTTCTAAGTAGTTTTTGAAATATGTAATTTTTACTTTTACTCGAGTACATTTTGACCCAAGTATTTTACTTCATTACATTTGAACCCCCTATCGTTACTGATAGGGTTGTCAAAAGTATCGATACTCAAAAAAGTATCGATACTAAAATGTTGTATCCGGATACGATACTCACTTTCAAAAGTATCGATACTAATCCCCCCCCCCTCGGATGCCGAGCCGCCGCCGCCGTCCCTCGCTCTCGCTCCTCACACACACACGAGAACAGGCACCCTTCCCCTCCCTGTGACGCGCTCAATAGCAAAACAGCATGAGTAATGCTGCTGCAGGAGGGCCAAATCAACCAGTTTTGGTTAAAATAAAATTCAAAGACGCTCGAAATAAAAGGACGAAATACCGCCCCCCCCCCTCACCTCCTATGCTAAACACTCACTGCAATAAGGAGGAGGACGAAGTGGAGGAATTAGCTGCAGCGCCTTCGTCAAATTAATCGGTTGTGTGGACCTATTTTGTCTTCCAATGGAAAAGACGAGAGAACGGTGAGAAGACTGAGGACAAAACAACAACCGTGTGCAAAATATGCTGCTACAGTTCACCGTTTACTGCGGCGAGTAAAACTTCTACCAACTTCGAACTGTGACGTCCGTCGGACGTAAATAAAGGTGGCTCCGGCTTGTGAATACCTGCTTTTATTTAACAGTCACTGTGGGCTGTGACCACGCCAACCACAACTTTAATTCACGAACAAAACAGTGAGTAGTAATCTCTACACCTCCTGCTATCGGCTCTCTCCCATGCTCTCTCCCCTCCTCGCTAACACACACACTAACTCTCCCCTCTGAACTCTGACCCGCTGGCCCCTCCTATTTGGTCCCTTCACAGACCGCCAATTTATAGGAAACATTAAAATCCACATTGAACACAAACCATAGAACTGCTCCACTATGTGTGTGTAAGTCTGCATAAAAAACAATATTTGATTTTTGCATCTACTGTTGAGTTGACAGAATTTGATCATACTTGAAGATCAGAAGTATACGCACTGTTATAGGCTAAATATTATAGTTCACAGTTCAGACATTTATAGGTCTAAACTGCAGCTCTGAGGACTGCTATTTGTTTTCCTTTTCATTCAAGAATGTACTTATCCTGATTGTTACAACAACAAAGCACTTTTTATTGAGATTTTGTTTGTACTTGCACTGTAGTCTAAATAAGGAAAAAAACTAAAATTTTGTTTTTTTTTTCAAAGAGCATTTATTTTGTTCTGATGCAGCAATATTTTTTGTATTGTATTATTATTTTTGCATTAGGAAGAAAATACAGAAAATGAGACTTTTGCACGACTTCCTAGAGGTTATATTTGCATTTTTTGTTAATAAAAATGTTTCTTTTAAATATTGGGTTCTTTTTTTTTATCCTTGTGGTATCGAAAATAGTATCGAGTATCGAATATATTTCCTGAGTATCGGTATCGAGTTGAAAATTTTAGTATCGTGACAACCCTAGTTACTGAGTACAATATCCATTGACAAACCAACAAACAAACAAACAAACACAGACATATTATCCTTCAAACACAGACATATCCTCTCAATTGGATCTACACGGTGGAAGATGGCTGTTGCTGACCAAGATATGGAGATATGGATATGGAGAGATTTATTGTGAATAGCAGGATCCTGCGGGCATTTTATTTTGAATTGTGGGATCCTGTGGGCACTTTATTTTGTGTGCATTTTGTGTTTTGAATACTTTGATTCTGGTTTAATTTTCTTTATTCTAATTGTAGTGTTGTCAGTTGGACAATATGACTGAAAATAGTTTGCACATTACAGTACAGGTTGTGACTGTCCTTGTTGTCCTTGTATTGTGAGAAAGTAAGAGGATCATGTTACCAAGCTCAGCTGAGCTTTTACAAGTGTGGATGTGTACTTTAATATGCCTCGAAGTTGATGAAAACAACTTGTGCTGGATTTGATTCATGGCTCATCCTTTTTTTTTTTGCATTAAATAACTGAAAGTAACTAAGTAACTTTTACTCAAATTCCATTTTAAATGATGTACTTTTGTACTTTTACTCGAGTAAATTTATAGATGGGTACTTTTACTTTTACTTTGAGTAGGATTT
Organism: Scarus forsteni; assembly: GCA_036419115.1. Lineage (NCBI taxonomy): Eukaryota > Metazoa > Chordata > Actinopteri > Labriformes > Labridae > Scarus > Scarus forsteni. The sequence continues at coordinate 26,314,514 of JAZDUH010000383.1, forward strand.
AAGCAAAGTAAAGATACTTTTACTCAATTACAATTTTTCAGTACTTTTTCCACCTCTGCCCACAGGACAGTAAGACTCTGTTGTCAGGGCCAAAAAAGCAGTGAAAGTGTGCCCAGTGGGTGATATCTAAATGATTGCTAGAAACAGATCCAACAAAATTAGTTATGATGGGGTATCCAGGTCTGATCAGAACTTTGGACTTGATGCACACTAAACAAATTGTGAGCTTCTCCTCAATGTATCTTTGTTTAAATTTGTTTTTTATGAATCCTGAAGATATAGATTTTATTCTGAAGTGTATTAATTAAGGTCACTATAAAATCCTTATTATTCTTCAAATATTCTATTTTTTTCTGTTTTAATTTTTTGAAAATTCATTTTTTAGTATTTTACACACTGTATTAAGTGTTGAAATATAGACACTCACTCTTCAGGTTGTCCTCACAGGTGTTGTAAAGGTCCAGTCAACAGTATGTTGACAAAATTTGCAGATCACCTGACATAATAATTATTGGGAACTGATGGGCCCTGTACTTACGAGTCAGCTGGAACTTCGTAGCTTCTCTGCTGACTTAGCCAGTGTCTTGAGCGGCTGCTTCAACATGTTTGCATCATTAATGAGGGGAGGAAGGAAGTTAAGCGTACATTGTCCTTAGCCTTAGCAACCCCCTCGGAGCATTTTTCTGGGAGATACAGTATGATCCTTTTTATTCCGAAAAAAAAGCTTTTACGTAAAATGTTGTCCATTTCTGTGATATTTAGCTTTTATATTGAATTCCAGGATTTCATATTCCTGGATTTTATCCAGCCCTACATAAGACTTTTGCACATTAAGTTCATTTTACAATCTCACATTGAGCAAATCATATTCATGCACTCTGACTCTAAACCTTTTGTCTGTTATCATTTGTATGAACAGGATCATATTTCTACATATTTTTGAATTCATTCAAGTCATTTTCGGGGGATTGTTTACCTCTCAGAGCAGCAGCTTCAGCAAGTTTCAGTGTGAGTGAAGAGAGGGACAGGGAGCTGCAGCAGCCTTCACAGCTCACTGCAGCGGCTGCTCTTAGGAGGCAAAAAAATCCTCTAAAAATGATGGCTGCTGTGATGACAGCTCCAGCTCAAGTCTCCTCTCTCCTTTGCAACAGAACCTCACTGAACACTGAGCTGTTCCCACCCTGTGGATAAAAATCATTAAACATGATAGATAAGATGCAAATATGTGCTGCCATACATTCTGTTGATATACAGCCAGTTTTTTCCAAGTTCATGGCCAGAAGTGTTTATATCTATCCAATAATTAACTGTTAAGCTTTAATCTGCCATTAATACTAATATGCCAGTAATATGGTGCATTTCTATTTTAGCACAACAAATCCCCTCCAACAGTCTCTCATGCTGGTCCCGAGATTGTTTAAAAGCTATTACACATGACCTTCAGGCAGAAGGCATTGCTTATAAGCTTAAGTGGCTCTTTGTCTCAGTTGTGACCCTTATCTGGCAGCTCACCAGATCCATCATCAGCTCACAAAGATAAATCTCCCCCCCCAGCTTTAAAAAAACAACACTTTCATTCTCTCCTTTTCCAAATGGAGCATTTCCAGTGTGACAATCAAAGGCTGTGAGATGAAAGGTGAGGAGTCACACCTAACACAGGCAGGCGCTTAGGCCAGCCCACCATTTTAATGGGAGGCGATGAAAGAGAATAGATGACAATGTCTTCTACATGGAGACAAAGGCGTTGATCTGGCTCCCTGCCCACTCGGGGAACATGCTGTCCATGTGAAGTTAGAGACCCTCTGGAAAGACTCCAAACACGAGACGATGCCGCTGCCAGGGCTGCATTTAAAATTACTTTATGAAGCCAGTGCACCAAGTTAAAAAACAAAGCATGTACAATGTAAACGCATGATCTTTCTGTGACATATAGTGCTGTCGTTTTATTTGGTTTGTTGTGAGTCAGAGCCTCTTCTTTTGTGAATTTATTATATAACCACCTAAGAAACACTCGGAGGGTGCAGACCTCCAACAAGCAGCTCAGTTCTGGCAGTGGCTTTTCCACAATCCATGTAAAAGATACCATTCTGGAGCACCAGATCCAGAATAGCACCAGGATCCATAGCAAGCTCACTACATACATGGAGTTTGTTATCCTGAATGGGATTATCACTTAATTTTTGTTTTTATATGAACTATTGAGTGTTATCAATGGGATTTCCCATTATAAAGTTCAGTGTTTTATCCAGTTGAACTTTACTCTGATGATAAAGACATAGACCCCATATTATCCTGTAACATTTGAAGGGAATCCACTAAAAATGGCAGAGATATGACTCTTAAATTTCCACCTGATTTGTTTGGGATTTTTTTTTTTTTTAATTTTGGATTTTTTTCATCCAGTCAAATTTATGCATCGCCTCCAAAATCTAATCATTCTCAATTCGGCCATTACCAGCATCTCCTGAAAGTTTCAACAAATTCCTTTCAGTAGTTTCTGTGTAATCTTGCCGTGACAAACCAACCAACAAACAAACAAACAAACAAACAAACACAGACATATCCTCTCAAGAACATAACCTCCTTGGCAGAGATAATAAATGTTGCATCGCGGTGTACTAAAAACTTACTGTACTTACTTTAAAACAGTCAAAACTGTATGTGTATGGACACTTTTGTAGTCATATAAGGTTGTTTAAGGTTTAGAGAACCACCTTCATTAGTAGTTATAGTAACTGATCTTTGTAAAGTGGTGAATGCTGCCTTAACTCAGGTTAAAAGGGTATATTTGGTGTTTATGACTGACTTGTCAGGCAGCTCTTGACAGTGTTGAACACACTTAAAGACATTTCAAACTTGAAATAGCCGATGTGATGTATTTTTGTAATGCAGTTTTCTCTCTCTTAAATGCATTCATCAGGATAAAGGTTATAATTCTCTTTGAAGCTTTTCTCAATAATGCCGCACGTAAAATCCTAAAATAATTCAGAAGGACTGACCATCTTTAGTTAATTGTTCTCTTGTGTGTAGCACAAAACTTTTCTTGTTGAAAAGGATGCAGGGATGATTGGTCTATTGACATATTAGATCTTAAGAACACATAGAAGCTTTTGGGCTGCCCCAGATGCTGTCACATGGACTGTTTTCTTAAAAAACCTGACAGTTCAATGTTTTGGTATCATGTTTAATTGCAGTATCAGTTTAACAGCTGCGATGTAGGGATTTCTGTACACTTGATTTGCTAGAACTACTGCATCCTTACACTTGAAGCTGATGTTATGCTGTTATACATGCATGTGTTTGTGCAGAGAGCTCTTCAGTTTGGTTAATCACTTAGCAGTTGTTTTACTCTGTATTTATCTTTTTTAATTATAAAGTTAAAATCAATAAAGTTGGGGGCATGGTGGCCACTCCATTCATTTTTTCTAATCAGTCTTTGTGACTAAATATTAGATGAATATGAATTTGCTTGTTGAAAATTCTCTGTAAAAAAGATCTTCAACTCGCATTCAGCTGCTTGATTGTGCTTCTCTAACATGGTTTTAGTGATGCCTACTTAAAAAAAAAAACTTTTAAACTTAAACTAAACATGGTCCTGAACTGTGTCTGATTTTTTTCCGAAGTTTTCACATTCAAAAGACCTCCAGCTTTCCTCTGTTGACCATGCTGAGAGTTTTTGTGGCTTTGGGGTCCTTAAGGAGAACTGGCTCGCGTGAAAGCGGTTCTGGTAGTGAAAGAGTTTCTGTGGTTGTTCCCATAGCAACTGGTCACCGGAGTAGCACTGTAATGCATGTCTTAGTTCATGCACAGGGCTAAGGGAAAGCAGCTTAGATTTAAAAATTGATTATTGAGTTTCATAAATGTTTGAGTATGATTAATGGCTCTGTCCAGGACGCAGTTAAAATAGATGCAGTCCCAGTGAGATATTGAACCCCGGCTGCATCAGGATCAGTGTTATTCGTCCTCCCATTGTTAAAGAGTGGGGGTTTTCATTAGCAGCTCTCCTCCTGCCTTGGGCTTCTATTTGTGTCAAGTTAATTGGACAGAATAAAGGGGTGGGGACACCCATGCATCTTTTGGATCATTTAGGCCACCAAGCAAGCCGCTTCTCCCAGGAAGATTAAAGCTCATCCCCAGCCCCACTCCATCCGCCCTGCTCCTCTCCTTGTTATTTCACTTTGAGCTCCCATGAATTGATCTTTATATGATGTTGCGTAACTTTGTGATGATTGTGCTGCACCTCTTTGAGGCCTTTGTTTGAGCGAGATGGAGCGGGTTTCATTTGGCCGGACAGTTGGCTTTGTTCCCGGGAACAGACCTGCTACGATGAGGTTCAGTGACAGAGCTGAGAGACCTCTTTGTGTGGTGCTAGTCAGAGTCCACCGTTAGGTCCACTTGGAGCCATTGTGGTTGTTAAGCTTGTTAACACTGCATGTTTTAAGTTAACATAGGTGCAGGAGGTTAAACATAAGATATTGTGTATTATTATCTGAATAATACCACTGGTGAAACAGAATTTGTATGACATAGTGACATATCTGACCATAACAGCTTTGTCTTCCACCCCCACCTACAGCCACAAGGAAAAGATATTGTCATTTTTTTATTGATACAGATGCCATTAACAATTGTACTACTGATCCAATTCTTTATTGATTGTCTCATTGATTCCGATGACTTTTTGCTAGGTAAAAAAATAGTTTTCCATGTTTACTCATGGTGTGTGGTTATTATAAAGTTGAAAGGGATCTTGCATTTAATAATAATACACAATTTTTTTAAAGCTTGTACTAAGTTTACATGCATTTCTAAGCTCTATGACCCCTTCTTCCTCTAAAACAATTGTGGGATTTGATAATTATCTCATATTTGCACACAAAATCACACAAAGATGTTTGTTTAGTTCCTGTGTTTTGATGTATTGTTTTGTAGCTTTAACTGAATGTGTGCTTGTTTCTCTCGTGTGCCATGTGAAGCTGCAACAGAAAGCATGAAATTCCTTCATTTGACTGTCAAGAAATTGAAGGACTCATCCATAATTAAGGATTTTTACAGTTAAAATTAGTCAGAAATCCCATTTAATCATCGATGAAGCTCTAAGAGCGAAGAGTTACTGCTGAGCCTCTAAAACTGTAATGTTGTCAGCTGCTTGTAGAACCTGGTATCAAATCATCTCTGAACCAAAACAGGTGATTCATTGTCTAAAACTAGAGCTGGGAGATATAGATTAAAATTTGGACCTTACCATTCTTAGCTGAATGGCATTATTCAGTATATACTTTATTAATTTGGATTGATAAATCACTCTGAAACACAGATTGATGAAGCTTCTAGTAGGACTGTTTAGATGCAGAGGGCAACAGAAGCTTAAGATTTGTCTGAAACTCACTTTTTAGATTGTCATTATATTGCACTTAGTGGCATTTAGAGACCCTCTTCAAAGTAAAAAAAAGCTGACTTAATGTGCTGATATACAGTTGTTGAACTTGCAGAGGACAGAGCTCACATTTACCACACTGCTGTGCAGTAACAGTTCATCATGTTCATTCCACAAATCCCTATGTTTGGCCACAGCAGATGGACACTCTGTAAACATAAATTTATACTGTGGTATTTGCTTCTCTCAGTGATAAATAGCAGGGACAGTTCAGCTCTGACAGTCATGTGTCACACATGTCTCTGTAATGTGTTACTTTCATAAGTAAGAGGAGGTGCTTCACAGAAGCGTGGCTTGATTTAATCACACTGAACCGACAAATTGGTACTGCTCATACATCAGCTGTTAGTCATGGTCTATTTTTCTAAATTTCTTGTGACCTGCATTCCTTTACCGATACAGCTTCTTACATCTTTCCTCAATTAACACGATCATTAAGAAAATGGTGAGCTAAAACCTTAAAAATATGTTAACCAGTTAGCATTTGAGCCATTGTAGCTGAATACTAAAAACATGTACATGAAACGTCTTTGTTCATGACTGATGATTAATTACTGAAAATTTCAGAGCAGCGCACCCTAAGGAGCTCATTAATTATGCTATTGTAAAACATTGTACAGTCTGTTGAAGTTACATCAGTGTTTCACTGTGTAAACTGAGATTCCAGCACATGATTTATGATTGTTATTGATTGTGCAGCTGTATGGTGGATGCAGTCAGTGTTGCAGCTGTGTTTACAGCAGGCCACAGTGGTTGACTCTGAATGATGCTTCGGTCAGAGGAGTGGTCGTCATGGTGCAACACAGCAGCCTCAAACTGTGTCAAACGACTGCATGACTGTGGCATATTTGTGTTCAATCTTGACTTGTCCCATTTTCTTTGTTAAATAGGATTAATGTTAAGCACTACGGCCACCTTACTTTTTGCATTTGAGCAGTTTAAGGAACCATGACACGTTCAAGTACAGCTATATCTGAGCAGGTGTTTCACTTTTACTTCCTCATGCACTTTGAGAGCCTTGCTGTTGATGTCTCCTCCCTGAGTTTTAATTTATTCCCGTGAAGCTGTTAATAGCTTTGACTTCTTGCCCCGTGTGACAGCGCTGTGGTATTATGGGGCGCGACTGTGTCAGCAAATATCATTCAGTGCTAATTAGATCACTGTTAGATCCTGTGTTAGCATGGCATAGCTGATGCCATGTGTGACATTAAAATGAATTCAGACTGAAGCAGGAAACTTTTACTTGGCAGAAAACTTTTTCACCCTCAAGGACCCGCAGAGAAGGGTTGTTATCTCACTGTGTTTAAGAATAGATAATACACAAGGACGGTACTTAGAACAAGAGATGAGCCTCTTTTTACTCTCTGCAGTTCTTGGTGCATTTTTATTTATATAATTCAAGGAGTAGAAAATGTTCTGGACCTGTACTGTGTACGATGCAGCTTTTGTTTAATGCTGACCACAAACTCCATCCTCAGTCTGCTCATAAATTATCTCCTCTCTTACGTCTTACTTAGAAAAACTCTCCAACTTTGCCAAAAGGTGATGAATGTAATTTGTTTTTCTAAATTCAATCTTTGTATGCCTCTGTACATTTATTTACAGTCTTAGCATTGAAGTTTTAACCACACAGAGGTTAGACAACCGCCATGGGGAGGCCAGATTTCTTTCTCTCTATATTAAAATGATAAGTTGCATTATTCAATTATCCTTTAAACACCATATGGAGGAAACAAACATGTTTGTTTCTGGGCAGATAATATAAAATCTGGCCTAATGCTCACTAACTTAGCTGACACAAAAATAATAAGACAATCAGCAAACAGTCAACATTGAGTGCTATTTATCCAACACAAGTTCACAGTGTCAACATTTTAATGTGCCAAGTTTATTTACCAAGGAGAGGGTGGCTAATGTTTGCAGAAGTGATGCACCAATTTTGAAAATCAAGGCTGATGTATGTAGCTAGAGATGTTGAGAATAACAATGCAGCCGATACACGATTTTCTGATCACCTCTTTGGGCACAAGTCCCCCTCTCTGCTTGATCATGCATTAAATTGATGACACAACAGACAAGCATCTTAAACTTCTCTCAGATTAGCCCATAATAATTTGCCAGTGCCTTTTGTAAAACAGGATGATATTGGGTGGCGCTGATGTTGAACTGATGCCGATGTGCATCCTCAGTAATTCTAATCTGTTTGGTCTTCCATTGAGTTTACGTCCATGTTTGCACTGATTGTGATAACTTACAGCTTCAGTCTTATGAGTGAACACATCCTGACAGGGCCTACAAACAACTAATGGCCCTTTTCCACTAGCACGCCTTGGCCCTACTCTACTCGGCCCTACTCGATTTGCAGCGTGTTTCCACTAGCTGGGTACCTCCTAAGACAAGCTAGTTTTAGAATCTACTCCGCTCTGGTTCCAAACGAGCTGAGTCGATACTAAAAGATGACGTCACCGACTGCCGGCTACTGATTGGTCAGACAATGTCGTCATCGATGAGTCATGAGCGCGACGACCTAGCATGCAAGTGGTAGCTACCATTAGCTTACCCTCATAGGTCTTCACTTTGCAGCTCATTGCTCTCGTCCTCGGCTTCATTCTGTTGTATAGCTTCCAAAACTCTCCTGTGCTTCTCAAGGGGTATTTCTTCTTGCCACATGCAACCTTCTTCTGTTTTCCTTTTCACTCGGTTTGTGGCGCTCAAAATGATGTCACTGCAGTGCCGCTCAGCTGTTTACAGCAACACTGCATCCTGTTGAGCATTTTTAGCCTTGGGCTAATGGAAAAGCAGCCCAAGGCGAGTCGAGTAGAGCTGGATAGAGTCGGGTAAAGTAGAGTAGGACTAATGGAAAAGGGCCATTACACTCCTGATGCCATCAGTTGCTCCACAGCATTCATTCAGCGTTCTTTGTTTACATCCAGGCTGGAGAGCATTTCAGTATTGAGGCAGCAGCCATGATGCAGAGCTAGTGGTTACGAGCAGCAGGTGGCTGCTGTACTCTGGCTTAAGAAAGCTCTGTCATTTCTGAAGTCATCAACCACTTGGCAAACCTGCTAATTCAAAACTTCCAGAAAAATGTATAATGTCCAGTATACAAATACATCTTTTTACAGTACCTCTGCAGAAGAAGGCAGCATCCTATTCTGTAATCATAACACCTCAACATATTTGCATTATTTCCATAAGGATGTAATAATTGTGGCTTGTACATGGGCTTTCTCATTGTTAAGTCTCTGATGCTACTTCAGAAATGGAGCAAATGAGGGGCAACTTGTTTTCCAGCTTGAAATGACAGAATCGTTGAGGTTTAAGAGGCATTCCTATATTTTCTCATGAACATGGTAAACACTACCCCTAGCATCATTGTTGCATTTTTGAGGACTGTAATAACTCCATATTAGCCCAAGTTGTCTTATTAATGCAAGATTTCATCACAGTAAATCCTAGTTTTTACCTAAAATGCCACAAAACGTGTGCCATATTGACAAATACTGTAGTCTGCTGCTGCTGAGGGTCAGTCATCCCCCTCAGCCATGGTAATGTCCCCACACTTTGTATCAGTCAGTTTTTTGTGCAATAATAGAAAAATGTTAATTAGTGTCATCGAGAAGGACATCCCTTATTATGCCTCATACAGTATGTGCAACTTTCTTCTCTTTTCTTACCTGATTTGTTTTCATCATCACATTTTTTGGTGTTTACATCCTTGCAGCAAACAGAGCGAGAGATAAGTTCCTTTTTGGCAAACAGCTGTAATACATCTTTTGACAAACTTACATATGACAGGATGTGAAAGTCAGCTTCTAATATAACATGATCTTTATGTAAGAAGTTGCCGCAGGTTTGGTTGCACGGTTGATCACAGAACACACTCACACACCTCCAAACAACCATGTGTGTAAGCAGCTGCAGCCTTGATCAAAGCAGAGAAGTCAGAGAGGTCATTAAGCTTTCATTAACCACCAAGACAAATTAGCTTTCTGTCTGTGGGACATGCACATTCCCCGTCTCTTTTTAGAGAGCTTCACTTAAACTACTGCAGGATTCTTTCACGAAACTTCCACCAAAACTCAATCTTTTTTCTTCTACTTGTGCAGCCTTGCATGAACCTAATTTGCATGCCTCAAGAGACCCGAGTGCATTTTAGTTCTTGAGGGTTTTATACTGGCAGGCAGCTCAAGTAGGTGCTGCTAAGCTCATTCACATGCCTGCCCTGATTCTTGTTCAGCCAGTCCCCATGTCCACCAGCTGCCCGACCACGGTGGGAAACAAACTGCAGCTCCTGAGTGCCTTTAAATTTTGTCTTTGGCTGTGCCACTAACCACTTCAGCCACACAACATCATTCAGAGGTGTAATTCTGCTCAATGAAGCTCTTCTGAAAGGCAGTGGTAATTTAGGCAGCTATTTAAAGTTTTGTCTGAGTTTTCAAACAGAGATTCATATCAGTTTAAGTCGCTTTTTAGTGACTTTGTTTGTTGTTACGTAGTTCAAGTCAACATAAACTGAAAAACTATAGTTGCAAGTGCTTATTACATAGTTATTTCTTAAATTGGGATGCCCTGAGCAGGCATTTTTTGGCCGATACCGATCACCAGTTTGTGAGATGGCCAGTACGGATACAACCTAGAAATAGGGGAGGGCGATATGGCAAAAATATCATATTACGATTTTTTTTTAAATAAAATCACGATCACGATTTTGTCACAATTCTTTTTTGCATTGATTTTTCTAGACTAATTTGCATGTTTGACCATTTTTTCCGTATGTTTAACATATAAAACATGTCAAACCCTAGAAGAAAAGACAATTTAAGCCAAAGAAACTTTCTGAACAGGTTTTAATTTAAATAGTGCAGTCTTTATAAAAATGTGCAATAAATGTAAACATAAAAGGTAATGAACAACAATATCAACGTTATCTCTTAAAGTGCAACAATTTAGAACAAATGTTATCTAAAAGCAATGTCTGTAATCTGAGTGAATAATACAGCTGCTTTAGAACAGATTTTTGTTCAGACATCTTCAAGCTTTTATCGCCTTTTCTCTTTCCCCCATGGCTTCATGCTACATAACCAAACAGGAGATTCTACCATGCACTACGTGTAATATGCTATGATTGGCTAGTCGGGTGTGCATCAAAGTCTCTGCGCCCACACAGACGATCTGATGATCTTCCTGCTTTATGAGATCATCCCCACATTATAATCCTTAACAATTTAATATTGTCATATCCCACACCCCTACCTAGAAATGGACGTTGTTTGATTTTTGCTGATAGCCGGTATGCCAATATTTATTGATTAATTATTGTTGATAGATATTTCTAGGAAAGAGCGAACTGTACTTAAGAAAAATTGACTTTCAGTGTTATGGTATATTTTTGCAAGGAACAGATGTAAAACAAGAAGCAAAACATTAAACACTTGCAAAAATAAGTATCGGCCGATACAGATACTTATCTTTCTAGGGTGATACCGATGTCAAACTGATAATATCATGCATCACAAATATGATCATGTTTGATCATTTTTTTTAACAGTTGGTCAAAAGGATTGCTCTGCAAAGCATAGCAAAAGATCTCAAGGAGTAATACAACATGTATTCTACAGTAAGGACATCTGAATTACACAATAAACATACAGATGGGGCACCTTTAACTTAAATTCCCATTTTTTTTCTCCTTGTAGGTCCCATAGAGGCACAGAAATCCTGAAAGAAATGATAAAATATATGCAATTTGTGCTGTGATATTGTTTAATATTTCAATAATGGTATGGAGTGCCATACTTTGACAAAACAAGAAGGATGCTTTTACACTGTAACTCAGGTCACTTTTACACCTAAAGCTCAGCAGAAGGAAATTTTGTTCAGGGTTTAAGTTGCAACAGTGTTTCATTTTCCTGAGGTTTGGTTCTTTGTCAAGTGGCTCATAATCTGTAAACTGCTGCTTAATATTGTTAGGACTATAGCTGGAAGTTTTTATGCCTGCCATCTGGTCAGTTTTTGCATTTTCACCTAGAAATACACAACTGGCTTCCAGCAATAACATTGTATAGCTCGAAGTAGCTCAGTAGAATGGGTGTTAAACAAAGATAAAGTTGTATAATGGCTGTTCATATGAAAATGGTATGTACATTTATAAGTCAGTCTTTCATATCCCTTAAAAACACTTTTAAGCAATGGTAATGTTACAAAATGAAAATCAGTATTTGAATGCAATGTACTTTAAAGACTTGGCCCTGGGCAAAGGTTTGTCTGAGATGATGCAGTTTATGAAAGATGGCTCGCAGTGGACCAAACTAAAAGCCAAAACAGGATCCATTGATAGTGCTCTCTTAAAAGAGCCCATATCATGTGTCTTTTAGTTTTATATGCCCTGTAATGTGTTCCAGATGAATATATAGCGCTTGTTTAGTCATTGACTGCTCAAAGCAGCTTTACACTGCAGGTCACATCTGCCCATTCACTCTCACATTCACTCACTGATGGCTGTAGTTTCTATGTCGGTCGTCCATCAGTATCAGTTGGCACATTTGCATTTACACCTCACTGATGCAGCAGTGGGAGCAACTTGGGTTAAGTGTTTTGCTCAGATTACATTGCCATAAGACAGCCTGAACTGGGCTCGAACCTGCAACCTCCTGCTTACGACCAGTGCAGTATCAGACTGCGCCACTGATGCCATGTCTCCTCATCATGAGGCCCAGTGCAGTGCAAAGGCAATAGCATGAATGCAGAGTTATTGACAACAAGGTGTAGAGCAGCTCCGAACTGACCAATGATGACAGAGTTTCCCTGTCAACCAGTCAGAACAGACTGGGCACAGCGATCCTCGAAGGTGCAGGAGCTCTAACAGACTGAGAACACAGCGCCATCAGGGGTCCTGACTGTATGAAAACATAAAGCCTGCTTAAACATAAGTCATCAAAAGTGAATTTCTGAACCAGATGTAAGGCAAAATAAAACGTCTTTAAAGATCAGCCGAGCATGTTGGACATTTTGTGAAGACAGTCAAAACCGTTTTAGGCTTATTTGTATCTTGAATGTCATACAACATTTTGTTGGCAAAATGAACACGACTGAAAGGGAAAGCTGTCAGTGCCTGTTTTTGGACGCTCATCTGTTGTCAAAGAGGCCCGTGTTGTTGACAACACCAGAGCAGGTGGCATTGGAAGTGTGATTGTTTTTGTGGCTCTTAATTCAGCTACTAAGACAGCAAGGAAGAGTGAGGATGGCCATGTGCTCTGCCAGCTTAACCTGTTGAGCTCACACCAAGTACTTAATGAGAATAAGGCTGCTAATTAGCTTTGTGTAGTACATGCCAACTTCATTCAGTAGGCACATGGTTGGAAGACTTTGGAGCTGCTTTTATTGACAGTTTATCTTGATACTAGATGCTGTGTCTCCCCAGGTGTTGAAAGAAAAACAAAATTTAAGAGCAGTTTAAAGCCAAAATACTTGCGTTTGTAGCTTGAGCTTTCCCAGGGATTTAATGTTTTGTTCTGGTAAATGATCTCTTCCATCCCACCACTGAGGCTCTTTCTCTGTTAACACATGCTGGGCCCTCACCTCGACGTTTGGCCCAACCAGGCACAGATAGCACAGTGCAGCAGCGAACGTCGTCGCTGTGTGACCTTGTTGTAGTCCACAAAGCCTCCACCTGCTCTCTCACGCAGGCTAATGGATAAAAATACCCAGCAGATCCCACACTCTCTGTCAATAGAGACTCAAGGGCAGCTGCTTGGCCACCCTGTTAACACTGGGAATGTACAAACAAAGGCAAGGGAATATACACACTCACATTTCTGAACACAAACATGGATAGACATGCACACACACACACACACACTGTGGCACCCAGTGGAACATCATACGGCTGCCCCTGAGGTGTATGACGAGCGCTGTGCACATTTGGAATAAACTGCCATCGCTGCTCTTTCGTCTGCTCCAGGAGGGGTGGGGGCGGGGGGGCATCTTAGTCCCACTTGGCACACTGACACAGACAGGCTGCAGCGTTTGTGCTGAGATGACAATATAATGCAATATATTGCCATTAGCGGATACTGCACCGTAGGCAACATGACCTTCCGACCTTCAACACGGGCTGTCTGACTCCCAGTGGTCTGTTTACCTCGTTATTCTGCCACGGGCTGTTTATCTCCTCATACAGCAGCTCTGCCCGCGTCATTATTCTCCAACAGGAGCTTAAGTATTTGTTATTCTGTCTCTAATGCAGCCTTATGCTTTTATTAGACAGCAATACATCACGATGACTGACACTTCATTTAATGCAATGCTGCGTTCAGGACTGGTTTGGGGCTTCTGCAGCCTCAGTGGTTATTTTTCATAAAAGTGACATTTAGCAGTTTCACTAATGAACCTTTGTATTGGTGGGGGTGTCTGTACTTTTGATATGCTGTCAGGTAAATTATAGCTACAACCAACAGTTCTATTCACACTGTTTTATGAAGGGATTGACCTTTAAAATGTCAGGACAATAATGTCTAGGGATGCCCTGATGATGCGTACTGCCACTGATACCATAGCAGCAGGTCACTTTATTCTGCTACTAACATACTTATACAAGAGTTGTTAAAATCTGCTTCATTTTCCCCAAATTCTGTTTTAGTTTTCTGGTATTCTGCTATTTTTTCTGTTTTATTTTACTGGAGAACTTGTTTTTTTAGTGTTTTATGCATTTTTTTTACCTTGCAATTCTTTTTTTCTGTTACATATTAAAAGCAATATCATACAGTGATGTCTGTACGAAATGTTTTTTTTTTAAACAAAGAAGAACAAGAAAAACATAAATACAAAAAATAATTAAAACCTATTTGATGCAAATTTAACCCTGACACACTGTATAAAGTAATGAAAAAACATAACTGACTCACAGTTTGCAAAACATTTGGTCGCCTGATGCATAATTATTGTAAGGAAACTTCTCTGCCCTGGACTTTGGAGTTAGCTTGGAGTTTCGTAGCTTCATTGCTGACTTAGCCGGAGTCTCAGATGGACATTTCAAATCGTTTGCCTTATAAATGAGGGGAGGATGAGGGGGAGGGGAAGTGACGCGTGCATTGTCCCCAGTCTTAGCGACCCCCTCGGAGCTTTTTTCTGAGAGATATGTTCCTTTTTATTCTGGAAAAAAAAACTTTTACGTAAAATGTCAGCTATTTCTGTGTTATTACGCATTTATATTGAATTTAGCTTTTAATGTCCAACTTCGTGGTTCTGTGATCCCAATTTTATTTGGCCCTTTTATACTAATTGTTGTGGGTGCAATGTAATGGGAACATTTCCATTCAGTTTGGTTTTTCAGTCAAGGTTCAGTAAGTTTTTGGTATGGTTAATTTTTCTGAAATTTCTTATAAAACTTCTCTCATACTCTTAATCCCCTGCTGATTCCAACTCTGAATTGTTTTTGATTAGAATAAAAACTTTTTTTGCTGATAGGAAGTGCTGCATGGCTGCTTTGGTCAGAGGAGGAAGATAATTCATTGATTTTTTTTTCAGGGTGACTGTCCAGGGTGCTGCTTTTAGGTTTAATGTAATTCATGGTGCTGATGAGCTTACCAATTAATGGCTGACAATTCAATTAGCCTAAATAATTACATTACATTTCACCACACATGCAGTGTTTCTCTCAACAGCAGACACCAGAGCAGAAACCACAAGGTGACTGGTACTGTAGACATTGACTTTAAACTTTAAATGTAATCTACTAACGAAATACTTTTATTAATGATAGTTATAATACACTTATTTACATAGTACCTTTAAAAACAAATTATTACACTTGGGGAATAATGATTTGAGCATCCACTGTCAGTCATAACACAGAACTAAACAGAAAAGTAACTGGTGTGCAAATCAACCCCTTCTCAAAACACAAGAAAGTAATTGCTCAAATAAAAGCATCAACTTATCACACTGCAATACCCATGAGCATTTTGCTAAAACACAGATCCTCTGTGCAAAAATGATCTATTTATTTGTCATGTAAACTCATCATAAAGTCAACATATCAGTCCTGCTTTGTTAATGTAGAAACAGACTTAACTGTAGTTAATTATTCACCGCATTCCTGCTGTCATGAGGGGGGATTTTTATTTTAAAGCTTCTAATAAAAGCGTCTTTGAACACTTAATTCCCTTTGCATGTTTTGCCTTCATCTTTATACATGAGTTCTGTTATTTTGTATCATCTCTAATTGTACAAAATTGTACCTCTTGTGTTTAAAAACCTCATAGTATCCTAGTGAGCCCCAACAAAAGCACAGTCTTAACATTTGACCCAGATGGCTCCTCCACTTGTCGTGCAGCCATATAGTACCTTCCATAGGTTAGCAATCAGCAGGGGGTTCGACTGAGATGGCCCCTTGCATGTGTCTGGTTGGTGTGCAGACTAAGACATTATCCCGCTAGTGTCATCTGAGGAATGCAAGCCTCACCCCGACCTGACACACAAGACGGCCCCTCCGCTGTCACGGTAAGAGGATCCAGGAATACCAGCGTGTCACTGAACGAGGGGTCGTTGGTGCAGAAAAGCAAAGCTGGTAAAGGTCAAAACTTCAAAAGAGGAATGTTCTGGATCAGGATGTGGAGTAGGATGGGGTATCAGTTCAAGTAAGACTAAATGCAGGTTTAAACTGCATTGTCTAAAATTTATGGGAAAGAACTGAGTGCTATTTTTATACTTGATCAAAGTTCAAATGGGAGTGTGGTTAGCATTAGTTGTCGTTGACCAGGCTTTTTGCCAGTAAATCTCCTCAACCCTGTGCTGACTGTGGCTACTTCCATCTTAGCCAAGTGGATATAAATGCATGTGCACTGTTTCCCATAAGAAATCTGCCAGTTAAGATGATCTTACATCTCTGTCACAGAAAGAGAAGGCTTACTGGTAGGGATCTTACTCGTCAGAATGGTCTACACAGATGTTTTTTTAACTACCAAACTGTGTTGTGAGCGGAAATCTGCACGTAGAAAACAGTGCATTCGTTTTAAGGGTGTAACGGTACATGTATCCGTGCCGAACCACTCGAAACGGACGTTCGGTTCGGTACAGTGCTGTATTGGAACGAGTACAGTAAGTTTACATTAGCCGCTGCACATGGCTCTTTAATATTCATGGGGGTACTCGTCTGCGATTGGTGTGGCTAGGGATTGCTTTTTAATATTCATGAGGAAAGTGGTCTGTGATTCATGCTCTTGCGATCATGTGCATATCATGTGGACGTGACATCCCACGGTGAGCCAATCAGAAGACGAATATCAAAGAGCTTCTGTATCCACAAAAAGTTGTGTCTGAATTGTGCATCATGGCTACTGCTAGCTGGAGCTTGAAGAGCCTCCCCCGTCGCTGAAATCTCCTGTTTGGGAACACTTCCTGGTGAAATATTGCAACGGAGGAAGACAAGTGGATCAAACAAAGGCGGTGTGCCGATTTTGTTCAACTGAGGTCGGGTATTTTCCGACAGCATGTCAAACATGCCAGCTCACCTGAAACGGCACCACTCAAGTGTAAAGATTTCCATGGTAAGGAAAAAAAAAAACACTGTAGTGCAAATTCAACTGCCGTCTACATTCAAGCAGCCTCTTCCAGACAATTCAGATCGGGCCAAAGAGATAACAGCATCCATCAGCGTTTTTATAGCATCGGATCTAAGACCATATTCAGTTGTGGAAAATGCTGGTTTTAAAAACATGCTAAAGGTGATTGAGCCCCGGTATAAAGTACCCAGTCGTCCACATTTAAGCCAGGAATTTAAAAAGACACTCATTATTTTTAATGTCATACATTTGTTGTTTATTTATTTTATTTAACTTATAAGTATTACCAAGCAGCACATTGAATATATTTTGATTTTCAGTTTGTATAATTACAAATTTTTGGTATAATAAACATGCTAAACAAGCAAATGGTTTTGTGCTCTTCTTATACTGTACCGAAAAAGTACCAAACTGTGACCCCAAAACCGTGTTACGTACCGAACCGTCATTTTTGTGTACCGTTAAACCCCTAATTAGTTTATATTAAAGTAATACAACCTATTATTTTTGTTTTCATGTCTTGCTTCACTTGTAAGTCCATGACATGCAGATAGCAGCAGACAAGCGGACAACAACTAAAACTAAATTAGCTGACATTTTTGTGAACAAGTAAAAACAAGATGAAAATACATGAAAGACTTAACTTATTTTATCTATTTTTTGGTTCAAAAGAAAGTTGATAAATCTTAAAGATTCTGCATGTTGTAACCTGCTTTCTTAATTGTATACATCCTGCTCTTGTCTATGTCTTTATATTAAAATATAACTAAATTTTCCCTTGGGGATCAATAACGTTTCCTTGGTACTGATTCTGATTTTGCACATAGGAAACTGCTTCTCACAAACTGTAAGTGCTATAAATGTGAGCTTTAAGCAGCCTGTCTTCTCAGTCAATAATGAGGAAGTAGTCTGTTGACAGATTTTAGTGTGCATGGAGGGGCTTTATCTACGATAGTAAGTAATAACAGTTGCCAGGATTGGACAACTACGAGGCTGCACTGAATCTGCATTATTAGTTTTGATAACATTGCAGTTTGCTGTTGGAACTATGGGAGCAGTTGACTGGAGATAAAAGAGTTTTAGACAGAGTGTTTGACCCTGATTTTGGGCCTGTATTACCAAATGAAAACAAAGAATTGGTTTAACCCACTCGTTAATCCCTTGCTGCCTACTCAGTTAGCTGGCTAACATCATTTAGCCAGCTAATTGCCTCTAGAGTAGAGCAGTTTTATGTTGTACCATTTTTGAATTAATAATAAATTCAATTACATGGCTCTTGATTTGTTTATGTAGAAATATGTGCTCCTGTTTTTGCTTACCAATAAAAAACACCCATGTTTTGTAGTTCAAACAGAAAGTATAATCTCTCTCCTTTAAGCTTCGTTATGTCACCCTAATGAGCTGTTTTTGCATCATGCATGAGTCCAGCCCTTGAAGCGGCCACACTGAGGTTCAGGGGGTGAAGGTATGTGCCGTTTAAAGCTCACCCCGCAGTGACAAGTGAGCAATTGTTGTGGAAGTAGGTCATCCTGGCTCCAGAATCGCGGGGGATTAATTTGTGCTTTTTCACAGCTATTTTCTGAAACAGAACGAACAACAAATCCTCCCTGCGCAAAGTGCCGTGATTAGAGCGGCCATTCCTTCTCTGACTGCCAGGGATCAAGGTCGTAAGCATCTTAGACAAGTGGCTGCAGCGAGCAGACTGGTCTGAAGATGCAGCTTGATGCACAAGGAGATTCTCACAAGGAAGAGGTCGGAGAGGTCACGCTGTAGTTTCCTTTTCATGGCTGATTGTTTTGTGTTCAAGTACGATACAAGATTTTATCAAGTTATGTGAGCTAATCAGAACTTCCCTGTCTTGGCATCCTGTTATCGTTGTTTTTAAAGGAAATCAAAATGATCCAAAATGTCACTGCTGATGAAAATGAGCTTTTTATAAGTGGACCAGAAAATGGCCGTCACAGTGGACAAAAGGAAGGATCCCGTTTTGCCCCGTTCTACAGTTTTCCACTAAGATGTGACTCAGTGTGAAAACTCATTCAGACGAGTACATATGCCTCACAGTAGGTGGCCTTGCTGGTTTCTCTTCCTCGGCCTCTCTATTCTTCTCCCTGTTGGCTCCTGCAGAATAAAAGAGGAACGGCAGTACAGACTCCGATAGAATGTGTAATGAGGGATAAAGAAGAAATGATGACCACACTTTTTGTCTTCTTTTGTACATTTGACGTTAAATGATAGGAATATGGCTGTTTGGAAAATTGCTTCAAACATTATGGTCGGCGTTTTTTTAATTAAAGTGACTGTCTTGATTTAGAAAAGTGGAGCAAGAGAACTGAAGGGTGGACATGTGAGAAAGAGGCTGCAGGTTGAAATCGAAACACAGGCCACCTACACAGAGTCAAGGGCCTCAGTCCATGAGAAGCACTCAACCCACTAGGCTAATAGCACCCCCAGTGATTTTTCAGATATTCTGTCAGCAAAAACACATAAAGAAGGTGCCCCTGAAGTGTACAAATCTTAGTCCTTCCTGCTGTTTTTCTGTGCAAAAAAGTAAGACTCCCAGCCAAAGACAAATACATAAATTCCTTATAAATTAGCATTTTTAAATCAAGTGATCGAAGTATGTGTATGAAGGTTTGCAAATTGGAAAAAAGTCTGTTTGTAGTGAGTCTGTGAGGCAGACTACGTGTTAATTATGATTGTTTTTACTCTTCTTACAAAGCAGTGTTCAGGATGTTTAATTCATTTTGAGATTAATCAAAAGATGAGATGCACTGCATTATCGAAATAATATCAGTATCTGCAGAAAAGTCACTTAAGACTTAATTATTAGTACCGGCCGATAAGAGCATTTCTTCTTACGTTTTGGGATTCCACATTAGGCATATGTATCCGGTGACTGTACTATTGTTAGGATATCCAAATGTACCTTAATGGTTTATCTTATCATCACTGAATGTCCACTTATATAAAAAAGAGTCATTTCTTCAAGGAAAAAAAATTTGATCACTTTTGTTTCTGACACAAGTGGACTATCACCATGAAGAAATAGATCAATTTTAATAAATTGATGACTTTGTGCTTTCAGAAAAAGTGTTGATGTTGGTATGTGTGATAATGAGTTTAGAAATATTGACATATTGAATATCAGCAACAATCTAATATTGTGCATCCCTGTAGAATAAGCATGCATCTGTTTTGCTTAGTTCTCAGGTGTGAATGAATGAGGAGATGCACCATTGTACAGAAATGGGGACACATAAGCAAGTTCAGGCCAGCAAGTACATTTTAGCTTTTTTGATATATAGACAAAGACAATATGGAAGAGTGGGAGCTTTACTATTCAAAGTCAGCACTGATGAATGGGAGCAGATTTTCAGGCAGAATTTTGGACGACTATGTACTGCTGTTTTGGCACCGACAACTCAACATACTTCTGTTTTTTTGTCTGCTGCTTGCTGCTTGCTAGCATAGGCAGTCATTTTTGTTTGTCCCCAGTTCTGCTTTGTTTTGCGTCTAGCTAACACTGTGATGCTTCTTGTAAACAGGCTTTCAATGAAGTATAAGGCAGAAAAAAGCAGCCTTTTGTTATCAGTGTCGTCTCCCTGTAGTTACACAGTTAATACCACACTTTGCTTGTTCACAGACTGATGAGCTGCATTTCAAGCCACGTTAGATTCCCTGTATTGGAACTTACGGTAGTCCAAAAAAGACAGTTTATCATGCAAACCTGGCTCTCAGTGCAGTGCTGTTGTGGGAATTTTAACTGTATTTATAGTATCTTGGGTTAAATAACTGAAAACATTGTCTTTGGATCCACTGACAGTTGCTGCATGCTGATTAGGACAGTTCTTACACATTTACGCTATCAAGGAAGTGTGCTGCATCAAATATATCCCTGCTGCTTTCCCTTTGTTCAAACAGGGGCAACTGTGTTTAAACATCTATTTAAAGCAACCAAGCAGAACAAAAAGAAAGAGACATACTTTTAACCAAGCTGAGTGTAAAGAAGATTGATTTACATTTCAAAACACAGGCTGTGTGTACCTTGTACATGTTGAAATTAATAGTACTCAACACTGTTTTGCATGGCAGAAAGAAGCCACAAGTATATACCCCTCTACCTGGAATACATCACAGAATATTTGCTTTATCAGTTTTAAGGTTGGACTGGAAAGGCTGTGATTGAAAACCACAAAATATGTTATCACCCTCCTATGTGGTGGGAGGCAACTTTGTATTAAACCACCAGTGACAAAAACATCACACTATCATCATAATTCTACCGTTTATATTATTATATCAAGCTGTTTTCATTTTTATTTTAAGATACATTATAGCCCTTCATTTATCTTCAATCATAAACTCTGGCAATAAAGCCTGACAACAGGCATGCCTTTTAAACTCTTTATATTGAATTGGCAATAAAACACTTTACTGACATTATGAATAAGAACTGCTGTATATCTAAGACAGCAGTACCCTTAATTACACATCCAAACCTTCTGTTAGTTGAATTTATTTGAACACAAAGCAAACATGTTCTAGCACCCTTACAGAGATTAACAGTCATGCAATAAGGAAAGCATCACAGAGGGATTTCCTCCACAGCAGGTTTGCATGCACACATGCAGACGTCTAGAGGTGCTAATGCTGTCAGCGAGGGAGACACCATCATTGATTTACTCTGCTGGATGAGTCAGGGAGACCAGAGTATCACAGAGAACAGCCGTCCAGTCTGCCTTTATGGCTTTATATCACTTAATCGCTCATTTCAGCACCATATACAAACATAACCTCATCATCTGCTGTTTGCAGTATCTCTCCATCGTCACACATTTACAAGTCTTTTCTGTCTACGGTGAGTAATTGCTGTAATAAACAGTGCCAAATTCATGTCTGTATAAAATGAAGACAGATTTTGTGAGTGAGCAGGAATTAAGATACAAGATTAGTGACAGATGAGGAGCATTGTTGTTGAATTAAAAAGGCCTGTGGTGGATGATGGTAGACGCACTGAGGGGCAGAGGCTGGGCAAAATATAGCTTTTTTAGGTTATACCTTTGTATTTAACAGCAATATATAAGGTAAGGTAATGTCACTTGAATCAATATGCTTAATGCTGATAAAAAACATAATCCTAAAGTATATAATAATGGCAGGCCTAATGTTAAAGGAGGCATATCATGCTTGTTTCTCCTTTTCACTATGCCAGACTAGGATGCCTGTAAAGCATTTCTGCCCTCAGTACAAGTCATTTAGTTCCTTCATTGCCCCCCAATAGCGTTCTCAAAATCCTCATTTTAGACCATTATCAAGCTCTCGTTGAAACGCTCGGTTCTCAGACTGACCTACAGTTACCTCGCAACGTAACAGCCCTTTGTGCTCTGATTGGTCAGTTCTTTCGGGGGTAGAGCCAGCCTGTCCTTCTTCTTCTACTGTATTTTCCGGCAGGCTCAACGCAGCGACCGCGTGTTGTGTCCCCCTACAGGCCAGAGCTGGTAATGAGTGTGAGCTAGGGAGCTGTACACTGCTGCTTGGTGGATGTGTTCCTCGGTGACGGTTTTGTGGCTAACGGACGTCACAGAGGAGGAAGTGTTTTATCAGATTACTCTTATAAAAGAAATGTACCTCGTGTCGTCACGACGATTTAAATCTCGCGGTCATCTCGCAATGACCTATTTTCAGAGGCGTCAAATCTCGTTCTAGGATATCAGAAAAAAAAAAATCTCATTTTTTGAAAATTAAGGGGGTGTAAGGTCTTGTTTTCAAATTTATTATGTTATATTATATGTAAGTATTAAATCATGCATCAGCATGATATGACTTCTTTAAGTGAAAAGTGTCTTTTTTTAGGTAGTGGTTCACCATTACTATTTCTTGATATCAGTCCTTATTTTCAAACTTTTGCACATACAAATGAATTTCAGAGTACAGTAAAAATGACCTGTTGGATAAACTCTGATTTGTTTTTAAAAAAAAAGAGAAAATATTGGAGTTGTGGGTAAATTATACTGAAAGAGGTCTTTGGAAAGCATTTCGTGTATGCTTAAATCTTAATTATAAACTTCAGTTTTGGCATTGTCCCCGATTGTCACGATAGATGCATCACTGGTGTTTACTTTGAGAACTAATGACAGTAATATGTTTTATTTATCTGGCGATAATCTATTCAAAGTACTTTGTCAAATTCAGGAAACTGAAACTTAAAGATCCGGTTTCACTGGACACTCGAAGACGATGTTGAGCGACTTGGAAGCAGACACACATCTGGCTGCAGATGTTTTGACTGATGCACTTTGTCTTTCTCGCCCGGGCAACTTTAGCTAAATTGACTGTCTTAAATTGAGAGTTTTCTTTCTTCATGGGTTGAAGTCATTTTTTATGTGTATGCTTTATTTTTATTTTATGACTGCATGTGCTCATTTTAAGCTGTTCAATACGTTGCTGTCTTGGCCAGGACACTCTTGAAAAAGAGATTTTTAATCTCAAATGAGGTTGTCCTGGTTAATTAAAGGTCAGTAAATTAGTAACTAAATAACAGAAAGTTCAATAAATAAACAGAAAAAAAACTTTTATTACTATACTTAGAGAGTATTAATTGTAAGCAAAGAAGTGTTGATGCCTGTTTGATAATGTGGCTACAAAAGTCAAATTCTTTGACACCAATTTTGTATGTGTGTGTGTATGTATAGTATAAATGAACAATCAGATTTGAGGAATACAAAACATTTTCACACTTTAACTTGCATAAATATGTTGGAAACATTGTAAAAGTTGGTGAAATGGCAAGAAGTAAGGTACATCTTTAATACACACAGGTTACATACACTTTTTAATACGCTGCCAATGTTGTTATGCAATTTCAAACATCAGAAATTGCAATAAAGCTCCCATTTGTTGCCCAGAATTAAAGTTTCCTGCCCCTAGTACATGCTGAGTGTCTGTTAAGATGGCATCTGCAGTTTATCTGCCGGCCCTGCAAGTGAACATATTCTGAAACGCTGCTGCAGATGTACAGCAAACTCAGCGAAGAAGACATGAAGCATACGCATCCATCAAGAGAAATGTCTATAAACATGGGGTATGCTGTTTTCTGTGTCCTCTTGTTGGTCACAGTGGACATAGAGCAGTAGATTTTGCTGTAAAAGCTAAAACAAGCCCCATAGATCCTGCAGCAGGGACGTGACACCATACTCCTCCGTCGTCATCAGGGTTTGCACATGCGGATAAAGCGACGTCGGAGCTGTGACGTCATTGTTTCAGAAGCTATCCAAATTTGTTGCCAACCATTTATTAAATTTGTATTTTCAAGCTCCTGACATGTCATATCCATGTGGATGAATCAGGTACTGCAAACTTGACACCTTAATTGATTTCTGTGTGGACATCCCCTCAGATTCAAAGGTGTTGTGAAGGCAATCAGAGATGTCCTTCACCTCCCTACCTGAGACTCTTTGTTTACCTTGCTCACAGACTCCCTTTGTTTTGTGAAAGGTTACAGCCCCCTCTCTTTGATGCTTGTCTGCAGAGGGTGATAGATGCATGCGGAGGTCTGCTATCTGCACTCAACCAGGGCCAAATGAATAAATGGATTGACCATTTGTGCCACAGTGAAAGGGTTCGAGCAGAGGGAGAGCTCCCTATCTGGCAGGCAGACACTGTGGTGTTAAGAGATTAGAAAAGCAGAGGTGTTTTGTAACCGTAGTACAGAGTGACCCGGGGCTTAAGCAACAGTGATAGTACAAGATTGTTTCTATTCTGATAATGGATTATTGCTGCACTCATTCAGAAGTATTCAGCCTTTTCACCTCATCACATTGTGTGTTTATTGATGGTGCAGCTACAGTATGAATACATGCTCTGTAAATCAGGATGAGAATGCAAATAAGAACAAAATGTGGCTGTGGAAGGTTGTTGTTTGTTTGCAGTGTTTTTCCAGTCGTTCTGTTCAGGTTGGAGGCCATGGGAAGCGATGGTTCTGCATGTTCTCCTCCAGGTTATCCAGTACATAGAAGTCCTAACATTATAGTGTTAATTTGCATCTCAGTCAGCTGTGCTTGACTGTAAGCATGCAAAAGACACTCATGGTCAGCTGAAATGAAACCTGAGCACATCAATGGTGCAGTGATGTGTTTGGACATCCATTTTGATTACCTAAAGAGAATTTGTCCTACTTTAGAAGTCAGTGTTAATTTTGTCGAATAGTTATTGTTGTCGTAATTTCTCATCGACAACCTTTTTTTCCTGGCAAAAGTAGGATGGTAACAATAAGAAAAAGTGCACATGGGCAAAAACTAAAACCAAATACAGAGTGAAAAGGGCAATAGTAAATTGAAAGTGTTCATACTACAAAATGCAATTTGTCAGAAGTGTTGAATCCGCGACATCAAACCATATGAATCAGTTTATTTTGAATTGTTGCATCCCTACTTGCCACTGTATTTGTGGCAGATCAGTTGGACCATTGACCCTCTAGGCTGTCGGTGTGAGTAGGTCAGGTAACCTCAGCCCATTTTTACGAGCTGTTTGACCTGATGAAGTGGTCTGAATGGATACATACAGATCTATATCGTCTGCATATTTGAAAGTTTGCTGTGACACAACATAAACTAAAGGGCAATGGAATGAAAACAGAACTTTGTGGGACTCCTGCTTGATAGGATTAGATTAGATAGAACTTTATCAATATTTTGGGAAGTCTTCTTCAGGGCAATTAAGATTTCAGCAGGTTTTTATAGTACACAAGGTTATAACACAACACAGAATATCAAAAAAGTAAAAACAATTTGCAGATAGAAATAAAACATAAAATAATTAGAATAAAAATATGGCTACCTACTGACTACTGCTCTTTCCCGCCCTGTCTTCATGTTAGGATTTTCTTCAAATCAAGCTGTTTACAGTAGGGATGCGTGATATTGGATTTTTTCAGATATCCGACATGCCGATATTTTTTGTTTCATTATCGCTGATACTGATACCAATATTTCAGGTCAAGAGCACAAGCTCTGTGCTTAATAAAAATTTACTCATTTCTTTCGATGTTACATGTTATGAACAGATCTAAAACAAGAAAAACTGTTTGTAAATATTGCAAAAATGAAACCCCTGATATTTAAATGTACCCATGCAGTGATGAGAAGGTCCATCAATTTTGAACATTTGTATAATTTGCCAATACTCCAGCTGATATGTGTGGCCGATATATTGGCTGTAAATATCTGAAAAAATGACAACATCGGGCATTGCCGATATCAAACCGATAATATCGTGCATTCCTAATTTACAGTATAGACAACAGTAAGGAAATAATGATCAAAAGCACATCAGACATTATTCATCATCTAATATTGATGATAAATAATCTGTTTTCATTATTTAACGGATACTCAACTTTTACTCCTAAACAGAGGCTTTGTGTTGTTGACCTGCTTACCAGCTAAGTTGTAAAATAGTTTCTGTAAAATAGTTGACCTAAAAGACCCGGGGTCAGTCAGGAGTGCTGCAGAAAAATTGCAGCTTTGGCATTCACATGATTGTGCTGTCTAAAATTAGAGGCAATAAATCTTTCAGCCCTAATGGCAGCACATTGTTTGCAATCAGAGAGCGAGGATTTTCTCCACTGTAGAGCTCTGTGCGAGACATTAGCTGACAATATTTTCAAATGTCTCCTTTTCTGCCACCACATATGTAAAAATAACTTAGTACTCCACAAAACAAACAGCATCCTGGCTCTTTATAGTGTAGGCCCTGCTGTATTTGTTTTCCCTGCATCCTTAAGCTGCAGCTTTTCCTCCTCCGTCTCAATGAGCACAATCAAAGCAGGAAAACACATCACTACTTCCCTGACCCCCTCCTTGCTCTCTGAGTGCTTTGCCACTCAACAGGCTGGCACTGCGCCGACACTGCACCCTCTCCCTCGGGGGCCCAACATAATAGGTGGAAAATAGAGGACGTCTCGGTGTGTGTGTGCGTGTTTTTGGGTCAAGACAAGGCGCACTATTGTTTCATTAAAGAGAGGAAATGCCTGTACTTGCTTGGCTGCATTGCTTTGCTACAATCTGTCCGACAAAGTGAGGAGCAGACTTGACGTATTAGGAGGAAATAACCGCAGGAGCTTCTCAAAGACGCTGTATTGACTGTAAGTTGCTGGAATGTGAGGAACGCTATTGGTAGTTTTTGCAGCAATAGCTTTGAAGTGTACATGAGTTTTATCATGATCAGCATCTTGGTATGTTTTTCCTTCAGCGGGGGCCACCTGTGTTCCTGGAAGGATTAGTCCCGAGAAGGAAGGAGGGCGGATTAGAGGGTGTTACTGGTGCAGCCTACATGGGAGTTAAAGCAGCCCCTCCAAGAGCCCAAAAGCCAGCAGTAAGGAAATAAATATATAAAAAGCGGAGCAAGCTTTGTCTTTATTCAGCATAAACAATGAGGCGAGTTTTGGCTGGATGCAGCCTTCATCAGCATGTCCTACTTTTCAGCTGCTCATGTCCTGATCTCCTTCCTGCCTCTGCTCCACAAGAGGCCGTTCTCGCTCTTGGGCAAAGATGTGAATGAAAATGAAGCAGACGTCTCCTAAGTGATGTTCAAAGACGGCCTCTGCGTTTCATCTGATCTGCTGGAATAATTTGAGTCTTTTATTTTTGAGTGTGAGAGCAAATGAATCACAAGGCAGATTAAAAGTGAAATTTTGCTGCGATTAGATGATTATGCCCCCCTCTCTCTTGTGTTTGGCTTTGTTTAACAGGAGAGCAGACAGAACGAGCAGAAAGCCCAGGAAAATATGAGGGCCCCTAGAGTGGAAAAGATGGGGTCCTTTACATTCTTTCCATACGGTCTATCTGAAATATTTGAGACTCAAGCCATAATTGATGGTTTTGCATGTTTCTCCCTGTTTGAGTGGTGCTGCTTTATTCACAGTGATGTCACAGGGGAGACAATAAACCTGCAACACTGCCACCTAGTGGGGACCCTCTGTATCCATGATCAGATGCCTCCAAAAATAAAGTTTTATCCACTAATTGTCTTCATTTGTGGTCCCTCGCCCTTTCTCCTGAGTGCTTCCTTACTTGTATTAAAGAAAAGCTAAAGTAAGGATTAACTCCAAACAGGATAGGTCGAACACTATTGTAAAATCAAAGGATTCTCCCCTTTAAGTTGATAGTAGAGCTGCTTCTCATGGGTTGCATGTGTGTCTAAAAATAAACTGTGGCAAACAAAAAATCAATGAGTTATGGAACTATAAATCAGACATACTGTATATCTGGCAGGTTAAAAAGTAGATGACAGGAAGACATGTTCTACGAGCTATATTCTTCTTTTCTCTTACATGCAAAATGAATGGAAGTAATTTGTTGACATGTTCCACAGATTAGACAGTTAAGCAGTGATAAGACTAGAAAGCACTTGGAGAGCTCAAATCTCTGCCAAGGTAGCTCACATCTTGCTGTTGCATCTATAAACAATAGTTTGATACTAAAGTTAGTATCATAATATGATTCCTCGAGAGCCCACACCTAGTACTCATGTTAATATCATCGCTGGTTAGACAGTTATTGAGCAAAAATGATTGTTTTACTAATCACATTTATCTGGATCACCACCAAAATCGAACCATTTTTAAGTTGGACCAATTACCAACATTTCCTGAAAATTTCAACAAAGTCCATCCAATATTTTTCCATAGTCTTGGTAACAAACAAACAGAAATAAATGAGGTATAATGCATTTCCCCGGCATGTTCGCTCTGCTTTCTTTTGTACTCCTTGCTAGTCCCTGGTTGGACCCCTTTTGCCCTCTGAACCGTCTTGATATTGACTTGACAGCATCGCACAGTTGCTGAAGATTTGCTGCCTGCACATCCATTTGAAGAATCTCCCATCCCGTCAAATCCCAAAGGTGCTCTATTGGATTGAGATCTCCTGACTGTCGAGGAATTTGAAGTACAGTGACCCTACTGTCATGATCATGAAACAAGTTTGAGATGATTTGATCCACGCAGCATGGCCCCTTAATCTGTTGGAAGTAGAAATCAGAAGATTCTCGAGAAGGCTGTGGCATTTTGATGATGCTCATATTGACACTGTAGGACCCAAAGTGTGCTAAGAAAATGTCCCCCACACCTTTACACCTCCACCAACAGCCTGGACTGGTGCAACAAGGCAGGATGGGTCCATGCTTTCAGATTCTGACCCACCATCTTTACATGGCGGCAGATCGAGCGACATTGCTCCAATTTTCTAGGAATATCTTCTTTTTAAGAGTCTGTGTGACTCGAAGCCTCCATGTCCTGTTCTTAGCTGCTTTAGTACATTTTTGTGTTTGAAAAACTTTAGAAATTTGGACTATAATTTCTCTTTGAAGAAGTGGTATCAGGTCTTGTGGTTTGACAGTCAAGAACAATCAGAAGACAGGGGTCACTTAGTGTTTTATAACAGAGCCTGGACCCCAATGTGAGACCTGAGGGTCTACAGTACAAAGCCAGAAATGATGTTTCCAAAAACACTCTTAGTTTTTCATGTTTTTGTTCATATTTCGTGATATAATCCCAACCAATGCCTCTGAGGTGTTTTCATTTGGCCCTTTTGTAATATGTGTTTGTGCTGTGTAATGAGACAGGAGTGGTAACATAAAGGAAAGTAACTGATTCTGTTTTCGAGTTACACTGAAGTTGCTTCTTTCTCCTTTTTCTTCCTCCATATTTGAGAATCTTTCTGTCCTTTTAGAGAGTTTTATGAATCACTGGGGAAATAGAAGACAATACTCCCAGAAATGTGCACGGAAATCACACAACGCCCTCGATGAAGTCCCTACATTCCTTGCTTTGTTTGAGCAAAACAAGCAGAAAGTCAGAGTCACAGTTTTTTTCATGTACTTGTGCTGCTTCAAAGTAAAAATGGTGTTTAAAAAGTAGAGACATTGCTAAAGGTGTTTAAAATAGGAGTTCCGCCTTTTGCCAGTTCCCTTACTAGTGCATTTTATGTTTGTTTTCTGCTCAAACATGTCCACTATGACAATAATTTTTACTATTTAATGATGAAAATGAATGACATGGAAAGGCTCTTCCCTGAATCAAACCTGTCGCCAACATTAAATCAGTTGTTGATGTCGACGACTGTCAGCAGGGCTTATTTTGATAAACACTGATGGTGTATTGCTTCATGAGAACTTTAACTCAATCTAAAGATTCATGTATCCAAGCAGTCACCATTCAAATCTGTCTGTTATAGATATATTGATCTATAAGGCTTCGACATTCTGTATGTACATTTCAGTTTGCATCAACAGTGCCAAAAATCTCTTAATTTATTGTAATTGTGGAGTGAACTTCTGCCTTCTTCTGTCAACATCCAAAGGCTTCCCATTTAAGGCTGTAGTTCCTCATCCCTCCAGTAGGTGGCAGTATATGTCTGAGCATCCGCCTGTCTCCCTGTTGAGAGCTCCCTGTTTGAATGACCGCAGACACTCTGAGCAGAAGGATCTGGTTAGTGAGGATATCACAGTGTGATGTAACAGGGCCCGCCTGCCCTCGGGACAATTTCTCTCTGCGTCCGCCTCGAAGACCAAACCCAAATCACAAAAGAAAGACTTTAATTCAGCAGACCAACACCCAGTTATATAAGAGTTTGACTGTGAAGTCTGCAGTATTGTGTGACACACTGTTTGCAGCAGGTGGAGACGACAGATTTTTCTAATTATCAGATCTGAATCAAACCTTTGAACTCAGTTTAATATTGAGGAAATGGAACAGGCCAAGGGTGTGTTTTGTTCTGTTATTGTGTTTCTTTTTGTCAGCAAACATGTTCTTCAAGCACAGCATAGTTTCATGCATGTTTGAAAAAGTTTTCTCGGTGGTGTATACTTTCTTTTTTGCAGCTTTTGTTCTTTAAAGTGTGTTACAGTCCTGCTTAGATGCTTTTTTTTTTTTACTATTTAGTATTGGTGAACAAAAACTCAATAACGTCTTGGTCTAATTTCAGGCAAAATAAGATGCATTGAACTTTAAGTCATTGCATTTCTTCTAGGACTGTTCGCTTTTAAAATTAATTGAACTTGCTTAAAATCTTAAAACTTGTTTCGTCATATCTAAGTTTGCAACTCATGTGTGATCACGGTTAAATATCCACACTCATGCTTTACATCTAGCAAATGTAACCTTAATTTGACCAGATAAAAAAGGTTTAAATTTGCTGGGTGTTAGCTTGTGAAGCATATAACAAGCTGTGGACCCCAGCAGAGTCGCAGTTATGCAAACTCTGGTATTGTCTCTGTACCTTAGCTGTTAGTATGGCTCCTCGCCTTCCCTCCATGTCTTTGGTCAACTTCACCGCCTTGTTAGCTCACCTTCAAACCCACCATTAATCTCTAGATTATTTCTTTGAGCTGGAGGATTGATATGTGTATCGTTTATTTACTCTTGACTATTTATTTTATTTACTTTTTATTGATTTAGTCCATGCATTATTATAATTGTTGTTATAATTATTGATTTTATTTACTATTAATTTATTTGTCTCAATGGAAAATTTCAACTGGAAGACCCTCTGAAGTCAGAATTTCCTGGAAAGCTGGGGGATTCTCATCACTGACTCAGCGTTAATTTTGCCGACTAATAAATGTCATCATAGTTTGTCAACAACCTTTTTTCCCATGATGCAAACTAGACTATAACTCAAAAAAGTCTGTGCATTGACAAAGACTTAAACTTAAAATTCATGATGTAGCAAGTAGAGACAAGTTAGGAATATATCCAACCACAGCTACTTTGGTTGTATGGAAAGGTTGGATGAATTAAGAGGGACATCCAATCACAGCTGCCTTAGCTTCTTGGTGGTGGAATCCAAGTGCAAACATGACTTCACAGATTCAAGGAAACAAAAAGAGACCTTATGCTTTATAGTTCACGTTTCAGTCAACTAACTTTACAGTAGATTTTGTCGACTTAAATGTTGTGAAATTTCATCAACTAAAATTGGGCTAAAATTAAAACAATTTAGATGACTAAATTATGACTAAATCTAAAAGATATTTTCAGCAAAAGACTAAAACTAAATTAAAAGGTGCTCTCAGATTAACACTGGTTGGACTCGTGTTTGTTTCATTAAATCAGCTTTATAGGTAGTATTGCTGGACGTATATATGAAAATGCTTCAGTAGTGTTATTTACATTTTTCATGTGGTATGTGCAAACTACAACGCAGGTCGTGCCAACAGGGGCTAACAGTATCCTGGTAGAACGGCAAGTTTTTCCCGACTTTGTAACTGGAACCCTGATAACTCGGGTATGACGTTTTTCCCACTCCCCTCTTCTCAGTTCCGATGCAAATGGAACGACACTTGTGATCACACATCCCGTTTCTCCATGACCCAAAGTACACATCCATTTTGGCAGTTAAATGATGGAATTTCGACGTATGGCTTGATTTTGTTTCATCCTAGTTATGTAGTTTATGCTTTCTTTTAACTTTCCATGAATGAAGGTTTCACATCAGCGTGATAATAACTTTAAGTCGACTTCAAACAGTCGTTGAAAAACCAAACCGGCACAAACAAAATCTTATTCTGCTTTTGTGGTGAACATTTCATAAAACCTTCAATAAGCTTGTGATTTCTTCTTTCTGAAACATAACCCAGAGACAGGCTGACCATTGTGTGTGGTTTTGTGTGTTTGTTTGTGCGTCTGGTGCGCTTCAACAGAGTCCTTGTTATCTCCTGGCAATGCTGTCGCCACATCTACCTCCAGCTCCAGCCGACAAAGGCATCCCAGTAGCTGCGAGGACCGACACACACAAACACTCATAAGTACACAAACACACAGACAGAGCCAGTGTGCCCGTGCAGACAGTGGAGGAGCTGTGCAGGCTGCCAGCTCGCAGAGAGACCCACTTTGTTTCACCTCTGGCTTTGGCTGGGGGCCAAACGATCTGAAAGTCGCTCACTGGGTCACTTGATGAACTCATTGAATGGGGAGTTTATGGTTGTGCAGTGTGCTTCCTTTATTTCTTCTCTGCGAGGTGCTTTATTGCTTTCTCCTCTGATAATCAGAAGCACAAATCAATGCCACTGCCCTTGTAAAGCTTCTCTGTACGATGAGTAAGAAGTCTGTCCGCCGCAGAATGAATCATCAGTCGTTTGAGCTTCTCAGTGACTCAACTTTATACCTGCAGAGTTTGAGCCTGTTTCACTTGACACTTGATGATCGTTTCGAGTCAGTGGGAGGTTAAAATGGAGTCGCTCAGGAAGCAGCAGGACTAAAGATATCTCACTTTTAAAATCAGTAATTAAGACGTTATCAGAGAATTTACCAAATATTTACTCTTAATAAATGTTCGTCAAAGATGTGTTTGTGGATCGTTTTTAAGTTTAACTAAGCTAGTAGTTATACTGTGTGTGCATACCTCCCTCAAAATGTAACTTTGAAAAAATGACCATGTTTTTTTTAACTTGTTTTGGATCAATAAAAAAAAAACACATTTTCAAAATTATTCATTTGGATTTAATAATTCATGCATGAAAGGGTTAATATTAACTGTTTTCTTTTTGGGGGATAACATCCTCCAAGTGACACAAAGATTATATGAATCCAGTTTTGCCTTTGTATTATCAAAATATGTTCCAACACTTACCAGATTCCCCTCTTCCAGTTAAAAGCATGCTGTAATGTTGTCATAAAATGTTAATTAAGTGGTTCAAACTTTGGCAGGCTTGTCTACATGAATGCTGCAGGCTGGGCCTTTTTCACAGTAAAATAACATGGAGTATAATTTCATTTAAAGAAGAAATACAAGCCTAAACGTGTGCTTGTGCAAAACTGAAAAGCTCTGCCACCATGAAAAGTGTACATTTTCAGTATTTATATTTTCAAACGTTGCAACAACTTATGATTGAAGTAAAAGTAAGTTAGGAAAAATAATCTTGATTTTTTTAATCTTCTGCAGAAAACATATACATTTATACATTTATTTAGGAGACATGTAAGAATCAACAAATAAATTGAACCCAATTTGCGCTCATAAACAGTTCTGGGTAAAATATGTTAAGGGATTGAGACTCATAATATTTACTGGTACCAATGCCATTATCGACTCTGCTTGTTGGTCTGAATCTTTTGCACTCTCTTTATCGCTTCCTGTGTTTTTTGTATGGGAAAAATTCATCTTATGTAGGATTTCAGTGGCAAACACATGGCGTGGTATTAAATGCTGTGCTGCTTTGAGTAACACCTCTGCTGTTTGCTGTTGTTTCCAAACTTAAATTTTGTGTAGTGAGTGTCATTTTGTCAAGAATCTAGCCACTTCCTTCTGCTGTTTGCCATGAACACATTTTTGACTTCTTTATCATCTCTGCTGAAAGCCTCTGATGAGAGCATGGGGTCCTTAATTTGCAAGGCATGCAGAACAAAGTGGGAAGAATTATTAAAGGAGCTTTTAAGCAACAAGCATCTATAACAACTCTGATTCTTTGACAGAGATGTTATCAATTCTCAACTGGAATAGGTTTTTGATTCCCATCCCTGCTGTAGTTAGTGATGGTTAAACAGGCCACAGATGATGTGTGTGTGGTTTATTTTATGCCCATGTAGAAAACACCTGTGTTTCAAGCTGCTCCTTTAGTGTCCGTATCTAACAACTTGTGTCCTCTCTTCTTCAGGACCTGGAGATCGTCTACTCTTATCTCCACGGGATGGAGGCCTTATCAAACCTTCGAGAGCACCAGCTGAGGTGAGAGTCTGTCTGTCTGCACACACGCCTCCCTCTTAATTAACACAACCTCATGCGTGATCTTCACATCTCGAGAATTTCAAATACAAATTGAAACACAGTGACAACTCCCCAGTGTGTGCTCCATAACGGCTGAAAAATTAACACCAAGCCTCCAGTCAAATGAGGCTGAAATGGTTTTCTAATCCAGCAGCCGCTCTGCTCTGAAACACCTCTGTCTGTCCGTCTGTCTGCCTGTATGGACTTTTTTCACTCTCTCTACATTTATAAAGCAATCTACCTGCTAAAGAGTCATATTGATTGAAATTCAGCCTTTCATGTCACTGGCACGTGCCAAAGACATTTTCCTGTAAGTCTAAACACAGAACTTTTCAATATAGAGTTGCTTGAGCAATTCAGAGCAATATCAGGGTTTAGCATCCTGGAAAATTATTAAAAAAAACTAACTGGAAAATGATTGACCAATTTTCCAGTAATGGAAAATGAAGAAAAAAGTAAAATGTCCTGGAAAAGTGTTTATCTTCCTTCTACAAGCAAAGGAAATGAAGTCAAAATATACTTGGAAACCAATGCACACTTAACCATAAAGTATGGGTAGATAAAATAATGTTAAGAAGTTCATAAAGTTAAAGATGTAGTCAGCGATGTGGGAGAAAACAAGTGGAAGGTTGTTTATCAACAAATTTAGATCCGCCTCTCCCTTCATACCTCACCCCTGGCTCCACCCCCGAAAGCTGATGGACGTGCATCGTCATGGAAACGGACGCAGAAACTGCGTAGCTGACCAACGTAGCTAAGGTAACGCTGACTCGTCAGACAACTCGACTGACAATATTGATAACATCACAACAACGGTACATTTTGGCAGATTAGACAATAAGATGATACTGTTACTGTTATGTGAAGCACCACAAAGCTAATGTTGCTTACCTATCCAGCAGACAGACGGCGACATCCGCGTCCGTTTTCAGGTCTTTAAATTGGCGGAGTTCCCTCCACCGTCGGAAAGCAACACCAATGTTGACCCGGGTCTTCGCTCTTTCATGGTCATAGCCCTTCTTTTTCACTTTTCACTCCTCTGACCTTTTTCTTTTGGGCTGTTTTTCAGCCATTGCTACTGCACCTATTGTATCTCTCTCTTACGCTAACTGCGCACGCTACGCAACCAACGACTCCCCCTCCCCCCTCTGTCTGATCTGCGCATGAGTATGATCACCCCCTGGATGTGGGGGGGTGTACTCTGTTTTGGTAACTCGGCCCGAGCCACAGTATTTACCTGCTGAAATTCAGAGCCAAGGCTGTGTATTGAAACCGGACTTTTTTTTCAACATGCTGTCAGTGGGGACATCTTGTGGATGGAGAGGAGAAATGCGGTGAATTTGACAAATGCATTAGATTAGAAGATTAGAAGATCGCTGACTACACCTTTAAATAGAGAAAGAAATAGAATATAAAATATGTAAAACAATGTTGACAAGAAGAAATTGTTGCAGACCATTGTTGCATTTTATTATGTTCAAAAGACAGTGAAAACAGTTGGAAAAAAAGAAATAATAAAAAAATGGCAAAATAAAATGTGGCTACTTAAGCAGTAAATAAAAGTATATTTGTAAACTGAATAATGTTTAAAAAGAAGAACAAACCATACATTTATAATAGTAAGACACTACATTGAAGCCAGATTAAAAGGTAGTTAACAAACACTGTTCATGCTTGAGAGTTAGAAATAAATACATTTTAAGTTCAAGCCCTGAATAAATTAACTTCAGTGGAGCTGCTAAATTAACAAAAATACACAGAGAGGTTTTTATTTGCTCAGTTTAATTGAATTGCTCTGTTAACTTTTAATGTGAAGAAAAATGGCACATCTCCTCACATCCCAAAACTATTAAGAAGGGGAATTCCACTGAATTAACACATCAAAGTCTGTTTACTAGATCAGAGATTAGTGATGCATATTTGAGACCAAAAAAAGTTACATTTGTCTTTTCTGGTTCCAAAAAAGCTGCATGAGATATGACAAGTTGCCTCAAGTGAAGTCAGTCACACAACTGTTAATTTCTACTAAAACTCAGATGACTTTAATTGGGGCACCACTCTTATTAGTTTGCATTTTGACTGCTTAAAGCCCAAGTATTATTTTTAGTTTACCTGTGGCAGAGGATGTGCAGAATTTCCCATGACAAAAGATGGCCTAATTTCATCCTCTTCCAGATTTGACACTCTCTGTCAGAAGAGCAGTCACAGCGTTACTCTATTTGTTGTGTCTGCCTTTATCATTAAACTTCAAGGTAGGAAAAAGGGGCTTATCTAGTCTATGTAAAGGCTGCAGATCATCTCACTGCTCAAGCTCTTTATGTTTATGTTTGATACCTGATTGAAACTTGATGGTTCCTATGATCATCTGGAGGACAAAACAGGAGTTTAAAGTTCCTTTTTTTTTAACTTTGTCACTAACAAACGATTAATTTTAAATCCCAGCTCTTACATTTAGGATTGTAAATCCACAAAAGACCTTGAGAGAGAAAGAAAGCATGTATAGTGTTTTTCTGCTGCCATCTGTAAAGCCCCGATTCCACCATAGGGTTCAGTTTGGTTCGTCTTGGTACGGCTCACTTTTTGCGGCATTTCCATAGCCTAAAACAGGGACAGGACCCCTTGTAAGCGAATCGTACCGTCCTTCTTTTTGGGACCCTTCTGTTGGGGTGCCAAGCATACCGATCTGACCCCAGAAGGTGGAGCTAGAAACACTGCAGTCCGTTGATTGGTCGAAGGAGACGTCACTTCCCGTGTGACAGCGGAACAACACATAACCCTCCGCTCGTCTGCATGACGATTACTCTCGCGGCACACAGCCTTTTCGAGAACAAAGCTTGGTTGCGCGTCAAAACAAAAAGCCACATGCTGATCACAAAAAAGAAGAATTGCTGGATGTCTTCCTCCGTTGCTCTTTGTTTACTGTGTCGCGTTTTCTTTTTCGTTGTATTTAATAGCCGGGTACACTGTGTCGGGCTGCTATGACGTCATACTATTGGCATAGATGCCACATGCCAAGTAGGGTTCAGTTGGCTGTCGAAAAGCAAACAGGATCAGGCTTTACCGATCCGACCTGAGCCAAGACGTACTTATCCATACCAGACCACTTGGTGGAAACGTGGCTTAAAGTTAAAGCTGAAGCCTGGTTAATGCTACAAAGTTAAATCCTGAACTCTGATATGATCATTTTACATCGCAATCCAATGTTAAAACACTTGAATCAATGCTCATTTTGTTTGCAGAAGCTTTTTTTCCCCTGAAGAACACTAGACCATAACTAATAAAACGAGTACACATGGACAACAACTAAAACTAAATTAACTAACATTTTCATGAGCAAATAAAAACTAGACAAAAATGTTTGACAGAGACTTAATCCAGTCAGACCTAAATTCATGATATAGAAAGTAGAGACAAGTTAGGAATATATCCAACCACAGATACTTTGGTTGTGTGGAAAGGTTGGTTGAGTTACGTGTTATATCCAATCACAGCCGCCTTAGCTTGGTGGTGGGATAAGTTGGGGCTGCTCTCTTATAAATTCATATATTCATGTAGAGTTGGTTCACTGTTAGTTGTAAATTCTGGTGTTGTAACTGAGATGCTCTGCCAAGTAACCTAAATAAAGGTTACTGCATTTCACACGTAAGTTTTTTTTTTTTTTTAATTAAATGACATGTTCAAACTTTACTAGCATTCAGTTAAGGGTTATTAGATGTTTCACTTTATCCAAGTGCAAAACATGACTTTAGAAATTCAAGGAAACATAAAAAATGCCTTAACCTTTACGCTTCATGTTTTATTTGACTAAATTTACAGTAGATTTGGTTGACTAAAATGTTGCAAAATTTCATCAACCAAAGCTATAGTATAACTAAAACAATTTAAATGACTAAATTATGACTAGACAACATACTATAACTAAAACTAAATTAAAAAGTTGTCAAAACTAATGCTGCTTCCATCTATATGAATGGGTACATTTCCACTGGTGTTTACAAACTGTCAGCCAGTTTTTCAGTGGATATTGAATTCTTCTTTCTCCTATTTTTCCATACAGACATACTTATCATAGTTAATTTCAAACCTGCCCTCTTTAGGAAAAACCCGTCCCGATCACGAACATGTGGTTTTCATCTCCATGTATGATTTTCTGCCTCTGCTCTCCTGTCACCACATCCAGCCTCTTCCTCTCTCAGGCGTAGGCTCCCCAAACGCTGCATGTCAGAAGTCCTTTCCCAGCATGCCTTGTGTGCATACATGTGGATTACGCTGGCGACTGAACAATGCAGCCGTACACGACCCGCGAGCTGGAACATTCCACCGTGTGACCCCTCCGAGGCCTCCCACCCCACTGTAACCCCTCTCCCTCCTCCCCGTGTGGATCCTGAGGAATGTCCCCGTGGTCCCACAGACCGACCCAGCACTGCAGCCAACTTTGGTTTTCCTAACCAAAAAAAGGGGAAAAACCTCCCAGCCAGCCAGACATCCCACTAACTATGGGATTATGCTATAGTTCTTTGTTTCTGCACATTTCATCCGGGAGGAATGTGTTGTTTTTCTTCTGTACTTCTGTTTCACAGCCACTTGTTTTTTAAAGCCGGGATTGTTTTTTGGTCGTTGTGCAATTTGGGGCTGCATCACGAAGGCCGCCCCCAGCTATTTTTGAAGCCTGTTGTGTTTTGATCAGCGTGTGTTTACTATGGCTGCCTCTCTGCAATGTTGAGGCACCATCTCGTCTTCTCTGGAGGCACTTTGAGAAAGTTTGATGTGGATGACTTTTTTCTCACTTAAAGAAAGGGTTCAGTCCCAAAATTAAAGATCTGTGATTTAGAAACATGACCTAATATTACCCCAAAATGGCAACAATTAACCCTTGCTGTAAGGCAAACAAATCTGTGTCTTATCTGGAGTTTATGGAGCAGATTACATAACTATGAGTGTGATTTTTTTTCTTACTTTTTTGATTTGTTCTTGGACCAGGTTTGCCTTCAGCCCATGGTTACCTCTCCCTCAATATTCAATAGCAGTTTGTCTACCTCTGCTGCTAAAATACATAAAAGTTGGGGCAATAAAAAGAGTTAAATATTTGGCAACAGTGAGACAAACACAAAACCAACCGTTGCCTAATGACAGCTGGGCTAGGCTCCAGTTATTTTGACCTATATTCTGATTACAGTTCAGCTGTAATAACAAAGGGAATACTATTTTTAGCTCAGTGTTCTCTTTTAAATCAAAATAAATCAAGATAGTTATTGAAATAATCTGTTTTTGCAAAAAAAATGTATTCATTTTTTTCATTTGTGTATCATAACTAGAACAGAACATCCTGCAGCAAAACATTTCAATTAAAATGTATTTTAGAAACATATTTGTTCCTGTTTTGCCTGATTTGAAATTACATATGGCTTAACTGCTATTGACCCTTTGCTAAGCCCCTCCCACAAATGGCTAATGTCCGATCCTATGTTAGTAACCATAAGTCATCACGAAAGGCCTGTCCAGCTTTAGACAGTGATCATTATGCCTAGGTGGTGTGCAGATGGGACTAGCAAGTCCAGTGGTCAATATCAGAGAAGTTTGGAGGGTGGTGTTGATTTTTTTTTTTTTTTTTGCCTTCCCTAAGCCCAATAAAGCACAAAAACACTTATGTTTGTTTTAAAGTAAGGTGCTAACTAATGCTAGCTAGCCATAGCTCTATGTGTTAGGTAAGATAGCATTAGCAAACAAAGACACCTTAATACAGTCCTTCTCAAATAGTGGGGCGGGCCCCCCTGGGGGGGCTGTGATGCAATTCCAGGGGGGGCACATGTAACACTGGGAAACATGTTTTTTTTTGGCCTTACTAGAATAAAAAGTAATTGCACATCCATTTCAGTAGGTGGCAGTGTCGCTGTCATTGTTTATTTATTACTTTATTTCAATTGAGATTTGAATGCACTGTGCTTTTATTATGTATTTTGTAAAGTGTCCTTGGTTGCTAAGAAAGGTGCTTTTAAATAAAATGTATTATTATTATTATAGTCAGAGCGTGTGCACCGAGCATGGGCAAACACAGCACATAGAAGGAAATACGAAGAGCAGTAAACAAACCATGGATGTAACAAACCCTCGAGAGACGGCATAGAAAAATATGTTAACAGGAATGAAAAGAAAGGCGGAGAGAGGCAGAGATAATGATACAAATGAAAGTTTCCCAAAAGCCAAGATGAGCAAATATGACGAAGCGTCCATAGCTCTTGGCTTCATTGTGACTACAGTGGGAGACGAAGAAAAACCTGTGTTTACTCAGTAAAGAAACGTGCATTGCTTAACAGTTCAGTACTTATAACAATTTTTAAAAAATATATATTATTTATAGTCGCGGCGGAGAGTAGGGGGGGCACGAAATGTTTTCTTCTCCCTAGGGGGGGCTTGACAGAAAATAATTGAGAAGCACTGCCTTAATAGGTTACTTCTGTTAAACCTTGAATCACTGTGTAATATTTGAGCAAAAGAATCAGAGACAAGTTCTGACATACTGATGTCTTTTAGCATTTTGTGAACAAATGTCAACACATGGAGTGCGTATATTTCTTTAGAAATATCACTCATTGGTATTGCTAAAACTCCACATTTCTCATTCTAGGAGGGAAAGTTTTAACAGGTGTGGCAAGAGAAACCAAGGGGACGGGGCTTAGCAAAGGCTCAATTGTATTAATAATGTGAATGAGTATTCAGCCCAAATGTGTGTTCATCATGACTTAAAGTATCCAACAGAGGGAAATACGGCTGAGCAATTACAATTTGATTCACGATTCTCTTCAAACCAAGTTGTGCAATATTCACTACGTTTACAGCTTAGACTACAGTAAGGAAATCAATATCAGAATCAAATATCACATTATTTATCGTATAGTATTGATGATAAATAATCTGTTATCATTATTTAAGGGATACTCCAGCTTCTACTCCCAAACAGAGGCTTTGTGTTGTTGACCTGCTTACTAGCACTTTTGTAAATGCAAGTTGCAAATGTGTAAAGTATTATGTTTTAAAAAGATGAACAGCAGATCCTGGGTCAGCCAGGAGCAGCTTTGGTGATCACATGATTGCCCTGTCTGAAATTGCAATTGCAATCCAAAAATGATAAATCTTCCAGCCCTAATGCCAAGAGAAACAAAGCTTTGGAGGTAGTATCGTAACTGCAGCTTGCTTGCCCTTCTCCAACGAAGATAAGAAGAGAAGGAAGATGACTTGTTCTACAGAAAAAAAAATATAACGATGCATTTTAACGACTATCCAACGGTTAAACCTGCCATGGGCATTCATGTCACTAAAGTTTTAGGTGCGTCGACTAGTTGTTGCATGCCTGGTGAAACAAAAGTAAATGTTGATATCACACCTTGAAATGGCACTTTGTGAATGAGCCAATTCAAATGTGAAGAGAGCTGCTTACAGGAAAATGTGGCTCAGCCCAAACTGCTAATTGCACACAAGAGCCATCTCTGCCAAGGCAACTTGGCAACCATAGTTTTTGATATTAGATTAGCGCAGAGGGTGGGCCAATCAGATTTTAGAGAAGGTGTCAGACAACCCCTCATCGTACTCCAGGACCCCAGAGTCACTGCAGCCACAGTCCATGACAAGCTGCTGTGAATGTAAAGCTGACATTTTCCTCATTAATCAGGGGGGTAATGCTTCATTTATCCAAATATTTCTTTGCCTATTTTTGTTGAAAGTCATTTCTCCGTCTGACACAAACAGTTTCTGAAAGTAAAATGAGGGAACACGGGAAATTGGTTTTGAGTTCCCCCCGCTGAGAAAGTCTGAGAAAAATAACAGAAAGTCACAGCTCATGAGTTTGATTTTCAAAGTGATGCCATGGGTTTGATTCTGCTGTTGTAGAAATAGTATTTTTTTTCTTAGTTGCACTCTCATTGTAGTCATGCTCAATCTGCTTTATTTATTTCTCGTCTGTGTTGTAACAATGCGTTCAAAGTGAATATTTCCTATTAATGTCTTCTAACTGAGTGTATTTTCTGTCCCTGCAGGATAATGTGTGAGACGGTGCGTTATGAGAGACACGAGGCCAACGAAGTGCTCTACTAGTAAGTACCACAACGTCTGGAGCTGCATCTGTGTGCTGTGGACTGTGTGTGAATGGATATTGATGATATTTGTTCAGGTACATCTCCACCAGAGAATAAAGACATAAAAATCAATCAGATGGCAGTCAGTGTGACAGTGTTTCAGCTGTAGCACGGCTGCAACACACCTTGGTTTGGGCTGTTACTCAGAGTTATTGATAAACGGAGGCACCTCTGTGTCTTTAAATGAAAATAAATGTCCATGCAGCACAGCAGCAGTCAGACGGAGGCTTTGAGGTCAGGCTGGGTTATATGGAACATGAATCAGGGGTGCACCAATACCACCTATTTCAGATCAAGTCTTAGTAGTACATTGTTTTGGTTTTTATCCATACAAAGTACAGACATGAAGTCTTGAAAACATTGTTAAAAGTCTGTTTTAATGTGATCAGATGTTCCATACCCTTTCTGTCAATCAAGCATGGTTTGCATTCTTCTCCACTTCAGTCAAAGTAGTATCGGTTCAAATATCATTAAACTGCAGACATGGCTCGTACTCCTCAGGCAGTAGGGGGCTATCACTTGCTGTGAAGTGCTAATGAGTAAAGAAAGAGATGATTTATGAGTACATGTTCAAATACATTGACCTGGCACCAACGCCAGATACTGACATCAGTGTTGGTTCATTGGTTTTTCACAGAGAATCATTCAAAGAAAAAAATGATGCGTTACATTAGCAATACACTCTCCAATAACCCTATGATGTCAGAAGAATTTAGAATAATAAAATAGAATACAATAGCTGTTTATTGCAATTGTTCAACTGGCATAGAACAAAATTAGAGAGTGCATTTCACCCTCAAGTCCAAAAAAAAAACAATTTTGAGAATAAAATAAAATAATAAAAATATATTTAAAAAATATAAGAGTATAATACATGTATATTCAACATGGCAGTGGAATTTCAGAGTATTACTGACATAAACATGACGTTTATGAATTTTGCACTTGGTTACATTGTTTTTGTTTTGGAGCGGGCGTCACACATGTACGTTCAAGAGTC
Source organism: Scarus forsteni (assembly GCA_036419115.1). NCBI lineage: Eukaryota > Metazoa > Chordata > Actinopteri > Labriformes > Labridae > Scarus > Scarus forsteni. The sequence continues at coordinate 26,358,406 of JAZDUH010000383.1, forward strand.
TGATCGCCCACGGATAAAAACTTTCTCTGTGGCGGTTTGTCCTGCACCTGTGGCTTCTAAATCTTTTTCCTGTTAATGTGAAACAGCAAAAACAATATTCCCTATCTCTACTGAAAATTAAAACAGTAATCCTTTAAATAGACCTATCGTATTGATGCATTAATTAACATTATGGTTTGATTCAGTAATGGCCCTTTTCCACTGGCACACCTTGGCCCTACTCTACTCGGCCCTACTCGAGATGTTTCCATGCGCCTACAACAAGCTAGTTTCAGTACCTACTCCGCTCTGATTCCAATCGAGCAGAGTCGATAATAAAAGATGGCGTCACCGACTGCCGGCTACTGATTGGTCAGACAATGTCCTCATCAATGAGTCATGAGCACGACGACCTAGCATGCTAGCGGTAGCTACCATTAGCTTACCCTCATATGTCTTTTTTTTGCAGCTCGATTGCTCTCGTCCTCGGCTTCACCCTGTTGTATAGCTTCCAAAACTCTCCTGCGCTTCTATATGGGGTATTTCTTCTTACCACCTGCAGCCTTCTTCTGCTTTCCTTTTTTACTCGGTTTGTGACAAAAAGCCACAGAATGTTGTGTCGCGCTCAAAATGACGTCACCGCAGAGCTGCTCAGCGACACTGCACCCCGTTGGGCAGGCGACTGGGGCTAATGGAAAAGCAGCACAAGGCGAGTAGAGTAGAGCCGGGTAGAGTCGAGTAGAGTAGAGTAGGGCTAATGGAAAAGGGCTATACGTCTGGTTTAATCAAATCAGCATTGAAAAACTGAAATTATATTATCTGTCGAACACGTTTCCTTCAACAGTGACAGTGAACCAGTCAGCTGCGGTCTTTTCTTTACACCTCCCTCTGTACGTGCTGTGGTGTGCTAATATGATTGGAAAGCTGTATTGACAGCTCCATAGCTGCTCCAGACTGTGTTTGGACCCATTTTAAAGTGCTGCCACATTTGTAGTAAGTAGAGATCACACAGAGTTTGACTGCTGTCACATGTTGACGTCTCGAGAACACCCATGGTGAGAATTAAGGCTGTTAATTAACTATCGGGCTGCAGAGGGGTGAGAGGGAGGGCATTGTCCCTTTTCTGCCTCCTGATCCTCTGTGTGGGCCACTGGTGTTGCTTTATGTGTGTGTGTGATGTGTGTCTGTGTGGGGGGGGAAGAGGCAACACCTCATTAGAGCCCACTGGAGGTGTGGGAGCTGATTAAACAAAAGGAATGCAGATTAGGTGGCGGCCACATTATAGACTCAAGCTTCAGCGAGACTCCCTCAGGTCCACAACACACCTAACTCACATGTGCACACACAGACACACACATGTATAGAAGACTGGTATGGAGCTTAATCTCACTTTGCATTTGAGGTGGTTTTGTTTATGAGGAGTGGGATGTTTTTGTCACATTTTTGTCAAAATGCAAATATGGAGAGGGAGGAATAATTTGTCAACACTAATCTGGTTCTGCCTTTAAAAGGGACATTTAATTCTGAATCTACCAGAAAGTTAAAAAAAAAAAAAAAGTATTTTTCAGTTTTGAAAAACAACCCTTTCAGAACTCTATCATAGGACGACAGTGGAAATGATGGGTCAGGGGATTCAGCGTAGATGTCAAAGCAATGTTAATTCTGATAGCACTTTCTAAATTACTTTTATAGTCTTTTGCCTAGAACATCTTTTAGATTGCAGTTTAGAGTTTGAACATATTTGATTGACTATTGCTCTTTTCTCTCAGTATTCTGTTGTCTGTCCAAGGAAATCCTCCTGTGAGTGGCTATCAAGCGCTACAGTGTGGCCAGGGTATCAGACTTCTGCTTTTAGAGGAGATGCTACAGTATGAGAGTGATCTGTTGAGGGAGTAGAGATGAAGATACTTTAGCATTTGCATAGCCTGAAAATCAGTGACACCATGGCTAAAGCATTACAGCTATCAAGCTTATGGGTGTTGTATCATTTTATTAGACCAGAGGCACACTAACATGTATCATGTCTTGCATGGAGGTATTTAAACTCCAAGCACATCAGCACTGTGCATCAAATAGAGCATTAAATGTAATACCTATCCACCACGGCCTTGGATGACTCTGTTGTGGCTGTTAATACAGTCATATCACATTATCCTCTGACTGTTTTTGGCAACACTTTTTATGATAGTTTTAGAGGTAGTTTGCTATCTAAAATATCTGTTAGTTTTAGTCTTAATTTAGTCACCTAAATTGTTTTAACTTAAGTCTAGTTTTAGTTGTTGAAATTTTATTTATGTTTCCTTGAATTTTTAAAGTCATGTTTTACTCTTGGATAAAATGAAACATCTAATAACCTTTTATTGAATGCTGTTAAGTTTGAATGTATAAATTAATCGAAACAAATTTAACTTTTGTGTGAAATGCAGTCATCTTTATTGAGGCTACCTGGCATCTCAGTTACAATACCAGACGTGACAACAAACAGTGAACCTGCCCGACATGAATATATCAATTCATAAAGAAAGCAGCTCTGTTTGGATTGTCCACAACTTACCCTACCACCACCAAGCTAAGGCAGCTGTGATTGGATATATTCCTAACTTGTTCCTACTTTCTACATGACCAAATTAGGTCTGATTGGATTTAATCTCTGTTAAACATTTTCGTCTAGTTTTTATTTGTTGGTGAAAACATCAGTTAATTTAGTTTTACTTTTACTTCATGTGCACTTGTTTTTTTTTTAGTTACTGTCTAGTTTTCATCATAGGAAAGAAAGGTTGCTGACAAAAACTATAATAAAAATAGTTGGCAAACAAAATTAACACTGTGTCAAAGTAGAGATTTACCGGTGATATGATGTAAACCAAAGCAGCAGCTTCTGGTTTTGAAATATTAAGCCCATTTTAAAGTCCTAAAAACTGCAGTTCCTTGATTGTCCACTTGAGGCTGTTTACAGAAGAACTGTCAGTCCAGTACACACCGATGGTGCATTTTCACCAAGCAGTCTAAGAACATTTTGTCTGTCTGCCTGGTGTTTAGAGACTGTTATCGATGAGGTTAGCAACATGGGTTCAGATCTGGCTTGTGGTTCCTCTCCCGTGTTTGTTCCCACTCTCTCCTTCTCCTCAGATTTCACCTCTGTCTTTTGCTAAATCTCCAAAAATAGCATTATAAGCCCAAAATGAATTTTACTCAGTTAGCATGGAAATTGATATAATAACATAAATGAACAGAGATGTGATCTACTTCCAAAGAGAAGAAACAAAGGAGCAAATAAAAGACAGGGACATATTCATTTGCCAGTGTTTAGTGTTGATAATGCATCGACTCACAGGGACACTAATCAGCCTGTGACAGCTGTCTGTCATGATTGAGTCCCCAGCAGGATGAACATACATTAAGTAAACCTTACATAAACACGCAAACATATCCTCAGCAGAACAGAATGAAACCATTTGTGCTCCTGAGTTTACCTCCAGGCTAAAGCATCAAAACGCAGCAGGTTATCGTCTCTGTGGTTTGTGGGTTCATTTAATTTGCACAAGTCTCTACTTTCTGTTTGTTTGCATGTATGTCTACATCCATTTACAAGTGCACAAATGTTTGGCGCATGCATGTGTGAACCTATAAAAGCCTGTGCAGGCTGTCTGCGATAAGAGCCTGGTGTTAGAAAGCAGCAGATCAGATTGAGTTTGCTCCTCTGTGAGATCTTTATCAAGCCTCTGCAGTGAAAATACAAGCTCTTAACAGTCTGTCTTCATTTCCTGCTCTGTTTATAACAACTGCAATAATCTTCTGAAGCCTGGCCTCTAAAAGTCAATGAGGGAATTTAACTGGGATGGTATCTTTATTGAGTTGTTAAGATAGTATGGTTCTCACATTGAGACATATTTTAAACAGCTGTAAAGCCAGTTCACCAACTTTCAAATGGGGAGCTTTAGATATTTGTATCAAGGCAGGGCAATAACCTAATCTCAATACTTCTCTAGCTGAATGGCAACATACAAAACATTTTTGGTAGTTTTTCTGTAAATAGACTAACAAATTTTCATCACCATACCAAAACAATAATCTTGATTACCTCCGCCAAGGAGGTTATGTTTTTGGGATAGTTTGTCCGTCTGTCCGTCTGGGAACAAAATAACTCAAAAAGTAATGGATGGATTTGCATGAAATTTTCAGGAAATGTTCAGTATGGGAAAAGGAAGAACTGATTCCATTTTGGTGTTGATCCGGATCAGCGTCTGGCCGCCATGGCGAAAAATGTGATATCTGTGAATAAACTGACTAAAATAGATATCGTTATGAATCCAGTTGCTAATGGTATGTTTTCATGGTCAAGGAATCTAAATATTTAGATGAAATAAAGGTAGGACTAATATTTATGGTCAAAATGACAATATGGCTGAGGATTGTGGCGTTGGTGGAGGTCTGTGCTCTCCGAGTGCTTTCTAGTTAATATTAATTCCACTGCAACAAAATAAGAAGAATGAGGCACTGAGTATGTGAATCTTACTTCTGTAATGATCAAAAAGTTTAAGCTTCTAGTATAAACGCTCTACCAGTAATAAGAAGGTTGCAGGTTTGAGCCCAGGTCTGACATGTTGATGCATCCTTGGGCAAGACAGCTAACCCCAAGTTGCTCACATTTAGGGATGGGAATCGAAAACCAATTCCAGTGGAGAATCGTTAACAGCTCCGTCAAAGAATAGATATCATTAATCTTTTTGCTTATCAATTCCCTTATCAATTCCATTCAATTGACAGGGTTCAGAAGCGTCGGAATTGTGGCTTAATTTTAATTACACCAATTGCACAACCTTAGTGGAGTGGAAACACCAGCAACTTGCAGAAGCAGCTATTTATACTGTGATGTATGTTTGGCATTGTTGACACTGAAAATAAGACCATTTGCCCACATGCAAATTTTGCAGGAATCGGTAAGGGAATCGTGAAAGAATTGGATCGATTAGCAGGATCGTTAACAGCATTGGTTTTGATAAAATCTTATCAATTACCATCCCTAACCACACTGCTGCATCAGTGGCATGTATAGGATAAGAAAAAGACATAGTGTCAGATAATACTGATGCTAAACTTCAGCCATCAGTATATGAATTTAAAACCTTAGTGGACTGAATGGGTAGATGTGACTTTCTGTGTAAGAGTGTTTTTAGCATCCAGAGAGACGAGAAAAATGTGATATAAACTCAAGTCCCTTTACAGTTTACACTGTCCAACATGTGTAAAACACTGAGATTTGTATGTGTTGTGTTTGTCTTTATTTCCCTACTCTTAAAAGACCATAAAACATCATGATATTTAGTTACGTTTTCAGCTTAGGCAGCTGCACTGTCAAAAATATGTGAAGGATTTTCCAGTAGTTTTCTTTCAGGGTACAACAGTAACTTATCCAATTTAACTGACCCTCATTTAGCGAGAAACACCCTGCTATGTGCTATTTCCTCAACAGGATTTGTCTTTCTATTCCCATCCCTAATCCGTCCCTATTTGACATATGAAAGTACATCAATATTTCCTAAAACTTGACACACTGCCCAATGTAATGAAAAAGCTTGATGCATAAGATATAACTTTTTAGACCAACAAAAACGTAATGAAATTACAGTCTATCTCTGTGTTACAGGGAAAATAAAAACTCAAAGCATTTCCTCTCCGGTTATTTAGACTAAAACAAATATAATGCTTTTTTTTGCTGATTATTTTCCTCTGTCTCTTAGCCTACAGTTTTTAAAAGAGGTTATAATAATTTTCTGAAGCCTTCGGCGTTTCTAGAACCCAAATCCTCACTGAAGGAACAGAAAAATATTCATTAACCTAAATTAATTACTCCAAGCTGTCATCTTAATTATAAAAGTAGCTTTTGTTCTTGATAAACCATGATGTTATTTCTACTTTTGTGATCTTTCTATAGAACTATTGCCTAAGGTGAATAAATTATGTCTTAAAGATCTTACACATCCCAATAAAGGCTCATATTTTAATATAACCACAGAGTCCTGTGTCCGTCTTTCCTCTTTTTCCAGTGTAAGATTAATGATGTGCTGAAGAACAAATTACACCAGTGTAAATCCTGCTACATACTGCTGTGTTTTTCTTTTCCGTCCAACACATGTAATGTTGCATAAAACAGCTCAGATTCCCACAAATGACCCGGTTAACGACCCCCACGCTCCTTCTGTCTCTCTATCTGTAACAGTTGGCAGTCCCGGAGTAATGATAGGGGGATAAGGGTAATGGTTAGAAAAGTACTCATCTTTCCTGCCTGGAGCTCGAGATTGCTAGAGTGCTAACACTTCATGCATGCTCGCACTCACGTACACATGCACGCACATACACACACAGCCACAGTCACTATCTCATGAAAACATCCCATACTGTGAGAGTTGAACCTCTCAGGATTTACCGCCCAGAGATTATGGAGTAAAGCCCTCCTGAGATGGAGGCTGACCCGGCACATTTTACAGCAGCATGTGGAGAGGGCGCGGAGCTTCTGGTTACTCTCTTGACCCTCGCTGGAGCACTGTGGTCCAACCAGGAACTGTATGCTTATAAATCAATTTAAATACATAGCTGTGGGACACTGGTAGACCAGTGGTGATGTCTGCATCCCGTTGTTCTTTTTAAAGCAGTCAGCTGTGGTTCAGGTCTGGCCTGTGGCTCCTCTCCTGCATGTTATTTTCCGCTCTCTTTCTTGCTATTTTCTGTCTCTATCCACTGTCCTGTCCTGACAAGATGACAGATCCATCTTGTTAGTCTCCAATGTAGAATTAGAATTAGAAGCTTTATTGTCATTGCATGAAATAGAGTGTATTTACATAACGAAATTTAAGGTACTACTCCAGACAGTGCTTAGAAGAGAAGTATTAAAAACAGAAATAGGTTCTGCCTCCCAAACACTTTCTATGGGCTCTTTCCAAAATGATATGGACTAGGGCTGAACAATTAATTGCAAATTAGATTACATCGCAATATGGCTTGTTGCAATTTTCAAATCACAGAAGGTTCAATATTTTTAGCCCAAAATGTGTTCAACGTTTTGGCATTGTGATGTATTTTTTTTGCAATTTCATGCCTATTTCTTACCTCTATTCATATACTTTATTCCCACTTTTGGACCATATATATATATATATATATATGTCTATCTATATATCTATATCTATATCTATATCTATATCTATATCTATATATATATATATATATATATATATATCTATATATATATATATATATATATATATATATATTACCTTTTTTAACCCAGTTTTTACAACTTTATGCCTATTTTTCCCCTAGTCATCTTTTCTAGGCCACTGTCAGAACCATTTTTGGACTTTTCACATGGTTTTTGAAATTTGATTTAATATTTAATTCCCAATTTTGCTGCCATAATCAATTTTCCTAAGCAACTTTTGGATTTTTTCCCCAATTTTTTCTGCAATTTCATACCCATTTTGCACCTATTTATTAACCTTTTTCTGCTTTCATACCATTTTTACCCATTTTTTACAATTTTATACCTATTTTGCTTCTGTTCTTCACTTCTCCACTTTTTCTCAAATCTTTTATCCTTAGATTAATTTAATGTCAGATTGGTTTTGCTATAAAAAAATCTACTGGTTATGTTTGTTTAAGAATACATAAGATGAGGAACATTAAAACAGTTGCAGTGTAAATCGCAATATTGGGGAAAAAATTGCAGTTAGATTATTTTCTCAAATTGTTCAGCCCTAATATGGACTAATGAAACATATTGAACAGTCCATCCGGTGTGCCAGAATTATAATGAGAGAAAAATAAATCACTAAATTTACAGCCATCACAGCATGAATAAGTTAGGGCAGCCTCCTCTTTGAACAGTTTGCCCTTTTTTAAAATGTAAAATAAGCATGAGCAAAACATCACATGTCAGCACTGAAGAACATTTTAGTCATGATGTCTTAATCAGTTGACGAGGCTCAGAATGAGTGACGCTCTGTTTGGGAAGTTGTCCTCACATCACAAGACTGTGACGTGATGAAGAAAACCTGTGGAAACTGAAAACCTCATCACAACTCTAATACTGTTTACCTTATATAACTGCACACTCCAGTACTTATAGATTAGGCTGCACTGCAGAAATTAGTCATTTGACAGGTGTCTGGATCTGTGACTTATTCAGTCTGTAAAGAAAAATATATGAAAAAGTGCTTTAAGAATGACGAAGCTTGCTGACAGAGTTGAAGCATTCACAGTAATGCAACAGAAAGCATAAAATTTGAAGTATTCAGCAGTACAAGGCAACTTTATTTATGGGATCACTCATAAACACAGCTAACCAAAGTGCTTTGCAAAGTTAAACCCAAAGAATGTCTGACATTTAGGACAATAAAGACATTACATTGAGCTAAATAAGGACTTTGAAATACACCATCTTTAAATAAACATTTCTTACAAGAATGTTTGTATAGAACTTAAGGTCTGCACTCGTATCTCTATGATATCTTGTTGCCCAAATCAAATAAAGGTTGCATATGTGGATGTGATGCAAAGCAGACAGTTTCTTCATTTCAAGACCAAACAAAAGATTTTAATCTCCGATCCACCATAATGCACAGAAATAAAGGAGTGAAGTCTTGTCCTCTCCAGTCCTCCCCTAAACTATTTTTAGTCTTTAAGGGCATTTAAACTATTGCAGAAGCAGTTGAAATGCTGTCTTACGTAATCCTTCCATCGTGGTCTTTACAGTCTCTTGAGGTTATCGTGTTGAAAACACCACAGCAGCAGCTTCGAGTGCTCCCGCTGTGTTGTTGGTTTTGTTTTGACCGCTGAATGTGCTTGGCTGACACACCTCTTTGTTTTGAAACGTATGCTCTCCAACATCAGTTAGAGTACAAACCCTCGACAGATGGGTGAAGAAATATGGACCATAATATATTTCTGTTTTTCTCAGTGTTTCCCACAGAATGGTAGAAGCAGCTGGGAAAGTCTTGTCTGACTTATGTTTTTAAATGGCAGGATTCTACAGAGGTCATCAAGTGCTGTGATTTGTGTCTGTTAATCAATTATTCAAAACTCTATGATCACGGTAGGTCAGCTGCATATGTTAAGGCTCGAGGTCTTTACATACAGTTTTGTTTTGTTTTTTTTACATTTTGTGCCTCTATTGATAGAAGAGAGTGTCAGTGATAGGTTTGTGAAAGGGGGCGAGAGAATAGGGAAGACACTCTGCAAACTGTCCACAGGCTGGATTTGAACCGGGGCCGGCAGAAGTTTGTATTCAGGCCGCGCTTGGTTGCTAACCACTCTGCCAAACCAGCACCCACCAGACGTGGTTTTTATCACGGAAATATGCATGTCAGTGATTATGTTTTGCGATTTGTCAACTAATCATATCATGCATGAATTGCAGCTTATAGCACCAGCATGCAGCTGCTCTTGTATAACCATGATTAGCTTCCAGCTTGAAGTGTTGAAGGTATGTGCTAACTAAAAATAAAGACAAGTCAAGTCAAGTTTATTTATATAGCACTTTTCCTACAACATATGTAACTCATAGTGCTTAAGATGGTAGTTCATTCAACTTTAATGCACTTTGCAGCTGTTATAACATTACAACAAAGACATATGTCTTCTAAGACTAATGAAATCGCGATCATTAATGATGACGTTCACTGTTTACGCTAATGTTAGCAGCTAACTAGCCAATTACCTTACCGCGATGACTGTCCAAAATTGAATCAGCCGTGACGTACTTTCCTTCCACATGCTTATGCATCGCCGTCATACTGCCATGGAAGGCAAGTTCAGCCGTGCTGATTTTGCATTGCACATTCTTGTCTTTGTTTTGGTAAAATGACCCCAAACTTTCAAGCTCCGTTGCCAGCTAGCCATGATACTGTTTGGTTATAAATCTTCTGGTGACATCATGGCTGACTCAGATTACCACTTCTGTGCATGTGCATCAAGGGCAGAAAGTTAGACAAGACAGTGGATGGTATGGCGGCAGTTTTGAGGGAAAACATTGCTTAAAAAAATAAAAAAAAGACTTGTCAACTATTAAACTATTACTCAAAGATTTTGATTGTCAATGTCATCATGACTATTCGACTAATTGTGACAGCTCTAATATCCATGTATTTCAAACCTATTCACAGTCAACCCAAACTCGCATACCACAAATGAAATTCCACTGATTGATCAACTTTTGTCTTTTCAGTTCATGGTAGGGATGGGATGAAATATCGTTTGGCAATATATCGCAATACAGTACGTGAGGAAACGCATCGAGTTTGAAAAAAATGGATTGTGAAATAAAGACGTCACGTCCGGTAATAGCGCATCTGACCAGAGGTGACGACAACAAACATTAGCACCAACTACCTTGCCTCCAAAAACCTGAATGATGGAGTTGAATGAGGTCGAAATTGAGGACGCCCCGCCTGGATACAAGTCATCTGTCTGGCAGTATTTTGGCTTTCTCATTAAAAAAGACGAAGACGGCGAAAACAAGCCTACCGCTCGTTAGCATACACTCTCTCTACCCTCTCTAGGGTTAGAGAGAGTGTTATTGTTTGTGTAATTACACAGTTATATTTTTTTTGTAACTTTTTCGATATTGTATCGTGACGTATCGTATCCATAGACTGTAAAAAACATGGACGTCATGTCGCTGGGCTTTTGTGAAGTCGCCACAAAACTGCTCCCCCTGGTGACTGGCTGCAGTATAGGTCAACTCTCCGTCTCCCTCATTCATCTGAACGGGCCGAAGTGAAACTTCAAAAAATTAATATACCTCGTACAAATATTTCTCCCATCTGTATGCTGTGGTGATATGAAAGTATTATTGGGCTGCGTTTTTTCCAAGTCCTCTTTTTTCTGAAAAGTTTCTTTTTCATCAGTTATTAGAATTTAAAAAATTACTGTTGTTTACGGCAGTTTCACAATGATTGTGTACGCTGTATGCTGCGGAGTTTTGCGACCGTTTACGACAGCTGCGTCCAGATATGGTCCAGATTCTCTACTGGCTGCACAATGGCGGCGCCCTGACAGGGGATATTATGGCTTCAAAGCCCCATGCATATTGAGGTGCAGCGTATTGTGAGTTTAAGTGTATTGTCCCATCCCCAGTTCATGGTTGATTTTTTATGTTCTGGTCCAGTCAGGTCACATCTGACCAATGAAGCACTGGTTGTTGGCACGTGTGAACTGTGAAACAAACACACAACATGACGTGGAAAAAAAATACAGGATTTTTCAGTGGTGATCTGAAAACGGGTGCAACTGCTGAACTCTGCTGTAGCCAGTTTGTGCAGAAAAGCTTTGTCTACATGCCATCCAACACCTCATGAAGTTTTCTTTGTGTTAAAGAGGTACGTTATTTCAATCAACCTGCAAACTGCATTGAATCATTAGTGATAAGCTTTCAGATTTAGCAGTGTAGTGCAGTGACAGGCTTGCTGTGCTCCTTCTTCATTTCAGTCACGCTCGCTCTGGGCGTTTAGCCTCAAGTTTCTGGTTTTTAATCTACTTGTCCTCATTGAATAAAACTCTTTATTTTGAAAAAGTAGATCCTTATTCCAGGAAGCTAAATTCACCCTCATTTTACCCTCTTTCTCCACCTCTGAGGCACTCGGATAACCCGGATCCACGCCGCTAAAGACTCTCCTCAGGGGGTTTTGGTGGATGATGTTTAGCATTTGACGACTGCCTCCAATACACATGACCCAGTTCAGTCAAGCTGTCTCGCTGCATGAGAGTCTACTATCTCCTTCTTTTTGGGTGTTGTATCTTCTCCTCCTCCTCTTCATCCGCCCTACGAGGTGCTCCCTTCACTCGGCATATCTGCGTGCCAGCAATTAATAATTCAGCATTTCATTCGTGTCATCTCTGAATGTGAGGAAGAGCCGTAAGAGGATGGAAGGAGCCCAGAGAGAGGCGTGTGGAGATCAGTGGGAGGAAGAGGGAAGAGGAGAGTGGAGGCTGATGGAGATTTTGCTGCATGTCAGTAGGGTGTGCTGCTGTCTACGGCCTCATTAGATTTACAAGGAAAAGTGAGGAGGAAGGAAGAGGAAGGAGGGAGGAGGGAGACTTTGTTCTCAGTGATAAGGGGAAAAGAATCTGGTCAGCAGAGTACGCCCGGTGTGAAAACTGTCTGTGGAGGAGGGTGTAAAACATCCAACATCCATCCTTTACCTTTCTGTAAGCAAAAACCAGTCCCAGCATGCTGAGGTGTGGCTGACCATTGATTTAGTTTCTCTCCTCCCTCTGGTTTTAATTAAAAAGTCTCACTCAGACCAGGTGAGGATGCTCCGAGATTAACACAAGGGCTGCTGCCTCATTAACACCAGCACATATTGAGCTCAAGGTCTGATTTCAGCCTCCTTTTGATAGGAATCTAAGTGTATAGAGAGAAATGTACTGTGTGTTGTTGCCTACCCTGAGGTGGAGCTTTACAGTAATACTTGAGCTGTGCAGACTTATTGTAAACCGCCTGGTATTTCAGTTTGACCAGAGCTGGATGGATGATAGATGGATGGATAATATAATAGAATGTAATATAATACATAGTCATGTTTAACTACTGTTACTATAGATAGTAGAATTATTATTATCATTATTAAACACTCTGGCCCAGAGGACCATGTTTTGGGTCTGCAGGGGCTCAAGAGAAAAGCTCCTCAACATGACAGCACAAAGCAGTATTGAATATTAAATATTATATTAATTTATTTGGCTTTTATTTGAAAAAATACATGTAGTTTTGACCTTATGCACTGTTTTTCAAAATCCTCGACCACCCACATTCTTATAAAACATCTATAATTTTGCTCTGCATCACTTTATAATGATAATCCCGTCCAGAGATGATGTAAACATTTATTATTATTCATTTTTAGATTTTCACAGCCACTTCAGCATCATTTTCAAGAGATTTTCACAATTTTTTTTTTTTTTTTAGTTGCGGGTGATATTTTTGAATTATTCTGACTTATATTGTCTTTTACTCTGTTCTAGTAACATATAAACTGACAGTTACACATCTAGACAAATCTCTTAAGTGTTACTTACTTTATGACACCAAAATAATTCAAATAGACCTTGTGGTTGCAAAGATATACTCTTTTCTTTATGGGCATGTTGTTTTTGATCAGAAGGCTTAAAAAAGTAGCTGGACTGCACAGGTTAATATTAGTCAAAGTAGCATTAATTGGAAAAATACGGCAATGTTTTTTTCCTCCTATGTTATACATATTAATTGCAGTATTTTTAGTCGACTTCTAAAATGTCTTTTTTTGCAACAATTTAAATTGGATATTTTCCTAATTTTTTAATAAACCTACCAATTCTTCCAATGCATTGAGCTGCAAACACACATCAACATAGACGGAGATGGCCACAACACATTTCCAAATATATCATGGCTTGTAACACGAGTTCTCGAAGCCAACAATAATTGCTATCATCTAATGACAATTTACCCAAATCCTAAGGGCTGAATTCTCCTTTGAGCCGCCTATGTTTTCTTTCATTAGCTCACAGTGTGGAACTACTGAGCGTCTGTGGTTCAAGCAACTTTTCTTAAGATTGGAAAATATCTAATGTTTCTAATTTTGGTATTAATTCAAGGCACGTATGATGAGTTTCATTGCAATAGGATTGAATATGTCTAATTAATGGAAAACAAGTGGTAGTCATAACTAGGGATGTATATCGTTATAATTTTATCGATACCGATACAGATACAGATACTGATACAGATACAGATACAGATACTCCTTATCGGTATCGATACTGATCGATACTCTTATCGATACTACAACACGTAATTTTGTGTATAAAATAAACACTTTGCAAGATATTAAAAGATTCAACCTTTTTTTATTATCACAAGGTTATAATAAAGCTTAAACAGAATAGAAGTAATGCATTACAAATGCTTCTCAAAAGCAAAAAGAAAGCTAAGGAGATGGCAAAACCCCTTCATGCCCCCAACAGACACGTACAGACAGACCCGTAGAGTCTATGCTGCCTACAGGATTAACGTAATATATCAGTAGTGCTAAAATTGATGCTGTAATGATGACTATGAACTAGACAAAAAACTTATCGTGACTTGACATTGCAGAAACAAAACCAGGTGCTGCCGCCACGGTGCTGCAGTCTTTAGTGTTAGCCGGGCTGCTAACTCTACTCGTGTTGCTATAGCAATCAAACAGCCCACACTCCTTTAGCTTTATACTATGCGCACGCTCCAAGTGTTTGGTGATGTTTCCAAGTATTTCCCCCCTTGGATGCAACTTCTCTCTGACAAAGATTGCATCGGGCCGAGTTTTCATTAACTTTGCTAAAGTGAGTCCAAACCTTCGAGCGCTTAGCCCTCCCCGACATGCTCGAGCCGGACGGCGGTAGCGTCATAACTACGTGACAGTTGAAGAGATGTTTAAGTACCGATAACAGTACCATTTTTCCAGATTCTTAACGGTATTCGGGTCCCGACCCAATTAGAGACTGGTACATGAAAGCACCGGTCCACGGTATACATCCCTACTCATAACACAGCTTTATTAATCATGTCCCTGACTAAAGGAAATAACTTGGTTACTTTCAGGTTCATTTTTTTCCACCAGTGCAGTAATGCTGGTGTCAGTATTACGTGACATAAAAATACTTCAGAGTTTTTGTTCCCTTTTTCCCCATCATTGGGCCTAAAGGTTATGAACGAGTTCACTGCTCCTTTTAGCTGCAGAAGGGCCATAATAAAAGAGATCACATTTTTTAACCAAAATCCAGCCAAAGCGGGGCTCAGGAGTCCAGCTGTTCATCTGTAATATTTGACCTGACCTACACAAAAACCGCATATGTTGTACTTGTCCTTTAAGACCTTACACCAGATGCATATAAGTGAAAGCACGCATTACATTTTTTATCCGTCTCGGATGCATTTGTTTACATTTTCAGTGAGTTAACATACATGCCCTCTTTGATAATCCTGGGTCCTGTTCATGAAAGATTCAGAGCGTCTCTGCTGAGAGATTATCCCCTTTCAATCCCTCTGACAGCCATGAGAGTCCTGAGATAAGCTAGATGAGTAAAGAAAGCAAACTAATGCACAAAAACCCCACGATGACATCATTTTAAAAATACCCACCATGCTTGAATCTATGATTTCTCCAGTGATTTAAGTGTAAAATAAGGGCACACTCTCCTCATTGCTTCCTCTCTTAACCCTTTAACCTACAGCTCAACTGTGTGGCAGAGGCCATCATAAATTCAGGATTATTTAATGTTTTATAAGTACAACAAATCACATTATTGTTTGATTTCATTAACATTTCAGGGAACAGAGAAACTACAAACAAACCAAACCCGAATATCTTCTTGGTGTGCGATTTAAAGGTTTATAAAGCTGACAGTTGATTATTTGATGACATAAAAATGAATGAATATTTGGAACAAAATCAACTAGAACAGGCAGAAATGTTTTGAATTAAACAGCAATCAAAAATAAGTTAAAGTAGCTGATATTGAGGTTGACAAACTCACAAAGTCGTTTTTTGATAAATAACAGGTTATTTATGTATTTCACATCAGTAAATGATAAAGGCAAGTAATGATGAATAAAATAATAATGATGGATTTGATCCCACACCAAGACAATATCCATTCTTTTGGTTCTGTTTATAGGTTTTTTTTTAAAGCATCCTGAAATATTGACAGAAAAAAACAATAGCATGTTGTGTTTTTTAACATATTAAATATTCCTGAATTTACTGACCTCTTCCAAAAAGTTGAGCCTGGAGTGAATGATTTTTCTTTTCTTGTTCTGCCTGAAATGACATCAAACCAAAAAATGAAACATCTGAGAGTGCCGTGTGAGTCTTGTCGAAGTGTGTAGCTGTGTTAGCAAAGCAGTGTTGTAAGAGCCTGACAGCCAGCAGCATCATCCAGAGGTCAGCCAGAGTTTACATCGTCTGCGATGCCCAATTTCCTCGTCTGTGAGTTCCAGCAGGGCCACGGCTGTGGGTGGATGAGAGATGATTCCTCGGTTCATTCATAGTTCTCTGCGTCTCTTTCTCCACTCGCTCTCTTGTTTTCCTCCTGTAGACTTTGTTTCGTTTTTACACCAGTGATCTTTATTCGGCGTGTGAAGCACTCTCAGTGTGCTGATGGAGTAACTCACAGCGACAGGGTGGAGTAGGCAGATGACAAAGCAGATATCGAGTTTGTGGAGAGAGCGAATGATGGTGCTTGTTATTGTTCAATCTACATGTGATTACCAATATTGAACTATAAAGGAGGTCACATTAGGTTATTACAGGCACTTTTTCTCCATGTCACATTCGACCGTTTCGTTATATTCCACAGCTCTTTGTATTCATCATGTCTCTTTCTGTCCCACAGTCCTGATGACATCGGGAGCTGCTGGTACATCCTACTGTCCGGCTCAGTCTTTATCAAGGAGTCCATGTTCCTGCCCAGAAGCAGGTAAGATCATTACCCAGTCCTGTAAACTTTGGTTATGTGGAGAGACTGGGTATTTAATCCTGATACCAGAGGGACCCAGTCCTGCATCTTTCACAACTCAAACTCCGTAAACTTTGTGCTTATCAATACTGCTATTGACTCCCACCAGTCCTGTGACATAACACTGCATCTCCAGTCAAGTCTCATCATTTAAATCTATGCACGAAAATACGTCAGGTCTTTCAAGAAGGAGCATTTACTCCAAGCACAACATTGTGAATCAAATTAAACTTAATTTAACTGATCAAACTGCCCTCTGTCTATGAGTTTGAAATTAAAGACATTAGTCAACTCTGGCTGCAGCCGCAAGTAACATGAAAACATCCTGACTGCTGCTGCCTCGGGAAACTAATTTTCTGTATTTACCTACAGCAGCAGTGAAGTCATTTAAGTTGAATATTAAAAAAAATCAGTATCAAAATCAAAGTAGACGGCATATAAAACACTTTTAGCAAGACGATTGATCTTAGTATATTGGAAACAAAGAAATACCCCAAACCATGCAGCTTTAAAAAATAATGTAATACAATATATGGAATTAGAAAAAAATAAAACTAATACTCATTAAGAAAAAAGTAACACTGATTTTATTGTATATGGCAGCCTTTTCTGGATTATTTTCACAAGACAAACCCATGAAGGAGAGGATGGTTTAAAGAACTGATGTAAAGTGGCATCCAATTTTATTTTATTCCACTTTATTTTAGCTTTTTTTAATTATTGTTTTAAGTTTTAGAATTATCAAATGAAAGTAAAGTAGAAACTGGAAAGATAAAGTTGAGTACTTTACTTAAGATGGGCTACTTAGGTTATATTGTGATGTGGTCAAGGCTGCGTCAGTAAAACTAAAAGGATGAGAAGTTAAATAAAAACAACATATTCAGATTTATGTTTTAAAAAGCTTCATTTAAAACTGAATGGATTAGCTGTAAGCCTGACAAGGCCTGTGTTCAAAATATCGATACCGCAAAATGTCGTCACACACTCCTTCGGGATATGTGTATCGATACGGATTCTACAGAATCGATACGGCCTAAATATTTGACAGTTGTTGTCAATACGCTTTGGGTAATATTAACAATGGCACAGTTCAAGGTAGAAGACGAACTACATAATGAAGCATATGTTCTAAATTTTAGCTTAGGTCTACCATCGTTAAAGGAATATTTCACCCAAAGAATGATATGCCTTAATTTTCTACTCACCCTCATGCTGAGCAACACTCTGGAGCACTTTTTTGATGTCTCAAATGCAGCTGGAGGTCCGGGGAGATTTTCGCTGTCAACAAACGTCCATCTAACAGGGGACGACGGAGCCCGAAGAAAAAGGTCCATAAAAGTCCACAAAAACGTGCCTATTTTCCTTCATACTGCTCGTCTGCTGTAATCCAAGTGTCCTGAGCGGGTAACGTCCATAATTTATTCGAAACAAGGTCATTTAGTACATTTTTTGAGCCTAAACAGTGCTATATCGTACTTCCGCAGTGCACGTCTACGCGCGCTCCCTGCACTACGTAAGCCGTCTGGATTGGTCTGCCGCTTGTTCTTTTTCTTCTTATAAGAAAAAACTAAACTTGTCAAGAATTTTGTGTAAAGCATAGTCAATGTTCACAATTTACATGTATCGCAATACGTATCGTATCGTATCGTATCGTATCGTATCGTATCGTATCGTATCCTTAGTATCGGGATACGTATCGCATCGGGAGGCTGCTGGAAATACCCAGCTCTAAGCCTGACACTAAAATTGGATAAAATTGTTTTTTCACTTGGTTCAAAAAAGATATCACATGGAATAACAGCCTATTTCTCCATCACAAGTTTTATTTGGCTTAAATTATTTCCTTATAACAGTTCTTTTTCTTTTGCATCTCTTCCTTTCTTAAACTAACCAAACAGACCAAAATGCAGATGTCTTCACTTTTCAAATATCAGCAGCAAATAGGCTCACATGACTCCAATTGGCTCTACTTTCTGGTGCAACTCTTATTAAAAACGGATATCCCAGTCTGTCCTGTACCCAGCATATTTGCCAGCCTCAGCCAACAGATGAATGCTCCGATTGTGTGATGCTTTTTATTACAAGGAACCAGAGATGGCATCAGCATAACTTTCCCACAATTCGAGAGAAAAGAAGACATCCACAGTGTTTCCCATGAATAAACGCCGTCTGTGGCTTCCCACGGAAAAAATCTGGGTGAGACCAGAAAAGGAAAGAGGGCATAAAACTCACATCTATACTGAAAAACAGAGATACCAAAAACTCCTGAATTGGAGAAGCAAACTTTTTTTATATTAGCATTCTCAGCATGTGTGAAGCTGTGAACAGACTCACAGAACAATGCACACTCCTCCAAATTCTGCACACTCTTTACACAGCAAACACAATCCTGCCACGGTAAATTTGGAAAAGAAAACAAATGAAAAGTAATTACTCGAAAATGCAGGAAATATTATACGGCAGCTGTGACTGTCTCATAGTCAGCCAGTCTCTGAATTTAACGGCCCACTCTTCCCTTAGGAT
Organism: Scarus forsteni; assembly: GCA_036419115.1. Taxonomy (NCBI): domain Eukaryota; kingdom Metazoa; phylum Chordata; class Actinopteri; order Labriformes; family Labridae; genus Scarus; species Scarus forsteni. Next base: position 26,377,438 of record JAZDUH010000383.1, read on the forward strand.
GTTGGTTTGACTCCAGCTCCTGCAGGACACTTTAACTCAACAGAGTGTTCATGGGCAAGGCACTCAGTCCAAAACTGCTGTGATGAGTTAGCTCTGAATGTGGCATGATGTGTTTGTGTTAAGTCCTGTAAACAGCCATCAGACTAAAGCACTTCAGAGGAAGGGGTGCAATACTGTTGACCTTTTTCTATCCCTCCACGTGTTTTAAAAATAAATAAAGTGCATGGTATTGTGAAACACAGCAAGCGAACAAAGCTAAGAGCATGACAGCCACTTTGGATCCAGTTTATTCTGTAAAAATGGAAAATGGAACTCCTGCACATCCAGTTTCACTGTTAAACCATGACAATTTTAATATTTAGACCAGGGATGAGCTACTTTATAAATGTTATCCTCACAGTTAGAGGGCCACAGACCTACAGACTGCAAGATACTCCTTATTTAACAAATGTACTATGAATGGAACACATACAGTGTTTCTAAAAATGAACAATACCAACATTTTTATTCTGAGTTAAAGTGCAAATAGTAGGATTTTATCAGATGAGGTTAACATAGAATTCAATCCAATTGTTAAAACCATTTAGAGTACAAAAAGTAAATATTGACTGCTTTTTCAAATGCATTTTACCAAATACCAAAGATTATCATGGACATTTTTTGGATTTTTGTTATATTCATGGCAGATTTTGTCTTTCCATTCCTTTATATTTGGAATATATTGATATTTGAAATTAACTAATTGGACTGCTTGTTGTTTTCAACCATACAACTTAATATGGACCGTTTTACCAGCACTGAAGCATTTAGGTACTTGATAAGATTTTAATGCCAGTCATGTTTCTCCTTGTCAATACAATTATTTAACGATTCCCTTATTGATCCTAATGATGGTATGTTTTATATGAAGTTTGTCTGTGCAGATTCTCATAGGCAACAATGTCAAACAGGTCACTGGTATTCAGTGATGTTATACAAAGAGTAATGATTCCAATGGTTTTTGTTTCCACAGCAAATCTTGTGCAGTAAGTGTCATTTTGTGGATTATTAAGCCACCATTTTGACAGATTTCGTCACCTGCCTGTCATGACTTTTGACTTCCTGATTCTCATCTCTTCTATGGTTTCAGAGTTGGAAATAAATCTTTACTTTCCAAGGTCCTCATTTTTATTATGGTAAAGAGCTACAGAAACATTTAGAACAGTTTTATTTGGAATCTACTCAATTTTAGCTCATGAATAAAAGATGGAGGCCTTGTGACATTTTCATATTTATTTTTTATATTGAAACTGTAAATTGACTTGAACTCGGTCGGTGCTTGGCTTTGGTCTTCTGACCTCTCAGGGCTTTTCCGCTCTGTGTCACGTTCATCCGCTCACACCACATAACGCTGACGACAGAGGCGGCCATGTAAATGTTCATCAGTTTTAGCTAATCCCACTCACACACATTTACACTCTGCTGGTGATGCCACTTGGGGGCAGTTTTGTGTTCAGTGTTTTGTGTCGCTGTAAGCTTGGTATTAAGATACAGCTGTAGTACTGAGCCGTGGCAGTCCTCATTATAAACTGTAGTATTTTCCATACATAAGGATAATCGGGCAGGCCACCCAGGTATACTCATGACCACCCATGTATAATTGTTTAACCTTTTTTTTTTTAAATCCCTATGCATTTTCCATAGCAGTAATGAACAGGAGAGGTGTGGAACATTCCTTTGGTAAATGCATCGATAGAGGTGTGATGTTAAAATGGAGCCTTCCTTATAATATCTATTATTTCTGTGCAGCTGCCTGCAAAATCAACAGATAAAAAAACAAACTAAAAACTAGAAAAGCACTTGGAGAGCGCAAACTTCACCATAAATATTAGTCCTACCTTTATTTCATCTAAGTATTTTCATTCCTTGACCATGAAAACATACCATTAGCATGTTAATGCTATCTAATAATGATATCTATTTTAGTTCAGTAGTTATTCACAAAAATTGCATTTTTCGTCATGCCGGTTTTACACTGGTCCGGATCACTCCCAAATTCTGATCGTTAGTTCCTTGTCCCAATCCGGACAATTCCTGAATATTTTATTAAAATCCGTCCATAACTTTTTGAGTTGTGTTGCTAACAGAGAAACAAACAAACGCTGGCAATAACATAACCTACTTGGTGGAGGTAATAAACAGTGCTATCCTACACTCATATTTTGACGCACACCTGAATGGTAATAGAACAAAGGTTACAACATTTCACAATAAAGGTATCTTAGCTTATTTAATGTTCTTCCAGTAAATACAGAAAAAGTCAAAACAGCTGAAACTATAGCCACTAAATGGCAGAATGAGACACTGGAAGAGAACAAACAGCAGTGGCAGTGGAGATGGGGCTGCACCAGCAGTTGCTTAAAATGTCTTGTTCCCTCGTCCCCCTTCATAGACCTACCAGTGTGATGTCATACTATTGCTTTGTCATCAATTCAATCTCATTGGCTCATGGAATCAAGCCTATTAAAGAGCATAAATGTTAGAGTGAATGCAGAGTTGTTGACAATATGGCACTTGGCTGTACTGAACTGACCAATCAGAGTGAAGTTGGCCTGTTAACCAATCAAAATAGACTTGGCCTTCTGTGAGGAAGGGAACCTTAAATGAACAGGAGCTCTGACAGTGTGTTTCAGGCACATAGAGAAAACAGAAACAAAGACTAGATTGGTTTTTGAACATTGATGATTTTGAACATACACTGTCAGTCATAAGAGCCTAATTTAAGGTGGAACATGAGCTCCTTTCCACATCAATAAGCTTTGTTGGTAGCCTTAAAAATAAACTTAACATTTAAAAAGATGTCCTGCTAATAATTCAAGACAGTAACATCACAGCATTGCATTTAAACATCAACATAATCTTGCTTTCTAGAAACTCTCAGAGCAGCTGCCAACTACTCTCAGTGAAGTGTCAGCAGCACAGCATGAAAATCACATCAGTCTTATTCTGCTGTCTCCCCTCCGGCAATCGGAGTCTTTAAAGACACTCTGAGCTCCTTTTGATTCACATACTTATCCTTCTTGTTTTTCTGAGGAGGAAGTTTGTACCAGGAAATAAGCATTTAGAGTATTTTCCAAGGTGGGGATTGGCAGTGTCACCAAAAGCCCAACCCATCCGTGAAAAAATAATCAACTCTGACATCCTCAGAGGACTCCACAGTCATGTCCCAATGCAGCCCTCGGTGATCAGCACCTCTGAAGCCAAGACCCGAAATGTTAAAAAGCTGCGATTTCACAAGCGGATCTGTTTCATGACCCATGGCTGTGGGCGTCCAGAAAACAATGATCTTCTTCATCCATTAGGCTTGCATAACACACCTACAGCCACTCAGAGCTCAGGGCCGTCCCAGCAGCACTGTGGGGGTCGGCCACGCGGTCATTCTCCGGATTCAAATGAACGTGGGAGGCATTTCAAACCGAGGACTCCATCGGAAATGTGCCACAAAGCTGTCCCCCCCCTCTTTGGATTTAACCTTCTCAGTTTTGACAAGGTGAAAGTGTGTGAGTGGGACGGCAGAGGGGGATTTGCAGGTATTGGCAGATTAAAGTTGAGGCTGGACTGCAGTCACCGGGGACCGGAGGCCTTTGAAAATGTTTACGAAGCATATGTTGTAAGGATCCACTCTGCTGCTGAAGACTGTTTACAGTGAGGCTAATGGTGCTGCACATGACTGTCCTCTGTCAACTGCACTGAATTATACATACGATGAACAGACTGCAAACTGAGCAGCTTCAGTCAGTTACTCTGCCCACAACGTGGAGGAGAAACATTTTCAGAAGTGCTGGAGCATCAGAGAACAAAGAGGCCGTAATGGAGCACAAACACTTCAGTCCAGTGTGGATTCAACTAGTGATGTACAGAATATTGAAAAACAGGACACTGACAATAACTAATAACTAAATGTGGCCCTTTTCCACTAGCACGCCTTGGCCCTACTTTACTCGGCCCTACTCGATTTGCAGCTATTTCCACTAGCCCAGTACCTCCTAAAACAAGCTAGTTTTAGTACCTACTCCACTCTGGTTCCAAGCGAGCAGAGTCCATACTAAAAGATGACGTCACCGACATTTCGGCTACTGTTTGGTCAGACAATGTCGTCATCGATAAGTCATGAGCGTGACGACCTAGCATGCTAGCGGTAGCTACCATTAACTTACCCTCATATGTCTTTTCTTTGCAGCTCAATTGCTCTCGTCCTCGGCTTCATTCTGTTGTATAGCTTCCAAAACTCTCCTGTGCTTCTCAAGGGGTATTTCTCCTTACTACCTGCAGCCTTCTTCTGCTTTCCTTTTTTACTCGGTTTGTGACAAAAAGCCACAGATTGTTGTGTCGCGCTCAAAATGACGTCACCGCAGAGCCGCTCAGCGACACTGCACCCCGTTGGGCAGGTGACAGGGGCTAATGGAAAAGCAGCACAAGGCGAGTAGAGTAGAGCCGGGTAGAGTCGAGTAGGGCTAGTGGAAAAGGGCCATAAATGACAGAGAAATACTGCCAGAAGTAGTGCCAGCCTTTGATGGCTCTGCCTGTGTTTCTGTATTCACTGAAGAGTTTGTCGATACCTTTCCAACATTGAATGGCAGCAAACTTTTATTTTTGTTGTTTAATGTGTGTGAAAGTGGCAGTTACATTTTGCATGCTTCAGCATGTTGGTAGTATACTGGGCGAATCAGTTGTTCAGCCACAGACAATTTTTTAGATGTAAGAAAAGGTACTTTAAATACAGTTTTTGTGGCAGATTTTTTAGTAATTTGTGCTAGTTTGTTCCCCGGAGTTGCTTGAAATTGTGACAGTTGTAGAAATCAACTTCCTGTTATTGTCAGGAGTGTGAGAAATTGGATTTCTGTCGATATTTCCAAACTCATTACTTCTGATAACAAGAGCAGTATGCAAGGTACAAACCCTTTGTCCTTTTATTTTCTGTGTGATTCATGGGCAGCGTTTTTTTTTTTTTTAAGTCTTCATTATCATATAGTTGGGGATAAATCATAACTCGTGGATGTGGAAAACCATAAGGCAAAGATCTTGAACTAGCAGCCGGGGGCAGTATCATTTCCCTCACAGCCTCCCATGTGGCCTCTGGAGAATTATCAAATTCTTAAAATATGGAGGGGGGCATTTTTTATGGTTTAAATGAAATGGTTTTGCTATTTTGTCCTTGCAAGTATTCTCCAGAGTTTTGATTGAAACAATGTGATTAGGAATGACTTTATGTTGGATCTGTTTTGCAGAAATCCACCACCAGAATTAAGAAGCCAAAATATCTAAATTGGCCTTGTGAGGCCAAGGAAGATTAAACTAATAATATGTTACTTATTCTGAAAAACTGGAAATATGTATTCATTCATAAAATCTGGCCTGCAGCTTGTGTTTAGAAAAAAAACTGGCCCTTGTACAAATGTAGTTGATGATCCATCATGAGAAACCACTGTGCGTATTTGTGTTATTGAGACAAAAAAGGAAGAAAAGACGGTCTGTGTGGCCACACAATCAAGAGAGGGCGACAAAAGGGAAAGGATACCATACTCAAAAGGACAGAGATAGATAAAATATAGGTTTTATCTGAAAATATGTTTGGTGTTTAATGTAATGACAGGAGTAGATCCTCAAAGATGTCAAATTGTTGTTGTTTGATTTGGAATTTTGGGAAATACCCAGCCAAAGGGATAAACACCTGATGTCCTGCTGTATGGATGTGTCATGCATAAAACAAGCTTTTTTTTTATTCATCTAATGTATACCTTTACTTATGTCCAGTGTATCTGCACAGCATAACATAATTTCAATATTTTGTGCATGTCTAGACTTTCTCTCAGGTTTTTAAGAAGAGTTCAGGAGAAAGTCATTAAAGGTATAAATCTATCATTTAGTCATCTTTACTGTCCGTGTGATTTTGTTCTTATTTATTCAAATATTCAGTGGTTATTAGTTATTATGCCTCATCAGTATTGTTTTGACTCATGAAGCAGATCAAAAACGACAGATTAAAGAAGATAGAAGGATGTTTTTTTTATGTATACGTCCATACTTTGATTTATCTCTGCCATAAAGGTTTTCTTTAAATACTGACTCAAATAAGTGGTAGAGCAGGGCAAAACGTCCTGAAGAGGAAATTGGTTTTGACAAGAGGAACTGAATGGAGTCCAGCGGGACTTCCTGAAGCTTTTAAAGATGTGTTGGGATTGGGTTTCAGACAGACCTTGCCCAGAAATGGCCGTTCACATCTACCCTGGCAGCGAGGTTGAAAACCTGATCTGCCTCCATCATTCACTCACCGCCTCTCCTGATCCACTCGGCCCGCTGTAGTGAGATGTGATCCAGGAAGGGGAATGACTCAGTCAGACAGAAGCTGCAGCCCTGTGCCGAATTTAACCCAGCAGCCGGTGTGGAATCCAATCCAACCCAAATAAATAAATAAATCTCACTAAACAGGTGACACCGATTTAAAAGGAAACCAGTTAGTCAAGCCTTTAAATGCCTTGATAATATTTTCATCAGAAGAGATCAGAGTGATCTTTCTTTACCGTGAGCTGGCAGACAGACAATAATATGGGCCAATCACAGCCCACCGTCTTTCATCAGGCTGCTCAGCCTGTCAACAACAACACTGACACAATACCACTCCAGCTCAATCTTACACTGGAGTCATTTATCAGGAAAACTAGGGTCTGCTCTTTTTAATGAAGGAGGGTGGAGCGGTCAACCAATCAGAACAGACTGGACTAATGAAGGGGCTCATGGGACAGGAAGTCCAATGGAGCATCTCAGAGGAGCATCATGGGACCAACAAAACAATTTACCCACAGTTTGGTGATTTAGTTTGATAACAGTGACCTTTGTAGTGCTTTTTAAAATTCAATTGCATTCTTTGGTTTTATTTATTTTATTTATTTAATAGGGACAGTGCACATTAATGAACATCTATTCAAAAAACAATAGATGTAAATATGCCGGATTATAGCATCACTGCTAATTTACATCCGCAGTCCCTAGGCAGGTAACACATAAACATTATGGCAAAGACACCACACACACAAAAGTAGGACATAGAAAAGGACAATAGATCATAATGAGAGCACAATACAACACAGTTCATTTCTAAAACCCTGGATGTTAGTGGTTGCAGGACTGGTTTGCTTTCAGCCACTGATTAACATGTGTTTTAAAAGTTTGTAATGTGTGGCATTCCCAAAATTCCCATTAAAAATAATTTTGCCCAGAACAGTGAAGGGCGATTGAGAACAAAGGCTATTTTTATCTGTTCTCAAAACATCTTTAATTAGGCAAAAGTATGTCCATAAACATCCATGGTGCATTTATGCTGTAGAGTAAAACTGTTAATCCATTGTTATGCTTGAAATTTAAATGATCTTTTTACCTAAATTACGTAAAATTATGTCATTATGACATTTTATTCATTCATTTAATTGTAATTTTCCTTTGTTGTCATAGACACACCGTCATGTCACTCTTTGTTATCTTTCTTATGTAAGGCCCCTTTATTAAACTTTTTAAGTTTGTTCAATATTTTCGACCAAACATCTTGACGCGTGTGGGGAAAGCAGACGACTCCTGACTCTGACATGTAGTTTTGTAGCCAATCAAGAAGTGAGCTGACTGAGGAACAAGGAAGCAGGCGTAAATAAAAACAAACATGGCTGATCTGAAACATAAAGTACAGTGGCTAACGACTAACTGTTAGCCGTTAGCCCCAAGTATAGCTGCTACCCATGCTGCGTCAAGCGTAGCAGCATTGCTTGATATTGATAAGGACTGATCGGTGATGAGTGTGACGAGCCAAACGATCATCCAATTATAAGCTGCAGTTGTTTTTGAAGGTTCTGCCTCTGAAAACATTTTCAAACGGCTCTTTCCCAGATGGATTAGTGAAATATTTCTATGGCGGATATATGGAGCTGTCCATTTGGCGTGTCAGGTCAGTGTGGGGTCTCTAACAGATACATTTTTTAATAGATTTAGAAAATCCTTATCTGTACACCCTGCTTTAGACTCTCCTTAAATGCTGGTGGTGTTCCTCTCAGGCATGTCATACATGTGCTGATCATAGTATTATTTCATAGTTATAAGAAAGATGATGCCTCCAAATCTTCTAGCCTTTGACACAGTTGTTTTTCTTGTCTTGCGTAAATTATGTTTTTTGCAGAGTTATTTATAGATGGATGCGCAGATGTGATGACTCTGCAAATCCCTTTTCTGCAACTCAGCATATTTTCTGTTAAAGCAGAAGACGGAGCACTTAAAGGAAATTGATCAAAAACACTTGGCCAGCATGTGCTCTTAATTTTACAGCAGCAACATTCATGTGAGGCTCTCTTTTGTGATAAACGTTGGACATATGTTAATACAGTTCATTTCATTGTGTGTTAGTTCCTCTATGAGAGACTCTGTAATAACCCCGTGCTGGTTTTACTTCCCCTCCTGCCTCCCTGCGCCGTCACGTATCACCACTATCAGCTGTCAGGACTTTGCCTCGGGTCAATCACTGCAGAGTTTCCTCTGATCCTCAGCTGTATTTTCAGCTCTTCAGTGAATTAGCTCATATCAGAACAGAGTTAGCAGAGGAATGTCGGCTTCGTCGCCTCTCTTTGTGTGAGCTGCATGTGGGGACAAAAGGTCAGTAGAGCTCCAATCATCTCTTGACAGCCGGCAGCAGCTCGGCAGACTCATCTGCGACTGAAGCTGACAACACGATTCAGTGATAATTTATTCTTATATTACGTAAATACATTTCTTACTCACCTCCTTCTCAGAATTACTCATATACTGTATGTTCTTTGAAATCTGACTGACTGTAAGACGCTTCCAAGGTTAATTACTCCTCACTGACTAAGAAAAGACTAAACATAACCTCTAATCAGAGGTTTGCATTTCTAGATGATGTTGTGATTAGCATCATGTTGAAGCTCAAGTCAGAAAGTACAGAAAGAAATATATGAAGCTAAACATTTATTAATTTTGTTGTACGCCATAATGATATGATTAGAAAAATAAATTAGGAGAGAAGAAGTTAGAACTGTAAAAAAAATGGAAAGGCTGTACAGATGTCACACTAAAAGCTTAAACACTGAAATAATATGATGGTCAAGTCATAAATGTATAAAAACAAAAGTCATAGAGAAGAGTCAGTGTCAAGTTTCAACTGTCTGATCATTTTAATCGAAGAATACTGACTTTTGATCCTACAATTATGTCTCAAATGTCCATCATCTCTAATTATCTCGTAAAATTTAGAATCTGTAGGTTCATGAACATGGCTCTCTCTCATAACTATGACTGTTGTCACATAATATTGACTTTTTGTCTCGTAATTATGACTTTTTAGATCATAAACATGACTACCTACCTATTTTTTTGCATTGTTCATTGTTACATTTCTCTCTCATAAATACTGTTTGATAAATTGAATTTTTTTTAAGTTATATTTTACTTTTTGTCTTGAATCATGAGTGTTTATACCGTTTATTGCTGTTTTTCACCTTTTAAAGCTATAAGCCAATCTAACAGCTGCTTTCTGTCTCATCATTATTAAGATTTATTTATTATAGTAAAGTATTCTGCCATTTAATCTCCTTTTTAAGCCATAGGTGGGACTAATTACCATGAAAAATTGCTATTTTTTAATCTTAGAATGTATTTTATTACTAATTATATCATTTTCATCATATATATTCGACTTCATATTTGACTTTATTTCACTGTTATGACTGCCTTTCCAAAAATGTAACTTTTTCTCTCATAATTATGGTTCATAGATCTCATAATATTTAATTTTTGTCAGTATTTGTGGTGTTTATTTAATAGTTTTGACTTCCTCTCTTTAATTATGCTTTTTTTTTTAACGTGATGACGTTTATCTCTTATTAATGACTATTTTCTTTTTCCTGTTGACAAAATTCAAGACTTTGGTCACAATTTTAACTTTTTGGTGTGCAATATGCCTTTCTTTTCTAGATTTTAATTATAACATCTGAAGAAGTTTTTCTGTTTAATTTCATAGTATTTTCAATTCTTTTACTTTTACTATCTTGCCTAATGTATTCATAAGCAATCAAACATGTCTTCTAACCCAGTGGTCCCCAACCTTTTTCGCACCAGGAACCAATTTCATGCAGGAAAATTTTTCCATGGACCAGTGGACATTTCAGTAACAAATATCTTAATCAGTACATGTAATCTGAATGCAGCAACTATGTTTTATAATAGGCACTTTCATTAATTATTACACTATAATATCAACTCACCATAATGTAGACATCAGTTGAGTCCTGGGCTTGCTTGCTGCAACTAGATGGTCCCATCTGAGGGTGATGGGAGACAGTGACACTCGAACTGTGTTCCTTATATCCAGTCGACTCCGGGACCACTTACATGGCACCGAAAACGGTCAAATCCGATACGTTTTCATTGCGTTTTGGCCTTGCGTCTACATGGAAACTTGTTGAAAACAGAAACTTTTGAAAACGGGCTCCAGGGTGGAAAGTTTCCAAAACGCTCTCCATGCAGCCCCTTGTAAACCCGCATCGGAGTGTTTCAGGGTGAAACGCCGGCGTCACAGCATGCGCAGTACTTTTTCAGAAGAAGGCTGCGCGCGCATTTCAGGAACAACAACAGCTTCAGCCGTCTGCCGAGTAACGTGTGAGCATCTTACCGTGCTCAGTTTGTTATCCAGTCAAAACCACCCAGACAGATTTGTTGTCCGAACTGATGTGTTGTCCAGAAAAGAAACTCCTGTGTCTCTGTGCGTCTATTCGCCATTGTTGTTTGTGAAAAGTTTTTCTTCTTCGTACATTTATTGTAGCAGCGCTGCCTCTCTGCAGACCTACACCGCCATCTACTGAACCGGCATGCACACTACAGCGGATTAACTGGCCTCCAAGCGTCATCGTCATCTGAACGCAGAATAATTCTGAAATGCAAAGGACAAATCTTTGCGTCTTTAAGTCAGGAGTATCCATGTAAACATAGCCTCCATAGTCTTGTTTTGGTTGCTGTCCCTGCAGAAGAAAGAAAATCCCGTCTCACAAAGATATGAGGTTGAAAACAGAAGCAGGACTTTCAGTGCTTGTGTAGCAATGTCAGAAAATTCTGCTACGTGGATTCGCAATCTCAACTAGTTCATCTTCTTGTAGTTGACTCACCTGGCGTGTTCACATTTAAATGTAAGATTGTTCAGTCAGAAAGTGAGGGATTTGAATTTGAAAATGAATTAGTTCATGGTTTGTTCTGAAAAGAAACTTCTGATTATTGATGTCAGAATGTCCCATTTTTGTCTGATCATTCACCCATTAGTCTTTACCGTCTTTTTTTTGTATTAATGAAATAGTATAAGGCCTGGACATTTAAAAGTTTGTAAAGATCTTATTTGTACATAAGAGGAGAATGAGTGAGTTTTGTAAGGATGCATCATGAGAATTATAGTATGTTGGCTCTTTTCTGTACTTTTGCCTTATTAGAACATGAAAGGAATAGAAGACACTTTATTATTCTTTAAGGGGAAATCCAATATTACTCTGTAGCCATCATTTGGCTTACACTTTGGCTCAGGAACAACTCAAACACAAAGAGGATCCTCTGGCCAACAGAGCAAAGGGTCCCAGCCGTTGGATCAGTCCCACCTTGGTTCGCTCCAGGATTTGCCTTGGCAACCTCCAAATCCTGACACAAGTCTCCACAGAGAGCTTCGTTCCCTCCTTAAGTCTTTATCTACTCTCCCTCTATGACTAACGTATATTCACTGCATAATTCTAGTCCAAAGTGCCTGAACTCTGCAGAAAGTTTAAAGGAGAAAACCCTCTTCATTTAAGGTTAAATATTGACAAAAACCCGCCAGCTGCCAATTATGTTTGTTATTTTCACCAGTGGAGCAGTTTTAAGTCTAATCCTTCATCCGCTCGCCGTGCTGCCTGCTCATTAAGTCTTGAGCTGTGTTGTGAGCTTGCACATTCAGACGGGGATCAGCGCTGATCCACGAGTGTGAAATCTGCTGCTGAAGTTGGGGAGAAAGTGGCTGAAGTGGGTACTCAAACATTACAGAACTCTTACTTATTTAATCAACCTGCAATAAGAACATTCTTCTCTTTAGCTGGATAAGGGGTCAAGAACGTTAATCAAACTGCAGCACATTCATGATGCAGGTCACATCTGATTTTTGAATATTCCTTTCACCTTTTGTTCTTGTTGTTGTGTATTTAGCGAGAGACGCATTGGGAGTAAACAAACATGCTGCTCATTTAAACACAGGTGCGAAAAACACCCCGTGCTTTTATAATTATATTTTGATCATAATTATGAAACACAAATGTCTGAAAGGGTGTTTTCTCATGCTACGCATTCATAGGAGAATGCTAATAGGCTAAAATGCCTCCAAAAAGTGTAATCTAATGAGCTGCAAGAACAATCAGATTGTTCAACAGGAGTGTGAGGAACAAGAGCAAATTTTATTTTAATGCCTCCATATTCAGGGCAGAGGTGTTGTCTTTACATCCACCTGCAGCTGTCCAAGCAGTTTTTGTGGATGTGATACCGTACTCATACTTTGATGGACCTTATTCACTTTTCACAAATGTACACTCCGACTCAAAGATCAGCTAAATAGACTTTGGAGGAATATGGTCAAGATCATGGTGTCCTCAAATTTAGTCAAAAATAAATGCCCTCACAGTGGAGTAACAGTTTAATAAGAGCCAAGATTATCCGTCCATATTTATGAAAATGACATAGTAAGCCCATTTGATTTGGGTTGTTAGCTGTAACAGCAACAAAAAATAGATTGAGGCATCAATAACATGCATTTAAAAAGTAATTATATTGGTAATAATGATAATAAAGCAGAAATTTTAGATAAATATAAGGATGAAGAGCAGCAGTTAAACCCAGGATGGTAATAGCACAGTCTAGAAAACTATGGATTTATTTCTTTTTTCCTCGAGGGAGTATTATATACATGTATTTAGAATTAAAATAGTTATATATAGGTGAAATAGTTAGTGTACATTTGTATAAAAGTATGTTATTATACATTTTAGTCAATATACTATGAAGAAAATTGGTTAAGAATAGATGAAAAAATATATTTATTTTATATTTCCTTCCCTTTTATCCCTTTATCATTGTTATTTATCATTATTATTATTTTTTTTAACTGTTATTTTTTCTATTAATTTATCTGTGTTAATATTATTATTATTATTATTAACATTTTTATAATAATAATAATTATTATTAGTCGTAGTATTAGCAATAGTAGTATATATGTACATATTTTTAAATATTTTATTTTATTTTAGCAATTTCTTTTTTATATCTGTAAAATTGTCTGGCTATTAATATAGACTTGGAGAGTTATTTTATTTGTTTTTTTTAATTTAAAAAAATTAATAAATGTACTTTCTTCAAAAAAAGAAAAAGGCATCCCACATTTTATGAAATTTCCTCAGGGAGCTCCTAAGTACACACCTCAATTTTTAAGTTTCATACAATTCATGTTTGTTTTTCTTTCAGTTCAACATAAATTCAGTTCGATTCATTTTTAAACTCAGTGAAGTCGAACAGAGTTTGTGCACAATGATACACCCTGACACATACACATACAATTTTGATAATATAAACATAAATTTAAGAGTTCAAACCAGAAAACATAAACAAACACAAACTTTTAACACTACAAACCAAAGCAAAAACATACGAAAAAAAAAACAACTTAACTCTGAAGTATGGAAACATTTTTAGATTCAACGAAAAACGGAAAGTTATGCAACTGATTCTGACAGAGCATGAGCAACTTTTCCTGACAGGGGAGGAAAAATGTGTCCACCCTCTCCACCTTCTCCTCCTCCACACCACACTCTCACACACTCTCCCCCCGCCCTCTCCGTCGGTTTAACTCTGGGACGGGAAGTGAGCCGCACGCTGGAATGCTGTCTGCAGTCAACTCACCACATTACACACACTGAGCGAGAGAGAGAGAGAGAGAGAGGGGCAGAGCCATCGGACGGAGCCCGATCCTCTCTCACGGAGACACACACTCCTGTTTCTGACTACGGCAGCACAGGGACGCACGTTTGGGCGACATGCAGCCTTCACTCCAGAGCCTCAGGACTTGGGACGTGCTTGTCGGACTTACAGTGGACTAACAGCGAGGGTATCTGTTCCCGGAGACCCTTCCCTTATCTTATCACTGGTGCCACTCTGAGGGCACTTTGGAGCGACGGGGGTGAGTGTCCTCGCCACAGCAGCCCTTCATGTGTGTGCATGACTCACCAGAAGCTGCGGCCGAACTCTTGTTGCTGTCATTTTTTGAGCTTGTGATTTAAAAATCTGTGTCTGAGCCGGGGAGCTGGTTGCAGTAAAACCTTCAAGTCTGGAATTTGAAGCACGTCTTAGAAGTTATTTTGGATTTGACAGTGTGCTGCCAGTTTAAAGGGGGGCGTGTGCTCTTCATGTTCGCAGGGTTAGACTAGACTTTTGGCGACTTTGAAACCAAAACAAAGACGGAGCGCAGGCAGAAGGGGAAAAGTGTGTCGAATCAGATGAAAGGTGGACTGATTTATGTCGAGGAAAAGTTTTTCAGCAGCTTTCATCGCAACTCTCAAGTCTCTTCCTCAGTGCCCTGTTCTCTTTTGCTTTTACGTTGTCATATTCCTGGCGTCATATGCACATTCTTGTCTTCAGTGTCGGCTCCTGTTTCAGAATGAGCAGGGCAAAGGTTTGGGGGGTGCGTGTGTGGTGCGACCACCCTGTTTCTCAGAGGTATTCTGTTTATGTTGCAGGGTTAGAGGTTGGTTTTGGTGGGCGCTGTGCTCAGAAGAGTTGTTGGTAAAGACTTGAGGCTTGGCCACCGGGTTCTTTATTTAAAGAGCTCATATTCTGCTTTTCCTGGTTTTGTTTGCTCTTGAGTCTCTTCAGCTTGAAAGACTGTGTTATACTAAATACAACAATGCTTTATCTCTCTTTCTAATAACAATTATAATACATTTTATTTAAAAGCCCTTTTCATGACACAAAGGG